>CM076848.1:172125829-172734932 GCA_039519185.1 Astragalus membranaceus | reverse complement strand
CCCTCCGTCAAGCACAACAAACCAAAAACATTTTTCCCTTTCAAAAACCAAACACTTTTCCGAAATAAAAACATTTTTCAAAAGAGGTAAAAACAACGCATTTTTCCGAATCAACTTTGCAAATCACACATTTAATTAAGGTAACCCTTCTTTGAAGGGACGTTGTGGGTGCTAACACCTTCCCCATACGTAATTAGACCCCCGAACCCAAATCTAATGGTTCCAAAGACCAGTGCTTTCCAAAAAGGTTTTTCCGATGTTTTACCTTTAAAAAATATTTGGCGACTCTAAAATCCCGTTGTGCGAAGAAAAATCCCTCCAAGGATTTTTTCGGGGTGCGACAGCTGGCGACTCCACTGGGGACCTTTTTCTTAAGTGGGTCAAGCCGATTAATTGAATGTATGATTTGCTTTGCTGATTTAACACGCTTTGTTTTACCTCCCTTCTTCCTACTTTTGTTCTATTTTCCATGCCACTTGTTTGCTAGATTTTAGAACATTCCCTCTTCTCGGCTCCTTTTCTTTGAGGTAAGCGATACGTGTAATTATTGTTGACTTCTTAGAATGGTTTGTATATTGAAATGATGTATGCATGTTGAACCCTAGGGTAGACGACCTTTTTGTCTGGACTGTTTATGGTTTTTCTTGTAGGTGGGAAAGGGTAGTTATTTCTAGGTGTTGTGCCCTCAACACACACTTCACACCCTATACTTGTGAGCATTGAGTGGGGCCTAAAACCCAAGGTCTGAAGAAAAACCTAGGAGAGTGGGAACGATTAGTGACTGCCATTCGTAGACCTTTGTCTGTATGGCTCTCATGAAAGTTTCGCCCAAGAGTGCACTTTGTCATGATGCCTCACGCTCGGTAGCTTTCTACGATTGTGGGTGTCATCATGAGAGAGACTTTAAGCTCTTGGTTGCCATTGTGAGGAAGTGATTAGAACCTACATGGGAGAATTACCCTTTTCGTCGACTCTAGACCTTAGGATTCCCACCCTTTGTAGGACATGGGGGCACGCCTTTGTTTGTTGCATTAGCTTAGGCATCCATTTTTCTCAAACTCTATTTCAAAATCGTAGAAAGTAATTTTCTTTTCCCCCCATAAACACCTACATGAGGTGGCATGTAGCGTGTATCTTTGAAAATGTTCAAAATACCACCAATAACCTCATTTTCTTACCCCATTTTCCATGTAAATAACACATCATTCACATCATTTTGCACCATTGCATTTGCACCTTAAAAATTTTTTTGAAAAAAACTTTCATCATTTGCACTCTTCATGCATTAAAGTTTGTTTGCCGGAAATCGCAACATAACACCGAACCTTGTCACAGGGGTGTAAGAAAGCAATATGGAATCAAAAGGCAAAACCGCATTCAATTCGAGGTTCCCCATTGTAAAGAAGATTGATATAACTAGTTTGAAGGAGTATGCTTCCCTATTAGGACCTATTGAGCTCCGGTCCTTCGACAAGACTTATAGGAACATCCGCAAGTTATTACAGTTAGAAGTACAAGAGAGTGCCATTGCCGCCCTATGTTGGTTCTATGATTCAGAGATTAGGTGTTTTCTTTTCAATAACTTCCAAATGGCGCCTACCTTAGAGGAGTATGAGAAGATTCTGGGTTTCGATCGCTCAGAGGTTAGACCCTACCAGTATCAGGGGCGGTATTATTCAGATGAGAAGCTTGCTTCCCTGTTACAAATCAGTGTAGGAGAGGTGCGGTCCCACAAAGTTGAGCGTAACAAGATATTTGGGTTTCCTCAGGAGTTTTGAGAGTTTGATGACTAGTTATGTAGTATCAGATGATTGGGTTTCTTTCAAGCAAGTACTAGCCTTGACCATCTTCGGCATTATTCTTTTCCCTCGGAATGAGAAACATATAGATGAAACTGCTATTGGTGTGTTCCTAGCTTTCAAGAGTGCAAAAAGTCCCATCAATCCGGTTCCCGCTATTCTTGCAGAGACCTATCGCGCCTTCACCCGCCATCATGAGTTCCGAAAGGATAAGATGTGTTGTTCCTTCCCTGTGCTATATGCTTGGTTGATCAGTCATGTGTGCATTAACAAAAGTGATGTTGGGGATTTGCTTTCCTATGCCTTGGGTTGTAATCCGAAGACTATGAGCCCTCATGAGTGGAAGGATACTTTTAAGAACCTCGATGCTCTTCAAATTCGATGGTTCTCGCACAAGTGTTGGGAAGATAAACCCTCAGTGATATTCAGATGTGGCAGTTTCCAGAACGTTCCTCTCATGGGAACACAGGGATGCATCAATTATAACCCATCTTTGACCTTGAGACAACTCGGGTACCCTATGCGGGACTCACCCTCTGAAGCTAAGCTGTCTCGTTTTTACCCCGTGCGGGGATCCCTAAAGACGAGGGCTTACTTCGGCGAGTCTTGCAAGCTTGGGAAACCGTGGTGCGAAAAGGCAAAGGTGAGTTATCTAAAAGGACCACTGCTATCTCTTTCACTCAATGGCTCGAAAAGAGGATTAAGGAAACTCGACCATCCAACCAAAAGGTGCCATCACTTGAAGAGAAAATACCGGAACCCCACGTTCCCCTCATTGAAGAACTAGAAGAGGCTAAGTTGGCCTTATCTAAAGCGGAAGAAGAGAAAAGGGATTTGCAAAACAGATTAGGAAAGGTGATGCAAGACAAGCGGAAGCTAGAAAATGAAAATGCTCTCCAAGCCGCAGCTATTGAAGCAACCAACAGGAAACTTGAAATAGAAGAAGAGAGCAAGAGGGAAATTCAAAAACGTTTGAAAGGTGTTAAAGAGGAAGTAAAGAGGTACGCCTCAAAGATGGATAGGGCTGTGGCAGAAGCAAATGAATGGAAGAAACTATATGCCAAGGCATGGAGGAACGAGAACATGGTCAGAGATACGCTGGCTAAGTCAAAGGAGGAATTCCAAGTGATGAAGTTTGAATTGGAGAACCAAGTGAAAAGCATCAGGCAAGATAGAGAGTCTATCATAGGGATCTTGAAAGAGTACCAACAAGCTTTAGGGTTTGAGCAAGGAAGGTCGGAAGAATTGAAGAGGAATCTCCGATACCTAAGGGAATCTTATGGGCAAGTGCAAGCGAAAAGCCAGTATTGGGAAAAACGTTTCATGGCATTAATTGGCAGAATAGAAGACCAAGAGATCGTCAGGGAGCTAAGGGATGAGATTCGGCTTTGGAGGGGCAAATTTTCAAAACTAGCAGGACTAGCTAACCAAGCTGTGAAGGATGTTCCCAAGAAGCTAAGAAGAGCAGAAGCGGAAATCAACCCTTTCAACACTCCGACCAGGGTGTGTTAGTTTGTCGAGTACTGCAAGATTCTGACGGAAGAACTCATGGAGAAGGCCAAGGGGGCAGCCGAAAGCAAGAAGAGAAAAAGGAAGGAGGAATTGAAAGCTATATGCCTTTGAAGTTCACTTTAGAGCATTGTAATAATCCTTAGGAAATTATTAATTTTCTCTAAAAAGTTGTAATTTCCTTTAGGATATTGTACTTTTCTGTTGAAAGTGTTGTTTTCAGAATATTGTACTTTGCTTTTCTTTCGAGTTTGAAGTTGTAGTACTCCTTCCTTTTGAATAAAGTGTGTTTGTTTTGCCTATTGCTTTCAACCTCGTTGCAATCAAAATTAAAAAAAAGGGGGGGGGGGGGGGAAAGAGAGAAAAGTGTTAAAACTTTAAACTTACACGCCTATGACAAGACGAGTTGCACCGCGATTCCCGGCACCAAAACAAACATAAAATCATACATATCGCATTGCATTTGCATTCATTTATGTGATTCCCGCGCTCATGAATTATGTTCCATCAATAGAAAAAAGGCAAGCTGGTTCGCCAACATCGATACCTGACTCGTCTGCAAGCAAGGCTCATGGCAACTAACCTGAATGACTTGGACCGTCCTGTTATTGAAGACTTAGGGAGTGGTGAATCAGACCATGGTAGCCCAACTGCTGAGGTTCCCAATCCAGAGCAATTGGCTCAGGAGAATCAGGAATTAAGAACGAAAATTGGGGCAATGGAAGCACAGATGACTGAAATGATGGGGATACTACAAGCTTTGAGGAACGGAACTGCCGCTGGAAATCCCGCCGTCACTACCGAAGTTGCTGTCACTCTCCCTCCTCCGAGTCTCGAGACTAATACCTTCGCTCATACTTCAGGGACCAACAACCAGGGCCAACCAGTGATGCATGGGATGCCTTGGGGGCTCCCATCCGGATACGCACCTCCAGGAGCCGAGGCTAATGCGGGAAATAATCCCCTTAGGGTTGCAGAACAAGTCCGACCCATCTCAGCCGCAAACAGTGGAGGAGCGGGAGCGTGTCTCTTGTGTGTGCTAAGTGCCCTCTCTCAATCTTTGGCAGAGATTTCCTTTTTGACCTTATTTGTTTGCCGTTGGGAGGGTTGGACGTCATTCTTGGTATGGACTGGTTAGTAGTTAACCATGTGCATATTAATTGTTTTCGAAGATCTGTGAGTTTCCTTCCTCCCGAAGAAGAAGAATCCGTGTTGTTGCCTGCTGGTCAATTGCATAAGGTAATGAAAGAGGGAGTTCATCTGTTTGCTTTGATGGCGTCATTGTCTGCTGAGAATCAGGCGATCATTGAAGGGGTACAAGTAGTGTGTGAGTTTCCTGAAGTGTTCCCGGATGAAATTCCAAGTGTTCCGCCAGAGAGGGAGGTTGAGTTTGCTATTGATCTTATACCTGGTACTAGGCCTGTGTCTATGGCACCGTACCGGATGTCAGCCTCAGAGTTGTCTGAATTGAAAAAGCAACTAGAAGATCTACTTGAGAAGAAATTTGTAAGGCCAAGTGTGTCACCATGGGGTGCTCCGGTATTGTTAGTGAAAAAGAAGGATGGGAGTATGAGACTTTGTGTCGATTATAGGCAATTGAACAAAGTGACAATAAAGAACAGGTATCCGCTTCCCAGAATTGATGATTTGATGGACCAGTTGGTAGGTGCTAAAGTGTTTAGCAAAATCGATTTGAGGTCGGGTTATCACCAGATCAAGGTAAAGGATGAAGACATTCAGAAAACAGCTTTCAGAACGAGATATGGGCACTATGAGTATTCTGTGATGCCGTTTGGTGTTACCAACGCGCCGGGAGTGTTTATGGAGTACATGAATCGTACCTTCCATAGTTACTTGGATCGGTTTGTAGTTGTGTTTATTGACGACATTCTGGTGTATTCTAAGACGGAAGAGGAGCATGCAGAACATTTGAGGTTAGTACTAGAAGTGTTGAAAGAAAATAAATTGTATGCAAAGTTGTCTAAGTGTGAGTTCTGGCTGAATGAAGTAGGTTTCCTTGGTCATATTATCTCTGGTAATGGTATAGCTGTGGATCCAGCCAAGATTGATGCTGTGTTGCAATGGGAGAGCCCGAAGTCAGTTACAGAGATTAGAAGCTTCTTGGGACTAGCTGGTTATTACAGGAGGTTTATTGAAGGTTTCTCGAAGTTGGCACTTCCGTTGACTCAATTGACGTGTAAAGGGAAAGCATTTGTGTGGGATGCTCGATGTGAGGAGAGCTTCAATGAGTTGAAAAAGAGGTTGACAACATCGCCCGTTTTGACTTTGCCTGTTCCGGATCAACCGTTTGTAGTATATTGTGATGCTTCCAAGATGGGTTTGGGAGGTGTGTTAATGCAAGAGGGTAAGGTAGTAGCTTATGCGTCCAGACAGTTGAGGACCCATGAGAAGAACTACCCTACTCATGATTTGGAGCTAGCTGCAATTGTGTTTGTGCTGAAGATTTGGAGGCACTATCTGTATGGTACTAGATTTGAGGTGTTTAGTGACCATAAGAGTTTGAAATACTTGTTTGATCAGAAGGAGCTAAATATGAGACAGAGACGTTGGTTAGAATTGCTGAAGGATTATGATTTCGGCTTGAACTATCATCCCGGCAAAGCTAATGTCGTGGCTGATGCTTTAAGTCGAAAGAGCTTGCATATGTCGGCTATGATGGTGAGAGAATTAGAACTGATTGAGCAGTTCCGGGATATGAGTCTAGTATGCGAAGTGACACCGCAGAGTGTCAGATTGGGAATGTTGAAGATTGGCAATGAATTTTTGGTTAGTATTCGAGAAGCCCAAAAGTCAGATGTAAAGTTGGTGGACTTGTTAGTTGTGAATGATCAAGCTGTGAATGGGGATTTCAAGTTAGATTCCCAAGGTGTATTGAGATTCAGGGATAGGATCTGCATTCCCGATGATGCTGAGATGAAGAGAATGATTCTTGAGGAGAGCCATAGGAGCAAGTTGAGTATTCATCCAGGGGCTACGAAAATGTACCAAGATTTGAAGAAATTGTTCTGGTGGCCTGGTATGAAGAAGGATGTGGCACAGTTTGTGTATTCTTGTCTGACTTGTCAGAAGTCTAAAATTGAGCATCAGAAGCCCGTAGGGTTGATGCAACCATTGGAGATTCCGGAATGGAAGTGGGATAGCATTTCCATGGACTTTGTGACTAGTTTGCCTAGAACCGTGAGAGGATTTGATGCTATATGGGTGGTTGTGGGTAGGTTGACGAAGTCTGCTCACTTCCTACCAATTGATATTACTTATCCAGTTCCAAAGTTAGCAGAGATCTACATCAAGACAATTGTGAAGTTGCATGGCGTTCCGCTTAGTATTGTATCTGATAGAGATCCAAGATTCACTTCTGAATTTTGGAAAAGTTTGCAAGAAGCTTTGGGTTCTAAGTTGAGGTTGAGCTCCGCTTATCATCCGCAGACAGATGGTCAGACGGAGAGGACTATTCAGTCGTTAGAGGATTTGTTGAGAGCATGTGTTCTTGAGCAGGGAGGTTCGTGGGATTCTCATCTTCCATTGATTGAGTTCACCTATAATAATAGTCATCATTCTAGTATTGGAATGGCACCGTTTGAGGCGTTGTATGGTCGGAGATGTAGGACTCCGTTATGTTGGTATGAATCTGGAGAGAGTGCAGTATTAGGGCCTGAGATTGTGCGAGAAACAACTGAGAAGGTAAAACTAATCCGAGAGAAGATGAAAGCGTCGCAGAGTCGACAAAAGAGCTATCATGATAAGAGAAGGAAGGATTTAGAGTTTCAGGCCGGTGATCATGTGTTCCTGAGAGTCACTCCGGTGACTGGTGTTGGGCGTGCCTTGAAATCAAAGAAGCTAACTCCCCGTTTAATTGGTCCGTATCAGATTACAGAGAGGGTGGGAAGTGTTGCCTATAGAGTGGCCTTGCCGCCTAATCTTTCGAACTTGCATGACGTGTTTCACGTGTCACAACTTCGAAAGTATGTTCCGGACCCGTCTCATGTGATTCAGATGGATGAAGTAGAGGTGCGGGATAATCTCACTGTGGAGACTATGCCTGTGCAAATTGAAGATAGAGAAGTGAAGACTCTGAGAGGGAAGGAAATTCCTTTGGTGAAAGTGGTGTGGCTAGGAGCTGCTGGTGAAAGTATGACTTGGGAGCTGGAGAGTAAGATGCGGGAAGCATATCCGGAGTTGTTTGATTCAGGTAATTTCGAGGACGAAATATTCTAAGTGGGGGAGGATTGTAACGCCCCAAAATAGTTTAATTATTTATTTAATTAAGTTATTTAAGGCTTACAATATTTATTTTAATTTAATTAACTAATTCAGGATTTAATTTAATTTATTTTTATTTCATTTGTTTAGGAGGTGTGGTCACGAACTAGGTGGTGTGCATGGGGGCCCATGATCCACAAGTAGGCCCATGACCCATTGGATAGTCATAGGAGTCGACTCACTTAGGGGTTTTGTGAGTTAGTTTTCATTTTACTGAATTGTGCAAAGAAAGAAAAAGAAAACGTAAAAAGAGAAAGTGAGAAGAGGAAGTCGCGACTTGCAAGAGGAAAGGGAGAGGGGTTTCGCGAATCACTCAAGGAGGAAGAGAAGGCTTGTTGGTGTCTTGCAATTCCTTGGAGCTTTGCTTGGTGGTCTCGAATTCTAAGAGGTTAGGGGGTCCTCTTTTTATCTTTAATAGCTTATGTGATGAGTAATGCCTAGGGTTAGGTCCTAGGGTGATTTCTATGAATGATTGATGTGTTGTGATGTTGTGCTATGCTGAATTTTTAATTGTGCAAAGAGATGTTTGATTGGTGTTGAAATTGTACACAATAGGAATGATGCATGCCCATTGTTTGGTATTATGATTGAATGAATATTTGGTGGTAAATGTGATGGTCAGTCTTATATTGATAAATTAAGGTTGGAGATTTAATTTGGGAATTTTTGGTGGTGAGGAACTCGAATTTGGTTGGCTCTTTAGGCTCCTAGGGAGTTTGGGTGTTGCTGGAAATTCTGTCTAAGTTTGTGTCTAGCTCCTGGGAACCAGGCGCCCATGTGCTGTGTCTGTGTTGCCTGTGTCTGGTTCTGTGTCTAGACACTGGGCGCCGGGTTCCCTTGTCTGCGCCACTGTGTTGCAGAATTGTGTTGCTCGTGTCTAGGCACCATGGGAACCGAGGGTCCCGGAGATTGGATGCTCGGGTTGCTTTCAAATTTGGTATGGGAGTTCCTGGGCACAAAAAGAGTCAGTTTCAGGTGTTGGGCCAAAATTTGGCCGTATTCCTTGTGTCATGGGCGCCAAGGGCCCCAATTTTCTGGTGATTGTTTTGCCAATTTTGGCTTTTGGTTTTCATGTCCAAGTAAAATAGCTCGTGTAAAATGATTTTGGCCACCAAAAGAGTTGTGTTCCGTGTTTTCACTAGGCGCCTAGTGCATGGGCGCCGTGTGCCCTGCGCCAGTTTTCCAGCGCCAGTGTCTGGGCGCTAGGCGCCCTGCGCCAGTTTTGCTAGGCGCCCTGCGCCAGTTTTTCCTGCGCCAGTTTTCCAGCGCCAGTGTCTGGGCGCTAGGCGCCCTGCGCCAGTTTTGCTAGGCGCCCTGCGCCAGTTTTTCCTGCGCCAGTGTCTGGGCGCTAGGCGCCCTGCGCCAGTTTTTGTTGGGCGCCAAAAATCAGGATGTTGCCCAAATTTTCCAAACTTATTTTTAATGTAACTTTTGACTCGGTTATCCAAATTTGACGGTTCAAAATGCGTTTCGAAGCTAATTTCAGTGTCTATCCAAATGTTCTGGTTTTTTGCAAAAATGGATTATTTTACTGGTGGTTCTGGACTGAAGTTGTTCAAGGTGTCTAATTGCAATTTTATTCACTTTCCCTATGATGTGTCAAATCCTAAATTGGCCTAATTGTAATTGGTGTTGGTGTGAGTGGTGGGTTGGGTTGGCGAATGTATTATGGTGTAATTGGTGAGCAGAGGCTTCGGCCTAATTTTAAATTGGTGAGCTGATTAGTACAATGGTGAGAAAATGAATAAAATGGTGAGTTGATTTAATGGTGACTTTATGAATTGTGTGGTGTGTTGTGGTGCATTTCCATAGCATCTCATGAAACACGTGCATTATTGGGGAGTAGAGGCTTCGGCCTAATTTTATTTGGTGAGCAGAGGCTACGGCCTATTTGTATTTGGTGACGGATCCGACATGCATGTGCCCGTGGAGTTTGGGTTGCATTTCACACATAATCATACCTTTTGCATTGTTGTTTGGAGATTGTAATTGTGATGTGGTTGCTGCCTTTGTTGTGAATCGGTGTGCCTAGTTACCTTTCCTATGCAATGCTTATTTCCATATGTTATTAATTATGAAAAGAGACTCACCCTACTGCTTTTATGTTGCTTCTTATGTCGGCAACGTGCAGGTAATAACGAGTGAAGGTTACCCTTATGCCTTCGTCTGGTAGGAAGTGTCATGCTCTGATACGTAGCACCGGGGGGCGTCTTATGCTTATGTGTTATTGTCTTTATGCTGTTAGACTATTATTGGTGCTGTATTGGTTTTGTTTTCGAATTTGTTATTATTTCGCTGCGGTAGTGACTGTATTTGGTTGATGCGAACTAAACGGTATTTCATGGTGCTATGTATCTTGTGGTTTTAACCGAACTATGAAAATTGAAGTTGTTGATTTAATGAAGTAAGTGTAGCACTCGCTTAGATTGTTTTCAAAAAAAAAAAAACTCTGATTTTATTAAATAGTAAGGTTATTAGAAAAGGGGTGTTACATTAGTGGTATCAGAGCAGTTCGGTCTGTCCGGCCAAGTCGTCCTGTCATAGTGTCTTATGGCAAATAGGGATTGTTAGATTAGTTCTAAATTTCTGTTTGTGCTGCAGTGATAATTTGAAATGGTTGGGAGAAACGACGCTGCTCTTGCTGCTGCTCTGCAGGCTATGGCTCAGGCTGTTGGGAACCAGCAAAATGGTGCTGAGAATGCTGGGACTCGCAGTTTAGCCACGTTCCAGAGGGAGAATCCACCCGTCTTTAAGGGCAAGTATAATCCATATGGTGCTCTAGCATGGCTGAAAGAGATTGAAAGGATATTTCGGGTCATGGATTGTAATGATGCGCAGAAGGTCAGGTATGGTACCCATACGCTGGCAGAAGAAGCTGATGATTGGTGGATGGAGGTTAGGCAGAGATTAGAAACTGCTAATGAGGAGATAACTTGGGCTGTTTTCCGTAGAGAGTTCTTACGGAAGTATTTTCCAGAAGATGTGAGAGGTAAGAAAGAAATAGAATTCCTTGAGCTAAAGCAAGGAAGCATGTCAGTAACAGAATATGCTGCCAAGTTCACCGAATTGGCTAAGTTTTACCCCCATTATGCTGATGCTGATTCTGAATTTTCAAAATGTATTAAGTTTGAGAATGGACTGAGGGCTGATATAAAGAAAGCTATAGGGTACCAGAAGATTCGGGTATTCGCTGATTTAATTGACAGTTGCAGGATATTCGAAGATGATAGTAATGCTCACTCCAAGGTCATGAGAGATCAGAGGGGTAAATTTCAGAACCGGGGTAAGCCATATGAGGTTCCGGCTGGTAAGGGTAAGCAGAGGTATGCTGATAATAAGAAAACAAGTGGGGGAGATGCCCCTGCGAAGGTTGTGTGCTACAGGTGTGGCAAGCCGGGCCATAAGAGTTTTGACTGCTCGGATAATAAATGTTTCAAGTGCGGTAAAGAAGGTCATGTAGCTGCCAAATGTGAGAAAAGGGATGTGGTGTGCTACAACTGTGGGGAAAGGTCATATTAGTACCAAGTGTACTAAGCCGGAGAAAGAGAAGTTCAGTGGAAAAGTATTTGCTCTCGCAGGATCAGAGGATACTAATGAGATTAGAGGTACATGTTTTATTAATGGTATTCCTTTGATTGCTATTATTGATACTGGTGCTACGCATTCATTTATTGCTGCTTTATGTGCTAAGAAATTGGACCTTGCTTTGTCTTCTATGATGAGGGAGATGGTTATTGACACTCCAGCTAAGGGTTCGGTAACTACCTCTCTTGTGTGTGCTAAGTGCCCTCTGTCAATCTTCGGCAGAGATTTCCTTGTTGACCTTATTTGTTTGCCGTTGGGAGGGTTGGACGTCATTCTTGGTATGGACTGGTTAGTAGTTAACCATGTGCATATTAATTGTTTTCGAAGATCTGTGAGTTTCCTTCCTCCCGAAGAAGAAGAATCCGTGTTGTTGCCTGCTGGTCAATTGCATAAGGTAATGAAAGAGGGAGTTCATCTGTTTGCTTTGATGGCGTCATTGTCTGCTGAGAATCAGGCGATCATTGAAGGGGTACAAGTAGTGTGTGAGTTTCCTGAAGTGTTCCCGGATGAAATTCCAAGTGTTCCGCCAGAGAGGGAGGTTGAGTTTGCTATTGATCTTATAAGTACTAGGCCTGTGTCTATGGCACCGTACCGGATGTCAGCCTCAGAGTTGTCTGAATTGAAAAAGCAACTAGAAGATCTACTTGAGAAGAAATTTGTAAGGCCAAGTGTGTCACCATGGGGTGCTCCGGTATTGTTAGTGAAAAAGAAGGATGGGAGTATGAGACTTTGTGTCGATTATAGGCAATTGAACAAAGTGACAATAAAGAACAGGTATCCGCTTCCCAGAATTGATGATTTGATGGACCAGTTGGTAGGTGCTAAAGTGTTTAGCAAAATCGATTTGAGGTCGGGTTATCACCAGATCAAGGTAAAGGATGAAGACATTCAGAAAACAGCTTTCAGAACGAGATATGGGCACTATGAGTATTCTGTGATGCCGTTTGGTGTTACCAACGCGCCGGGAGTGTTTATGGAGTACATGAATCGTACCTTCCATAGTTACTTGGATCGGTTTGTAGTTGTGTTTATTGACGACATTCTGGTGTATTCTAAGACAGAAGAGGAGCATGCAGAACATTTGAGGTTAGTACTAGAAGTGTTGAAAGAAAATAAATTGTATGCAAAGTTGTCTAAGTGTGAGTTCTGGCTGAATGAAGTAGGTTTCCTTGGTCATATTATCTCTGGTAATGGTATAGCTGTGGATCCAGCCAAGATTGATGCTGTGTTGCAATGGGAGAGCCCGAAGTCAGTTACAGAGATTAGAAGCTTCTTGGGACTAGCTGGTTATTACAGGAGGTTTATTGAAGGTTTCTCGAAGTTGGCACTTCCGTTGACTCAATTGACGTGTAAAGGGAAAGCATTTGTGTGGGATGCTCGATGTGAGGAGAGCTTCAATGAGTTGAAAAAGAGGTTGACAACATCGCCCGTTTTGACTTTGCCTGTTCCGGATCAACCGTTTGTAGTATATTGTGATGCTTCCAAGATGGGTTTGGGAGGTGTGTTAATGCAAGAGGGTAAGGTAGTAGCTTATGCGTCCAGACAGTTGAGGACCCATGAGAAGAACTACCCTACTCATGATTTGGAGCTAGCTGCAATTGTGTTTGTGCTGAAGATTTGGAGGCACTATCTGTATGGTACTAGATTTGAGGTGTTTAGTGACCATAAGAGTTTGAAATACTTGTTTGATCAGAAGGAGCTAAATATGAGACAGAGACGTTGGTTAGAATTGCTGAAGGATTATGATTTCGGCTTGAACTATCATCCCGGCAAAGCTAATGTCGTGGCTGATGCTTTAAGTCGAAAGAGCTTGCATATGTCGGCTATGATGGTGAGAGAATTAGAACTGATTGAGCAGTTCCGGGATATGAGTCTAGTATGCGAAGTGACACCGCAGAGTGTCAGATTGGGAATGTTGAAGATTGGCAATGAATTTTTGGTTAGTATTCGAGAAGCCCAAAAGTCAGATGTAAAGTTGGTGGACTTGTTAGTTGTGAATGATCAAGCTGTGAATGGGGATTTCAAGTTAGATTCCCAAGGTGTATTGAGATTCAGGGATAGGATCTGCATTCCCGATGATGCTGAGATGAAGAGAATGATTCTTGAGGAGAGCCATAGGAGCAAGTTGAGTATTCATCCAGGGGCTACGAAAATGTACCAAGATTTGAAGAAATTGTTCTGGTGGCCTGGTATGAAGAAGGATGTGGCACAGTTTGTGTATTCTTGTCTGACTTGTCAGAAGTCTAAAATTGAGCATCAGAAGCCCGTAGGGTTGATGCAACCATTGGAGATTCCGGAATGGAAGTGGGATAGCATTTCCATGGACTTTGTGACTAGTTTGCCTAGAACCGTGAGAGGATTTGATGCTATATGGGTGGTTGTGGGTAGGTTGACGAAGTCTGCTCACTTCCTACCAATTGATATTACTTATCCAGTTCCAAAGTTAGCAGAGATCTACATCAAGACAATTGTGAAGTTGCATGGCGTTCCGCTTAGTATTGTATATGATAGAGATCCAAGATTCACTTCTGAATTTTGGAAAAGTTTGCAAGAAGCTCTGGGTTCTAAGTTGAGGTTGAGCTCCGCTTATCATCCGCAGACAGATGGTCAGACGGAGAGGACTATTCAGTCGTTAGAGGATTTGTTGAGAGCATGTGTTCTTGAGCAGGGAGGTTCGTGGGATTCTCATCTTCCATTGATTGAGTTCACCTATAATAATAGTCATCATTCTAGTATTGGAATGGCACCGTTTGAGGCGTTGTATGGTCGGAGATGTAGGACTCCGTTATGTTGGTATGAATCTGGAGAGAGTGCAGTATTAGGGCCTGAGATTGTGCGAGAAACAACTGAGAAGGTAAAACTAATCCGAGAGAAGATGAAAGCGTCGCAGAGTCGACAAAAGAGCTATCATGATAAGAGAAGGAAGGATTTAGAGTTTCAGGCCGGTGATCATGTGTTCCTGAGAGTCACTCGGGTGACTGGTGTTGGGCGTGCCTTGAAATCAAAGAAGCTAACTCCCCGTTTAATTGGTCCGTATCAGATTACAGAGAGGGTGGGAAGTGTTGCCTATAGAGTGGCCTTGCCGCCTAATCTTTCGAACTTGCATGATGACGTGTTTCACGTGTCACAACTTCGAAAGTATGTTCCGGACCCGTCTCATGTGATTCAGATGGATGAAGTAGAGGTGCGGGATAATCTCACTGTGGAGACTATGCCTGTGCAAATTGAAGATAGAGAAGTGAAGACTCTGAGAGGGAAGGAAATTCCTTTGGTGAAAGTGGTGTGGCTAGGAGCTGCTGGTGAAAGTATGACTTGGGAGCTGGAGAGTAAGATGCGGGAAGCATATCCGGAGTTGTTTGATTCAGGTAATTTCGAGGACGAAATATTCTAAGTGGGGGAGGATTGTAACGCCCCAAAATAATTTAATTATTTATTTAATTAAGTTATTTAAGGCTTACAATATTTATTTTAATTTAATTAACTAATTCAGGATTTAATTTAATTTATTTTTATTTCATTTGTTTAGGAGGTGTGGTCACGAACTAGGTGGTGTGCATGGGGGCCCATGATCCACAAGTAGGCCCATGACCCATTGGATAGTCATAGGAGTCGACTCACTTAGGGGTCTTGTGAGTTAGTTTTCATTTTACTGAATTGTGCAAAGAAAGAAAAAGAAAACGTAAAAAGAGAGAGTGAGAAGAGGAAGTCGCGACTTGCAAGAGGAAAGGGAGAGGGGTTTCGCGAATCACTCAAGGAGGAATGATGCATGCCCATTGTTTGGTATTATGATTGAATGAATTTTTGGTGGTAAATGTGATGGTCAGTCTTATATTGATAAATTAAGGTTGGAGATTTAATTTGGGAATTTTTGGTGGTGAGGAACTCGAATTTGGTTGGCTCTTTAGGCTCCTAGGGAGTTTGGGTGTTGCTGGAAATTCTGTCTAAGTCTGTGTCTAGCTCCTGGGAACCAGGCCCCCATGTGCTGTGTCTGTGTTGCCTGTGTCTGGTTCTGTGTCTAGACACTGGGCGCCGGGTTCCCTTGTCTGCGCCACTGTGTTGCAGAATTGTGTTGCTCGTGTCTAGGCACCATGGGAACCGAGGGTCCCGGAGATTGGATGCTCGGGTTGCTTTCAAATTTGGTATGGGAGTTCCTGGGCACAAAAAGAGTCAGTTTCAGGTGTTGGGCCAAAATTTGGCCGTGTTCCTTGTGTCATGGGCGCCAAGGGCCCCAATTTTCTGGTGATTGTTTTGCCAATTTTGGCTTTTGGTTTTCATGTCCAAGTAAAATAGCTCGTGTAAAATGATTTTGGCCACCAAAAGAGTTGTGTTCCGTGTTTTCACTAGGCGCCTAGTGCATGGGCGCCGTGTGCCCTGCGCCAGTTTTCCAGCGCCAGTGTCTGGGCGCTAGGCGCCCTGCGCCAGTTTTGCTAGGCGCCCTGCGCCAGTTTTGCCTGCGCCAGCTTTCCAGCACCAGTGTCTGGGCGCTAGGCGCCCTGCGCCAGTTTTGCTAGGCGCCCTGCGCCAGTTTTTCCTGCGCCAGTGTCTGGGCGCTAGGCGCCCTGCGCCAGTTTTTGCTGGGCGCCAAAAATCAGGATGTTGCCCAAATTTGCCAAACTTATTTTTAATGTAACTTTTGACTCGGTTATCCAAATTTGACGGTTCAAAATGTGTTTCGAAGCTAATTTCAGTGTCTATCCAAATGTTCTGGTTTTTTGCAAAAATGGATTATTTTACTGGTGGTTCTGGACTGAAGTTGTTCAAGGTGTCTAATTGCAATTTTATTCACTTTCCCTATGATGTGTCAAATCCTAAATTGGCCTAATTGTAATTGGTGTTGGTGTGAGTGGTGGGTTGGGTTGGCGAATGTATTATGGTGTAATTGGTGAGCAGAGGCTTCGGCCTAATTTTAAATTGGTGAGCTGATTAGTACAATGGTGAGAAAATGAATAAAATGGTGAGTTGATTTAATGGTGACTTTATGAATTGTGTGGTGTGTTGTGGTGCATTTCCATAGCATCTCATGAAACACGTGCATTATTGGTGAGCAGAGGCTTCGGCCTAATTTTATTTGGTGAGCAGAGGCTACGGCCTATTTGTATTTGGTGACGGATCCGACATGCATGTGCCCGTGGAGTTTGGGTTGCATTTCACGCATAATCATACCTTTTGCATTGTTGTTTGGAGATTGTAATTGTGATGTGGTTGCTGCCTTTGTTGTGAATCGGTGTGCCTAGTTACCTTTCCTATGCAATGCTTATTTCCATATGTTATTAATTATGAAAAGAGACTCACCCTACTGCTTTTATGTTGCTTCTTATGTCGGCAACGTGCAGGTAATAACGAGTGAAGGTTACCCTTATGCCTTCGTCTGGTAGGAAGTGTCATGCTCTGATACGTAGCACCGGGGGGGCGTCTTATGCTTATGTGTTATTGTCTTTATGCTGTTAGACTATTATTGGTGCTGTATTGGTTTTGTTTTCGAATTTGTTATTATTCCGCTGCGGTAGTGACTGTATTTGGTTGATGCAAACTAAACGGTATTTCATGGTGCTATGTATCTTGTGGTTTTAACCGAACTATGAAAATTGAAGTTGTTGATTTAATGAAGTAAGTGTAGCACTCGCTTAGATTGTTTTCAAAAAAAAAAACTCTGATTTTATTAAATAGTAAGGTTATTAGAAAAGGGTGTTACAGAGCGCCTCAGGGCCAAATTCAGATTCCTATTCCGCCGGGGACTCCGTTTGACTTTCATTCACCAGTAACGGTCCATCCCCCAATTCAGGGACCAATTCCTGGGAATATCACTCACTCACGTGACCCACACGTGAACCCAGCCGTAGTGTCGATGAGTAATCCTCACTACGGTGTGAATGGTTTTCCTCAGAACTATCCTGCTGAAGCTCCTCAAGCTAGAGACAGGTATCATATGTTAGAAGAGCGCTTAAGAATGATTGAAGGGGCGAGCTCTAGAGCAAGAGAAGCTCGTGATCTATGTCTCATCCCTGATGTGGTTTTACCTCCTAAATTCAAAGTGTCTGACTTTGACAAATACTGAGGCATGACTTGCCCTAAAAGCCATCTGACCATGTACTGTAGAAAAATGGCTGCATATTCTCACGATGACACATTGTTGATCCATTATTTCCAAGAAAGCCTTGCTGGGGCATCTCTCAACTAGTACATGCAGCTAGAACCGTCCCATATCCATTGTTGGAAGGACTTGGCTGATGCCTTCCTCAGACAGTACCAGTACAATACGGATATGGCGCCTGACAGAACACAGTTACAGAGCATGAAAAAAGAGGTAATGAATCATTTAAGGAGTATGCCCAGCGGTGGAGGGCTTTGGCTGCACAAGTGACACCCCCTTTGTTGGAGAAAGAACTGGTCTTCATGTTCATGGAAACCCTGCCACCGTTATACTATGATCGATTGATCGGCAGCGTGTCTTCCAACTTCTCAGACATGGTAATCATCGGTGAAAGACTAGAAAATGGACTGAGAAGCGGCAAGATTGCCCATGGTTCCGCAGGTACAACCGCCCACAAGAAGCCATTCTCAGGATTTTCGAAGAAGAAAGAAGGAGAGACCAACGCCAACGCCATCACCATAAGCCCACCTTATCAACCACAAAATATCCATGTCCCCACTCAACACAAACCCAAGCCCGTCCACCACAAAGTAACTACCACAAAAACTACCAAGACAAAAAACAGACCACTTTGATCCCATCCCATGTCCTTATACCGACCTTTTCAGCTATCTTGCCACAAACAAGCTCATCAATACCAGACCCATGAAACCAGTCCAGCCACCCTACTTCCGAGGCTACAATCCCAATGTTACCTGTGCATTTCATGAAGGGGCAGTTGGACACGTTGTTGAGGACTGCAAGGCCTTTAAAATTGTAGTGCAAGATCTGATTGATACCAAAGGGATAACCTTCAAACAAGAAAGCCCAAGCATCACAACTAATCCGCTGCCTGGTCATGAGAAACCTGCAACCAATGCCATCCATGATATGGGGGGCCAATCCTTAATCAGAACTGTGGAGTGTATCCAGACACCCTTAGAGGTTATTCATGCAGAGCTGTGCAAATTCGGGGTCATCAAGAGAGGCTGTACCCAGAAAGAAGTCTGTGTTGATGTTAATTGTGCAGGGGCATGTGAGGCCTTCAAAACAGTTTTGCAGGACCTATTGGATCGTCATATAATCCAAATGGGTGTGCAAGAGAAAGAGGAGGATGTGCTGACTTTCGAATCAGATAATAATGGAAATGTTCAGGTACATATTGAGGTCCCGTATAGTCGAAAGCCGATCGTGGAGAGACCTAAGACCATCGTGATTCCTGTCCCAGCTCCTTGTCAAAAGAACAGTGCTGTTCCATGGAACTATGGGGTGTCAGTTCCAATCCAGAAGCCTCAAGTTGTTCCCGATGTCACAAACATTGCGGGAAGCAGTGGAGTCACTAGAAGCGGACGTGTTTATATCCCCGAGGTCCTGAAAGAAGGTCCCTCAAAGGAAGATGAGGAAAGGATTCGCAAAGGTAAAGGTATAACACAAGAGCCCAAGGAAAGTAGGAAGGTGTCAGAGCAAGAAGCTACAGAATTTTTGAAGATCACGCGGCAGAGTGATTACAAAGTGGTGGACCAGCTGCACCACACTCCTGCAAAGATCTCTATCATGTCCCTACTGCTCAATTCTGAGGCCCACCGTGGAGCTCTAATGAAAATATTGAATGAAGCCCACGTAGCCCAGAACATCACTGTTGACCAGCTCGATGGCATCGTAGGGAATATTGTTGCCTCCAATTATATTACCTTTACTGATGATGAGCTCACCCCTGAGGGGAAGGGGCATAATCAGGCACTTCACATTTCAGTTAGATGTGGTGAATATACACTCTCTCGGGTCCTCATCGACAATGGATCATCTTTGAATGTCATGCCGAAATCTACTATGAGCAGACTAGACGTAGACTGTTCGTATATGAAGCCTAGCTCAACACTAGTTAGGGCATTTGACGGATCCAAGAAGGAGGTTTTGGGAGAAATGGAGTTCCAGATGCAGATAGGGCCAGAAGTATTTTACGTGAATTTTCAGATCATGGACATTGCATCATCCTACAGCTGTCTCCTGGGGAGACCCTGGATTCATGCTGCCGGCGCTGTTCCTTCATCCCTCCACCAAAGGCTTAAGTTTGTAGTCGACGACAAGTTGATAGTCGTTTTTGGAGAAGAAGAGTTCATAGTTAGCAAGCCCCATCCTTCTCAATACATTGAGGCTGCAGAGGAGTCACTTGAATCTGCCTTTCAGTCGCTGGAAATTGCAAATGCTGCTTTCGTGGGCGAAGAAACCCAATTGCCTGCACCAAAGATATCTAACGCTGCTATCATGGTAGCCAAGGTCATGTTGAAAAACGGTTATCAGATTGGAAAAGGGTTGGGAAAGTCCAAGCAGGGAATTCTAGCGCCGGTTCAGCCGCAAGAGTACAAGGATAAGCGTGGGTTAGGATATTGGCCCACTCAAGCTGATAAGAAGAGAATGGCTGAGGAAAAGCGAGAAAGGAGGCTAGCTAAGCTTCGGGGGCGGGAACCAAGCTTGAAGAAGGTTTCTATCTATGATCTCTCCCAGAGCTTCAAGAGCGCGGGTATGCTGGACCCCAATCAGGTGGCCGTCATTGAGGAAGAATCAGCCACGGAAGACAAAGGTGTGGACTTGGTGCGTCGCAGTGCCGCAGATGTAGAGCTTAATAATTGGAAGATCATTGATTTCCCTGTTATTTTCATTCCAAAGTAATGATTTTGTAATGCAAATTCTCTGGCTCTTCCCAAGGCCTTAGAATATTTCATAAGGGCATGCATGTTTTTTCCTTCGAATATCATCTGTCAATAAAATGTTGTTTCGGACTCTCAAATGAATAAAATTGCTTTTATTATCATGTGTCTCCATCTTGTGTTTCTATTTTGCTTGTTCATTTCTTTCTATTCCCGCAAATGCAGATCTAAAATGAATATCTTTGAAAATAATGATGCCAACAGTTCATATGTTAATTTTGATCACCCCGTTAATCAAGCTGAGGAGGATGTTGAGAATGACTGGAAAACTCCTCCAGAATTGATGAGAATGGTTGAACAAGAGGAAAAGGTTATTCAGGCGCACGGGGAATCGGTTGAGATAATACACCTAGGCACGAAGGACACTAAGAAGGAAGTAAAGGTGGGTACTTCAATAAAGGAAAGTGAGCGCAAGAAGCTAATCGATCGAACTCCTGCATGACTATGTTGATGTCTTCGCATGGACTTATCAGAATATGCCAGGGTTAGATACCGACATAGTGGTGCATAAGTTGCCGGTCAAGCCAGAATGTCCTCCGGTAAAGCAGAAACTGAGAAGAATGAAGCCAGAAATGTCCTTAAAAATCAGAGATGAGGTGAAAAAGCAGTTCGACGCCGGATTCCTAGCGGTAGCCAAGTATCCGCAATGGGTTGCTAACATCGTGCCGGTCCCGAAAAAAGACAGGAAAGTTAGAATGTGCGTTGATTACAGAGATCTGAATCGTGCTAGTCCCAAAGATGATTTTCCCCTGCCCCATATTGATGTCTTAGTGGATAGTACGGCGCAGCATTCACTGTTCTCCTTCATGGATGGGTATTCAGGGTATAACCAGATCAGGATGGCTCCTGAGGATATGGAGAAGACAACTTTCATAACACTTTGGGGAACATTCTGTTACAAAGTCATGCCATTCGGGTTGAAGAACGCCGGTGCTACCTATCAAAGGGCTATGGTCACATTATTTCACGACATGATGCACAAAGAAATAGAGGTCTACGTGGACGATATGATAGCAAAGTCTAAAACTGAGGAGGAACACATTGTCAATTTGCAAAAGCTCTTCGAGCGGTTGAGAAAATTCAAGCTCAGATTAAATCCTGACAAGTGTACCTTCGGCGTGCGATCAGGAAAGTTGTTGGGATTCATCGTCAGCCAAAAGGGGATAGAAATCGATCCAGACAAGGTGCGTACGATTCTTGAGATGCCAGTCCCTAAAACAGAAAAAGAGATTCGGGGTTTCCTTGGAAGACTGAATTACATCTCTAGGTTCATATTCCAGTTGACTGCCACTTGTGAACCAATCTTCAAACTATTGTGCAAGAATCAATAGACCAAATGGAATGATGATTGTCAAGAAGCATTTGAAAAGATCAAGAAATATCTTCAGAGTCCACCTATCTTGATGCCTCTTGTACCCGGCAGACCTCTGATCCTGTACCTAACCGTGCTAGACAGCTCAATGGGTTGTGTGCTAGGGCAACATGATGAATCTGGGAAGAAAGAGCATGCCATTTACTATTTGAGCAAGAAATTCACTGACTGTGAAACAAGGTATTCACTGCTAGAAAAGACTTGTTGTGCTTTAGCTTGGGCTGCTCATCGTTTGAGGCAGTACATGCTAAGTCACACTACTTGGTTGGTATCTAAAATGGATCCTATCAAGTACATCTTCGAGAAGCCCGCACTTACAGGGAGGCTTGCCCGTTGGCAAATGCATTTATCAGAATATGATCTCCTATACGTCACTCAGAAAGCAATTAAAGGTAGCGCGCTGGCCGAGTACCTGGCACACCAGCCCGTTGAAGATTATCAGCCTATGCAGTATGACTTTCCAGATGAAGATATCATGGCCTTGTTTGAAGAAGGGAAATCCCCAGAAGATGAAAGATGGAGAGTGGTGTTTGATGGTGCCTCCAACGTATATGGGCACGGAGCCGGGGCAGTGCTGATTTCCCCTGATAATCGCTTCATTCCATTCACTGCCAGATTAAGCTTCTACGTCACCAATAATATTGCAGAATATGAGGCATGTATTCTTGGTATCCAGGCAGCCATTGATTGGAAAGTTAAGAGACTTGACGTGTATGGACATTCAGCTCTAGTCATTCACCAAGTGAATGGTGATTGGGAGACCCGGGACTCCAAGTTGATCCCTTACCGAGATTACATTCTAGAATTGGTCGAACCTTTTGAGGAAATCACATTTTAGCATCTTCCTCGCAATGAGAACCAGTTGGCCGATGCGCTAGCCACTTTGTCTTCAATGTTCAATATCAACTGCGACAAAAGCTTGACTCACATCAAGATTCAGTATCGAGATTTGCCAGCACATCATTACTGCGCGGCAATTGAGGAAGAGTCTGATAACAAGCCCTGGTATCATGACATCAAGCAGTACATCTTGAACAGAGAGTACCCTCCTGGGGCGTCGGAGAATGACAAGAGAACCCTCAGAAGATTGTCAATGAATTTCTTTTTGAACGGTGAAATTCTATACAAGAGGAATTATGATATGGTCCTCTTGAGGTGTGTGGCAGAAAAAGAGGCAACAAAAATCATGAAAGAAGTCCATGAAGGCTCATTTGGGGTTCATTCCAGTGGGAACACTATGGCAAGAAAAATCTTAAGAGCTGGCTATTATTGGTTGCGCATGGAATCAGATTGCTATAACTTCGTGAAAAGATGTCACAAGTGCCAAATCTACGGTGATCACATTCATGTGCCAGCTGCTTCCCTAAATGTCCTGACTGCATCCTGGCCATTCTCAATGTGGGGCATGGACGTCATAGGTCCTATCGAGCCTAAGGCATCAAATGGGCATCACTTCATCCTGGTCGCTATTGATTACTTCACCAAGTGGGTTGAAGCTGCTTCATACTCTAGCATTACCAGCTCTGTGGTTGCTAAGTTCGTAAAGAGAGATCTGGTTTGTCGCTATGGGCTTCCAGACAAGATTATCACAGATAATGGCAGCAACCTGAACAGTAAGATGATGAAAGAGTTATGCGAGGACTTCAAAATCCAACATCATAATTCTTCCTCATACCGTCCCAAGATGAATGGGGCAGTCGAAGCAGCCAATAAGAATATCAAGAGGATCGTGCAAAAGATGGTAGTAACCTACAAAGATTGGCATGAGATGCTTCCTTTCGCTCTGCATGGGTATCGTACCTCAGTGCGTACTTCAACCGGGGAAACCCCTTTCTCTTTGGTGTATGGGTCGGAAGCAGTCCTCCCTATCGAAGTTGAGATACCCTCCCTACGGGTGCTGATGGAAACCAAGTTGGAAGAAGCAGAATGGGTCCAGGCTCGTCTGGATCAGCTGAATCTCATTGAGGAGAAAAGAATTGCTGCCCTGTGTCATGGCCAGTTGTATCAACAAAGGATGAAGACAGCTTTCGACAAGAAGGTTCGTCCCCGAGAATTCAGCGAAGGAGACCTTGTGCTCAAGAAGATCCTGCCTATTGAGAGTGACCCCCGTGGGAAATGGACTCCTAGCTATGATGGACCCTATGTGGTAAAGAAAGCCTTTTCCGGAGGAGCATTGATACTCACCAACATGGATGGTGAGGAACTCAGAAACCCAGTCAATTCAGATTCAGTCAAGAAATATTACGCCTGAGAAAAATAAAAGGAAAAAAGAGAAATATGAGCCAAGCAAGAATTAGCTCGCTAGGTTGAAAATCCGAAAGGGCGGCCTAGGCAAAAAAAGAGCGACCCGGTGGACTGAAAACTCGCAAAGAGCGGTCCAGGCAAAAATTAGGGTCAGAAAGGTTAGACTTAAAAAAAGGTAAAAAGGGGCAAGCAGCGCCTCCAAAAGCTTGGATAAAAGGGTGATCAAGGATATAAGTATGGGTGATTGGCATCAACACTCCAAAGACAAAGAGAGCTCATAAGATCTGTTGCGTTCATTTTTCTTGTTCTTTTTAGTTAAAAAAATTCTCAATGTACCCTCTGCAGTCGGCGCGACCTTTTGCGCGTTCGGTTTCCATATGAATAAAAAGTCCAAATTTTCCACTCCGTTTGCTTATTGTTTTATCATCGCTTCCTTTTCATTTGTGCTTTAAAATGATGTTTTATGGTAGGTGATAAATGAATTATGAAAATGTGCATAAATCAAAGCATTAAAATCATTGCGAAACTTTTGAAAATCATGAGAAAAGAAATGATCTCTCGATCAGGTAAATTCACAGGAGTCAAACAAAAGCACTGATCGCATCAAAGCAATTCTCAAAAGGCTGAAGCCGGACCCTCACACCATTATGGATGACCAGTGTGCCTCATAACGCGAGTCCTACGATTTGGTCGAAACAGCGAAAAAAGGGGAACTTGAAAAAGAGCAAAAAGAGCAATAAAACAAATAAAATTCATGCATTGCATCCATCAAACATAGACAAAAAAAAAAATCATGCAAACAAAAAGAAACTCCTGCATCACATCACATTAATCCCACCAAAAAGCAATCATGGCATTTGCACTGCATGCATTTGTTCATCTCACTTGCAGGTACAAGGACGGATAAGTACTTCGATGCTAATCCTCGCACTCAGTTCCCAGAAAATGCCCTCTTAGTTCAGGGTTCAAATGCTTTTCAGTTCGGCGCTCAAGCGTGCATTGCAGTCTGGAGTTCAAGTCGCTCTTATCAGAGTTCAGTGCTCCCTTCTGTTCATGGTCTCACATCGTGTACGAGCAACGCGATGGACCGCAGCCCCATGTGAGGTTCAACGGAATAGTTGTATCAGCCTAAGATACAGTGGATGCCGTGCATTGATCAATATATCAGTTCCAGAGCTGATAACGATCCCCCGGGTCACTCGAAAGACCAGAGATTTTCAGGATGCGTGCTCCTCAAAGCCACGTGCAAACTCGGATTCGCAAGGGTTCGTTTACAGGTTTTAGGCAGCCTGGCATTTTACCGCTTTCCTTATCGTTTTCTTCATTTAGCGCTTTCCTTGTTTTTCGCAGTTAGCGTGCATGTTGTTAACCATTTCGTTTATTGTTTTCTCATCAACGCCCCAAGTGTTGATTCAAAAAAAAGAAAAAAGAAGAAACAGAAAAAGAAAATTCGGGCTTCTCCAAGTAGACAAAATTGGTATAATTTCTGAATTCTTTATTCATATTTTATCTTCGAAATATGTCTCGGCCAATTCATATTTCTTGGTAAAATCCAAATAAAGAGGGGCAGCTGTCATACCCCAATTTTGTCCGTTGAATTAGCGCTGATGGTCTCAATTCGCACCTAGCGTATGCGAGTCGCTTTTAATTGTGCACGCATTGGCGTTCTGGCTATGTCACGTTTCTTTTTTTTTTTAATTATACGTGCGTCGTTGCTCTCGTTGCGTGAGCGTGTTTGTTTCTCGTGGCGTACGAGTATTTATTTTTGATACTCGTTATTTTTACCGATATTAAAGTCATTGCTATTAGTTTAATCATTGTTATGAAAATCTAATAAAAATCAATTTCTGAATTAATGTTTTTTTATTATAAACAGTTTTTTTTACAAAATAAAAGGTACCACCTAAGTCAACTTTGATATACATGAAGACAAAAATTTTAAATACAATTGGTACAAAAATTAATTAAAAGCAAAAAAGAGTACAAAAAAAAAACAATAAAGCAAAATCAAAGAGAGGCAGCCTGCGACTTGCTCTCTCCCTGGAGCTAGGAGCCCAAGCTTCTTTCTTCTTGTCCCCTTTGCTTGCCTCCCATTTTCAGCAAAAACATTGCTGCAGTGGCAGCAGCCCTGTCCCTCCCTTGCTGCTCCACTATGTCTCTGCTCCACTGCAACAGCAACAAACTGGTCCCCTTAGGGTTTTGATCCCCTGCTCAGCACCCACCTACACCACAGTTTCTTCAGCCTATAAATACCAATAAACAGAAACAGTGTAGGGAGAGGATACACAAAAAATTCAGAAATGAGATAAAGGATTAGGGGTTTTCACACTGAAGCTCTAATCAGTAAAAAAACACCTAAATTCTGAAGCAAGAAGCAAGCGGCAGTAGCAGTAGAGACAGCCCATATATTTTTTTTACTAACAAGAGTCTGGAAGAGGAACATTCAGGAAACCAGGTTTTTTTTAATACTTTTAGTGCGTATTGTCTCTAGCTTATTACCATAATCACTTAGAAAACCTAAAATGTGAAGGTTAAAAGTATTCTGTTTTTTTTTATAATCACATAAATAAATAAAAATAGGTGGAGATTTAGAATCAGTACTGAAATATTGTCCAATAAGTATTAGGCTTCAGAAAAGAGGGTAAATCAGATTTAGTGCATAAAAAGGTTAGAATCGAACCTGTTTTAAACTGCCACCGCCAGCGGTGGTCGTCACCGCCAGGCGAACCACCGTACGCCAACCACCAACATAGTAACCGAACCATCAACAGCCGCTCACCACCGTCGCCCATCTCTCTCCTCTCTTCCGTCCTCTCACCACAGCCACCACAACTCACGGCCTCCATCCACCACAAAACGGCCAACACCCTCCGCCCTACCACCACCGTACTCTACTACGAACCGTAAACCCCCAGCCACCGTGCTCCATCGTCAACCACCGCCTCAGCCACCCAGAACCGATCATCCCCAAACGGTCGAACACCGCAACCCCCTTTTTACGACCAAATCCTCCACCGCGAACCACCACGCCCCTTCACAGCAACCGCCAAACGCCAACAGAACCGCCACACCCCTCCCATCGACCACACCTACCAATCGGCACCACCGTAGCCAAATAACCAGACACGGTTTAGATCGCCCGACCACCTTCGCGGAGTCACGATTTGGCGAGGAGAGGAGGAGCATGACGCGGTGGAGAGGAGAGAGAGGGCATCTGAGAGAGAGAGGGAGGCGAAAGGCAGCGTAAGGAGAGGGGGGCGGTGCGCATGGCGGAGCGAAGGGGGGGGGGGCGGTGCGCATGGCGGAGCGAAGGGGGGACGAGCTACGGCGCAGTAAGGAGAAAATTTTTTAGGTTTGGTTTACTTTGGGGAAGGAGGCGCCGCGGGAGAAGGATAGGAGAAATTAGGGTTTCCAATTTAGGGTTAGGCTTTTATATTAGGGAAGGAAGGGCAGTTTGGTCTTTTCATTTTTTTTATTTTTCAGATTTCTATTCACACCCCTCGTTTTACTCAGCGCCCCCCCCCCCCTTTTTCTGAAAGCCCACGATTTCCTTTTTAAAACGGACCAGCCCATCAGAAAATAAAAAACGCAGCCCAGCTTACAAAAACAAGCTGGGCTCACTATCTGCACCCCAGTTTTAGTAATACACCCTTCCTTTCATTTACACCCTTATTTTACTACTACGCCCCCTGTTTCTTTTTTGGCTAAAGTGCTCCTGGGATCCCTTATCTTTATTTAAAGTAACGATTTGGTCCTTTATCTTTTTTTTGTCTCAAATCAGTCCTTTATGTTTTAAATTTTTGACACATAAATCCTTTTCTGTCCCAAATCAGTCCTTTATGTTTCAAATTTTTAACACATAAATCGTTTTTTTTTGACACATAAATCAGCACTGTTAACGGAAAAGGATTTATGTGTCAAAAATTTGAAAGATAAAGGACTTATTTGGGACTAAAAAAACATAAAGGACTAATTCGTTACTTTAAATAAAGATAAGGGACCCCGAGAACACTTTAGCCTTCTTTTTTTTAATTTCGTTTCTTTTCCCTAAGCTGTCATACCCCAATTTTGTCCGGCTTAGGTCAAAACCCTAATTTTCCACACAAAAATAAATTATGCATTTTGGGTCCTAGAAACCATTCCAAAGTTTTTGAAATCATTTTTAGGGTTAGAATGCACGTTATGGGAAATTAGGGTCAAAAAGGGGCATTTTGGTCATTTCTCACAAAAGGGTCTATAAAAATAATTTTTGCAATAAGCCTCATGCATCAAATTAGGGTTTTTGAAAATGTGTTATGTATGCATGGCAAGTTTTGAAAAATATGTTATGCATGCATGGCAAGCTTTGGAAAATATTTTATGCATGCATGGCAAAGACCTAAAAACATTTTTGTAGAAAGCATGAATTGATTTCCATTCTGTTCCAATGGCCAAGAATCGATTTATACTATTTTGTAAAGACCATGAAATCGATTCCTTAATCCAATATTAAACATGAAATAGATTTTCAGGCCATTTTAAGGAGCCAAGAATCGATTCCTCTTTATTTTGTCAAAGCATGAAATCGATTTTGAGGCCATTTTAAGGAGCCAAGAATCGATTCCTCCTTATGTTATCAAAGCATGAAATCGATTTTCAGGCCATTTTAAAGAGCCAAGAATCGATTCCTCCCTATTTTATCAAAGCATGAAATCGATTTTCAAGCAATTTCAAAGAGCCAAGAATCGATTCCTCACTCATCTAACTAAGCTTAGAATCGATTCATGTGATTTTTCAAAGGTAAAGAATCGATTCTCTCATATTTCACTTCATCAAACAATCGATTCATCTTTGCAATAAATATTTTCCCAAATTTCTACGCTTTCCTAAGCCTATAAATAGGCAGCCTCAAGTCACTCTTCGACACAGATTCTTTCACGAGATCAGAGGCAGTTTCCGGAAATCTCATCTTTTCAGAAAAACTCTCCTATTTTTTATTGGTGCTCTCTTCGTTCCGTTGGTCCGTCAGAGCTGATCTACTGCAAGAGTTAGTTGGAGTTGCGTTCTTCAAAGTTGTAGTATCTGCCTTCATCAGAGGTATTTCTGTCTTTATATTTATTAATCATTGTAATCCATGCCAAAATTGCCCTATGTGATTTGACTTAGCTATAATGCCATTGTTGATGATGAACCACATGATTCCCACTTATGCCTAGTGCATCATGTTCTAAGTGGTGAAGATGGTTTCAGATGATTCAACCTCCCCCTTTTTAACTTCTTAATGAATAAAAGATAGTTAGGTTTATGGTTTAAGGTCCATGGGGTATTGCAAAGGATAGGTTATTCAAAACCTTGATGCTCCCTCATCTTTGATTGTGTTATTAGCCTTTGGGCACTTATTCATAAATGCAAAGGATAGGCTTACCTTAGCCTTGATGCAATTCCCCCCTTTCGTTCATGTTATTGAGAAATCGTTGCTCATATGTTCCTCAGTTTAATTAAGACCATTCTATGCCTATGATCAATTGCTTGCCTGTTTTGATGCACTTTAAAGTCTTGATTCAATATGTCATTCCATCCATGTGTATGACCTCCTAATGAAGACGTAAGTCTACATGCCTGTTGTAGCATAGAGTCATTAGGGTAAATACACTCCTTCCTACACCCACACGCTTGCTTTGAGAACTTTACCTTGCATCCCTGATAAGTGGGTTTTTTGATCATGTTGGCATGTTTAGTCTTGATTAATGTTCAACATACGCATGATTTCGTGATTATTGAACGTGTTTGAACTTTTATAATCAATCATTGATAATACCTTCACCCTTTCTTCCAAAAATCTTTCAAACCTTTTTCCAATTAACGCGAGTTATTAGTGACTATCACTCAAAGCCTTGGCTTGTTTGATTGTCGTGAACGCCATCAAGGGTTATTAGTAATGATCGCTCAAAGCCTTTGCTTGCTCGATCGTTATGAAAGCTCTTCCCCTTTCAAACCCTTTTCAAAAAAGACATCCAAGAACTACGTAGCTTTGAATTCTCCATCGCACCGGGAGATACGTAGGAGCGGGCCATGTCCCGTCAAGCACTTTTTCTAAAAACCCTTTTTCTTTCTCCCTTTCACGCCAAAATTTTCATTAAGTTTTCCCATTCATCCTCAAACAAGAAATAAATAGGCAAATCTAGGCATTTTTCAAATCAAATGTTAAAACCACACGTTTAGTTAAAGGTTCCCTTTCGGTAGAAAGGACATGCGGGGTGCTAACACCTTCCCCGCGCGTAACCGACCCCCGAACCTATATCTCTAGTTTTCAAAAGACCATCCGCTTTGTCCAAAAGACCCTTTTTCAATGTTTTGGTCTTAAAATTAAAATATTGGTGGCGGCTCCAAATTTTTCCACGTTGTACATTGAGAAACCTAAACCGGGGATTTTTCGGGGTGCAACAGCTGGCGACTCCACTGGGGACACTTTTTAAAAGACGAGGGTCAAGCCTAACTAATTAAAATGTGTGGTTTAATGTATTGTTGATTTGATTAATACCTTGTTTGCCTTTCTTTCTTATCATTGATTGTAGGCATATGCATTTGTCTTCTTTGTTGTTCCCTTCTTTCTTTGCTCCTTTTCTTCAAAGTAAGCTCATGCATTTCTCCCCAATTCTATCATGTCCCTTCTTCTCAGCTCCCTTTCTGAAGTAAGTAATGTGTTTGTTGTTGGTACCCTAGGCTAGTTGTATTTGAATGATATTGAACCCTAGGGTAGACGACATACTATTGTCTGGATTGTCTGGATTTTCATTTGCAGGTGGGGTAGTTTTGAGGAAATGCCCTTCGCACACACCACTTGTACCTTGAGATGATATGCTTTGAGAGAAAGACCATAACCCAGGTCTGTGAGAGTATCTTAGGATGAGTGGATTCGAGTAGTGAGGGCCCATCAGGACCTTTGTCCGTTTGGCTACTTGCGAAAGTTTCAATCAGAGTTGTGCTCTTTCATGATGCCTTGTACCTAGCAGTTTGCTGCATTTACGAGGAATTTCGTGAAAGAGACTGTGGCTCTGATGACCTTTGTAAGGGAGTAAATAGAGCTACATGGGAGGATTACCCTTTAAATTGCCCTAGATCATAGGTTTTACCTCTTTTAGGTCACAAGGGCTTTCCAAATTGTGTGCTGCATCGTTGCATTCAGTTCAACCAATTTTCCCTCAAAAATTTTCAAAAAAAATCAAAAATATGCTTCTCCCTTTTCAATAAATGCCTATGTGAGGTGGCATATAGGTTGCAAATTCAAAATACCACTCCATGCAAAAACACAAAAAAAGGCATCATTGCATCATTACATCATTTGCATACATCCCCGCATAACATAAAACATAAGTTTCTGCAACTCATGCACGCATCGTTGCATGGTGTGGAATCACAAAGTAATATCTTGTCATAGGCACGGCGTGAAATCAAAAGTGAAACAACGTACACTCCGAGGTATTTGTTTAAGTTTGAATGCATGGAATGTGCTTTGTTTCGCTTATTGATTCTAACCTTGTTGTGTTTCAAAGAAAAATAATCAAAATCCACCGTTAAACCTATGGCAAGACATAGTACGCCGTGATTCCCGGCACTAAGATAAACAGGAAATCATACATGTTGCATTGCACTTGCATTCAAACAAGTATTAGTGCATACCGTCTTTTATTCACATTCATCCATTCGCATTCTCATTTCATTCGCATTTATTCATTTGCATTCTCATTTCATTCTCATTCTCATTCCATGCGTATTTATCCATTTTGCATTCTCATTCATTTGCATATTTACATCATGCATAAAAAATGAGCATTCTAAAAAACAATAATGAGAGGTGAGACGTTCTTGCGAAGCTTTTTTATTCATCTTTGGAAAAGTTTAGTCTTACTTAGTTGCAAACTCAAGGTATTTCAAGGCACTCGGTTTTTCAAATCAGCAGTTTATTCACATTTCTCAACAAAGCGTGGCATCTCACCCACCCCATGATGAATGACCGAAATGGTCCACAAAAATTTTTTTTCTTTCACGTTTTAACTAATGTTAACTCTCTGCGAAGCATTCGTGTAGTAACTTCTGTGTGACGTGTGTCTTTATTTTTGTTTGAGTCAGTTAGCGTCCCTACATTGTCATCATCCCTCGCCCAAGTCTAATCCCACCCTGACCACCCATAAAGTACATATCCCCCAGATTAGTGCATAGTTGGCTTTTTGGTCTTCCATACTAGGGCAAATTTGTCGTCACTAGATCTTGTTAACGTTGTATTCCTTTGGTGGAATTCTTTTTTAAAAAAAAAAGGGTAAAAAAAAAGAAAACAAAAAATCAAAAAAAGCTTGTTAGGTCGAAAACTCGTAAGAGCGGCCTAAGCAAAAATTAGAGCATGAAAAGAAATAAAGAAAAAAGAGCAAATATATGAAAATAAATAAATTATTGTCCTTGGGTTAATTTTTGAGAAAACAAGCAACATGAGTTTGAAATGAAGTTTGGCCATCATTCCATACCCAAAAACACCTTAAGCCAAAAATCCCAATCACCCTAGACAAGGATCAATCTCACATCAAAAATTGTGTGTCACCTTTATCAGCTCACTTAGCTCAAAAGAAAGAGAAAGAAAAATCACAAAAAAAAAGGAAGAAAGTGGAAAAAGAGAGGATTGAAAAGGAAAAATCCTTAAAAAAAGAAGCAAAAGTAGTAGAAATGGTGAGCTGATACCATTAAACGCATGAGAGATCCTTGTCTGAAAAAACCCTCAAACACTTCCTTGGGCATATCCTCCATAAACCCTTGACACATTCCAACCCCGAAACAGGTTCATTTTACCGTGAGGCACATAAGAGGTTCTCATCTCAATAAAACCTCAAACACCTCATTGAGCCTAATAACTCATTCTTTCATAAACCATTAACCTAGCCAAATTATACCACTAAAAAAAAAAAACACATCCATTCCATCAATCATCAAATACTTCTTTGAGCCCAATTATCCCTCCCTTCATAAAACATCCACCATTAGCCACATCACAACTCCAAAAATCCATTCTGATCAATGACCGGTTGCTCCTTTTTCTCAAAGTTTTAATCTTAAGACAAATAAGTTTATCTATTTATGATGTGTTTGCTCAAAAAGAAAAAACAAACAAAGCATAAAAAAGAAAGCTGCTCAAAAATAAAAAACAAACAAGCAGAAAAAAGAAAGCTGCTCAAAAAAAAAAAACAATCAAAAAAGAAAGTTGGTAAAAAGGACTTGCACTCCAAGATGCATTCATGTTGCATTAAAACAAGGTCTAGTGGTCACCAAGTGGAGCCCCTCCTCATACAAAAAAGTCAAAACTTTCATTGCATTTGAGTTGTTCTTAAAAAGAACCAAAAGTGTGTAATAGGGGGCATTCCCTTCACCTCTCACTCCACTCAACTTTGGGGAGGTTTATTCATTGCCCATCCCATTCATATATCACCCTCAGTTCATAACCATCACCATAACTCTGTCGCCTTTCACAACCCCACTAGAAGCAATCATTTGAAATACCATTCCAAAGTGGGGCAATCCCGTCACCCTTCACTCCACCTAAAGTCGGGGAAAATCGCCCTACGCCCATCTCATCCCCTCGTCATATTCACATCCATGAGACCACACCAGGGCAATTTCTCGACCCACCATGCTAAATACAACCTTTTGCAAACTCGAGTCGGGGCAACCTTGCTCTCGTCAAGATTAGGGCCACACCAAACATCGTGGGTTGAGACAGAATCTCTTGTTTGCCACCCTTCATTCCAAAGTCATGGTATTTCCAATTCATTATTCCTCTACAACCCTGGCTGTTGTCACCACTAGACAGGGGCAAGTTTTGCACTTACCTTCACCAGTAGTCTAAATTGGGGCAGTTTCACCTTTCATGACTTTGGCAAAAAGCTACCTTTCCTCCCCTCACGTGTCATATCTGTCATACCAAGTCAACTGACTCATTCATCTGTATTTGCACTACTCTACATGTTTATGCTTTAAAGAGAGAGAACACAAGTTAATAATGTGAAGTCGGAAACTCACTCAGCTAACTTTGTGGACCTAAAAGTCAATCATCATGGGGCACCATCATAGGAGAGCAAAATAAGCGAGTCTGCAAATACGGTCAAATAGTTTTGCACATCAGTGTCTGTGAATAAACCTTGAGATTGCCATGTCTGAATTCAAACCACTTTCCAAGGAATGATTATTCCAAAGCACTCACCTCTCTACCCCTCGCATCGAAAGTCTCATCTCAAAACAAAACACATTTGCATGCATACCATATCATTGCACCATACATTGTACTTCAACAACAAGTCATGCATCTACCACAACTATTGCATTTAAGCATTACCTGTGCGCACTCACCCATTTATTCAAAAAAGGGGCCAAGAAATCATCCACATTGCACCCGTTGCCCCCACCAAAGCATAAATCATTCCATCATGCAGCCAGCAGTACATTTGCATTCGCATGTTATCTGCATTCGCACACACAGCTTATCAATTTCTGTTTCCGACCAACTTCAACATTCATCATTCACGGGCCTTTTGTAGTCCATTTACTTTCGCATTACACATTCATCACATTGCATACCTGTAACACTTTTTTTTGCTTCGATAGACGTGCCAAGTGCCGGTCTCATCGTTGCCAAGAGCTTTCTACATCACCAATCATATCATTTGCTACGCATTCATGTGTTTCCTTTATTCACCATAGCATTTGCATCAAAGTATTACATTCGCATCATGTTCACATTCGCATTGCATGCATCAAGAAAAGAAGCAAAATAAATAAGAAAAAAGCAAAAAGAAAAATCCTTCCATCAGGTTCAACACCCATGGTATACCCATTTCATTCATCATCCCACGTTAATCACATTACATGCATGACATTGTTTGCTTCGATAGATATCCAAGTGCCGGTCTCATCGTTGCCCCCCCCCCCCCAAAAAAAAGGAGTTTTTCACATCACTAATCATATCTTTGTACCATGCACGGCATTCGCATCAAAGCATTACATTTGCATCACATTCACACTTTGCATTTCATACACTCATACCAAAGGAAAAAAGAGAAAAGCCAAAAAAACAAAAGGAGGAAATTGCTCATTCCATTACATTCATCATTAATCAGCACAATCACATTCATATCTTATCTGCATTCACATACGTTGGTTGTCAACCTCCATGTTCCATCAATTTCAACTCACATCATCTGCCCCGCTTCATCCATCCCATCGGATGCCTACCATTTCACACACCTATATTGCACGCATACATCATTCATTGCATTTTTAGACATGCCAAATATAGATAGCTTTTCCCATCTCAGGTAAATGCATTCATTAGGTATGTTCTAGGCAGATACGCCATGTACCAATCCCAATAGTTTGTCAGTGCTCCAAGCGCTAGCCTCATATCACAATTCAGAGTCCCAGTACCCTTGTTGACCCCCGGTGGTCCTTCAGAGCCCAAGCGCTCCTTCAAACCATCAATGGTCCTTCAATCCAGATCGCACGTCGCGTTATCGAGCAACCGACGGATCATCCGACCCCAGGTCCTTCAGACTAGTTGTGTCAGCCTAAGACACAGTGGACGTCCTTCGAGGTGAGCAAATCAAGTCAATGACCTGACCTTGCCACTCATGGCCGCTCGAAAAAGGTCACCCCCCAAGCAGACCGTTTTACTAGTACCGTTGCTAGTTGGCGCTCCATCAGACCCATTGGTCCATCAGGCTTAGGCATGCCCTTCAGACCTCGTCGGTCCTTCAGTCTAATTCCAATCAACGCGCCAAGCATCGACTGCGAATTAGACCATCAGAGCCCAGTGCTCCTTCAGATCCCCGGTGATCCTTATTTACTCTTGTTCTATGTTAACCCAATTTTTCAAGAATTTCTATATAAAAAAAAGAAGAAAGCTGACCAAAGAAAAATCACAGAGATGAAGAATCAGAAGTAGCATTTCACCACATCCAACATCGCACCAAAATCATAGCATTGCATGCACATGCATAACATGCCTTTGCATAACATGCACTCATAACATGCACTCATAACATGCACTCATACTCCATGCACCATTCCTTGCATTAACCGACGTATGCAGGTACCTCAATTCCGTGCGGCAGCATTGAACATTTCAATCAATCAATCAACAGGATTCGTGAATCCCTTCAGGACCCAAGTGTCCCTTCAAAAGCAGACTTCACCTCGCATTCGAGCTGCGGGTAAGTCCTTCAGACCCCGAGTGGTCCTTCAGACTAGTTGTGTCAGCCTAAGACACAATGGACGTCCTACATGGTCAACATATCAGTTCCGGATCTGATCTTGACCCATCATGGCCGCTCGGAAAAGGCCACCCCCAAGCAGACCGTTTTACTAGTACCGTTGCTAGTTTGCGCTCCATCAGACCCATTGGTCCATCAGGCTTAGGCATGCCCATCAGACCTCGTCGGTCCTTCAGTTTAACTCCCATCAATGCGCCAAGCATCGACTGCGAAATAGACCTTCAGAGCCTTAGTGCTCCTTCAGACCCTGAGCGGTCCTTCAGAGCCTTAGTGCTCCTTCAGACCCTGAGTGATCCTTCAGAGCCTTAGTGCTCCTTCAGACCCTGAGTGGTCCTTCAGAGCCTTAGTGCTCCTTCAGACCCTGAGTGGTCCTTCAGAGCCTTAGTGCTCCTTCAGATCCCGAGTGGTCCGTCATTTTCTCTCTCGGTTAATGCGCCAGGTGTTAACCGTTCCCCGTTTGTTCTCAAGCCCATCTATTCAAAAAAACATAGAAAAAGAAAAAGAGGAAAATTCGGGTTTCCCCAAGTGGACAAAATCGGTATAATTTCTGAATTCTTTATCTTCATTTTGCCTTGGAATATGTTTCGGCCAATTCATATTCCTCGTTAAAATCCAGATAAAGAGGGGCGGCTGTCATACCCCAATTTTGTCCGGCTTAGGTCCAAACCTTAATTTTCCACACAAAAAAATATATAATAAATTATGCATTGCATTTTGGGTCCTAGAACCCATTCCAAAGTTTTTGAAATCATTTTTAGGGTTAGAATACACTTTTTGGGAAATTAGGGTTTTGAAAATATGTTATGCATGCATGGCAAGCTTTGGAAAACATTTTATGCATGCATGGCAAAAACCTAAAAAACAATTTTGTGGAAAGCAAGAATCAATTTCTATTGTATACCAAAGGCTAAGAATCGATTTATAGTATATTCTAAAGGCCATGAAATCGATTTTCAAGCCATCCCATAGGCCATGAATCGATTCCTAATTGTTTCAACTAAGTGAAGAATCGATTTTCATCTATGATAGATGTCCTGAAAATCGATTCCTAATTGTTTCAACTAAGTGAAGAATCGATTTTCATCTATGATAGATGTCCTGAAAATCGATTCCTAATTGTTTCAACTAAGTGAAGAATCGATTTTCACCTATGATAGATGTCCTGAAAATCGATTCCCACTTGTTTTCAAAGAGCAAAGAATCGATTCCCATGTTTTCCAAAGAGCCAAGAATCGATTCCTCTCTCATTTAACTAAAGCTGGGAATCGATTCATGTGATTTTCCAAAGGCAAGGGATCGATTATACACTTGTTACACTTCATCAAACAATCGATTCATCTTTGCAATAAATATTTTTCCAAATTTCTACGCTTTCCTAAGCCTATAAATAGGCAGCCTCAAATCACTCTTCCACAGACATTCTTTCACGAGATCAGAGAAGACAACTTTCGCAAATCTCACTTCCAGAAACTCATCTGTTGCGAAATCCCTCTTTAGAAAAAAGAAACTCTTCTACGCTTTATTTTTTGCTCTATTCGTTCCGCTGGTCCGTCTGAGCTGATCTTCTGCAAGAGTTAGTTGGGGTTGCGTTCTTCAAAGTTGTAATACCTGCCTTCATTAGAGGTATTTCGGTCTTTACATTTGTTAATATTTAATTATCGTGATCCGTGCCAAAATTGCCCCCTCTTTGAGAAATCGTTGCTCATATGTTCCTTAGTTTAATTAAAATCATTCTATGTCTATGATCAATTGCTTGCTTGTTTTTTATGCATTTTAAATGTCTCAATTCAATATGCCATCCCATCCATGTGTATGACCTCCTAATGAAGACGTAAGTCTACATACCTGTTGTAGCATAGAGTCGTTAGGGTAAATACACTCCCTCCTACGCACACACTTGCTTTGAGAACTTTACCTTGCATCCCTGATAAGCGGGTCTTTTGATTATATTGGCATGTTTAGTCTTGATTAGATGTTCAACATATGCATGATTTCGTGATTAGTGAATGTGCTTGAATTTTTTTAATCAATCATTGATGGTGCCTTCACGCTTTTTCCAAAAATCTTTCAAACCCTTTCAAAAACAATTTCCTTAGAACTACGTCGCTTTGATTCCCATTTGGGATACGTAGGAGCGAGTCACGTTCTCGTCAAGCGCAACGAATAAAAATCCTTTTCGCAACCAGAAACAAATCATTTTCATAAAATAAACAAGAACCATTTTCAAACCCATTGTTGCTAGTAGCTCATCAGAACCTTTGTTCGTTTAGCTATTAGTGGCAATGTCTTTTTCTCATAAGAATAATAAGCGATGATTCATCATAACCTTTGTTAGTTTGATCATCGTGCGAATCAATCTCTTTCGAAAATCACTTTCAAAAAAGATAATAAAAACGAGTTGTTATCAAATAGTCCATCAGAACCTTTGTTCGTTTGACTAACGGTACAACTCTCTTTTTTGAGCATTTAGTAGTGATTCATCATAGCCTCTGCTAGTTTAATCATACACTAATGCTCGTCCTATTTCAAAAACTCACCAAAAAAAAGATAAAAAACAAAAACTTTTCAAAAAGACATCCAAGAACTACGTAGCTTTGAATTCTCCATCGCACCGGGAGATACGTAGGAGCGGGCCATGTCCTGTCAAGCACTTTTTCTAAAAACCCTTTTTTTTTCCCCTTTCTCACCAAAAATAAAATTTTCATTAAGTTTTCCCATTCATCTTCAGGCAAGAAATAAATAGGCAAATCTAGGTATTTTTCAAATCAAACGTTAAAACCACACATTTAAATTAGAGGTTCCCTTTCGGTAGAAAGGATGTGCGCGGTGCTAACACCTTCCTCGCACGTAATCGACCCCCGAACCTATATCTCTAGTTTCAAAAGACCATCCGCCTTGTCCAAAAGACCTTTTTTCAATGTTTTGGTCTTAAAATTAAAATATTGGTGGCGGCTCCAAATTCTTCCACGTTGTACATTGAGAAACCTAAACCGGGGATTTTTCGGGGTGCAACACCTGCCAGGCGCCCTCATGGGCACTGGCCTCTTTTTTCATTGGCGCCCTGCCAGGCGCCCTCATGGGCGCTGGCTGCTGTCTTGCCGCCCTGCCAGGTGCCCTCATGGGTGCTGGCTGCTTTCTGACCTGGCGCCCTTCCAGGCGCCCTCATGGGCGCTGGCTGCTTTCTTGGCGCCGTGCCAGGCGCCCTCATGGGCGCTGGCCTCTTTTTTCATTGGCGCCCTACCAGGCGCCCTCTTGGGCGCTGGGTGTTGTCTCGGCGCCCTGCCAGGCGCCATCATGGGCGCTGGTTGCTTTTTGACTTGGCGCCCTGCCAGGCGCCCTCATGGGCGCTGGCTGCTGTCTTCATTCGCGCCCTGCCAGGCGCCCTCTTGGGCGCTGGCTATTGTCTCGGCGCCCTGCCAGGCGCCCTCATGGGCGTTGGCTGCGTCTTGACTTGGCGCCCTGCCAGGCGCCCTCATGGGCGCTGGCCTCTTTTTTCGTTGGCGCCCTGCCAGGCGCCCTCTTGGGCGCTGGCTGTTGTCTTGGCGCCCTGCCAGGCGCCCTCATGGGTGCTGGCTGCTTTTTGACTTATTCTGGAGGCAGTTTGTCAGAGGGGTCTGAATCTAACTCGCCCATTAGAGGTTGCGACACGTTTACAGTCGCTTCTCACCTCGCGGGACTTTGGGGGCAGTTTATCAGACTCGGCTGAATTTAACTCGCCCATCAGAGGTTGCGACACGTTTAAAGTCGCTTTTCACCTCGCGGGACTCTGGGGGCAGTTTATCAGACTCGGCTGAATCTAACTCGCCCATCAGAGGTTGCGACACGTTTAAAGTCGCTTCTCACCTCGTGGGACTCTGGGGGCAGTTTATCAGACTCGGCTGAATCTAACTCGCCCATCAGAGGTTGCGACACGTTTTAAGTCGCTTCTCACCTCGTGGGACTCTGGGGGCAGTTTATCAGACTCGGCTGAATTTAACTCGCCCATCAGAGGTTGCAACACGTTTAAAGTCGCTTCTCACCTCGCGGGACTCTGAGGTTAGTTTATCAGACTCGGCTGAATCTAACTCGCCCATCAGAGGTTGCGACACGTTTTAAGTCGCTTCTCACCTCGTGGGACTCTGGGGGCAGTTAATCTGACTCAGCTGAATTTAACTCGCCCATCAGAGGTTGCAACACGTTTAAAGTCGCTTCTCACCTCGCGGGACTCTGGGGTTTGTTTATCAGACTTGGTTGAATCTAACTCGCCCATCAGAGGTTGCGACACGTTTAAAGTCGCTTCTCACCTTGTGGGACTCTGGGGGCAGTTTATCAGACTCGGCTGAATCTAACTCGCCCATCAGAGGTTGCGACACGTTTAAAGTCGCTTCTTGCCTCGTGGCGGAGTTCGATATTGACCTGCGTCGGTCGGGGGATCTCCTCGATGGCGATCCCCAGTGGTGCCTCTGGTGGATATTGACCTGGTTCCACTGTTGCCCCCAAGTCGAGATTACCCTGGGGGATGGTCTTGACTTTGACGTTGTCGTTTAGGATGCCCTCGTAGGGTAGGTTGCCCTTACGGCTCGTGCTGTCGTCGGGTCTGCTAATTTCATCAGAGGATCACAGCAATTATCCTGCTCGTCTCTTAATATTTTTTTTTGCTGACTTGCCTTGATCGAGGTGATTGACGGTGAGTATGGGCGAGCAACACCACATTTTATTTTCCTCTTGGCCGATTACATTTGACCTAGGGGGTGTGCATAGGAGAGTGTGAGGGCGAGCGGAGGAGAGTGTGAGGGTGAGCAGGATGACGCCATCACTTCACGCATTACTTTATTTCCTCTCACGCTCATGCATCATTTGATTTTCTCACGTGCTCGTGCACTATGTTTTTTTCCTCACGTGCTCGTGAACTAACCTTTAATTTTCTTACGTGCTCATGCACCCTTTTATTTTCTTATGTGCTCGTGCACTCTTTTAATTTCTTACGTGCTGCCGGGCGCCCTCCTGCCAGGCGCCCTCCTTGCCATGCGCCCCTCTGCCAGGCACCCCTCTGCAGGCACCCTTCTTGCCAGGCGCCCTCACGCGCGCTGCCTTGGTACTTGGCGCCCTGTCAAGCGCCCTCATGGGCGCTGGTTGCTTCCTTAACAGGATTTGGCGCCTTCATGGGTGCCTTGCTGTTGATGACGCCCTCCTAGGCGCCTGGGTGCTGAGCGCCTTCTATGGTGCCAAGTCTTGTTTTCTTTTTGTTTTCGATGCTCATATAGTTGGCGGGGGAGGTGTTTCAAACACTTTTCAATGTCCTCACAAATAATGTCAATAGTTCAAAATGATGTCCCCCTCTTCAATATGGAGTCAGGTTGGTGGGGGACGTTCTTACTTGGTGTTCTATCAAGCCAATCCTTATCGTCGAAGGATAAGGGTGGCCTGCTTGATCCCTTTTTAGTGGTTGAGGTTGATTCAATGCTCAAGACTTCTTTCCACCTCCTTTTCATTGACTTGCTCGATTTGCTGAGTGGGAGGTAGTGAACTGGGTTGTGAACATGGTAGCTAGTTGCCCCTAGGATGAGACCGAGTTTGGTTTCGACTCCTGGAACCAAGCTAGTGCTGAATCTGTGAGGGTGCTTTTTGCCCTGAGTGCTTTTGCTGCCAGGGATCGTCCTCCTGGGCGCTGCCCACAAATCCCCTCGTGGATTTCTGCAAGCGCGTAGTCTGCTTTTTGTCCTTCTACGCATTTTAATAGATGCGTAGAAAAGTCTCTATGGAAAAGTCGTCCTTCAATGACTGGCCACCATGTCTCATGACATTGGCGCCCTGTGGATGCCTCGCCCCTGGATCCTTGTCGGGCAGGCGCCGCTTCAATGACCAAGTATGATGTTGTGCGCCTCCTTACGGAAGCTGCTTATATTGTATCAGTGGGCTCTTTCCCCTCGAGAATACATTGACGGGTTGGGGTTATCCAATTTTGGCTTGCTTGGTCGCAAGCACCAAATGCCGCGTTGATCTGGAAGATGATCAACAGTGAGTCTGTACGGAGCTCAAGTTGTGTAGCGCCGAAGTCTTTGGTAAACTGTAGGTCGGCTATGCAAGCCTCATACTCTGCTTGATTGTTGGAGGTGGAGAACGAAAAAGTCAGGGATACCTCGACTAGTAATCCCTCTGAGTTTCCAAGTAACAGACCAGCTCCACTTCCTTTCCTGTTTGAGGACCCCTCCACGTGGAGAGTCCAAGCCATCTCCGCCCTGTCGCTTTGCGGTGTCGTTGTCAATTTGGCTACAAAGTCTGCCAAAGTCTGAGCCTTCATGGTTGGTCTTGTCTTGAATTTGATCTCAACTCTGAGATCTCAACTGCCCATCTGGTGGGTGATTGGTTCGAACTACCACTTTGTAGTTGGTGGAGCCATTTTGGTCATAGCCCTGTATTTGTCTGGGTTGGCCTCGACGCCTCCCTTAGTGAGGTAGAAACCGAGGAGTTTCCCTGCTAAACTCCAACAGTGCACTTCTCTGGTATGCTTAGTGAAAGTGCGGGGATGCACCTCACGATGCCCGCCTCTTGCCTCCTTTCGTAGCATGGTTTGGGTGCCAGACACCTTCTATGGTGCCGGGTCCTTTTTGTTATTGACGCCTTGGTGCCGGGCGCCCTGTGGGTTCTTTGTGTCTGGCTACCATGTCTCATGACAGTGGTGCCTTGTGGATGCCTTGGCCCTGGATCCTTGTTGGGCCGGCGTCGCTTTGCACCTAACTATGGAGTTGGACCCTTTTTCTTTCTTTATCTTAAGTATTTTTCGGGGTTGACAAGTGTTAATGCTAGTGAGGTAGAGCAAGAACTGAACTTTTGTTAATCATTCATATCGAGCTTTTACATTTTGCCTTCGTGTTTGAACAACAATATTCATAATTGGGCCTAGCCCTAGTTTGAGGTCTTAATGCCCTGCTCCCTGTTCGGGGTCACGAGTTTCATCCCACGTAATCTTTGCTTGATCACCATGTCTTTTAACGCTGCTTGGTTTCTGGCTTCCTCGACGAAGTCCAGCTCCTCTCGGAATCTTTGCTTATTGGTCTCTGGGGGGTTTGGTTACTTGGTCCTCCAAGTTTCGCACACATGAGGCCTCCTTATTGAAGCGCTCCATGTATTCTCGTAGTGTTTTATTGTCACGCTGTCCGACTGCCCTCAGCACTTCTTCAGACTTGGGTTTCAAACGGGAGGCAGTGAAGTAATCTGTGAACCTTCTTGAGTTGCGGGGGAATGTGTCTTCATAGTCCACATTTCGATACCTGCGCCGGTCAGGGGATCTCCTCGATGGCGATCCCTGGTGGAGTCTCTGGTGGGGGCTGTCCTGGTTCCTTGACCTCCCCCCTGATGGGCGGGTGAGGAGGTCATGGAGTGGGAGTCTTGAAGTTGGTAAGTAACCTTCGGAGGGGATGGAATAGTCCAGAATAGTTGCCCTCTAAGCCGAGATTATTTCGGAGTATAGTCTTGGCTTGAAGGACTTTCGTTGATTCGCCCGAAGCATTACTTCATCTCGACCGTGAATCACACCTCCCTTGGTGTAATCCTCGTGCCATGCACCACGCTAGTGTGTCGTATCCTGATGTTGGCGCCCTCCTGGGCGCCTTGCGCCATGGTGCTGCGTTCTGATGTTGGCACCCTCATGGGTGCCCTTCCTGGGTGTGGAGACGTCCGAATTGGATTTTGAGCTCAACATCAGAATTGTAGCTCTGCTTCTTAGCTTTCCAACGCATGTTCACACGCCTCCATCGGATAAGCATGGATGAAGTTATGGACTCATTAAAAACCCAACATCCTGAAGTTGGCGCCCTCAACTTGGGCGCCTTGGCCCAAGATGGTGTGCCCTGATGCTGGCGCCGTCGTGGGCGCCTTGTGCCAAACCGCCGCTTTGGGATGCTGTTGGCGCCCTTCCCGGGTGCGGAGACGTCCGAATATGACTTTGAGCTCAACATGAGAATTGTAGCTCTTCATCTTAGCTTTCCAACGCATGCTCACACGCCTCCATCGGATAAGTATGCTGATGGCGCCCACGGAGACGTCCGAATTGGATTTTGAGCTCAACATGAGAATTGTAGCTCTTCATATTAGCTTTCCAACGCATGCTCACACGCCTCCATCGGATAAGTATGCTGCTGACGCCCTCATGGGCGCCCTTCCTTGGTGCGAAGACGTCTGAATTGGATTTTGAGCTCAACATTATAATTGTAGCTCTTCATCTTAGCTTTCCAACGTATGCTCACACGCCTCCATCGGATAACTATGGACGAAGTTATGGCCTGCATACTAGAGCACCTTCCTGGGTGTCGGGTATGGTGTCGGGTCCTCTTTGTGGTTGGCGCATTGGTACCCTCCTAAGTCGGGGGATCTCCTCGATGGCGTTCCCAAACCTTGGTACCCTCCTAGGTCGGGGGATCTCCTCGATGGTGATCCCTGGCGGCGCCCTCGTGGGTGCCGGCTTATGGCTGTCTTCGTGTGAGAGCTGTGAAGCTTGATCCGGTGCCCTGCCAGGCGCCCTGCCTATTCTGCCTAGGGGGAAGTGATGTACACGTCTTGTAGCCACCATCGCCTGAGGAGGGGTTTCCCAGCCGGGGGGAGGCTGTACAGGCAAAGAAGCGAATCTCCCTTCGATATGTCTTGGGTGAGCTTCTTGCTGCAGCATTGTCGGAGTGCGATTGCACAGGAGGTCCCTCTGGTTGGGGCGTGGGTATGGCCACGCTTTGGACACGGGGCCTGAGCTTGGGAGCCATAGGGTAGCAAGAGAAAGGTTGAATGAGTAGTGATTTGAGAGATAAAAACCTCCCACTCTGGTCGCCAATGTTCTGTACCTAGCAGTAATTTGGTAGGCTGCTGTTGGTAGGTCTCTTGCTGTCCTGGCAGTAGGTCAGTGAGCGCCCGGGGGGGTACCTACAAAGCCACTCCGACGCTCAAGTTAGTATGAGAATAAGCTAGTGAATTTGCAAGGGAGTAGTGTGTACCGTATAAATGGCTATGCGAGCCGGTATTTATAGGAAATCGATGCTCGTTGTGGATCGTCGGATCAGTGGAGGTGATCTGAACCCTCCAAGCGTACTGGACTTGTATGTTGCGGATATGGGCCGAATCGGTTGGGCTGATCCATATCCAATTGCTAAACACACCCCCTGGTTTTGCTAATGGACCTCTTGGTCCAGTCCAGAACAAGTAGAAATGCAGACTGAGAGTAAGTTAGAATCCATTTCACTAGGTAAATCCATTAAAACTGATTAATGCAAAATCCGATGCTATAGCATTGGATGCTGTAGCATATGATGTGTGCTTTTCAGTCACTATCGTCAGGGTTTCACTACAAAGGCTTATGTCTAAGCTCTAAATAGGTTCACCCCTGTATATTTAGGCTCCCACAGTATTCACCCTATGGACTATGCTTTCCTATGTCTAGGTTTAAGCATGGGTTATTCTAAGTGTCCTTAAAACAACCACTTACCCACATTAATCCTTGAGTTCGATTTATAGACCAGGTCTGAACCTATAAATGTACTTATATTTAACTGATCAGTTCTAAAATAAGCATTGGAACAAGTTTCATACAAGGGTTAAAATACTAACATCAAACATTACATTAAAACTATTAAAATATCATTACATAACTTCAAGCATCCCAACTACAAGAGAGTTAACTCGTGATGAGCAACAACACAAGAAATAAAGCATAAAGGTGATACCTAAATCCATCAAACCGAAATCACAAAGAAAAGGAAAATACTCCAAATGATGACAGCACTCGTGACGCTACAACACCATGATGACAGCCTCTGTGATGCTACATCATCGCTCACAGCACTGCAGAATTTCTACATTTATTACGAAAATGGAGTTTGAACAAAAATGGAGTGTAAGAGAGTTATTTCTAATTCTCCTCTCTTGAGACCAGCAACCCCATGATGAAGAAGAAGAAGGTTGAGGTTTCTATATAAAGAAATATCTCCTAAAAAGGTTGACAAGTCATCCCACCAACTATTTTCATCCTTCATTACAAAATAGACAAGTGTTCCAATAAAGTAAAAGGTGGGTGGCTGCTGCAGGAAAAGTTCTGCAGTGATTTGACACGCTGCAGAAGCTACTTTTTCGTTTTCTCTCTCATTAGCTGCAGAACACAACGCTATAGCGTCTGAACGCTGCAACACTGAACAAATACATTAAAACACAAGATTGGGCACCAAAATGCCAAATGATCACAAATCAGTTCCTAACCCTCCTTTGCATTAAATAACACATATTTACTTAATTAAACAACAATATTACTTAAGAGCTCACGTTGATTTAAGCTTAAAGAACATAAATAACTCTTATAAATAAGAGTTATCACCCGTATTCAAAATTAACGTTAGATCGAATTTGCTTAATAAATCAGGAATCCCGTGGCTGATATTGTTTTAGTAACAATAACTAAGGAAAATCCTTAGTATTGTAAGCCGCCGCCGAGGTAAATGTAATTACATTCATAAATGCTCAAAGAGTATGAAGACCTTCTCTGTCTTGGACTGGGACATCCTACCCTCACCCTAAAATTTATTTGTAATAAAAACTAAAAAAGAATATGACACAAAAAGTCGGATGGTGTTTAATTGTAGATATTTCGTGAGTCCTTTGCAACAAAAACTCTTACAGTGTAATTGAATTTTTAAGAAAATAATCATATCTATTGATTCCTTTCTATCTAACTAGTCACAATCCTCGTGTCATTGTAACTATGTTGGAAAATATGTTGTTAAAATTTTAATGTTATAATATGTATGATAGTAAAAATAATGAATTTCAAATACATATATGGTAATTGATGGCAACTCTTGTGGGCGGCACCAAAACGAAACTAAAAACTCATTCACAGAATTGCTGACAATACATAACACAATTAACACAACAAATCAAAAAGCATGCAAACAAACCCTCGGTGGTAAGCACAACGAAGGAAACACATGGAGATGAAAGTAAGAATTAAACATGCAAAGAAATTAAAATCGAAGAACATGCGGCAACAAACAAACAAACACAATGCACATATGGATTTCCACTCAAAGAAAGATATGGAGACTCCTGCGCATTTTAGGCTCAAAACTATAAAATAAAGGAAAAAATTAATATAAATAAGGTACATATAGTGTCAAATAACACTAAATTAAAGACAGTAAGTCATCATTGGATCATAGGCACAAATATATGTCTTCAATTTTGACTCAATTTTGTTAACACAAAGATCGACATCAAAAATGAGTGGTGGAAACCCCATCTAAAAAATAAGGTAGGTATTAATTAAAAAAAAGCACAATCAGTACATGTAAAAATGATAAATAATCGAAAGAAAAAAAGCTTAACGTGTAAATAAGAAAATTTCAAAATAATATTTTGAACCCAAAATATAAAGTAAATGGAGTATTCTATCTCTAGTTTTTTTATAGGCTCACCATCTCTAGTTAATAAGGCTAGTAATTGCTAAAAATGGTAATGGAAAGTAAAAAAACACGGTTAGGACATTTAACTAAAGGATAAACGTATAAAAAGGAGGAAAAATAATCTGCAAATCAAACATACAAAAGACCGAAATAAAAAATGACAACAAAATTCCAACAAAAACAATCTTTTTGTAAAGAAAAAGCAAACAAAGAAGACAAAGCCACCACAAACAAAAATGGGAGACAATTAGCAATATATAAGTTAGGTAACCAATTGTCAAAGAAAAAAAGTTAGGTAACCAATACAAACGACACACATAATAAATTAGATAATGCATTAAAAATCGAACAACTAACACTTTATACAGTAAACATGAGATCCAAAACAAAACATCTGGCACTAAACAAAGGCGCATAACACATAATACAGGAAATATATGCATGTCAACATAATAAAATGACAACAAATCAAAGCAAATAAACACGCAATAATTATTTCACGCACAATTCTAAAAAATAAATAAAGTAAAATTATAAAAACAAAATAAAAGTAACTAATCATTTAATGGACATATGGATTCCGACAAAAAGAAACAAACATTTAAGAAATATTTGTTAAATAAATAACCACTAAAAAAACAAAAAAAAAAACATAATAGAACATAAAAATTAATAAAAATGGAAATTGGAAAACTACTAAAGCCCATAGCCCAAGTAGAGCCATAACTAACAAATTTTAAAATATATGGAGATTTTAAAAAAAAATTAAGAACAAAGAAAGAAAAAATAACGAAAAAGAAAAAAAAAATGGTGTGGTGGGAGACTCTTGCAGAAACACTACCTAAGATTTATTAGTAAGATGGGTAACTTTTTGGGTAAACAAAAAATCTGGGTTCCTAAATTGAAAACATTTCTTAAAGAGATTTACACTAAAATTGTTTGTTGTATACAATGGAGTTTAAGGGTATGCATGCTTTTTCAAAGAAGAAAAAGAGTTCCGTTAAAATGTTTTGATGCAAACTCTCCTTAGAAAAAAGTCATCTAAAAGGAAAAATATTACTCCGCGTGTTATCATTGAAAAGAGAAAAAAAAAGAATGAGAACAAAAGAAAACCATGGGGGATTAGAACAATACCCTTGACAGGAAAAGAGCCATCGAAAATCGTAATACGGAAAACCTAACATGTTGTGGTTAAAGTCTTCTAAAACAAAACTAGGAAGTAAATCCCATTAGTTGAAACCGTGACTAATAAAACTAGAGTTTGCTAGCTTATCTGCACAAAAATTCCCTTCTCGATAGAAGTGAGAAATAATAAAATTTATCCTATTGGTTATGGATATGCAATTGCTCCATCTATTTCTAAATCTCCAAGGAAATCAACCAAATGACTTATAAGCTGCCCCAAGAAGAGTTGAATTACACTCTATCCAAAGCTTACACCACTCCCTTTCAACAATAACTTCAATCGATTTCATAACAGTCAAGATCTCTGCTTCAAAAGTTTAAGGGTATGCTTAGATTGGTACAATGGGATGAAATGTTTTTTTGCAAAGATTGGAAAGAATCACTTTAGAGGCAGAAATCTTAACTATGTTGGCATCTTTGAATCTACCGGCTTTGGCTTACGGTACTAAGCCAAATGCTTAGTATTTTTTAATAAATCAGACTCAGCCGTTGGATTGAATCCCTGTTGTTTTGATCACGCATTCCATTCTCTTTCTATTACATACCTGTTGCGCACGCAATCGTCGGAGCAACGATCACAGAATTGATTCCAGCAACCATCACACACGCTTTCCGGCAACTGGCGCACTATAGTCCAGGCGTGAAGCTCACCCATTGCGCGCTGCACAACAACTGTGATTGATTTTCACAAAATTGATCACAACTAGCGGTATATGCATTACGCATGCTTGATCTGTAAAGCCCATAGAAACATCACAACCTTGATCTGTAATAAGGAATTGATTCCGGCAACCATCACGCACGCTTTCCAGCAACCATCACGCACGCATTCCGGCAACCATCACGGAATCAATTTCTGTTACTCGTTACAATCATCGGAGCAGACGAGAATCAATTCCAGCAACGATCGCACAGTTACGCATTACGACTTACGGCTTATTCTGCAATTTCTGTTACGCATTATAGCTTATTCTGCAATTCCGACAACGATCCCGCATTACGCATTACTGAATCACGCATTAAGAGAAGAAACAAGATTCTATATGGTTAGCAAAATTATTAGGTAATGAATCTGTTTTCTTACTTTCTTTCTTTCTTATTTGAATTTTCATTCATTCATTGCGTAAGTTGTTACCAAGTGGCTTCAGTCTCAAGAGGGGGGTGAATTGAGATTTAAAAACTTTTCCCCTTTTTAGCGACTTAAATTAATTTCGCGCAGGTTTATGGAATGAACGATAAAGAATATGAAAGCAGTAAAGCACACAACCAATTTTTATACTGGTTCAGTCACCTCCCAGTGACCTACGTCCAGTCCTTACACCCTTATGAGATTTTCCACTAACACAACAAAGCTTACAGGTGCTTTGGAAACCTTTACAGACTCAGGAACTCTTCTCCTAGGATACCCCACCTATGAAGAGCCCTCAAATCTACAGCAACAGCAACAACAAGAGATACCCCACCCTTGTTACAACCAATACCCTAGAGAGATACCCACACCCTAGTACCAACAGCAACCCTAGAGAGATACCCCACTCCCTAGTACTGTGAACAACGTGAAACAAATTACAAATATAAAAACCAAAATACTTCTTATGAAGGCAGATTACACAACTTGAAAATCACCAACCCCAACTCTAACCCTTGAGAGAAATCAGCGCTGACAGATGAAAAATATATGAAAGTGTGTGTGCAAGGGTTTTTTGAGTTTTTGCGTTTTCAGCATAAGCGTAAGAATGGGTTGTTTTTTTAAAATGAAATGTGAAACCTCTATTTATAGGCGTATCAAAAATATGACCGTTGAGTACATTGAACAAATGATGAAATCGATTATGTGCCTGAATAGTCTAGGAATGATAATTGATTCTTGCTTTCAAAAAGGAAATAACTCATAAGGGTGTGATCGATTGTTTACTTTCAAAATAGTAAGTGTGAATCGATTAATAGCTTGGAAATATGACCGTTGAGGCTTTTTAGAAAGAAGCAAATCGATTTTATGCTGGGATGCATGAAGAGGAAAATCGATTCTTAGCTTGAAGTAGTATAGTTAATGAATCGATTCATTGCTTGTTTAAGGTAAGAGGCAAATCGATTTTATGGCTTTGAAACAAGTAGGAAATCCATTTTGCACTTTAACAAAAGAGTAGGAAATCGATTTTAAGAATCCCATTTTGAAGTATACTTCTGAAATTAAGAGAGACTTTCCTCCTTTGTCTCAATTATTATGGTTTAAAGAGAAATGTGTTTCATTGGACAGTTCCTAATTGGATTGGAGGACACCATCATCATCATATGAAATGGGATTAGTTCAAATGTCAAGCTACCTATGGTTATTTATTCAACGACTCTGCATCGAATATAACCAAGAAAGTTAATAATGTTAATTTACTGACATACCATCTAACCAATGTTATGCACATTTATGGTTAGTGCGTCTAACCACAGTTATGCACAAATCTGGTTAGTAGTGAAAATTAAATAAACAAATTATGATCAAGAGCAAATTCAGACTGAAACCATAAAAGAAACCGAATACCGATGGTTAATTTTGATCCAAAAGTAGCATATAAATTCTAACAAAAGAGGAATAAAATAGAAGCATGGGTTTCCCATCTAACCAATGTTATGCACATTTGTGGTTAGTGTTGTCTAACCATAGTTATGCACAAATCTGGTTAGTAGTATCTGTGGGAAAAGAGCCTATTACTAGGATTAAAAAAGAAAATTACAGAGAAGTATTCTTACACTGTTAGTGTCTCACCACTACAAGAAAATCGCTCATTTGCGACGGCAATTTCCGTCGCAAATGGGCTTTTTTCCGTGGCAAATTCGCTTTTGCGACGGCATTTGCGACGGACAAAAAGTCGTCGCAAAACAGCTCGTCGCAAATTCTTTGCGACGAAACTCCCCGTCGCAAATTGTCTGTCGCAAATTCGTCGCAAAGCCGTAGCATATATCCGTGGCAAAGTCATCGCAAACTCGGACAACTTTCGTCACAAAGCCGTCGCAAATCCGTCAGAAATTTTAAAAAAAAAATTAAAAAAAAAATAAATTATACCTCCAAAATACTATTTAATAGTTAAATCTATAATACAATCATTTCTGATTGACTGAGTTCTAATTTTTGGACAGCATAGCAATAAGATAAAAAAAACCAAAAATTCCCAATCTTAATATCCTTAACTGAAAGAGCTGAAAGAGTAAGGTCAATGTGACAACATTTACAACATTTAAAACAAACATATTTGCATCAGGAATAAATTACAAATAAGAAACTGATCTTTTAACAGCTCCTCCCAAAAATGTGTTCTTTCTGAACTGTTCACAGTTTCCATTGCTCTTTTTTGTGCTTCCTCCTCTGCTGCAGCCTCAGCCTCAGCCTCATCGACATACGCAAAATTTGTAACCTAGATCATATAATTCATTCGGTCAATCAACAACATAGGGCCCAAACAGAAACCAACCAACATATATGCATAGTGAAGTTATAGAATCATGACTAGTGAATTGCCAAATTTATTGCTTTTAAACTTTTATTGTCACATAAGCAGGGCTAAACCCTCAAACATAGGATGAGACCATTGACATAACAAATTCAGCAATTACTGATAAGATAAACAAATTTCTTTCCTTTGTTTTATTTTAGAGACTTGACCATTTTCTTATTTCATTTGAAATGAAGTAAAAAGGTTCAAAAAAATTACAGTCTCAGTCTATATATAATACAGTGCACACTATTTACAAACTCTCCACTTTTGGGGAGAGGGAAGGAATGCCAACAAGAATCTTAATTGACAAGTTGGGATAGCATACCAAGGTGTGTGCAGTGCCAAAATACTAATATCAGCTCCAAGATGCAACTTATCATCCATTTTCAGCAAATATATCAGAAAACAGCTACTCTGAAAGAAGTTTCAACCATCAAAAACTAAAACGTGATATAAAAGGAGAACCCCAGTTAGAGAATTTCTCCATTCTATATGGCATAGGACATTCAAGAAGAAAAGGAGAATCGTGATACTTCAAGTTATAATGCTATTGCTAGCCTCTTATGCTGATTTTTGGGCATAGATGCAGAAACGAGACCAATTGTTACAGAAGTGCTTATATTAAAAACAAATATGTTATACAAAAGGTATAAAAAAGTAAAAATAGAAATAGATGGCCATACCTGGACTAGTTGAGGACCTGCTAACTTCAGAAAAGTAGCATTTGTTTGTGCTGCACAGGCACGGGCCATTAATGTTTTTCCAGTCCCTAGTGGTCCATATAAGAGAACTCCTTTAGGAGGACGAACTCCTAACTTCTGGAATCGTTCCTTGTGGGTCATTGGCAAAACAATGGCTTCAACCAATTCTTGGATCTGTCAACAAAGAAAAAGTTATTGATCAGAAGACCCAATTATCTGGCAATAAATTTATTTAAATAAAAAAGCGCTTCATAGTACAAGGTAGAAGTGCTTCATAGTTACAGAAGTATCTTGTCTACAAGCTTACATTGTACAAGGTTCCCAAGCAAGATATATGTCATAACCAGTGCATAAGTACGGTCGTGCTGACAGTTGATTAGAAGTCCTATAATAAGCATCCAATCCATCATTATCCTCAACCTGAAATGCCATAATTCAATACCAAAATAAAGCTTTCAACAGTATAGACTCACTAAACTGAAAAAGTGAAAAGAATGACAAACATAATCAAGGTAAATGCCATTGCATATGCATTTTATGTTTTATATTGCTAATATTGAATTTGGTGTTAGCTGCTTCATCAGGTCAAAATTATCAACAAGTAATTTCCAAAGTGTTCCAAAATTTGATAAGTGTTCCAAAATTTGATAAAGGCAATATAGAGGGTAGAATCCCCAGAAGACAGAAAAGAAAAAGAGCAAAGCAATCTGCATTAAACACACACACACACACACACATACACACACACACACATACACACACACACACACACACATATATATATATATATATATATATATATATATATATATTATTGAGTAAAGTAAAGTAAATACTTAACTCTTTTTGAGTAAAGCAATCTGCAAACCAAATACTTAACTCTTTTTGAGTAAAGTAAAAATTTAGAACTACTTTTCCATCTCTCAAGTAAACAAAATATATATAGTGCTACTTTTAGTTTTAATAAAGTCTATAACTATAACTAAAACTATAACTATGGTTGGACTCAAATAAAATAAAGAACAAATTAATGATTAGTGGTTACGTACCATTAGCAAGATCAAGCAAGAGATCAGCTGGATTAACAGTCATGCTAGTTGAAAAACCAACAGATGAGAAGTAATCAAGAGTAGTAGAAGCAGGACCATAATAGATAGGAGAGCCTTCAGAGAGCAAAACCACTTTATCAAACATGTAGTAGAGGCGACTAGAGGGTTGATGAATAGTTGTGACAACAGTTCTCCCCCCAGAAGCAAGGCGTTTAATAGTGTTTAAGATCCTTAAAGCAGTGGTAGAATCCAAACCAGAAGTTGGCTCATCAAGCAACAAAAAGACTTGGATTAATGAGCATTTCTTGGCCTATACTAACTCTCCTTTTCTCACCACCTGATATTCCTCTCAAAAGTGGACCACCTATCATACTACTTCTACAACGAGTTAATCCTAACTCAGTAATAACTCTCTCTACATGTTCAGCTTTTTCATCTCTTGTTAAGCTTTTAGGAAGCCTAAGAAGTGCTGTGAACACTAAAGTTTCAGTGACAGTGAGATGAGGGTATAACACATCATCTTGAGCTACAAAATCTGTTCTTCTTTTGATACCACCTGAGAAAGGTTGATTATTGTATGTGATCTTTCCGGATAATTTGCTGCCGAGCCGGCCTCCGAGAGCTGTTAGGAGTGTGGTTTTTCCACTGCCTGATGGTCCTAACATAGCTAGTATCTCTCCTGGACATACCACACCTGTGATTCCATTCAGTATTGTTTTCTCTTTATAACAGCTCCATTTACCTCCTCCCCAACAACTTCCTTTTTCCTCTAGTTTAACTTTGTATACCAAATCCTCAAACTGCATACCAAAACAGAACAGTTAGTAGTAAGTAACAAAATGTATATATCTAATTGACTTTTGTGTAGTATGCTGCTGCTGGATTTCATAGAATCAATCTAAGTATATTGAAAGTTTTGTAAAAGGTAAATTAATAATTACCTTCAAAGTGATGGGGTACATAATGAGTTTTGGTAAGGATTGTTCATTGGTTCTAATAGGGTAAGCAAGGACACTTGAGTTAGTTCAGTCATCTCTGGTGGTACTTCCAGAGATGGTTTTGGTGCTATGCAATTCTGTGGCATGGCTGAAGTGAAGTAGAAGAAGAAAAAGAAAGGTGAGCACATTCAAAAAACATAACAGACTTTTAAACAGGATATTGACAATCATGATAACAAAATGCTGCAACCAAAGTAACATGACAAGTGAACACATTCGAGCACACAACTGCATGCAACTATCAAAAAAAGAAAACATTATTTTTAAAAAGGATGTTGACAATCAATGATAACAAAAAATGATGCAACCACAGTATCTCATTACACAGAGGAAGACCATAAAAAGAAAAATTGAGAATTTACAAGTATCAAATCTAGGAACGACAATGCAACTATCCATGCTTAAGAGAGACATTCAATTCAAAAGCCAATCATATGCTTTGCTGAATAATTCAGTCATCACAGAATTTATACATTGGCCCCAACTTGCTCATGATAGATCAAATAGAAATACCACAACTAAATCAGAGCAACATTATCATAACATTGTATATGATAAACTGAAAAAAGAACATAAATTATGATAATCCAATTAAAATGCCACAACTAAATCAGAGCAAGATTATCATAACAACATTGCATATGACACACTGATAAAGCAAACATAAAACACGATATTTGCAGAAAGGTCACTTCACCTTATACTTAGCAACCTCTTCGCTAACTTCCTTCAAGTCACCTTTGGTAAAAATCAACCCCACATTTCCCTGGTTCAATGAACAAACATTATTCAAATCCCAAAAAAAAGAATCAACAACAATAACAACTCTGAATCTAGTTTAGTAATTAAAACATCAAAATTCCATTGTAATACATAACCAAAGTTTGGAGAGGAAGAGATTAGGGATTAGGGCTCGCGATTGCAGATTTACAGATTGGGGATTAGGGTTTTTGGTTTGGAGAGGAAGGGAGGCGATGGAGGGTGGACGGCGATGGAGGGCGATGGTGGGCGATGGAGGACGATGATTGAGAGCAGTGAAGGAGCAGAGAACGAGAGTGAGCTGAATAACGCGACTGAGAGAGCCAGAGAGGGAAGTTGAAGCTTGCGACTGAGAGAGGGAAGCTCACGACTGAGAGGGAAGCTCACGACTGAGAGGGAAGCTCGCGAGAGAGAGAGCCAGAGAGAGAGAGCCTGGAGAGAGAGCACCTGGGGAGAGCGCAAGAGAGAGAGAGAGAGAGAGCGCCTGAGGGAAGCAGGAGAGAACGAGAGTGGCAATAGAAAGGGAGAGAACGAGAGTGCCTAGGTTAATGAATTGGGATTCTAAATTTGCGACGGGCTTGCGACAAAGCCTTCGTCGCAAACTAGCGACCAACATCGTCTTCCGTCGCAAAGTAGTGACGAACATGTCTTCCCGTCGCAAATTATGAGCGGGATTGTTACCGCCAATGCACAATTTCACTTGCCGTCGCAAATCCGTCGCAAATTCGCGATGGGTAGTTGTCCGTGGGAAACTTTCGTAGCAATATAGGCTTATTCTTGTAGTGCACAATCTAAAAAAAATTACATATGCATCGGTTTGTGCAAAAAAACAGTTCTAGTTTTCCTAAATTTTTCTCCTTTTTCCTGCAACCTTTTTTTGCCCTCCATTTTACATAACCTCAGCTTTCAATTGCTCACAAAATTTTTTTGCTTCCCCTTGTACAGAATCCTTCAACATGTTGCTGTGGTGGTTGATGATTGAGCAACATAGATCTATGCGGAATTGATTAATGGCAAACATTATCAAAATCCATATTGAACTTTATAGCACGGTTTCACCTCCAACCATACAATAACCTAAACACAATTAACTCAATCAAACAAGACACACACTCACGAATATCAAACAACAACTAATTTGCACAATTCAATTTGCTTTAAAGATAAATCAGATAACTTGATGAATAAACTGAAGGAACTAAAATTGCAACATTTTGATGTTTAGATGAACATTCAAAATAATAATGTGTGTCATGAATCTAACTAATGTAATGATTATGAATGCAAACCTAGAAATCGTAATTAATCTGAAGAACGGTTCGATTGGACTCGAAAACCAAAACCCCAATGATCAGCGGTCGTACGCGGGTCAAAATAATTAAAAAGGGTAAATATAGTATCAAGGTAAGAGACCTTGGTCGTCTCTCCAGGATCTCTAAATAATGAAATTACCAAAATCAAGAATCAAAATAAACAATAAAAAGGGGTTTTGAAGAAAACAATTTGTGTTTAAGGGAGTTCAACAATTTAGAGAGACAATCAATCCATTGGTTTCGGATGCGTTTCTTGGATTTATCATCGGTTCTAAAATAAAGATTCGTGCATAGTTTGATAATTCTTGATTGATCATAAACTAACTAAACAAGCGTTAATCAGTTCATACGAATTCGCACCGTTTTAAAGCAAGCGTCAAAACAATGTGTTCAATCAATCGTGATAGCGAACAAGTGCCAGTATCACAATTAACATCATAACTGAATTCTATCAATCCTATAAACAAGCGCCATAGACTCTATCAATTTCTATCCAAACTAAATTAAACAAGCGATAAAATAGTTTGTATAATGAAAGTTGCAAAACAGAATCATGATTAAGTGATTAAGCAAAACCGAATCATAAAACGAATCACATAAGCAAATCATAGAGTTTGAGTAATTAAGCAAAACACAAACCGAATTTGCAGCAAGAATTACAGAGATGAGTTTGATAGAGAAAGAATTAAAACCATAAAAACGAAATAAATATTAAGCACTGAACCTCAAAATCCTTACAGCAACACCCTTCACCAATAGATTGATCTAGGGCATTAAGCTTCCATGGAGGTTAGGGCACAAAACGTAAAGTTGAAAGTAGGAATGAGTAAGAGAGCTAAGATGACTCTGAAAAGTGTATCTTATAAGACTAAAAACGAAAACCTAAATCCCTAAATGGGTAACTAGATAAAAGCCCGTTAACAAACTAAAATTCGGCCCAAAACCCGTTTTACACAGTATGGCTTCGGTATTTCGCATTTTTCACATTCAAGACTTCAGAATTGGGTTTCGAGCTCAACAGAAGAATTGTATCTCTGTTTCTTAGCTTTCCAACGCATGCTTGCACGCCTCAATCAGATAACCACAGCCAATGTTATGACCTGGAGAGTAGATAGGGGTCAATATGCAATAAAAACAACAATTAATCAAGAAATTGTTATATTGCTCAATTAAGACCCAAAGTCTAGAAACGTGCTAAGACTTAAATATTAGGCACAAAGCACAATTAAAATCACCAAGTGAAAAGCTATAAAAAGTGCATTAAAATACACTAATCAAATTCCCCCACACTTAAGCTTTTGCACTCCGGGCAAAACACACAAAACAAGACACGAAAACAATGCATGAGTTTCCAATGAACCCAAAGAATGCAAAGTCATAAGGGAAATTCTTTTCCTAGGCTTCAAGGAGAATGACAATCAAAGATAGCACTTAATTACAATCAAGGCAAACAAGAGGATAGAGCACTAGAGAGTGAATCACAAGTGATGAGTCCCCACAGGATATGTATTAGTAATGCTCTCAATCACTCAAGTGTCTAGGCTTGTGTTTACTCTCATATACATAATAAGCACATCAATGAAAGTTAGCACTACCATATGCTTGACAAGCTTCTAACATCCACACTTAATAACACATGCACATAAGATCAAAAGGTCTTTATAAGGGTTGTAATGGGGCCAAGGTCAAGGTGGGATAATCCTAAGGGGGAACTAGACTAAAAAGAATCAAAGAGGATAAAGAAGCAATGAAAATCAATTGTAGAATGAGCATGAAGGGGTCCAACTTCAATTAGGTATGATGAATTTCTCTATTTTGATATACTTCTCCACATAACTCTCTCCACACAACTTTCACTCTTCTTGATACAGAGATAAAAAGATATATACACTTTGCATTTTTTTTTGCTTTTTTTTTTTCATTCTTTTTTTTTTTCATTTTTTCTTCTTTTTTTTCTTTTTGGGGAATATTTTTCTATACAAATAAACTTGCCAAACTTTCCATTGAGAACCCAAGAACTAACCCAAGTGAGAACCACAATTGCACAATTTGGACACCCCCACACTTATGGATTTAACAATTCTCAATTCAAAGCTCCTTCACCCTCTAAGATTGGGTAATAACATTGTTTTTCACTTTTGGGCTTGTGATGAGCTATAAAACAAAGAATGAAATAAAAAGGCTCAAAGGGGCTTACACAAAGGGATAAATTTAGGGTAGGCTTATTTGGCTAGTGGCTAAAAAAACAGAATTGCCTAGATCATTTCAAACATGCATGTGAACAAGTGTTTCAACAAGAATCAAGTCAAGTTCTAGAGTAACTAACAAACATGAGTGAGTCACACACAAGAAAGGAGAGAATGACAAAATGTAGGTCGTCCAATAAAAGGCTTAATTCTCACCAGGGACAATGACTATCACAAATGATGCAAAATCTAGTGCTCATATCCAACTTATTAAACCCAGAGCAACAAGAAATCAATCAAATCATGTCATAACACCTATGGTCAAAGAATAGTAAAATCACCCACAACTTATACAAACTAAGAATTCATGGAAAAAACATGCAAAAATAACAATTTTTTCCTTTTTTTATAGTTAAAAATTAGAAACATAAATACTAAAACACACACCCCCACACTTAAATCACACATTGTCCTCGATGTAAGAAACAAGTATAACTTAAGGATAAGAAAAGAAAACTCCCTCTTGAAGGTGGAGAATTTGAAGCTTGCAGGTGGATGGTATTTGTCATAGAAACCTCTTTTATGGTTACTGCACACGTGTTTGGTCTCCTTCTTCTTCCACACTTCCAGAATAAGGGGATTAATTTGTTGCCGTGTTTGCCATACTTCCTCGGTTGGAATGTCCGCCAAGGTCCATCCAATACCTTTCCTATGTTCGCTTAGAATTGGCGATAACTTTTCCTGTTCAGATTCAAGGTTAACTGGAATAATCACAGACAAATTTGCACTTCCCCCTAAATATGCGCATTTCAAATTTTCAGGGAGTGGTTTGAGCTCTACAACATGTGGCTGCTCAATAGCAGCAACAACCACATCCACAACATCAGCTATGTAAAGTGTATCAACCTCTAGAGTTTCAACAAGAGTAACTGCACTGACAATGAGAGGATTTGGGACATTATGATTCACTACTTCCTGGGCAGACAGCTCGTTTGATCTCTGGGCCTGTATCTGATTAACTGCAGTGGTTAATTGTCCAACTATTATCTCCAATTCCTTAAGTGTGGAATCTGTTGTTTGTTGGAATTGGAGATTTTGAATAGCCATCTCTTTAATGAGATCCTCCAGTGAAGGTTCATAAACAACAACCATGTTTAAATCAACTGAATCAGAATTAGAGTTAAAATCAAATAAGTTATGCTAAAATTAAGGAAGAAAATAAAAAACGAATCAAAGATAATCTAAAAAATATAAAAACTGCACTAAAAATCTAATAAAATCAAAAGAAGATTATGAAAAAAATTTTGGATTTTTTTGAGATTATAAAATATTCGAATAATTAATTAAAAATAGAAAACGAATGAATTTAGGATTTTTCGGCCTAGGCTCCCAAAAGGGAGTCCTACTCCTTGATTTTTTTCGGATTTTCTGACCAATTTTCGGAGCAATCTGACCAGATCACCTGAAAATCGTTTTTTTTTACCTAAAAAACCAGAATTCAGCAGAATGCCTACGACCTGTAACAAAACCTGAAAACTCAACAAAGACACAAACTAAAATGTTAGTACTGTTAGTGGGATCCTGAAGTTGGCAATCCCTAATTAGAGATCCCCGGCAACGGCGCCAATTTGATCAGCGGTCGTACGCGGGTCAAAATAATTAAAAAGGGTAAATATAGTATCAAGGTAAGAGACCTTGGTCGTCTCTCCAGGATCTCTAAATAATGAAATTACCAAAATCAAGAATCAAAATAAACAATAAAAAGGGGTTTTGAAGAAAACAATTTGTGTTTAAGGGAGTTCAACAATTTAGAGAGACAATCAATCCATTGGTTTCGGATGCGTTTCTTGGATTTATCATCGGTTCTAAAATAAAGATTCGTGCATAGTTTGATAATTCTTGATTGATCATAAACTAACTAAACAAGCGTTAATCAGTTCATACGAATTCGCACCGTTTTAAAGCAAGCGTCAAAACAATGTGTTCAATCAATCGTGATAGCGAACAAGTGCCAGTATCACAATTAACATCATAACTGAATTCTATCAATCCTATAAACAAGCGCCATAGACTCTATCAATTTCTATCCAAACTAAATTAAACAAGCGATAAAATAGTTTGTATAATGAAAGTTGCAAAACAGAATCATGATTAAGTGATTAAGCAAAACCGAATCATAAAACGAATCACATAAGCAAATCATAGAGTTTGAGTAATTAAGCAAAACACAAACCGAATTTGCAGCAAGAATTACAGAGATGAGTTTGATAGAGAAAGAATTAAAACCATAAAAACGAAATAAATATTAAGCACTGAACCTCAAAATCCTTACAGCAACACCCTTCACCAATAGATTGATCTAGGGCATTAAGCTTCCATGGAGGTTAGGGCACAAAACGTAAAGTTGAAAGTAGGAATGAGTAAGAGAGCTAAGACGACTCTGAAAAGTGTATCTTATAAGACTAAAAACGAAAACCTAAATCCCTAAATGGGTAACTAGATAAAAGCCCGTTAACAAACTAAAATTCGGCCCAAAACCCGTTTTACACAGTATGGCTTCGGTATTTCGCATTTTTCACATTCAAGACTTCAGAATTGGGTTTCGAGCTCAACAGAAGAATTGTATCTCTGTTTCTTAGCTTTCCAACGCATGCTTGCACGCCTCAATCGGATAACCACAGCCAATGTTATGACCTGGAGAGTAGATAGGGGTCAATATGCAATAAAAACAACAATTAATCAAGAAATTGTTATATTGCTCAATGAAGACCCAAAGTCTAGAAACGTGCTAAGACTTAAATATTAGGCACAAAGCACAATTAAAATCACCAAGTGAAAAGCTATAAAAAGTGCATTAAAATACACTAATCACCCAACCGAGCTATAACCTGCAATGAAAAAAAAGAGTTTGAGGAGATCATAAGATAAGCCCAAATTAGGTGCATAACTGCTTGTTTCATAAGTTAAGCCCAAAATAAGCTATTCCAAATAGCCCATAGACCATTTCCTAACTAATAGGCCGCAAGTGCACGGTTCAATTGCATAATGTAAATGGTGGAAAGTAAAAGAAAGCTATAAAGAACTGAAAGTAAAGTACTGGAAATGTAAAGAACAGAAAATAAAGAACAAGAAAGTAAAGGAAAGCTAGTAAGAGCCAGAACTAAAATGAAAACAAGAACTTATATAAACTTTGAGTGAGATTACAAATGGTGAAAAAGAGATGATCTTTTGCCTCTGAAATGAGGGCTTTATATAGCCTAGGATCAGTGGACAAAGCACTAAATTCGAGTTACAATTCATAATGAAGAGAATGGGGAGAGTTTTGTAACAAATTTTAACTCTGCAGAAGGCGCACGGATCGTGCTTAGGAGGCGCACGGATCGTGCTTATCGTGAAACTTTTGGAATTCTCAGCTGCGAGCGTCACGCACGGATCGTGCTTGCTGGGCTCATGGATCGTGCTCTGTGTTTTAGCTATTTTATTCGTTTTTCCTTCAAAACTTGAGAACATGACGCACGGACCATGCTAGAACACGCATGGACCGTGCGTGTACTTCTGATATTTAGCTTTATGTTGTTTTAATTTTCTCCTTGAGAATTGTCTATTGATCCTTGCTCATTAACCATCCAAAATTCCTCATTTGCTCCATAATTAGGCCTGAAAATAAAAACTAACAGTTTGTAGTAAAATAGTCCAAAAATAGAACTAAAGTCCTACAAGGTTTGTTTAATTTAAAGACTAAAAACACACTAAATTTGGACTTATCAAACTCCCCCATGCTTGAACCTTTGCTTGTCCTCAAGTAACACTGTAAAATCCATTAGGCCAATCTTTGAAAATCCTTCAAATTCATACAAAAACCTTAAGCGAACCGGTGGTATTCTTCAACACTTATTCATCAATTTGAGACTCACTAATTGGGCTTTTTGTGAAATACAAGACAAGCTTGAGGTGTCAGAACATCAAGTTAGAGTTCAATGTCCGCACAGAAAACCAGTTCTCTAGCATTCTTAAGCTTGGGTCCTCCATTTCCTAGATCGGGTCTCAAAGGAGGGTTCTTATACGCTGGGCATTCATCCTAATTTATTTCTTTGATTTCAAACTGAACTTTTCCAATTTTTCTTTCTTTTTATTTCTTTTTTTCTACATGATACCCCAGCTCGGACGTTTTTCTCCAGTAACCGCGCATCCGGTGAATGTCACCAAGAGAACTAGATCACTAGCTTCTTTTTCAATCTTTCTTAATGATACTAACACCAAAAACTTGTCTTAAGAGTGTGTGTGTGTGTGTGTGTGTGTGTGTGTGTGTGTGTGTGTGTGTGTGTGTGTGTGTGTGTGTCTGTGTGTGTGTGTGTGTGAAAGCCCAAGAAGCAGCAACAAACAAACAGTTATGCTATTTAACCAACCAGTCCTCCTAGACTAATGCTATGAAGCTCAAATATTTATCCAAAAGAGGCCTTTTAAAAACATGCTTTTAGGAAGTTCACAAAGACTTGTAACAAGGGGAGATGATATTTATTCAAAGCAAACTAGACTCAATAAAAACAGTAAAAAGGGCAACATACCCCCCCCCCCCCATGCTTAGACTAAGCATTGTTCTCAATGATTTGCTATAAAAACAACATGAAAGGGGTAAGAAAGCTCACCGGCACTATGGCTGTCCAGAATATCTTGAGACATTGTGATGATTATTTTTCCTACAAAAACACAAACAACGTTAACTTGTGGGTTGCCTCCCACGCAGCGCTCTTTTAATGTCACTAACTTGACAAGTATGGTGATTATCCTGGATCCAACCTAGGGATGCTTGTCCCTTTAACTTTCCAGACTTGAGGGGTTTTGACTTCTTCATCTTTCCCCCTATATGTGACATTTTTCTTTTAACATCATCTACCCATGTGGGCTTTGTGAAAACACCTTTTCGACGAGCACGTTTTTCCACTTTACTCTTGATCTTTTGTGGGGCTTTGTTCTCTTTCAAATCATTAGACTTTGATTCAAGAATCTCCTTGTTATCCTTTTTGGATGAAATTTCAGGGCATGCTTCTAGCAAGCGGGTATACTCGGATGCCATACTCTCATCATCATTCGAGAGTCCACCGACCAAGCACAATTCTAATGGATCATCAAAGTGTGCTTTGTTTGACTCTAACAAATCAATCATGCAACAGGAATCCTCAAAGGAAGGTTGCTTCATCGATTTAAATAAATTAAATTCTACCTTTAAGAACAAAACCTTTTAAATGCCTCAAGAGAATTAGGATTATTCTCATATCTTAATTTTCTTGTCTATTTTCATAGGTCAAACATAGAATTTCACCTTTCGGTACTTCACTCTAATGTTTAAAATAAGATTTAGGCATAATGAAAATAGATTAGAATTACAAAACAATTGGAGTGGAGAATAGTCTTTGGGAATTACTAGGGACCTATCATTGGATTACTCCCAACAACCCAAGACCGTATTTCTACTCACTCATGCTGAATATATAAATTGCAATAAGATAAAGAAACATAATTGTAAATTGCGTAATGTAAATGGCGGAAAGTAAAAGAAAGCTATAAAGGACTGAAAGTAAAGTACCGGAAATGTAAAGAACAGAAAATAAAGAACAAGAAATTAAAGGAAAGCTAGTAAGAGCCAGAACTAAAATGAAAACAAGAACTTATATAAACTTTGAGTGAGATTACAAATGGTGAAAAAGAGATGATCTTTTGCCTCTGAAATGAGGGCTTTATATAGCCTAGGATCAGTGGACAAAGCACTAAATTCGAGTTACAATTCATAATGAAGAGAATGTGAAGAGTTTTGTAACAGCTTTTAACTCTGCAGAAGGCGCACGGATCGTGCTTAGGAGGCGCACGGATTGTGCTTATCGTGAAACTTTTGGAATTCTCAGCTGCGAGCGTCACACACGGATCATGCTTGCTGGGCGCATGGATCGTGCTCTGTGTTTTAGCTATTTTCTTTGTTTTTCCTTCAAAACTTGCGAACATGACACACAGACCATGCTGCGCACGGACCGTGCGTGTACTTCTGATATTTAGCTTTATGTTGCTTTAATTTTCTCCTTGAGAATTGTCTTTTGATCCTTGCTCATTAACCATCCAAAATTCCTCATTTCCTCCATAATTAGGCCTGAAAATAAAAACTAACAATTTGTAGTAAAATATTCCAAAAATAGAAATAAAGTCCTACAAGGTTTATTTAATTTAAAGACTAAAAACACACTAAATTTGGACTTATCACTGAGTTCACGCATTCCTTTATTGAACACATTGTTGAAGCAGAAGCTAAATTCTTCAATCTAATACACAAGCTATATGCTTCAATCTAATACAAATAGAGTGGCCACTAACCAGTGTTTCTGTAACATCCCCAAAATAATTAAGATAATTATTTTGGAGTTAAACCCAATCAATTTATTATTATGGTGCTTAGTTAATAATTTTATTAATTGAGTACTAATATAATTATTGGTTGGTGTATATTTAGAAATTGAAGAAATTGGTTTTTGGGTGCTAAAATCAAATAAGAAATTTATTGAGGTTTGTTTAGAAATTGTTGGATAGAGTAAGGGTAAAATGGTATTTTACCCCACCACACTTAAATGTTTACTTTTATATAAGAGAAAGAAAAGAAAAGAAAAAAAGGAAAAAGAAAGAGTGTGAGCCGTAGAAAGAAAGAATGGAGAAAGAGAGAAAGGGGGAAACGAAGAGGGAGAAGAGGAGAGGAAGTGAGGATCTTCCATAGAAGCTTGTTCTTTCTTCAACCATTCAATTCCTTGTTCCATTTCCTTCATTTTGACCCAAACAACAACATCACCAACAACTCACTCTACACCATTCTACCATTTTCGGATTTTAGAGGAAAAAGAGAGATTTTGGTGCTTCTTCTTGTTTCAAGTAGTTGGAGAGATTGGAGAAGTCCATATGAGGGTTGATTGTTAGCTTGGAGTGAAGGAATCAAAGATTGGGTGAGTTAGGGTTTGAAAATCAAATTTGGGGTTTTATGGTTGAAGCTAATTTGGAGGTTGAAGATGATGAATAATGCTTATTGGAAGCAATAGGGATGATGGTGAATTTCATTTTGGAAGCTCAAAGCTTTGGAATCAAGTTTGGATGTTGATGTTGATTTTTTAAGCTCTAGGAGCTATGTTGGTGCCTAGGTGCAAAGTGAGTTCTCGCGAGTCAGAGGTTCGAGTTGCGGAAAGTCTCGGTGTTTCGTGATTTTCATCACGATAGGTGAGTTTTACTCACGTTTAGATTTCTTTCATTTTGAAATGAATTTTATGTTGATTGGTTGTGTGAACATTCCGTTGGTTTCGAAAGATTTTGAGTCGAAAACCGCATTTTATGAAAACTAGTATTTTGAGCCTCGGAACGAATTAGACGTGAATGTATTGATTGATATTGGATTCGAAATGAACTTGATATGTTGAGTTGTGTTTCGGTTTTTGGTTAGTTTTCGAAAAGTATTTTGTACGAAAAATTGTTAAAATCACGTTTTATGTCAAATTGGTTTTTGGATTGGTTGATTGGTTGATGAAGTCAATATTTCAATTTGACGTGAGATTAGAAAGCGTTTTGGTGAAAACTGTTAAACCGGAATATTAACGGGTATTGAGGAAAACTAGCCAATCTTGTTTTGATTGATGTTTGAGTTGTTGAAAAATGTTTATGAGTTATCATGTTTGATCCTTTAAAGTACGAGATTTAAAGTGACAAGAAATGTCTGTAAATTTGTGTTGTTGTCTGGACAGGAAAATTTGGAAAACGACCAAAACACAAAGGAGACTGTCGAATTTTCGTCACAAAAATACTTAGGAAAATTTTGGTGTTTTGAGTTAAATTTTGAAAAACATTTTGTTGAATACCTAAATAGGAGTAGATATATAGTATTTGTCTGTCACCTTGTGATTTTTCGTTCTCTGAATTATAGCAGTGACTCTTGATAGAGAAAAGTAAAGTAGCATATGTGCACGTAGATAGAAAGGAACGAGTTGTAGAGGTCGTGGGTGCGACCGGATGTAATCTACGTTAGGAAGGAAAGCGCTTGAGGTAAGGGCTTCTTTCTAGTTACTATTATATGTTTGAGATTGTGGTTGGTGATTGTTTGTTGTTTGTTTGTTTGTGAGCTTTGGTGATTTTGTGTTGATTGAATCCCTATGCGGACATTGTGTGTTGTTGTCCTCTGTGGGTGTTATACCCCAATTTTGTCCGACGTCTTTTTCTTGTTTTAGTCGGTCATTCTTCCTAAGTCGTGTTTTGAAGTCGCGTGATTACGAGAATTATCAGTACGGCATCTCAGTTATTAACCCTGACAAATTTTAGTGACCCTGTTCAACTAAATCAAAATACCAATGTTTTAAATTAAGCGTGCATGCGAATGATCGATCTTTTCGTGCATTCTTCAATTTAATCTTCGTATTTGGGTTTAGTCGAACCTAATCAAGCCCATCAAAAGTCATTTTTCTCACGATTGAGCGTGTCATTTCAACTCGGGCCTAAGAATGCAATTCCAAGTTAATTTTTAGTGTTTTTAGTTAACGGGCCCATTTTTCTATTTTGGGCCTCATTTTAGCGTATTTGTTTAGTCTGGCCCGTTCTCGTCTTTGTATTTGGCCCGACTCCTTTTTCTTATTATTAATCTTATTTTGTTTATTTAATTTATTTAAGCAATATAGTATCAAAAAAAAATGTCAAAAAAAAATCTATTTAATTGTTATTACAGTATAGAAGTGTCTAAGATGTCCAAAAGTCCAAAAATACAAAAAATGATAATACTAAAAATACCAAAAAAATACAAATCCGAAAATACAAATAATAATAGGCAGCAGCAGAATTAGGGTTTCCAGCAGCTGCTCCCCAAGCTGCCGGGCCTAGGTCGATCCGCTCCAAAACCTGAAAAATAATTCAAAGCCCGGTCAAAAGCAATTAATGCCAAGACCTAAGTTTTTAATATAAATAAACAGTCAGTCCACAGCAAAAAGAGAGGATCACAGATGCATACAACTGCAAAAATCACTAAGAAATAAGGATTAGGGCTTCGCATTGAAACCCGAATCACCTAAATACGTTTGTTTCTCAAGATCTGAGAGCTGAAAAATTTGAGTAAAGCAGCATTAGCAGTTCAACAAAGTAGATACAGCAGCAAGCACAATCAAGCAATCTAGGAGACCAATCTGAGGTTAGAGTAAAGGTTGGTTCATTTGTATTATAAAAGGTTGCAGGACCAGTATTAGTTACTGGATCTAGAAATCAAAGATCTGCATATATGTATGATACTAACCCAGATTCTGTTTATATTCAAAATAAACCAAAAACGAATTTAGACAAGTTTTTTTTCTTTTCTCTGATTAGGGTACTGTTTGCATAAAATTAGAAATTAAATTTGTCAAAAGATTATATTTGCTTCGTTTGTGTTCTGTTCGTTTCAAACTAGACTAGTTCTTTGTTTTAAGAAACCAAAAGGCACATATTCAGAACCAATATGGAGATCACCAGAAGCAAAGATCAAACATAGTATAAATTAGAGCAAATACAGATTAGATGATTAAGAAACCAGAATCAAAAATAATAACAGAAAGAAATGTGTAGAAGAATAGGCCAAGAACAAAAAAAATAAATAAAACTGACCTTAATGTGCTCGTCGGAGCTCCGGTCGTCTTCTCCGGCGAGCTCTACCATGAACTCCGGTGACCCATCACGAAACCGAGCACCGCGCCCTCCAGCATCTCAGTCACACCATCTCTCTTCTCCTCCACGCACGAATCCCAAACCAAACGCTGTCGTCTCTCACCACGAACACCGTAATCGCCCCCTTTGCCACCGTAATCCTCCACTGTCCTCATTTCTTCCTCTCTCCTCGCCGTGTCTCTATCTCTCTCGCGCCACCGTCTCTGTCTCTATCATCGCGTTTCGTTCACTCTCCTTCTTTCCCTTTGTTCTGCGATTTTTCCTCTCTCTCTGTTCTGCGGAAACCACCACCTTCGTCGTCGCCGGAGACGACGCGAACCTCCACCGTGCGCCTCTCTCTCTCCACTGCCGTCACCGTGAGCACCGTCACCTCTCCATCTCTTTCTCTCCACGGTTCCCTTTTTTCCTCCCTCCTCTCTCACTTCTCTCTCTGCGCATCACGCCCTCTCTCTCCCCAAAAATCACGCCCTCTCTCTCTCCCCAAAAATCACGCCCTCTCTCCCCTGAATGTGGCTGCCGCGGCGCAGCAAAAGAAGAGGAGGAAATTAGGTTACAAAAACCCTAATTTCCCCTTTTATACCCCCTCCCATTTTAATTTCAATTTTAATTTTAATTTTTTTTAAAAAAAAAACAGATTCGGTTCCTTCCTACACCCCATGGTTAATAAACGCAACACCCTGTTTGACAGGCCCATTCGCAAACCAACCAGCCCATTCGCAGGCCAGTTTATAAAATACTAACTGGGCAGCTGCTTTTCGCACCGAGTTTCAAATAATACAACTCCCTTCCTGCAAACCGCACCCCACTTTACCATTTCACCCCCTTTCTCGTTTTTATTTAATTCAATCCTCTTCAAGACAAAACAGTTTCTCATAAATCAAAAACTTTGTTAATAGTCTTGTGAAGCTTTTGCTTACATGATTATTAACAATGAGGTACTAGCGGTGATCACTTGGAGCCTTTGCTCAATTGATCATCATGAATGCCTAAGTTTTCCTAAAGGTTTTCATTAAATCAAAAAACTTGGCTTGTAGTCTTGCGAAGCCTCTGCTTGCATGATTATCAACAATGGAGTGCTAGTAGTGATCACTTGGAGCCCTTGCTCAATTGATCATCATGAAAGCTCGATTTTCACAATTAAACAAAACAAAAACCGTTTTCAAGTCAAAGAAGAACTACGTAGCTTTGAATTCTCTATCGCACCCGGAGATACGTAGGAGCAGGGCCACGCCCCTGTCAAGCGCAAAAATAAACAATTTCTAAAATTAAAGAATATACAAACAGATCTCCTTCATTTCAAAAGCAAAAATCTTATTTTCAAAGTAGGGGATTAAGTCGGCCGTACGGCCGGGTTAATCATCGTTTTAAGATAAGTGAACTGTGGTCCCTCAGAGCCCCAGCGCTCCTTCAGCCCTCAGTGGCCCTTCAGAGCCCCAGTGCTCCTTCAGACCCCCAGTGGTCCTCCAACACAGATCACACAGTCCTAAAACCCCTACATTAAAAAACACCAACCCACAAACATTCTCTACACACAAGAACTACGTAGCTTTGAATTCTCCATCGCACTGGGAGATACGTAGGAGCGGGCCAGGTCTCGTCAAGCACTTCTTTCTAAAAACCCCTTTTTCCTCCTTTCTCGCCAAAAATAAAAAACTTTATTAAGTTCTTTAATTCATTTTTCAATAAGAAGCAAAGAGGCAAAATTAAATATTTTCATGTCAACATATAAAAACCACACATTTAATTAAAGGTTCCCTCTCAGTAGAGAGGACGTGTGGGGTGCTAATACCTTCCCCGCGCGTAACCGACCCCCGAACCTTATTCTCTAGTTTCGCAAGACCAATCGCTTTCCAAAAAAGGGTTTTCCTAATATTTTCCTTAATAAATATTGGTGGCGGCTTCATTGTTTTTTAGAAAACTTGTGAATGAGAGATGTTCTCCCTCGGGGACTTTTTCGGGCGCAACAGCTGGCGACTCCACTGGGGACACTAATTTTTTTTTTTAAAAGTGGGTCAAGCCTAATTAATTAAATGTGTGGTTTATATGATTGATTTGAATATCTTGCTTTGCCTCTCTCCTTCTTCCTTTTTCATAAGCATGTTACGTCCATGTGCATTCTTATTCTATGTTTGCTTTTGCAATAGATAGTTACTTCTTTGCTTAGTTCCCTCATGCATTTCTTCCCCTTTCTTATCATGTCCCCTTCTTCTCTGCTCCCTTTCCTATGGTAAGCACATGCATACTTCCCTTTTCTTATCATGTCCCATTCTTCTTTGCTCCCTTTCTTGAGGTAAGTAGTGCATTGTTATTGGCACCCTAGATTAGTTTATATTGGATCGATATTGAACCCTAGGATAAACAACATGCTATTTGTCTGGACTGCTCTGGATTTTCATTTGCAGGTGGGGAAGGGTAGTTATTCCTAGGTGTTGTGCCCTCGACACACAATTCACATCCTATACTTGTGAGCATTGAGTGGGGCCTAAAACCCAAGGTCTGAACAAAAACCTAGGAGAGTGGGAACGATTAGTGACTGCCATTCGTAGACCTTTGTCTGTATGGCTCTCATGAAAGTTCCGCCCAAGAGTGCGCTTTGTCATGATGCCTCACACTCGGTAGCTTTCTACGATTGTGGGTGCCATCATGAGAGAGACTTTAGCTCTTGGTTGCCATTGTAACGAAGTGATTAGAACCTACATGGGAGGACTACCCCTTTCGTCGACTTTAGACCCTAGGATTCCCACCCTTTGTAGGACACGGGGGCACACCTTTGTTTGTTGCATTCCTTTTTTAGACTCTATTTCAAAAAATCGTAGAAAATAATATCCTTATTTTCTTACCCTCTTTTTATGTAAATGACACATCATTTCGCATCCACATCATTTCGCATTCACATCGTTTCGCACCATTGCATTTGCATCTAACAAAAGTTTGACAAAAAAAAAGAAAAAAAAAACCATTCATCGTGCATTCCCTTTCATTACATAAAGATAAAACAAAAAAAACAATTATCATCTGCATAGCATAAGCATTTCATTTATAATCATGCAAAAAATCCTCGTCAAGTTCATCCAAGACGAGACATTCATGCATAAGCATTATTTCAAAAAAAAGAGACACAGTAGAACTACGCAAGCTTTGATTCCTCATTTACAATGGGGATACGTAGGAGCGGGTCATACCCCGTCAAGCACATTTTTCTAAAACCTTTTTCCAATAAAACATTTGCATCTCCAAATAATTTTCAAAATCATGTTCCGAGACTAAAGAACAAAAAAGAAAATCATTGTGAGTATCATGCATTTCATTGCAACAAAAAAAAATCATCATCATTTAGAGAAAAGCATCATTCCTGCATCTTTCATCATTCAAAAGAAAAAAGGGGGCATTGGTATTTCGTACCTTGTCTCGCCTCTAAAAAATAAAAAAATCAAAATCAAAAATCATTTTGAAAAAAGGGGCATCATTCTTGCATCATTCGCATTGGCATTCCATGTTTTGTCTTGCATTAAAAATAACAAAATTATTTAGAATAAGCCACACTCTTCGAGTGGTCATTCTCCACGCATTTGCATCATACTTGCATATCATAATTTGTTCATTCATTCATTGCATAAAATAAGAGTTGTGATGAGAAGCGAGGCGTTCTTGCGAAACAATCATCCTTTTTGAAAAAGTTTATCCTTACTTGGTTGCAAACTCAAGGTGTTCCAAGGCACTCAGTTTTTCAAATCAATAGCTCATTTGCATTTCTTTCAAAAGCACTGCATCCCATCCATTCCACGACAAAAGACTGAAATAGTGTATCAAAGAAAAAACAAATTTTTAACTGATGTTAACTCTCTGTGAAGCATTCTTCTAATGAGCGTGCATGCTATGAGTACATTCTCTTGTTTGAGTCCGTTGGTTTTCCTCCCTTACCACAGTTTCCCGTCCAAGTCTAGTCCCGCCCCGTCCACCCATAAAGTGCATATTCTCCCCTTCAGTGCGTATTTGACTTTTGGTTCAAGTCCTCCATGTTGGGGCAAGTCTGTGATCATTAATTCCCCTTGATTAATATCATATTCCTTCAGTGCAAGTCTCTCAAAAAAAAACAATAATAATAATAATAATATAATAAACAAGAAAACAAGCTCGCTAGGTTGAAAACCCGCAAAGGGCGGTCTAGGCAAAAAAGAGCGCCTGGTGGATTGAAAACTCGCAAAGAGCGGTCCAGGCAAAAATTAGGGCACAAAAAGGAAAAAAAGAGCAAACACATGAAGATAGATAAATTATTGTTCTAAAGTTAAGCCTTATAAAAATAAGCAATCGGGATTTGAAATGAAGTTTGGCCATCTCCTCAAAAACCCCAAAATCCCAGAAAGTCCCTTTCCTACCCGCCTTGAGCCAAGAAAAACCAAAATCCAAAAATCACCCTAGACAAGGATCACCCCAAATAAAAAAACAATGCATCACTTTTTATCAGCTCACCCGAGTCAAAAAAAAAGGGATTCAAAAATGAAAATCCCAAAACAAAAGAAAATACAAAAGAAATGTAAGTGGTGAGCTGGTACATGTTACCACAAAATACAAGAGATCCTTGTCTAAATAAACCTTCAAACACTTCATCATTCCAACACCTGATTCCATAAACCTTCAAACACTTCATTTGGCCTCAACATCAAACCCTTTAGTCATTCTACCATGAGACACGAATTTGCTTTAATAGAGCCCAAACAAGCCCAATAACCAACTTCCTCATAGACCATTAACCGTCAATCAACGCCAAACAAAACTCATCCTCCCATTAGCCTCAAACACTTCATTAAGCCTAACCCTCCTTCCTCCACAAAACACCACAATCCCGAAAAGTCCATTCCGATCAATGACCGATTGCTTTTGTTCACTCAAATTCTAATCTTAGGACGAACAAGCTTATCTATGTACAATGTGTTTGCTCAAAAGAAAAACAAACGATCAGAAAAAAAGAAAGCTGATCAAAAAAGAATAAACCCTCAGAAAAAAGAGAACTGAGGAAACAAAAACGAACAGTCAGAAAAAAGAAAGCTGACAAAATAAAAAAAGGGACTTGCACTCCAAAACACATTCAAGATGCATTAAAACAAGGTTTAGTGATCACCAGGTAAGGATTCTGTCGCACCAAAAGTCAAGACCTCAGTAGAGAACCAAAGATTTGCACTGAGAATACCACTCAGACCCAAAAGTTGGGGCATTCTCTTCACCACCCACACACCCTAGTCTTGGGAAAATCTGTTCAATGCCCATCCCATGTCACTCCAGTTGTCAATGTCATTCCAAAGTGGGGCAAGTGCACTCCCATAAAAACCTCACAGGGGCAATTTCTGAACTCACTATCCTAAACAAGACCTTGTCAATCTGATTGGGGCAGCTTTGTCCTTGTTATGACTGGGGCAACATCAAATTCTGTGGGTTGAAGCAAAACCCCTTTCATTCCAGCTTTCATCCCAAGAGCCGAAGCGTTCCCAATTCATCATCTTCTACACCCCTAGTTGTTGTCACCACTAGACAGGGGCAAACCACTCACTCATCAAAGACCTGAATTGGGGCAATCTTGTATCTCTTGATCCCTCACAAGCTTCGGCAATAGCCATGTCTGTCATTCCTTCACTTGCCATAAAGGTTCATGCCCTAAACCAATTCCAAGTTAACTGACTCATTCATTCACATTTGCACTCTTATGCATGCTCACTAGACAATGTTTCAAAAAGAGAGAACACAAGTTGTTTACATGATATCTAAAATTCAGTCATCATGGAAAGGAGGAGAACACAAGTGAGGTTGTTTGTAAATAAAAACCTTGAGAACACCGGAGTTTAAATCAAATTCAATTTTTCAACAGAATGGTCAATAATCATCTCAATTCCTTGCATTCAAAGTCTCGCATCTCATCATCACAAAAATGTCTACCTCATGCATCTAGGCATTACATTTGCATCTTCACATTTTGTGCATTCATCACATAGTAAAAAGAAAAAAAACGTTCCACATCAGTTGCACCATATTAATACTTGCATTGCATAGAAAAATAGTAAAGAAGAAAAAGCAGAAATCTTTTCATTGCATTGGCATCATATTAATGTTCGCACTTCATAAAAAGGAAAAGAACAAAATCATTGCATGTCATCACTAGAGCATTACATTTTGCATCAGATATTTCACAAAAAGCAAAGAAAGCAAAAAGAAAACAAAGAAAAGAAACCACAGAAGCAACACAAAAGCATTCCATGTCATTCATCATTTCACAAAGCATTCTTTTGTCATTCAATCACCAAACATTAAAGCAGTGCATATGCACCATATTAACGTTAGCATTTCCATAAAAGAAAAAGAACAAGAATCATTGCATCAAACATCAGAGCATTGCATCATATTAATGTTTGCATTTCATAGAAGAAGCAAAAAGAAACAAACAGAAGTTAGAACAGGAGCATTTCATTCATCAAAGCATCAATCACCGCATACATTTGCATTCAAACATCAAAGCCATACAGTTGCATCACATCATACTTGCATCTCATAGAAGAAAAGAAAGCTAAAGAATCCCATGTCATTCATCATTTCATGTTATTCATCAGCAATATTCACATTTCATAGAAAAAAGGCAAAGAAGAAAGAGTTTTCCATTGCATGTCATCTGCCATTTCATTACATATCATCAAACACCAAAATGTTGCATTCGCATACCTGCACTTCATAAAAAGAGCAAAAGAAAAAGAAAATCATGCATTGCGTACAGACAAGAGAAGAAAAGGAAAATCATTGCATTCATCAAGCGTATAAGAACAGTAGAAAATCATGCATTCATAAGCAAAAGAAAAAGAAAATCATGCATTGCGTACAGACAAGAGAAGAAAAGGAAAATCATTGCATTCATCAAGCATATAGGAACAGTAGAAGATCATGCATTCATCCAACATAGACAAAGGAAATAAGAAACTCATCATTCAAAGAAAACAGCAATCATGGCATTTGCACTGCATGCATTTGTTCATTTTCAGCTACAGGTACAAAGAGAGGATGAGCACTTCGGTGTTAGCCCTCGCCCCCAGATTCCAGAAAATGTTCCCCCAAGTTGGGAGTTCAGAAAGAAAAGAGAAAAGAGAGAAATAGAAAAGAAAGAGAGAAAAGAAAAGAGAGCGCTCAAGCGCGCATTGCGGATTGGAGCACAGAGATCATCGCTCCCTTCTGCCCAGGTCTCACGTCGCGTACGAGCAATGCGATGGACCGCAGCCCCATGTGAGGTTCAACGGAATAGTTGTATCAGCCTAAGATACAGTGGACGTCGTGCATTGATCTGTATATCAGTTCCGGAGCTGATGACGATCCCCCCGGTCGCTCGAAAAGGCCAACAGGAAGCGTGCTCCTCAAAGCCACGTGCAAACTCGGATTCACCAAGAGTCCGTTTAAGGATTACAGGTTTTAGGCAGCCTGGGCAATTTACCGCTTTCTGCACGCCAAGTGCCCATTTACCGCTTTCTGCACGCCAAGTGCCCATTTACCGCTTTCTGCACGCCAAGTGCCCATTTACCACTTTCTGCACGCCAAGTGCCCATTTACCGCTTTTCTGCACGCCAAGTGCCCGTTTACCGCTTTCTGCACGCCAAGTGCCCGTTTTACCTTTTTTTTGCTTCAGGTTTCCCTAGGTAGACAAAATTGGTATAATTTCTGAATTCTTTATTTCTATTTTGCCTCGGAATATGTTTCGGCCAATTCATATTCCTTGTCAAAATCCAAATAAAGAGGGGCAGCTGTTATACCCCAATTTTGTCCGACGTCTTTTTCTTGTTTTAGTCGGTCATTCTTCCTAAGTCGTGTTTTGAAGTCGCGTGATTATGAGAATTATCAGTACGGCATCTCAGTTATTAACCCTGACCAATTTTAGTGACCCTGTTCAACTAAATCAAAATACCAATGTTTTAAATTAAGCGTGCATGCGAATGATCGATCTTTTCGTGCATTCTTCAATTTAATCTTCGTATTTGGGTTTAGTCGAACCTAATCAAGCCCATCAAAAGTCATTTTTCTCACGATTGAGCGTGTCATTTCAACTCGGGCCTAAGAATGCAATTCCAAGTTAATTTTTAGTGTTTTTAGTTAACGGACCCATTTTTCTATTTTGGGCCTCGTTTTAGCGTATTTGTTTAGTCTGACCCGTTCTCGTCTTTGTATTTGGCCCGACTCCTTTTTCTTATTATTAATCTTATTTTGTTTATTTAATTTCTTTAAGCAATATAGTATCAAAAAAAAATGTCAAAAAAAAATCTATTTAATTGTTATTACAGTATAGAAGTGTCTAAGATGTCCAAAAGTCCAAAAATACAAAAAATGATAATACTAAAAATACCAAAAAATACAAATCCGAAAATACAAATAATAATAGGCAGCAGCAGATTTAGGGTTTCCAGCAGCTGCTCCCCAAGCTGCCGGGCCTAGGTCGATCCGCTCCAAAACCTGAAAAATAATTCAAAGCCCGGTCAAAAGCAATTAATGCCAAGACCTAAGTTTTTAATATAAATAAACAGTCAGTCCACAGCAAAAAGAGAGGATCACAGATGCATACAACTGCAAAAATCACTAAGAAATAAGGATTAGGGCTTCGCATTGAAACCCGAATCACCTAAATACGTTTTTTTCTCAAGATCTGAGAGCTGAAAAATTTGAGTAAAGCAGCATTAGCAGTTCAACAAAGTAGATACAGCAGCAAGCACAATCAAGCAATCTAGGAGACCAATCTGAGGTTAGAGTAAAGGTTGGTTCATTTATATTATAAAAGGTTGCAGAACCAGTATTAGTTATTGGATCTAGAAATCAAAGATCTGCATATATGTATGATACTAACCCAGATTCTGTTTATATTCAAAATAAACCAAAAACGAATTTAGACAAGTTTTTTTTCTTTTCTCTGATTAGGGTACTGTTTGCATAAAATTAGAAATTAAATTTGTCAAAAGATTATATTTGCTTCGTTTGTGTTCTGTTCGTTTCAAACTAGGCTAGTTCTTTGTTTTAAGAAACCAAAAGGCACATATTCAGAACCAATATGGAGATCACCAGAAGCAAAGATCAAACATAGTATAAATTAGAGCAAATACAGATTAGATGATTAAGAAACCAGAATCAAAAATAATAACAGAAAGAAATGTGTAGAAGAATAGGCCAAGAACAAAAAAAATAAATAAAACTGACCTTAATGTGCTCGTCGGAGCTCCGATCGTCTTCTCGGGCGAGCTCTACCATGAACTCCGGTGACCCATCAGGAAACCGAGCACCGCGCCCTCCAACATCTCAGTCACACCATCCCTCTTCTCCTCCACGCACGAATCCCAAACCAAGCGCTGTCGTCTCTCACCACGAACACCGTAATCGCCCCCTTTGCCACCGTAATCCTCCACTGTCCTCATTTCTTCCTCTCTCCTCGCCGTGTCTCTATCTCTCTCGCGCCACCGTCTCTGTCTCTATCATCGCGTTTCGTTCACTCTCCTTCTTTCCCTTTGTTCTGCGATTTTTCCTCTCTCTCTGTTCTGCGGAAACCACCACCTTCGTCGTCGCCGGAGACGACGCGAACCTCCACCGTGCGCCTCTCTCTCTCCACTGCCGTCACCGTGAGCACCGTCACCTCTCCATCTCTTTCTCTCCACGGTTCCCTTTTTTCCTCCCTCCTCTCTCCCTTCTCTCTCTGCGCATCACGCCCTCTCTCTCTCTCTCCCCAAAAATCACGCCCTCTCTCTCTCCCCAAAAATCACGCCCTCTCTCCCCTGAATGTGGCTGCCGCGGCGCAGCAAAAGAAGAGGAGGAAATTAGGTTACAAAAACCCTAATTTCCCCTTTTATACCCCCTCCCATTTTAATTTCAATTTTAATTTTAATTTTTTTAAAAAAAACAGATTCGGTTCCTTCCTACACCCCATGGTTAATAAACGCAACACCCTGTTTGACAGGCCCATTCGCAAACCAACCAGCCCATTCGCAGGCCAGTTTATAAAATACTAACTGGGCAGCTGCTTTTCGCACCGAGTTTCAAATAATACAACTCCCTTCCTGCAAACCGCACCCCACTTTACCATTTCACCCCCTTTCTCGTTTTTATTTAATTCAATCCTCTTCAAGACAAAACAGTTTCTCATAAATCAAAAACTTTGTTAATAGTCTTGTGAAGCTTTTGCTTACATGATTATTAACAATGAGGTACTAGCGGTGATCACTTGGAGCCTTTGCTCAATTGATCATCATGAATGCCTAAGTTTTCCTAAAGGTTTTCATTAAATCAAAAAACTTGGCTTGTAGTCTTGCGAAGCCTCTGCTTGCATGATTATCAACAATGGAGTGCTAGTAGTGATCACTTGGAGCCCTTGCTCAATTGATCATCATGAAAGCTCGATTTTCACAATTAAACAAAACAAAAACCGTTTTCAAAACAAAGAAGAACTACGTAGCTTTGAATTCTCCATCGCACCCGGAGATACGTAGGAGCAGGGCCACGCCCCTGTCAAGCGCAAAAATAAACAATTTCTAAAATTAAAGAATATACAAACAGATCTCCTTCAATTCAAAAGCAAAAATCTTATTTTCAAAGTAGGGGATTAAGTCGGCCGTACGGCCGGGTTAATCATCGTTTTAAGATAAGTGAACTGTGGTCCCTCAGTGCCCCAACGCTCCTTCAGCCCTCAGTGGCCCTTCAGAGCCCCAGTGCTCCTTCAGACCCCCAGTGGTCCTCCAACACAGATCACACAATCCTAAAACCCCTACATTAAAAAACACCAACCCACAAACATTCTCTACACACAAGAACTACGTAGCTTTGAATTCTCCATCGCACCGGGAGATACGTAGGAGCGGGCCAGGTCTCGTCAAGCACTTCTTTCTAAAAACCCTTTTTTCCTCCTTTCTCGCCAAAAATAAAAAACTTTATTAAGTTCTTTAATTCATTTTTCAATAAGAAGCAGAGAGGCAAAATTAAATATTTTCAGGTCAACATATAAAAACCACACATTTAATTAAAGGTTCCCTCTCAGTAGAGAGGACGTGTGGGGTGCTAATACCTTCCCCGCGCGTAACCGTCCCCCGAACCCTATTCTCTAGTTTCGCAAGACCAATCGCTTTCCAAAAAAGGGTTTTCCTAATATTTTCCTTAATAAATATTGGTGGAGGCTTCATTGTTTTTTAGAAAAGTTGTGAACGAGAGAGGTTCTCCCTCGGGGACTTTTTCGGGCGCAACAGTGGGCTTATATATATATATATATGTGTTTGTTCTATGTTGTGAACTGAACATATGATGTTGATGATCTGTGATTGAGATGTCCGGTGGATTGGGAGTGATTTTTAAGGAAGGTTAGATGAGGCATATGTAGGTATGACCGCTACTGCGACTAAGTAAATCATTTTCGGAAAAAGAAACTTAAAGGAGATTTCATAAAAGTGAGCGTAGCACTTGTCTCAGATTTTTGAAAAGTAGTTAGAAAGTGACTTAAGAAATGCGAAACAAATGGAAAATCTTTGAGAAACAATAGGAATCCTTTTGAGAGGTTGAAATCAAGATGAGTTAATATTATGAAAATTATGACTTTTGAACTAATGGAGAATTGTTTTGAGAAGTGAGAAAAAATGAAAAGTTAGGGAGGTTAGAGTGAGATTTCGAGGAGACTTTAAGAGGAAATTTGTTGGTGGTGATTTAAGGAAGCTATTGGAATGATTAGCGTGGGACAAGAGATACTTACGGAGTTGTACGATGTAGAATCGTAAGAAAAGGTTGGTATAGTATAGTATCGATGAGAAAAGTACCATAGCGGATGTGGCACAGTATCGATGAGAGAAGTGACCACATGGTGCAGTATCGATGAGAGAAGCACACCTGAGTTTTATCATGGGGTGTAGTGCAGTATCGATGAGAGAAGTACTACACAAGTGCGGAATCATAGGGAGAAGCACACCCATATTTGGATCGTAGATCCAAGTACCTGTCTTACAAGGTTGGTATAGTACAGTATCGATGAGAGAAGTACCATACCGGATGTGGCGCAGTATCAATGAGAGAAGTGACCACATGGTGTAGTATCGATGAGAAAAGCACACCTAAGTTTTATCATGGGGGTGTAGTGCAGTATATAGATGAGAGAATTACTACACAAGTGCAGTATCATAGGGAGAAGCACACCCATATTTGGATCGTAGATCCGTTGTGCAGTATCATAGAGAAAAGCACAACACTTTTGGAGTAGTATACCCCAGGATTATATGCATTGACATATAGGCATTGCATTAGGATATATGGAGTGGTGGGACGTGTAGTTGGTGTTGAGCTGTTAGAATGTTGTTCGAAACTTGTTAGTATTATGTATATGTGAATTGATTATGTACATGTGAGTTGTTGTATATTTGTGTATGCATATTCTAGAAGATGACCCTTGCATGTGGTTCTCCAATGTAATGGATGTCAACCCAGTTATTGGAGGACCATAGTTCAGTTTTCACAGGCAGAGGTCAGTGTCCTTTCATAGTGGAGTATTCGTGGACTCATCGAGGTCCTAACCGGGTGTTGCGTATAGAGTGCCAGATCAGCGTAGAAGTCTTCTTTTGTCGTCATTTTGGAAAATTCTCAAGTGTATGGTTCTTTATCAGTTCTTGTATGGGCATTGCCGTATATGTATTAGTAAAGATAGTCAGTGCTAGATTGTGCGGATTTTTATTCCAAACACTTCTGTCTTTGCATTGTACATTTCTTTTGAAAACAGGTAACATGCTGGCGTGGGGAAACAAATTTATATATGTCATATTTTAGATTTAATTCTTGTATATTACATTAAGAGATGAATCATGTTTCAAAAATGCTGCAATACTCTGATTGTTTTGAAATTGATTTTTTTAAAAAAAGATAATATGTTCTCAGAGAGAGGTAGGAAGTGTATTTTTTCAAAAAACATCTCATATTAGGAGTTGAGTTCACTTAGTAGCGCTCCCAAAATCGGGGTGTTACAGTTTCAATCTAATACAAACAGAGTGGCCACAAGCTATATGCTTCAATCTAACAAGTAATAACCACTATTGTACAAATTTGTGGTTAGTGGCCACTAACCAATGTTTTGCAATTCTGTGGTTAGTGGCCACTAACCATTGTGGTACTAATTTGTGGTTATTGATTAAGAATCCCATTTTGAAGTATACTTCTGAAATTAAGAGAGACTTTTCTCCATTGTCTCAATTATTATGGTTTAAAGAGAAATGTGTTTCATTGGACAGTTCGGAATTGGATTGGAGGACATCATCATTATCATATGAAATGCGATTAGTTCAAATGTCAAGCTACCTATGGTTATTTATTCAACGGCTCTGCATCAAATATAACCAAGAAAGTGCATATGTGTTCATATTTGACGATTTTGGCAGAAGATCAACATCCACTCAACATACACTAGCCACAGACAGTTTGTAAACAATTCTGGATATCTTAGAGAGTGCATTTTGCTTTGTGTGTTTCAACCAAACTGATTCTTGTTAAAATGATTTTCAAATCATCATCATCATCCTCTACATAAAACAATGGTTTACAACTTTTCAACTCACATTTACAAACACTTTGATTTATCATTTAAACGGTAATATAAACAACTAATTTGACTAATTTGAATAGAATCAATTTCTGACCAGAGTGAACCACTACAACAGAATAGATTAAAAAGATCGCCAAATGAGGAGCGCTTTTATGTTGAGCGCTCCATATTTCTAACACGGAAGCCAAATGAGGAGCGCTTTTGTATCGGGCGCTCCCTATAACTTGAAGAAAACTCAATGAGGAGCGCTTTTTTGCTGAGCGCTCCCTATGTCTTACGCGTCCTCCACAATGAGTAGCGCTTCGTGGTTTAAGCGCTCCCTATGTCTTACGCGTCATCCACAATAAGTAGCGCTTTGTTTTGCGAGCGCTCCCTATGTCTAAAATATAATTCCTTTCCTCCTTATTTTTCCTCCTTCCCGTTGAAACCTAATTTCATTGTTCACTGTTCACTCACTCTCCAGCGCTGTCGTTCACTGTTCACTCACTCTCATTGCCTCCCCTTCGCCGCCGTTAACAGCGCTGTCGACCAAGCAACGACGCCTAGCTCCCTCCCCAGTTCACTCGTTCTCGTTTGCTGCTACGGTTTCTCGTTGAACGTCGCGCGCCTCCCTCCTTTGTTCGCTCACTCTCATCGCCTCCTCTTCGCCGCCGTCAACAGCGTCGTCGACCAAGCCAACGACGCCTCCTTCCCAGTTCACTCACTCTGTCTCGTTTGCTGCTTCTGTTTCTCCTTGAACAACGCAGCAAGCCAACGACGCCCCTTGCCGCACCTTCGCGCCTAGCTCGTCCTCCCTTGCTGTCTCGTAAGTTACTCTTAGCTTTCACATTATTTTGATAATTTTTCTTTTATTTTCTGAGTGCAACTGTAATGTGTGCAAACTGCAAGGTGGTTTTTGTGATTGAGGGCTGGGGATGTTAGCATTTTCTGGTTTTAAAAACATTTTACTAGTCATTGTTTTTGTTTGTTGTGATTGGGGGATATGAGTTTATAGTAAATATGCAATATAATATCTATTTCTGTCATGTTTGCATTACAAAATCGTGTACTGCAGTTTTTTTTATATTAATATGTATCGTACATCAGATGAGAAGCTAGGCCGAGATGCTCACCAAATTGAGAAGCTAAATTACTTATTTTAAAAGTTTTCATAATTGGTGTATTTGTGTGCTTTGTATTGATAGAATGTTTTTTTTTGCTTGGATATTGGTATATAAAAGTTGAAATTAGTATTTGAATTTTGTATATATCTAAGTATTTGAATTTTGATACATGTTTGTTCATATTAGGAAGTTCTCTTAGACGATAATATTGGTTAAATATGGATCGAAAGTGGATGTCTGCAAATCGTTTTTCGAAGGAATATGTCGATGGAGTAGAATATTTTGTTAACTTTGCTGTTCGACGATTGGGAACTTCTATGAATATCAAATGTCCATGTTTACAGTGTTGTTATGTAAACTCAGTTACCGCAGTTGAGCTTGCAGGATATTTAAGGGCCTACGGGATCGATCAAAGTTATACTTGTTGGACAATGCACGGTGAGGAAAGAGGTGAATCTTCGAATATGAATAATAATTCCGAGAGATGTGCGCCGGTTGACACCGAAAAATATAGATTTGATGGCGACCAACTTGAAGAGATGACAAAGGCGGTTGAAGATGATCTTAATGATTCCCCTCAAAAGTTTGAGAAGTTGATAACCGATGCAGAGACACCTTTGTATGCGGGTTATACTGAGTTCACAAAATTATTGGCGGTGATAAAGTTGTATAACTTGAAAACTTGCCACGATGGACGAATAAGAGCTTTACTGAATTACTCGCACTATTGAAAGATATGTTGCCGAAGGATAATGTGCTCCCTTCTCGGACGTATGATGCAAGACAAATGTTAGGGTCAATTGGCTTGAATTATGAGAAGATACACGCTTGTCCCAATGACTGCATATTATTTCGGAATGAACATTCCTTGTTAAAGTCGTGTCCTAAATGTAAAGCATCGCGGTATAAGAAGAAAGAATCTGCTCCAGAAAAGGTGTTGTGGTATTTTCCTATAATTCCTAGATTTAGGCGCATGTACCGTAATTCAGAAGATGCAAAACACTTGACTTGGCATGAGGATGAAAGGATTAAAGATGGCTTGCTACGACATCCGGCGGATTCTCCGCAATGGAAAAAAATTGATATTGATTATCCTGATTTCGGGGAGGAACCAAGAAACCTTCGACTTGCATTGTCTGCTGATGGATTTAACCCACACGGTATACAGAGTAGCTCTCACAGTACATGGCCCGTGATTTTGGCGGTTTATAACTTACCTCCATGGCTTTGTATGAAACGCAAGTATATGATGTTGTCTTTGTTAAATTCTGGGCCTAAACAACCGGGAAATGATATTGATGTATACTTGGCTCCTTTGATTGAAGACTTGAAGCTAATGTGGGAGACTGGCGTAGAGGTGTATGATGGGTTCAGAGAAAAGAGTTTCACCCTAAGGGCTATGATTTTTGGCACAATTAATGACTTTCCAGCATATGGCAATTTATCTGGTTACAGTAACAAAGGTCAGTGTGCCTGCCCTATATGTGAAGATAATACATATTGGATGTGGTTGGAACATGGTAAGAAGAATATCTACCTTGGTCATCGTAGATTTTTGCTTCCAACTCATCAGTATCGACTGTGGAGAAAGGCATTCAATGGGAATTCAGAAACCCGTAAAGCCCCCCCACCTTTGACAGGTGAACAACTTTTTGAAAAGGTGAAAGATTTGAACATTAAATTTGGGAAGCCTTTTGCAGGAGAGCTTGCCAAACAAGGGTGGAAGAAAAAGTCGATTTTCTTTGAGTTGCCATACTGGAAGTCCTTACATGTAAGACATTTCATTGATGTGATGCATGTTGAAAAAAATGTCTTCGAAAGTGTCATTGGTACCTTACTCAATATGCCAGGAAAGACTAAAGATACCATCAATGCAAGGTTGGACTTACTCCGACATCTTTTTGGGGTCCAAATAGGCCTAAAAAAAAGAAACTAAAGAAAGACAGTTGGAGCAATTGGTGTTCAAGCTAATGGATGAAATTGCCGATTTAAGAGATAGAGTTGGACCAAGGATTGATCAACCATCCCCTAAGCTAGATAGCTTCAGAGATAGTTGTACCATTGCGTCTAATGAGGTATTTATCTTTAAATTCTCTTTTCTTTGTACATATTACATCAATTTATTCATATTCTAATTTTTGTTTATCATTGATTTAGGGTAACAATAATGATTGTAAACTATATATATCAAACCCTCCTAAATTAGTTGCAAGGGGTTTAATTTGTAATGAACTGGGCACCTTATTGCACAATCTACCCATTCCCGAAAATCATGTAAGAGTCAGAGTTGACGTTGCAATTGTGGGGGATGCAAACTTGCCTGTACCAGTAAACAGTATAGGGATCATGACTGTGGATGATGCAATTGGTACTTTTGTGGCATGGCCAGTAAACCTCATTAATGTAAGTGACAGTATATTTGTTAGTAATTTATTAACAAATATATTTATTTCCAACTATACTTGTTACTAAATAGTTGTTTTTTCAAAAATATAGGTATCTCAACGGACAAAATCTAAAGTTAGTGGGAATGTTGAAAGATCTCGACCTTCTAATGCTGGCAAGTCAAAAGTTAGTGGGAATGTTGGCAAATCTAAAGCTTCTGGGAAAGAGATTGAATCCCGACATTCCCAGTCTATTGCTGGCAGACCTTCTAGCAATGCCATGGACTTTATCAGTTACTTAAAAATTCATGCGTTAAACCACTTGGATAGTGACGCCATGATCGAGGCATTTATGGATAGAGGGATTTTTGGAGAGGAGCAAGTGTTAACTTTGAATCAAGAGGAACTCAAGGCGGTATATGATCATGAGTGGGCAAGTGCGACTAGTATTAGAGCATATATCAGGTACTTATCTATTGATGTTTTTATTGTTGTTATTATTATTATTATTATTATTATTATTTTAATTTGTATACATTTTTATTAAAGGTATTTGTACTATGAGATATTGGTCCCAACGGAACAAACACAAAGATATGTGTTCATATGCCCTGAGACTACTTTTCTACTTAACATCCCTCTGGATAAAACAATGCCACAAGACTATATAGACAAGTGCAAGGAACAAATGGAAAGAAACAAGGTAGAAGTGAAAGCCAATATCGATCGACGCTTGGCGCTATCGCATGAATTAAACTGTGATTCTTTGTTTTTTGCACCCATAAACTTAGGGTGAGTGATTTAATCTATATCAGTAGTATATAATATGTATTTGTGAAATAATCCTTGTTATTAATTTGATTATTCAAAAATTTTATAGGAATCATTGGATATTGTTGGTGATTGATCCCAAAAAAGACCTGATTTGCTATTTGGATTCACTGCTGGGACATTACAACAACTACCCCAAGTTGGTGGGAGTATTTAATAGGTTTGTTATTAGATCCTTTGCATATTTCATATTTTAGTTTATCTATGTATTTCGATTAATATAGTTATATATATATATATATATATATATATATATATATATATATATATATATATATATATATATATATATATATATGATGTTGTTTCAGTGCTTTAGCAACTTATTGGGGATTGCGTAATGTCAGGACTTCGTACAGAAAATCAACATCTTCTACAAAATGGAAAGCAATAAGAGTAAGTTTATAATTAATATTCTTATGCATATGTTATTTAATTAAATTTAATAACTAATGTTTTGTTTCATAGGGTCCCAAACAATCAAATGGCGATGATTGCGAGTACCATGTAATGAAATTTATGAAGGATATCATCACTCGCCAACAAATGACAATCCCAAACAATGTATGTAATTTGATAATTTGTTTTTTAACAAGTAATTAAATATTTAATTGATATTTAACTAATTTTAAGTTTATTTTCTTTTTTCAGTATTTTCCTGAATATGTGTCTGGAGCTCCAATGTCTGATGAGGAAATCACCGAGGTCAGAGGAGAGTGGTGTCGTCATGTTATCAATTTGATTCATGCAAATCGAAATTGATGTAAATTTTATAGTACCTCATTGGATATGTTGTAAATTTTGTTGATATTTTGGTACATGAGAATTTTGTTGAATTTTGGTACTTGACATCCCTTCTTTATAGAATTTGGTTTGGAACATATGTTTGATAGATATCTGTATGCTAGAAAACTGGTTGCTGGTTGCAGGGAAGCTGAGAATTGGTAATTGGTGTAAATTTTATAGTACCTCATTGGATATGTTGTAAATTTTGTTGATATTTTGGTACATGAGCATTTTGTTGAATTTTGGTACTTGACATCCCTTCTTTATAGAATTTGGTTTGAAACATATGTTGGATAGATATTTGTATGCTGGAAAACTGGTTGCTGGTTGCAGGGAAGCTGAGAATTGGTAATTGGTAATACTGGCAATAGAAGAAACAAGCAAAACGTTTTTGAAAAAAACTTAGGAATAAGGAGCGCTTTAAGAGAATAAGCGCTACTTATTTGAAACAAAATTAGGAATAGGGAGCGCTTTAGTTACATAAGCGCTACTTATTTAAAATGAATGAGGCGCGCTTCTTAAATAAAGCGCTACTGATATTCCTCAGCGCCCAGGCATGAGGAGCGCTTTGTATAAAAAGCGCTACTCATGCGTAATTTTCAGGAGCGCTTCCTGAGCGCTACCAAAGAGAAACAGCCAAGAGTAGCGCTAACATCAGTAGCGCCCGAAAGCGCTACTTATGGGGAAAAAAAAGCGCTACTTATTAAGAAATCTGTTGTAGTGAACAGAATCAATTTTAACAACAGGTTCACAAATCACAGATTAGGGATTTAGGGTTTTGAGAGAATCAATTTTAACAATAAATTCACAAATCATAGAATCACAGATTGAATAGAAAATCAAAACCAGCTCATAGAAAATGCATATTAGGGATTTTGAGTGAAAAATAATTTCTAACCTTAAAGCTACCAACAATGGCAGAGGCGGCGAAAAGACGGATGGAAGAGGCGGTCGTGGCGAAACGAAGATTCACTGACGTCAGAGACGAACGGAGCAGCTAAGTACGAACGGAAGGAACAAACACTCAACGACGGAGCACTTGATAGAGACGACGGAGCAGCAGCAACACTCGATGGAGACGACGGAGCAGCAACAACACTCGGGGATGGAGACGACGAGTTTGTAGACGGCAAAGCACTCGACGACGGTTGTAGACGGAGAGACGACGGAGCACGAGTGAGTTTGGTTTGGTTATACGGTTTTGTTAATTGAAAGGTAAATGTCTGATTTACCCTTTTAGTAACTAATACTAAACTTATATTTAGTATTGTAAATCATACTCCAACCATCATCTCTATCGGAACAACCTGCTGTCTTCACCACATAGGAGCTTCCTCCTAGTGTGAATAGTTAAGAGTGACTCAATAGTTAACATAGATGATAGATGAGATATTGAGCCACAATTAATTCGCGACATTGATCAAACATTTAAAATGTGATCAGGAAATTTAATGTTTGTGAATATATTAGATGTCTAATTGTCTACACACCAGTTCCTTTTTTTTTTTGGTGGAATACCAACCAGTTCCTAAACAATGGAGGAGTACATATGTATATAATATATGGTTTGAAGATTTTGTGAATCGTCATGCGCACTAGGTAGGAAGGGAGTAAAGTTTTAGCATCATGTTGCACGTTGTACAAATATATATACATATATATATATATATATATATATATATATATATATATATATATATATATATATATTCATTTTGAACTGCACGTTATATATATGTGATGCAATTAAGTACGGTTTACATTTGTTTCATGATTTCAATCATATATTTTTTATGGTTTTATTAGAAACATATATTTTAGTTGTAAGAACTAGCACAACTAGTTAAGTCGAAGTTGTTACTTGAGTTGAAACTCAAAATCTTTACCTTATATGTAAGTTTACATGTTATACTTATCACTTGCGGACTAAAAGAACAAATATTTGAAAGATTAATTGAGATACTAAGCAATTTAAAAAATAATAATTTCACACGAGTAATATTTGAAAGATTGTGATATGTTGTAGAAGGTCCAAACAAATCGATCAAAGGGCAGGAGGAGGAGGTCAATTTTGTATAACGGAAGTCATGAAAGGTTGACGGCAATCTAATGACGCCGTAGAAAATACTAGGTTGGTAAAAAGTCAATAACTGAATGAACAAGCTTACTACTTGTCATGATGATGAAATCTGAAAATGAAACCTTTCTAGTTTCTATTCTAAATAGTATATATAACTAAAATAATTGAATAGTTGAAATAAAAAAATATAGCTTACGTAACCAAACCAACACCAACACCATTCGCAAGTGACATAATTTACTCTAAGACACGAAGAGTTCACCCGGTGCTTTTAGGGTCGACTTTTGCAGTCGACAAATTCGGTGTTAGCCAGTGCAAAGATATTAGTTTTTCGTTAAAAGTATTGAGACACTTCATGGGTAGACACTCGGCAATAGTCCAAACAAAAAAAATATAGCTAAAGTTGTAAAAATAAAACCCTTACTTTGTCTTAATAACTAACACCAAAAAACTATTCAATATAAAACTAATAAATAAAGAGTTGACAAATATGCTAGCCTTCTATTTTATTATGTTGCAAACAAGTGCCCACAAATTTACATTCTTCAAATAAAAACATGTGTTGAACCCTTAGTATTATGGTGTCTTTTAGAGTGGAGAAAAGACATAATTTGTCCACCCAAGGCAAATAGGTCTGTGAGATTGTGACTTGTGATATCAATTTGCGGCTAATTTTATCCACTTGGTAAATACCTCCACAACCTTTCTCAATAATTATGTGTTTGTACCCTAACTAAAAATTGTATTAATTTTCTCCCAATTCACTTTTCATACTATGCCTTGTGGGTCCCAAACACTCAAATTTTTGGGATTGAATTCCTTTCCGTTGGAGCGGGAAAGGCAACACAGACCGACCATCACTTTTCATACTATGCCTTGAGGACACCATTTTCTTGATTTGTCCGAACACCCAAAATCTAAGAACCGTCGACAAATGATGTCCCAAATCTGTGTTTCTACTTTCCCAAATGCTCTAGCAAACGATGGTCGGTCTTTTGTTTCTTGTTCAATTCATGTATGCTCCTTATGTATCCTCTTCCTAACCCTATGATTCTTATCCTCTTCCCAACCTTACTACTCTTCTTGTAACCACTTCATCTTAGCCACGGAAAACCCACCCACATAATTTAAAGAATACAAATTTGTTGTTCCTGAAACAATGATTTAACAAAAACCAGCAGCCAATTCCAGAGAATTTGAAAAACAGAAACCAAAAACGCAATTAACGAATAAAACGAAAGAAAACAGAATTGAATTGTTGCAAAACAGAATTTAAAAGCGCAAAACCGAAATGATGAAAAACAGAGAAAGGGAGGAGAGAATAACACCAAGAATTTGTTAACCCAGTTCGGATTTCTCCTACATCTGGGGGTCTGAATCCGAGCAAATAATCCACTATGATGAATGTTGATTTACAACTATGAAAATCGGTTTCTTCTCTTCCTGGAAACAGAATATGTTCCTCGCGATACAATCAGAAAACAAACGCAGAGAATAACAGAGTTTTAAAAACTGAAAAACTTCACTCTCTTCGCGATTCTCTCTCGATGAAGAAGAAACTCATGCTTCACGTTTCTCTCTGTTTCTGAAGACGCGAATGTGTTTCTGGAAATGCGATTCTTGATGAACAAAAGGACGCGCAACGGAGAGTTTAATAACTCGGCTTCTGATGATGCAATTTTTGACCCGGCCCACTAAACAACAACGAGGCCCAACCGGTTTACAAAGCATAGTCCAAACAGCTTAATTTATATTAACACCTCCAAGCATTACTTTGCACCACACCACAAATCTCCACCTTGGTGCAAATTCCATCATAGTAGAATAACTTCATAAGCTCGAATTCAAAGACCATGACATCACTTACTTGATGTCAACACCGAGCAAGTCTAGACAATGCCTAAACTTACTCACAGGAACCGGTTTGGTGAGCATATCTGCGGGGTTCTCATTTGTGTGAACCTTGACAATTTCGACTTCCTCTTTCTCCACAATGTCCCTAACGAAATGGAACCTAACATCTATGTGTTTGGTTCTCTCATGGTACATTTGGTTTTTGCTCAAGTGAATAGCACTTTGGCTATCACAAGATATACATACAACATCATCACTTATGCCAAGCTCACTAACCAAACCTTGAATCCACAATCCCTCCTTGATTGCTTCCGTGAGAGCAACATACTCCGCTTCGGTAGTTGATAATGCCACAATGTGTTGTAGGCTCGCTTTCCAACTAATAGTATTTCCATACAGGGTAAACACATATCCGGACAAAGATCTTCTTTTGTCAAGATCGTTAGCATAGTCGGAGTCTACAAAACCATGAATCACCTTTGTATCTTCTTCACCCTTGCCATACACCAAACCAACCTTGGTTGTCCCTTTCAAGTACCTTAGAACCCATTTAACCGCTTGCCAGTGATCCTTGCCTGGATTTCCCATGAACCTGCTTGTCACACTCATTGCTTGAGCTACATCCGGCCTACAACAAATCATAGAATACATTATGATACCAATTGCATTGGCATATGGAATTGCCTTCATGTATTCTTTGTCCTCCTTATTTGTAGGAGCTTGAGTGCTAGACAACTTGAAGTGTGGTGCTAAGGGCAAAGAGGTAGCCTTAGCATCACACATGTTGAACCTTTTGACCACTTTATTCAAGTAACTCTCTTGAGATATGACTAGCTTCCTTTTGTCCCGGTGCCTTGTTATCTCCATACCTAGAATCCTCTTAGCCGGACCAAGATCCTTCATATCAAACTCACTTTTAAGTTGATTCTTCATGTCTACAATAGAAGTCATACCCTTGCTTGCAAGCAACATATCATCAACGTACAATAACAAGTAGATACCATTATCATGAGATAGTTGTTTGAAGTAAATGCAACAATCAAATTTACTTCTAACATACTTATTTTTTTGTCATGAAAGAATCAAACCTTGGGTACCATTGTCTAGGAGATTGTTTGAGTCCATAGAGAGACTTCTTTAGATGACACACCCAATCTTCTTTCCCTTTGGCTTCAAAACCTTCCAGTTGTTGCATTAAGATACTTTCCTTCAAGTCTCCATGGAGAAATGCGGTTTTTACATCCATTTGCTCCAATTCCATGTCATGGTGAGCAACCATAGACAAGATGATTCTAATAGAGGAATGTTTGACTACCGGTGAAAAAATTTCGTTGTAATCCAAACCTTCCTTTTGAGTGTAGCCCTTTGAAACCAACCTTGCCTTGAACCTTGATTCTTCAACTCCCGGAATTCCCTCTTTTCTCTTGAATATCCACTTGCTACCAACCACCCTAGCTCCTTTTGGCTTAGGAACTAGTTCCCATGTGTTGTTCTTATCCAAAGAATTTATTTCTTCGGTCATGGCAACAACCCATTTATCACTATACTTGTGATTAATAGCTTCATTGTAGTTCCTTGGTTCTTCATTAATAACCTCTTCCGCGGTATAGAGAGCACAACTTACCATATCTGCATAGCCAAACCTTTGGGGAGGTTTCACCACTCTTTTGCTTCTATCTTTAACTAAGTTGTAATCCGTGAGATATTGATCACTGTCTTTACCATCTGTTTGATGTCCCGGATCCGGCTCCACTACCTCTTGAGTTTGGGGTGGGGCATTGTTAGTGGTTTCATGCTCCACCTCACGCTCAAAACTCTCTAGCTCTTGCTTGTCTTCAACTAGCTCTTGATTGTCTCTAGTCCCCTTGAACAATTCTGCTTCTTGGAACTTCACATCTCTACTAATGATGCACTTTTTGTCTTATTGACTCCAAATCCTATAGCCTTTCACACCTGCAGGATAACCAACAAAATACCCTTTTCTTGCCCTAGGGCTTAGCTTTCCTTCATTCACGTGATAATAAGCAACACAACCAAAAACATTCAAATGATCATAACTAGGAGTCCTATTTAACCAAATTTCTTGAGGTGTTTTTAGTTTGATAGCGGTGGAGGGGCTCAAATTAATCAAATAGCAAGCCGTATAGACGGCCTCGCCCCAAAATTTAGTAGGCATCCCAGAATTGGAGAGAAGGCACCTCATTCTCTCCAATATGGTCCTATTCATCCTCTCAGCAAGGCCATTTTGCTGAGGTGTGTGCCTAACAGTTCTATGCCTAGTGATTCCATGTTCTTTACAATAATTTGTAAACACGTCATTACAATACTCTAAGCCATTATCTGTTCTTAGCACCTTAACCTTTCTATTGGTTTTATTTTCAACTAAGCTTTTCCATTCCTTAAATGTTTTAAAGGCTTCATCCTTAGTTTTTAAAAGATAAATCCATACCTTCCTACTACAATCATCAAGAAAAGTAATGAAATACCTGTTTCCCCCAAGAGTGGGAATCCTTGCCGGTCCCCAAATGTCGCTATGCACATAGTCCAGCAAGCCTTCCGTATTGGGTTGTCCCGTGTTGAACCTTACCTTGTGCATCTTGCCAAATACGCAATGTTCACAGAAAGGTAACCCTCCAAGCTTGTCCTTTCCAAACACACCAAGCTTTTCCAATATCTGCATACCCTTAGAACTCACATCTACACTACCGGTAATTGTTGTACCTTTGAGAATGTATATGCCATGATCCCTATATCCTCTCATAACCAGTAGAGAGCCTTTGATCACCTTCATAATACCATCTTCCCCCTTAAAGGAACAACCCGCCGCTTCAAGCATACCAAGAGAGATTAAATTTCTCTTTACACCAGGGACATACTTCACCTCCGGAAGTATCTTTATAGTGCCATCATCCATTCTAAGTCTTACAGAACCTATCCCTTCAATCTTGCACACTGTGTTGTTTCCCATTACTACTTGTCCTCCATTCACTTGCCTATAGCCAATCAACCACTCCTTATTGGAGGTCATATGAAACGAACAACCTGTATCCAACACCTAGTGATCCTTGTTGATGGATGAAGAGGCCATCAACACATCACCATCACAATACCTTATAACTTCGCTTCTTGAAGTTATATGATGACCAAAGCCAGAGTCCAAAATCCATATTTCCTCATTTGTGGAATTTGACCCAATGACTTCTTTCGCAATCAAAACGTCTCTTTCATAGTACTCGGAAGCAATTGAGACGCTTCCTTCATCATCAGTGAAATCACCCTTTTTCTTGGATTTCCATTTTGGACAATCCTTCTTCCAATGACCCTCTTTCTTACAAATGTAGCACTTGTTATCTTTCTTACCTTTTTCTTTATCCCATTTCTTGTTCTTCTTATTCTTGCCTTTCTTTTCAAAATTCCCTTTCACAAATAGACCTTCATTCTGTTCTTCCTTAGTCTCGGATCTCCTCTTAAGTTCCTTTGATATTAGTGCGGATTGCACATCATCAAGGGTTAATATTTCCATACCATAAAGTAGAGCATCAGTGAGATGTTCATACGTTTTAGGTAAAGAATTTACAAGTAGGATAGCCTTATCCTCATCATCAATCTTGACATCAATATTTTCGAGGTCAAGAATGATTTTGTGGAATTCGTCAATGTGCTCTTCTACGGACTTTCCCGGTTGCATCTTGAAGGTGTACATCCTTTGCTTCAAATACAAACGGTTGGCAATTGATTTTACCATATACAAGTCTTCCAAATTCTTCCAAATAGCTGTTGTCGTGGTTTCTTTTACCACTTCCCGGAGAGGCTTGTCACCAAGACTCAAGATTAGCGCACCGTGTGCCCTCTCTAAAGCCTCCGCCTTTTCTTCCGCGGACATCTTTACCGGCAAGCCCTTTTCTCCAAGTAGTGCACCCGCGAGACCTTGTTGGCCTAGCATCGCTTTCATCTTGATACGCCATAACCCGAAGTCGTTCTTCCCATTGAACTTCTCAACTTCGTACTTTGTTGAAACCATCGTTTCTTGATCGCAAACCAAAGCTCTTGATACCAATTGTTGTTCCTGAAACAATGATTTAACAAAAACCAGCAGCCAATTCCAGAGAATTTGAAAAACAGAAACCGAAAATGCAATTAACGAATAAAACGAAAGAAAACAGAATTGAATTGTTGCAAAACAGAATTTAAAAGCGCAAAACCGAAATGATGAAAAACAGAGAAAGGGAGGAGAGAAGAACACCAAGAATTTGTTAACCCAGTTCGGATTTCTCCTACATCTGGGGGTCTGAATCCGAGCAAATAATCCACTATGATGAATGTTGATTTACAACTATGAAAATCGGTTTCTTCTCTTCCTGGAAACAGAATCTGTTCCTCGCGATACAATCAGAAAACAAACGCAGAGAATAACAGAGTTTTACAAACTGAAAAATTTCACTCTCTTCGCGATTCTCTCTCGATGAAGAAGAAACTCACGCTTCACGTTTCTCTCTGTTTCTGAAGACGCGAATGTGTTTCTGGAAATGCGATTCTTGATGAACAAAAGGACGCGCAACGAAGAGTTTAATAACTCAGCTTCTGATGATGCAATTTTTGACCCGGCCCACTAAACAACAACGAGGCCCAACCGGTTTACAAAGCATAGTCCAAACAGCTTAATTTCTATTAACACCTCCAAGCATTACTTTGCACCACACCACAAAATTAAAAATCTCATTTGAAATAAAAGAAACTAGGGTCGTGACCCGTGCGATGCACGGGGCCAAAACTTTAGGGTCTACTGAAGCATTATAAGACCAAAATTAGATTAATAATAATTGAAGTCATATTTTAACAACTAAGTTATGTTTAGCCAATAAGAGAAAACTATAAGGTAGAACATATTTGTTGCGAAATTAATTTTCATTTTCACTAATCTAATTATGGAGGAATCAATTTCCGCTATTTGAACAGTTAAAATTTCTAGTGAACCATAAAGTACCCTTAAAATATAAAATTACGAATGTTGTATAGAATGAAAAGAAAGTAGTTACTGAGAGAAATGAAATTGCTCCATTAAAATATAGACAACAAATGATAATCAAGTAAGTCATTATCACATTACATAAAAGTTTTTTTTTTCAACAAACAGGTTACTAAGGAACAAACTCTGCATATTTGAACAGTTAATTTTTTCCAACCGCTTAAGAACCCCAAAACACACTGTTTTGCATTACTATTTCCTTTGAACAACTAATTTTTTTTAGTCTCTAAATTACCTTAAAACACAGTGGCTAGCATCACACTTTACATAATTTATCGGGAAATTAATTTTCATTTTTCACCAATCCGATTATTAAGGAACAAACTTCATCTATTTATAGATATAATTTTTTTCCTTAAATTTAAATTATACTTAAAAAATAAAAATATAAAAAATGAGAAGAAAAACAAAAGAGAGGGGAGGGGGGGTTTGGCGCCAAAGTGGGGAGTGGATGTATATATAAAGATATTTTCATTAATAGAAGGGGCCCAAGTATAAGGTAGAACATATTTGTTGTGAAATTAATTTTCATTTTCACTAATCTGATTACGGACGAATCAATTTCCGCTATTTGAACAGTTTAAATTTTTAGTGAACCATAAAGTACCCTTAAAATATAAAATTACGAATGTTGTATAGAATGAAAAGAAAGTAGTTAGAGACAAAAATGAAATCGATCCATTAAAATATAGACAACAAATGATAATCAAGTAAGTCATTATCACATTACATAAAAGTTCTTTTTTTCAACAAACAGGTTACTAAGGAACAAACTCTGCATATTTGAACAGTCAATTTTTTTCCGACTACTTTTTTCCGACTACTTAAGAACCCCAAAACACACTGTTTTGTATTACTATTTCCTTTGAACAACTAATTTTTTTAGACTCTAAATTACCTTAAAACAGAGTGGCTAGCATCACACTTTACATAATTTATCAGGAAATTAATTTTTATTTTTCACCAATCTGATTATTGAGGAACAAACTTCATCTATTTATAGATCTAATTTTTTTCTTAAATTTAAATGTATTCTTAAAAAATGAAAATATAAAAAATAAGAAGAAAAAAAAAGGGGGGGGGAGGGGGTAGGGGGGAGGGGGGTTTGGAGGGAAAGTGAGAAGTTTGGAGCCAAAATTAAGTGTAGGGCCCACTTGGAGACTACCCTTAGATTTATATTCTTAGATATTCTTAGATAGGTGTGCTTGAGTTAGGGGAAAAAATAGGTATTTCCATCTTTATTGTTTGCTAGACGTATAAACAACCCCGCATCTCTATGATCAGAATTAATTTGATTGATATGGAAATCCTAATTTCCCATCCACTTATTGGTATTTGGTTGATAATTATTCCCAACTTCGGCAAATCAACAAGAAGCTTGGTATTTGGTTGATAATTATTCCCAACTTCGGCAAATCAACAAGAAGCTGGGGGTTCAATATAAATATGGAGTGGTTTAGACTATTAAGAAGTTCCTTAGTAATTGTTACTAAATGGGCACAATAGTTATTTTCCCATCAATGAAAAAATTCGGTAACCACACAAACACTAAATTGTGGTTAATATGTACTAACCATTGGATTGTTGTATAATGGTTAGTAGCATATACTAACCATACAAACACTAAATTGTGGTTAGTATATACTAACCATTTGAGTATTGTATAATGGTCACCAAAAAATTTAGTATCATAAGTCTTTGCCCCATAGTATATATCATCAATAATTAATCTTTATTGTCACTTGAATTGTTATATTTGATACATTGTCACTTGAATAGTTATATTTGATACATTGTCACTTGAATATAGTTCATTCATGACATTTTTGTGTGCAGATGGAGTGACAAAATATCACTTGTAATCTTACGCACGTAAAGTAGGTATTTCGAACTTGGACTCAGACAACTACAGAAAATGTCCAGACTAACAACATCGACTTTATCAAATGTATTAGGCCTTACAAACTATTATCTCTTGACTAACACGGTTTCTTAATTAGGGTTTTATTTTTCATGGAAAAAATAACATCCATAGCTTATTCTTTTCCTTGACAATTATTTTATGATTCCTCAGATACATGTGTTTATCGATTAGCAAATTGTATCTAACTATATAAAGTGAGTGTCGTAGAAATGGATCGCTCTCCCGCCAAATTTATCTTTTTTTAAAATATTTTTTCTTCACTTTTTCCTTTTTTTAATTGGTAAATTACTATTAACATATTTTGGTACTTATGACCTCCACTTGGGCCATCAGCTTCAATACACTTTTTTCACTATTTTTACCTCTTTAAAAAAATTAATCTATATTAGACTCTCTCTCTTTTAAAAAAACGCTTTGATAATAAAGTTATCCCTCTTCATTCTCTTCTTCATCGGATCAAGATCTCCACTTCTCTCTTAGGTTCCTCTTCGCATGGCCACATGTACAACACTATGACCAAGTTCTCTATTTTAAAATCTTTTCACCAACATGGTATAGCACAAGTGATAGATACTTGGGCTCCTTAACCATTTGGTCACAGGTTCGATCCCTGGCCGGTGCGTATGGAAAAATACCTGGTGGGAGAGGTCAACCCCTTAAATGGATCTCAGTACCTCGAGGGATTAGTCTCTACCGTTGCGCGCAGGGGATACCTTGGTTTACCAAAAAAAAAAAATTTCGTGTCAAAGGCAATCCTAGGAAAGCTCAAGATATTATTCAGGTAGATTGGAAAGCCCCCTTTTGTGGATGGTTTAAATGTAACGCTGATGGTGCCTCTAAAGGCTCTCTTGGCGCTTCTTGGTGGCATTTCTCGTGATTATAGAGCCTCTATTATTGGTTGTTTTGCGTCATTTTTGGGCAATGACACTGCCCTTGATTTTGAGATTTTGGCAGCCATGATAGCTATTGAGACAGCCTACGACAAGGGGTGGCATAAAATCTGGCTTGAATGTGATTCCTCTTCTGTTGTTGTTGTTTTTAAGAGCCTTGGCATTGTCCTCTAGAGACTGAGAAATCGTTGAGGAAACATCTCGAGGCTTTGTTTGAATATGAACTTTATTGTTTCTCACATCTTTAGAGAAGGAAATAGTTGCGCAGATAAATTAGTGCTTTTGGTCTAGTTAGTAGAATAAATAAATATCTATTTATCTATACAAACAAACCTCCTATGAAATTACCAATTTGGATCTCTTATTAACAAGACACATATCTAATTTAAGGGTAAAAATGTCACTACACTTTTTTTTTCTTTTTTTTTTCTCTTTCTTCTAACACCCTCTTTCTTACTTTTCACTTTTCTCTTACACTCTCTTTCTTCCTTTTTTTTCTTTTTTCTTTTACTTTTAATTTTTCCATAAATAATTATTCTCTTTCTTTTATCACTTCACTTTAATTTTTTTAACTAAATTTCTAAATTTATACAAACACTATTCTATTCAAATTACCTATAAAAATGTAAATGAGTCACACTAAAAAACAAAACAAAACTATCACCTTAAAATTTTAATTTTTCTCTCCGAAATCTGTTTACACTCTTATTTATAATCTACTAACACCTCTTATTGATAATCTACTACCTATCTTTTAATATCTATTATAATCAACTAAAGAAATCAATTGAAACTACGAGATAACTGCAATGATATACAAAAAAACACAAGATTAATATTTGTCATTGATAATTAATATTTTTGAAGACTACTATAAACCTACTATCTAAAAACAATAATATTTAAAGACTATTTAAACTACTGATTAATATTTAAAACAGATATTTCTTATTGATAATCTACTATCTCTCCTCTACTATCTACTACAATATACTAATCAACTAAAATAATCAATTGAAATTACGAAATAACTGCATTGATATATAAAAAAACACGGGATAACTCAACTGATATATGAAAAAAAAACACGAGATTAATATTTGTCACTGATAATTAAATTTTTTGAAGACTACAACTACAAACCTACTATCTAAAAAATAAGAAGACTTAATGACTATGTAAATTAGTAATTAATATTAAAACAAATATTTCTTATTGATAATCTAATATCTAACTTTTACTATCTGCTATAATCTACTAATCAACTAAAATAATCAATCGAAACTACGAGATAACTGCACTGATATATAAAAAACACGGGATAACTGCAGTGATATATAAAAAACACGAGATTAATATTTACCATTGATAATTATAATTTTTGAAAACTACAATAAATCTACTATCTAAAAAAACAAGAAGGCTTAATGACTATTTAAACTGATTAATATTTAAAACTCACGTGACAATATTTGTCACTAATACCTAATTAAAAAAGGACAAATAATTGTTACTGATATATAAAAAAACATGGGATAGATATTTCTTATTGATAATCTACTATCTATCTTTTACTATCTACTATAATCTACTAATCAACTCAAATAATCAATTGAAACTACGGGATAACTGTAATGACATATAAAAAAACACGGGATAACTGCACTGATATATATATATATATATATATATATATATATATATATATATATATAAAAACACAGGATTTATATTTGTCATTGATAATTAAAAATTTTGAAGACTACTATAAACCTACTATCTAAAAAACAATAATATTTAATGACTATTTCAACTACTGATTAATATTTAAGAAAAATATTTCTTATTGATAATCTACTATCTCTCTTTTACTATCTACTATAATCTACTAATCAACTAAAATAATCAATTGAAACTATGAGATAACTGCACTGATATATATATATAAAACACGGGATAACTGCACTAATATATGAAAAAAAAAACACGATATTAATATTTGTCATTGATAATTAAATTTTTTGAAGACTACTACTACAAACCTACTATCTAAAAAACAAGAAGACTAATTAATATTTAAAACAATTATTTCTTATTGATAATCTACTATCTAACAAAATTACTATTTACTATAATCTATTAATCAACTAAAATAATCAAATGAAACTACCAGATAACTGCACTGATATATAGAAAACAAGGGATAATTGCAGTGATATATAAAAAACACGGGATTAATATTTGCCATTGATAATTATAATTTTTGAAAATTACTCTGAACCTACTATCTAATAAAAGAAGAAGACTTAATGACTATTTAAACTGATTAATATTTAAAACACATGGGACAAATATTTGTCACTAATACCAAAAGAAGGACAAATAATTGTTACTGATATATAAAAAAAACACAGGATAAATATTTCTTATTAATAACTATCTATCTTTTACTATCTACTATAATCTACTAATCAACTCAAATAATCAATTGAAACTATGAGATAACTGCACTGATACATAAAAAACACGAGATAACTGCACTGATATATAAAAAAATACGGGTATAACTGCAATGATATATATATATATATATAAACACGGGATAGCTGCACTAATATATAAAAAAACACGGGATAACAACACTGATTTATAAAAGAACACTTCACTGATATATAAAAAAATACGGGATAAATGCATGTATTGTTTTTAAATGATACTTTTACATTTTTAGATTTTAATATTTATCTATTTCTAATTTGAAACTCCTTTTTATCTACTTTAAATTTGTCTCTATTTTCACGGGGTAATGTTCAAACTATTTAAATACTGTCTAAGTTCATTCATAAAAATAACACGACAGCACCCGTGCGTATGCACGGGTATCCTACTAGTTTTCTACTGAAAAGCTATGCAAGGTTTCTTCAATCTGACATTTCATTTCCATAAACTTATTAATATTTCAAATACTAAGACTTATAAAAGTAAAATAATTAAATAAAACAATAATATATTATCAATATTATCTAAATATACAATTAAATAGCAACTTGACATAGTTTAATAATTCAGCTACATGTAAGACCTTAAAATAATTAAACTTATAGTTCATAAAGAAAAACATACCAAAGAAATGCATATATGAAAATATGGTATTTATGTTTAGTGGAACGAGAATTCCAAACAATAATGAGAAAAAAATTGATTTTTTGGGGGCGATTATTGTGATCCCATTCTATATAGAAAGGAAACAATAGTTTTTATATGGCTAAATAGCACTTTTGGTACTTTATCTTTACTCTAGGTTTCACTTTGGTCCTTTATCTTTTTTTTTGTCCGTTTTGGTCCCTCATCTTTCATTTTCGTTTCATTTTGGTCCCTACCGCTAGTTTTTGTTAACGGACGCCACGCTGGCAGTTAACTGCTGACGTGGCGTCCTAAGTGTCAATGTGACGTGTCATTCATTAATTGAGGTGGCAAATAATCAAAGGACACGTCAGCATTTAAGTTTTTTAAATTTTAAAAACACAAAATTAAATTAACCAAAAACTAAAAACATTAAAATGAAACAAAAATTAAAACATTTATCTGAAAAACAAAATCTCAATTAAAAGAAGCAAAATTACTTAAATCAAAGAACAAATGAAGAACCCGTCTTCATATAGAAGAAACGAAGAACAACAAAGAAGAAGGTACACCCTAAAACAATCTTCTCCAATCTTCTCCCACAAATTCGTTAAAACAAGTCTGGGAACCCAGAACCCACTGACCTTCTCCAATCTTCTCCTTTGATTTTCGTTTTGAAACCCAAAACCCACAATCTGGAAAACGAAATATGAAAGATGAAAGTGGCGAATCATTAAAGAGGCGAATCTGAAAGATGAACCCACAAATTCGTTTTCTGGAAGATGAAGCCACAAATTCGTTTTCTGGTCTTCTTCGTTGGTGGGTTTAATTTCTGGAAGATGAATAGATCTTCGGTTTTCTGGTCTTCTTCGTTGATCAAAAAACCGTTTTCTGATGTTGGTCGCCCAAGCTAGATCTGGGTTTCCTCAAAATATTGTTTCCTGCTATTGATTTAGCCACCATTTCCTGATGTTGGGCACTGATTCTTTATGGTTTCTTCAATTTCTGGGTTTCTTTATAGTTTTGATTTTGGTTTCTATCAGATCTGGTTTCAATCGGTTTAATTAACAGTGTTGTTAAACCCGGACCGACCCGGCCGGTCAGACCGGTCGAACCGTGACCCGGTAAAGAGGAATTTGTGTGTGGTTGATTCAAGAAGAAGATTGAAGAAGAATAGGAATTTGTGTTTAATTTGTGTGTGTTAATGTTCAGTTTATAGAAGATTGGAGAAGAAGAGGAATCTGTGTTAATTTCATGAGTTAATGTTTTTAGTTTTTTGTGTTTTGTGTTTTTTAAATTTAAAAAACTGAAATGCATATGTGTAAAATAATAATGAATTAAATAATACATTTATTTGCCACATCAATTAATGAGTGACACGTCACATTGACACTTAAGACGCCACGTCAGCAGTTAACTGTCAGCGTGGCGTTCGTTAACAAAAACTAACGACAGGGACCAAAATGAAACGAAAATAAAAGATGAGGGACCAAAATGGATCAAATAAAAAATAAATGACCAAAGTGAAACCTAAAACAAAGATAAAGGACCAAAAATTCTATTTAGCCTTTTTATATTAAGGACATTTTGAACGATCTTGACCGGACAGTAGTTAATGTTGATGGAGCACTAGAACTTGATAGGAATGAACATGACACTATTTAAATTTCTATGCCATTATTATATGCATATATAACTAATACTAATATGTGCATAACACGGGGTTAATGACTAGTAGTTGATAATAGTTGCTCTTGTTAATAATATTTTTATAGGCATATTTTCAATATTTTATGGCGTTGGCGAGTGCCAAATTTGATCCTAAGCAGTAAGTACGAGCGGAGATTAGTCTTTCGCTGAAAGCGTTCAGACACTCTGTGGGTAGCCAACAATGGTCAGAACCAAAAAAAGTGTCTCAGTAGTTTTGTCGGGTCAATCTAAAATTTATTTAGATCTCAAGCGAATTTTAAAAATAGGTCTTTTAAAAGTTCACGGTCATCCTTTAAGTTTTTTCCCAAATAGGTGTTCTATGTTTCAAATTTGTAGCACAAAAATCTTTTTTTTGGGACTTCCTGTCCATTTCTGTTAATGGGGGATGATGTGGCCATTAACTTCTTATGTGGCACAATTAACTGGCTTGTTTGTGTGGCAAATGTTAATATTTTTGTTCCAGTTAGGTCCTTTATGTACACGTTTCGGTTTCAATTATGTCCTATTTATATACTTTCTCTTCATCTTCCCCAAAATTAAACTCTAATTTCTCATTATCTTCCCCGGCCTCAATCTAGAAAACTCAAAACCTTCATCTTCTCTTCATTCCCAAGGCCAGTTTCGAGCTCACATGTTCTCCCTCTTCCTTCATCTCCCTTATTCCCTTTTGTCTCTCACTCCAACTTGCTCAAAATCACTATAACCACCACGTTTTAAGCTGTTTTGCAGTCACTCCCAAACCACGACAACCATTTCTTCTTCTTCTCCTCTACAATAATGATCCATGTTTCGACCGAAACGAAGCAAAAAAGAAATAGATCTAGAAATCTATAATTGGTTTATAATTAGTTTCTTGGCTAGCTCGGAATGATGTGTGTTTTAGAGGTGAAGAAGTCAAGTTAGACTCAATTGTGGCTCGTATCAAATATCTGTCTTGGTGTTGGTTTATTGTTGGGGTGGAAAGAGATTTTAGTTTGTCTCTGTCACTATGATGAAACAATGCTCTCGCATGTATCAACAATTTTTGATTATTGTGTTATTTTGGTTTTGAGCATATATAATGCTCTATTCAATATATTTTTGCTTATCGGGAAAAAAATGCCAAGCAAATTCAAGTGATCCAAATCGTAATTTTTTTTTAAATTCATCGTAATTTTCTTTTTGAAAATGATCAAAACTGTATTTGCTATAACAAAAATGGAAAAATGTATCAATAAAGATTGGTTAAATTGACAAATATTTCCTTAATATGCCACAAAAAGTAGGCACTTCCAGCCCGAGGGAAAGCATGAGTCCTTCACCCAACTCACTTGATTACTTTTAAAAAAAACACTAGGGGTATACTTGTGCATCCGCACGGGTTGTGTTGCATGGGTACTGATATTTTTGGTGTTTTATAACTAAGTAAATAGTTTCACTTTTGACTTAAAAGTGTTAAGCTAAAAGTTCAACTTTTAAAAATTTAAAAATTAGGAAGATATCCTTATTAATTGTTACAAAAGACTAATCTTATAAATTGTTTTTATTAATAAATTTTCGTCTACACTCAAAAGTAAAATAATCAATTATAAAAACAAAGTATTTGTATTCTGACAACATGTAACGTTTCACCATTGGAAATCAAAAGTAAGAAAATTTAACAACAACATTGAATATTTCTCGTTGAAACTCAAAAGCAAATATAAAAATAATTAATTTGACAACACCTAATGTTTCCTTTTTGAGACTCCTAAGTAAAATGTTTATTTATTAAAATATAAAAAATTCATGAAACCAAAATATAAAAAATAATTATAGTGACAAATATAATATATATATATATATATATATATATATATATAAATAACTTTCTATGAACTAAATCATTACATGATTTCATGTTTTCTTATTGAGACTTAAGAATGTGAATAGATATATATTAATAAAAAATACCAACAATATGTAATTTTTCTCTGTCGAGTTCAAAAGCATGATAATCATTTATAAAAAAGTAAAGATATTTATAAAAACAAAATACCTAAAAAATTAAAGTAATCAACAATAATAATATTTCCGCGCTAGGAATCAAAAGTAATAAATTTATGGCAACAACATAATGTTTACCTGTTGAGGAGAAGTCTGAAAGGAAAATTGAATATTTTAGAAAGGGCACGTGTCCATATGAGTATAAATTTATAAATACTAAAGTAATTAAAATGATTACAAATGTGGACGAAAAAGTAGAAAGTTGAAAAATGAAGAGAGAGAGAGAGAGAGAGAGAGAGAGAGAGAGAGAGAGAGAGAGAGAGAGAGAGAGAGAGAGAGAGAGAGAGAGAGAGAGAGAGGAAATAGAGTTTTGTAAAAGTGGGACCCGTAAATTGAGAGAGAATGAAAAGTTTTTTAAAAGTTGTAAAAGTGAGACCCATAAATAGAGAGAGAATAAAAACAAATTAAAGTAAGAGATAGAAATATTAAAAGACCAAAAATTGTGATGTGTCAACATAGTAATATGTCTAATTTTGTAAATGTGCTAACACATGATTTTCTTATATTGAATTGTTGAATATTTTAGAAATGGCATGTGTCCATATGAGTATAAATTTATAAATACTAAAGTAATTAAAATAATAAAAAATATGGAAGAAAAAGGAGAAAGTTGAAAACGCGAGAGAGAGAGAGAGAGAGAGAGAGAGAGAGAGAGAGAGAGAGAGAGAGAGAGAGAGAGAGAGAGAGAGAGAGAGAGAGAGAGAGAGAGAGAGAGAGAGAGAGAGAGAGAGAGAGAGAGAGAGAGAGAGAGAGGTGGGAAGGGAAAAGTGGACCCATAAATGGAGAGAGAATGAAAGGTTTTTTAAATGTTGTAAAAGTGTGACCCATAAATAGAGAGAGTGAAAAAAAATTAAGAGTAAGAGAGACAAATATTAAAAGACATATTTGCCCAAAAAATTGTCATGTGTCAACATACTAATATGTCTAATTTTGTAAATGTGCTCTCACTTGATTTTCTGATATTGATAGACATAAATACGAATTTCGTCCCACCAATTATAGGGGAGAAGGTCATCTATAGTGAAAGCAGAATAATGTCCCTTTCAATGGAATTGTGTTGGTTTAGTCCACTTTATTAAAAAGGGTCAAAACCTCAGCATCGAGCTGGTTCATTTGTACTAGTGGGAGAAATCTAAATCTTCTGGTGGCTGAATGGTGGTCAAATCCCATCAAATGTTTGCAAGCAATCTGATTTACTTCTTGTTGGGCGTGGGCTTATTGTTGCCGTGTGTCGAAATGGTCTTTGTTGATTTGGTGTCACGGTTTTGGCTTATGGAGGTTTTGACAAGACCCCAGTTAATGTACGGGATGGAGTACCCCTTATACTCCCTTTGATAATATCCTTTGTTTATAAAAAAAAATCTATAGCGAATCATTGATTGTGTTCTCATATAGAGTTGAAGCCCTTCATTAAAAACACGAGAGTGTGTCTATTTAAAGGTGGAGATTTAACCATGATAGAGAACTTGAGAGTTGTCTACTTGAGAGAATTCATTCCTCAATCATCAAATATTTTGTTTTTAATTCCTTATAAAACTAATTTTTTTCACCCCTCCAATATAGAATTGATTGCTTTTGGTCTTTGTTGTTTTGTTTTTTTTTTTGACAACCTTTGTTGTTTTGTTTTAGTCTTTGCAATATTGTTCATGTTTGATTTTAGTCTTTAAAATTAAAAATCATTTTGATTTTGGTCCCTGAAATATAGACTAAATGGGAACCAATTCCAACAATGTGTGTGTGTGATGAAAAGCAAAAAAAATCACAAAGACGGAAAATAAATTTTAGAAAATTACAGGAATTAAAAACAAAAAAAACATTTTTTCGAAGATGGAAATAGAAAATCTCTATATTTTTATGGACGAAAAACATAATCGGTTTAATTGCTATCATTATCCGTGTAAAAAATTTTACACCATCAACCAATCAAAAATTATCGTATGAGTGACTTTTAAGATAACCGAAATAAAGTCAAACAATTTTATGACCTATCACTTCATGATTGACTGATGTTGGAAAAAATTTCTTACCGACAATGTATATAAATAAAATCCAAAATAATTAAATCAAAAAACAATTAAATCAAAATAGGAGGGGATATATGCAAAACGCGGTTACAAGTTATAACAACTAGCAACAAGAAGTCAACAAACAGCTAGTATGACTTATGCCAAAAACAATACGATGAAAAACGCAACAAAAAGAGGAAGAAAGAAAGAAAGGGAAGGGGCGCGTGGAAAAAGTGCAAAATTACCATCTACTACTATAAATACAACAAAACCCTTCTGTCTTTCTCGCAAACAATTCCAATTCCATTACAAGAACAAATTACAGTTTCTCTTTCTTCAAACATTCTTTTATATTTTTTTTTCTCTTCTCTTTCTTCTTCTCATAACACACAACTCTCGGTTTCTCATTCTCTTTCTTTTCTCTCACGTTCCCTCTGAGAGGAAAGAAAAGAGGGTGTTAGATTTTTTACAGAGAGAAAAAGGAGGGGATAGAGACAACATAGGTAGCTGCTAACATGGGAAAGTTTGGGGAGATTATTGATCAAGGTATGAGAGTGGTCGCAAGGTTTCACTCTAATTGTCCTCAAACTGGGCGCAAATATTATCATCCTCCACCGATTTCTGACAATGATGTCCGTCAATCTGATGGTGGAGCTGCCGTCGGTGGCGGCGGTGACAAAGCGGCGTTTTCTGTTGGGAGTATTGACCTAATTCTTTATTCCGTTTGATGGAAAGAGATTTGTTATTTTCTTGATGAGTATTCAATTGTATAAGCGACTTTTTTTTTAGGGTTTTTTTTTCACATTATTAATCAATTTTGAGTTTTTTCTTTATTTCTTTATTTATTGTCAAAAAAGTATTTTTATTTGTTTATTTATTTATTTTTTATTGGTTTGGTGATTCTTTGCGTGTTCGCATTAACGAGGGTTACTTTTGTTGACTAAAGGACTCAACCTTTGAAGCGAGAATAATAGAATATTAGTAGAATGGAATAGGAATACATCAAATGGAGGATATTTTCCTTGGTTTTGCAAATCAGAAAGAGTCGTTGGCATTCATTGAATCTGTTGAATTGTGCAATTTTTTGATATGTTTGAGGCAATGTTTTTAAAATTGGACCGGAGATCGAATCGGTGAGACTTTCGGTTCATGGTTCAATCGGTTCAACCATGATTGAATCGGATAAGTAATTTATTAAATAAAAAATAAAAAATATTAAATTTTGGAAAAAAAAGTAAATTTAAAAATAAAACCCGGTTCGGTTCTGGGCGGTTCAACCCGGTTCTATCCGGTTCTTCCCCGGTTCTAGGTGGTTCTTTGGCCTGCGGTTCAAATGGGGTTGAACCAATCGGTCAGGGGTCCGGTTTCCGGTTCAACCGGTTGAACCGGTCGGTCCGATCTGGTTTTTAAAACCTTGGTTTGCGGGATTTAAATTTGAATTAATTAATTTTTTTATGGAGTAACTCAACTTGTGTTCACCCACCCAAAAAGTGTGGTTGGGGTTGCGTAAGCTTAGATTGTGGTAGAGGATCTAGATTCCTTTCTTGTTGGACGCACTCTACATAAGGGACAATTTTTTAACGATCTAGTCCGAGAAATTGAAAAGAGATACAATATTGTCTATTTTTCTTTTGAACCGAATATCTTTTGCGTAGAACTACATAGACTAATTCTTTGAGGTCTTCTTTAAGAGTTTTTACGTTGCTGCATTCTCGAGATTGGATTCAAAGCATCTTATTCAAGTACTTTTGGGTTACAATCTTGTCTATTTAGTGAACTTATTGGAGTTTGTTGGAAATTCAAGTGTGTTAGTTGATAATTTCATATTGGTTAGGTATTAAGAACGACGTAAATGAATTATATATAAAAGAGGTAAGATATATATCTAATTGATAGTATGGTCATTAGCTCGTTGCTACCAATCGGATCCCCAACAAAGTTATTGGAGATCAGTGTTGTGGTTACCGAAGTACTACTAGGTTTTTTATTAGTATAGGCGGTTCGATTTGACTTGATTGTGGTACTAAACTGCATATCGAACAAAACTACTAGTTGATAGATGAATTGGCCCAAATTGGTTAAAAACAATTATTGTAGTTTTCAATTTGATTTGGATTAATTTGTGATTTTTGTTTGCATTGGTTTGGATTTGACCACAATACTATGTTTTCACTTTTACAATTCTATCTTCAGTTGTATTTTCTAAAAGTGAAAATATATTGAACCGAGTACATGGAGTACTCGTACTGAAATCTGTTTATAAAGTATCAAGCCAAATTAAGGCAAGCCAAACAACTGTTTACTCGATTGTTTTGTTTTTTGAAATTCAACATCAGCTTATATTAAAGCAATAGACACATTACCAACAAGGATTAGCCTGAGCAGCAATTGGGTTCAGATCCCACTCTAAGATCTTGGGTTCAACCATACAGACCGACAAAGTCGGATATACACGTGGTCAGCTAGGCTCCCCAGCGTATATTAGTCACCGACATAAGAGTGTTCAAGTTAAGTTTAAGAATTTTCAATCTACTAACATGGCTATTAAACTCATAGCAAGTTGTGGATCCATGAGTTCTAGCAAATCCAACCATACTATGACATGAGCATTGGTGCCTTCTAACATGTCTAAAAACAAATGAATCAAAATCATTACACAGCAAAGTATAGTCTTTTATACAATTAGATTTAACATAGAAGAACAATGAACTCCAATGAAGCAGCTAACCACCACCTCAGCATCCAAAAACAAATCGTAGAAGAATTTGCAGAGTTGTACTCTTTCACAAACTCAAAGACATTAAGTGTAACCTCGATTGAATTGAGCAATTTGTGTGAAAATCACTTGGTTTCATATATTTCTAGAGTTTTCATTAGGTAGTGTAGAAGAGTTGGGTTACTTTAGGGCCCATGCTTCTTCCACTCCCCCTACTCATCACACACCCCTTAAACCCTAAAATTCCAAAACTACCCTCCACAAAAATCCTTCCTTCCACACTCTCCCTCTCTCACAAAACCACACCTTCCCATCTTCCTCTCTTCTTTCTCACCCCTCCTTCCTCTCGCCTCTTTCACCCCTTCGACTCACTCTCCCTCTCTCCCTCAAACCATCACTCCCATATGCCTCTCTCTTTCTCTCACTCGCACTCAAGGTATGCATCCCCTCTCTCTACCTATCTTTCTTACTGTTTTCCTACTTCATTTTTTTCTAGGTTTCACCTTCGTTTGGTTCTGCTTTATTGTGCTGGACCGATTAAGCACTATAGTGTTGTACCTTATATTTCAGATTCTTAAAAACAAGGTCCGGTTGTGCAGCCCCGAACCGGTTCGGTCTTATAGTGTCGAACTCTGCCAGTGTTATTTTTCCAATAATCTAAATGCCAATTTTGTTTTATTGTTCAGATATGGAATTTGTTACTGTTATCCAAAGAACTCATGTAAGTTAATTATTTAGTCTATTTAGTCTATTTATTAGTGCAAAATAGTTAAATGTTTATAATGATATGATTGTTATTTAATTGCAGAACCGCATCAATATTCCACAGAATGTTTTTCGGCAGATTGACAACACATTGCCTCAAAATGTTGTCCTAGAAATTGATAATGGCATGTCTTCCCTTCTGTTGTCAAGAGACGTACCTGTAATATGGGATTTCTGGAAACTGATACACATGCTATCTGCAGTGCATACAGGGATGTGGACAGTGTTGAAGTGTCTATGACGTATCTTCTTGATGACCGTTTCAAGTTTGTCAAGATATTGCATTATGAAGCAGACACTCACTCACACTCATCAGACTCGACTGATTCGGATTATAGGATATTCCTTGCAACATATGTCTCCGTTAATGAAAGTAGTGACAATGAAGAAACAAAGATCTCTGTTAGTGGACCGTCATTTGGTGAAGATGGCAACTGAAATAGGGTTGATTTTTATTGGGATGTACTATTTTAATTGGGATGTTTTATTTTAACTGTTGAAGTGTTGTTTAAACATGGATATGTATAACATTCTATCTTTATTTCATTTGTTGATTTTGGTAGCAACAATACGAAACGAAACATAACGAAACAAGAAACATAAGGAAACACAAAAATAATAATACCCGATTACAATTATTTTAAAGTCGCTATCGCAAAAGAAAAATGATCTCGTCCGTAGTGCATATGGTTTTGACAAACAGCTCCAATGGACAGGGTCTTGGAAAATGGGAATGTGTTCCCATCATGGTGCGTACGTCGTCGTTGCTTCGAATCTCCTTAGTTGAATACTGAATAGTGTCGTTGCCTCCATAGATGGGCTTGTGGTAAGTAATACTACTTACCTTTTTAGGCCACTCTCCCTCTCGAACCTTCCTCTCTGCCTTTTCCTTCAACTGGTGAATGTGATATCCATTTTCATCCTACATAAGACAGGTTTGGGACATTGAAACCAAACACCATCTTCCTTGGAGGTGATACTTCCACGGTGGTGAAGGACAGTCAGAAAGGCGTCATTTGAGAACTAGGTTGATATCAACTCCATTTCAGAAGGAGGGAGGGGGTGTTTGTGTAGTAGCAGAGATGTTGGTGGAGGTTGGTGTGAAAGACAAGGGTAAAATTGAAACCCTATTTATAATGGGTGTCGTCGAATGCGAGCCATTGATTTTAATTTTTGACCATAAATCTGAACCGTTGATATTCTATCTGTTGTGGCACGTTTTCCAAAGGAAATGACATCCACTCTTTTTCCTGACTATAGGCCATTGATACAAAATTTCGGTGGAATCTGGGTCGTTGAAACATTCAAAATATCTGATATAGGTACGTCATTTTCATGCCAGACGGGTTCAGAAGCTTGCCGCCGGCCCTGTTACAATTTCAACATATGGGGGGTGTCACAAGACATCAGCCACGACACCATGCCACCATATGGGGTTCGGTATATTCGTGTCGGGCCTGTGAAATACCAGAAAAAAGGGGTGCGCCTTGGAACTTTTTTGTTCATTAACGATAATTTGGACATTTCGCAGAACTTGGGAGTGTGTGGTGAGTAGGGGGAGTGCGATAAGTATGGGCCTATTTCAGTTTCTTTACTTGATAGGCCTAGCTAAGAATTGATGTCAAAGTTATTTTGGGCACTAAGTCCTAGCTAAGTAGTAAACCAGGTGAGCTTGGCCAGCTCACATTGCATAAACAAATGGTCAGAGTTTTCCACATCTAATTGGCAGAGGGGGCAACTAGTGTAAATATGAAATCGTTTTTTTGATAAGTTGGCTTTTGTTGGTATACTATTTTTGCCAATTCTGAGGAAAGTTCTTGTCTTATTCGGAACATTGGCTTTCCATATTTTTTGCCAAAGGTCACCATCGGGAACACTTGGGGGCTAGGATTGCACTTGTTCTTATTCACCCCTTTCTTCTTATTCTTCTCATTTTTTTAGCTAGCAAAAACACTCTATTGTAACGAAGGTATTAATAACAAAGACACTTTTCTCCTCATCTATGATCTCAAGTAGAATCTGCTTTATGCGGTTGGAAATGGTCTTTATAATAATCTTCATGATCACACTAGCAGTATACCCGTGCCTATGCACGAGTACTGTCGTTTTATTTTTATGTATGAACTCAGACACAGTTTAATCAGTTCGAACATTACCCCATGAAAATCTTGAGAAATTTAAAATAGACAAACTTAATTAGTATGAAGATTACCTTGTGTAAAAAAACAGAATATTAAAATTTTATCAAAAGTTCGATAATTTTTAAAATAGTAAAAAGCAAAACTGAAGGAGACATGTAGATGAAATTAAAGTAGATATATCGTGAAAAATAGATAAATGAGAGTTAGCAGAAGAAAGAGAAGAAGATAGTGAAAAAGTTTGAAAAAGTGAAAAAATGAAATTACCTAAATAAACTCCAATTGCTTAGTTGGAAAAAGGATAAGATTGGTATTTTGGTAGTAGGCAATGTATGTACTCAGAAAATTTAATTAGTCCGAATATTATCCCGTGAAAATCAAGACAATTTTAAAGTTGACCGATTTAATTACCCTAAATATTTAACTCTAGATCAATTTCCGTTTAATCAAACCAAATTCTTTAAAATTTTGATTTAGAAATTAATTAATTAATTTTAACTCTAGATCAAATTCAGTTTTCTGAATTGTAAAAGTTCCGATCGGATTTGTTCAAGTTTTTTTAAGGAAGCCAACCAAATCAAATCGTGTATTTTTTTTACTCTGCAGTTCAAATGACTATTTGATTTAAAATCAAATCAAATATCATTTTGGTAGGAAGGGAAGGGTATTACAGAAAGAACAATTTAAAAAGTTTGGTAGGGTTTATACTAGAAAATGGGTGTAAAAAGCAACAACAACCCTTTTACTTGTGCCATCGAAATGTACCTAAGTTTCTTTAGCCCGGCCCATGGAATCCAACAAACCCTAGTTTCTCATTTCCTAGAACCTATACACTGTTTTGTTTGGTTTTCAATATATATATATATATATATATATATATATATATATATATATATATATATATATATATATATATATATATATATAGTATATAGTAGTATATTTGGTCAAAAAAAAGTATATAGTATATTTAAAGTCTTTTTCCTACTCTTAACCCAAAAAAAATATTTAAAGTCTAAAATTAAGTAAGATGGATATTCTATAAATAAAATTCCGTAATAATTTTTTTGACACAAAATAATTTTATTTTGCTACTTATTGTTTAGAATTTTGTAAATGTTTCCAAACATATAAATATGTGTAACCAATCTATTTTTATTTTATTTTAAATTCAGCCAAAAACAAATTTAAACTTTTTTTAAGGTCCAATTTTTTTATTATCTCTCACTTAAAAAGACTTCAATTAAAATTTGCTCTACGCCTAAAAATGTGTTGCTCAACCCTTCAACCCCACCTCTCATGAATTAGCTTTTGAGATTAAGCTTGGTCAAAACTCAAATTCTAACTCAAATTCTAAAATAGTATTAGAATCTCTCCGAAATTTTTTGAGCCATCTGTTATAGAGACGAACAAATTATCCCCCAAGCAATCTCAGCGGGAGGGGGTTTGAATCTCATATTGAATAATAATATGTCTCGATTAGTAGCTTTCGAGGTTGAGTCCACACCAAAATTTTTAAGATTTATGTCTTGAGAATTGAGATACATCTATATATGTTTTTAATTAAACTTTAATTAAACACCTAAAAGTTGAACACTTTTAAACTTGAGTTTGTACAAACTCAAATTCTATGATTTTATGGATATGTTTGAATTTGCTTATGTTTGAGCTTATGTAAAACTACTTATGTAAATAAATAAGCTTTTATGCATTATTCATAAGCTTGTCAAGGTAGTTTATGAAAAAATAGCTTACGGAGATACAATTTTCGTCAGTGAGAAATTATGAATTAACATAAAAACTTAATTATTTGCATTAGTTGTTTTTCATAAGCTTAAAAATAAGTCAATCCAAACGGACCCTACAAATTTAAATAAATTCTTTGAATACCCCAAAAGTTCAACAACTTTTTTGGATGAGAAAAGAAAACCTCCTTTTCTACCACACCCCTTAGTAATAATTATAAAATATTATTTTGGTAAGAAGGAGAGTGTTTATTGGGAGGAGATTTTATAAAGTGTTATAGGGGGTAATACTAGAAAATGGGGTGTAAAAAGCAACACCAACCTTTTGAGTTTGAGCCATCGAAATAAACCTAAATTTCCTTGACCCGGCCCATGAAGAATCCAACAAATACATAAACCCTAATTTCCCATTTCCTCCAACGCGTGCACCACAGTGTAGCAGCATTCAGCAGAGAAGGAGAAGCAACAATGGGACGTGTGATCCGTGCACAGCGTAAAGGAGCGGGATCCGTCTTCAAATCCCACACACACCACCGCAAAGGTCCCGCTCGCTTCCGCAGTCTCGATTTCGGTGAACGAAACGGTTATCTCAAAGGTGTCGTAACCGACGTTATTCACGATCCAGGTCGTGGTGCTCCGTTAGCAAAGGTCAGTTTCCGTCATCCATTCCGTTACAAGAAACAGAACGAGTTATTCATCGCCGCCGAGGGTTTGTACACCGGTCAATTCATTTACTGTGGTAAGAAAGCTACTCTCGTCGTCGGTAATGTCTTGCCTGTCCGTTCAATTCCTGAAGGTGCCGTTATTTGTAACGTTGAACATCATGTTGGTGACCGTGGTGCTTTCGCTAGAGCTTCTGGCGATTACGCCATCGTTATCAGCCACAACCCCGATAACGACACTAGTAGGTATGCTTCTCTTTTTTTTCTATGAGATTTCGTTGATATAAATTGCATTGATTCGTATTAGTCTTCGTGTTACGGAAATTATGCTTATGGTTTGTCAAATCATGTTTTCTGTAAATTATGGATTTAGAATCATGAGGTGAAATTTGAATAATTTAAAGACTAATGTGTTGATGGATGTGAGGTTTCTTGTTGTTTAATTTGAATATTTGGTAATCAAATTGAACTTGAATAGAAATGGTAGATCTCTTAGATATAGCTCAGGTCATATGAAATCTCTATCCAAAGCTTACGAATAAGTCTCGTCCTAATAGAAATTTAGCTGAAGAAGCAAATTTTTACATTAGAGCTTCTAGGAAAAGGTCATATCTTTTAAGCTCCTTTAGATAAGTTTATCCAAATCTATGAAGCACGTAAACACGGATAATATTTTGAGAAAATGGAAGTGATTGAAGTTTTGGTGTCGACCTCTTCAATTTGAAGTGTCTGCACCTACATAGGTGCTACATAGTTCCTAGTAGGACCTTTGTTTGCTTGTAATTTCGTTCTGAAGTTTCTTCAATCTGAAGTATTCACACATAGACACTAATAATATTTTGAGAAAATGGGAGTGATTGAAGTTTTGGTGGCGACCTCTTCAATTTGAAGTGTCTGCACCTACATCGGTGCTACATAGATCCAATTAGGACCTTTGGTTTGCATGTATTTTATATATGATCGACATAGTATTTTGATTGTTTATTTATTTATTTATTTATAGAGTTGAACTAAAATAGATTTTTTTGATTTGGTTTGTTACAGAATCAAGCTTCCATCTGGTGCGAAGAAGATTATACCAAGTGATTGTAGGGCAATGATTGGGCAAGTTGCAGGTGGTGGGAGAACTGAGAAGCCAATGTTGAAAGCAGGTAATGCTTACCACAAATTTAGGGTGAAGAGAAACTGCTGGCCTAAGGTTCGTGGTGTTGCTATGAATCCTGTTGAGCATCCTCACGGAGGAGGTAATCATCAACATATTGGACATGCCAGTACTGTCAGGCGTGATGCTCCTCCTGGCCAGAAGGTTGGTCTCATTGCTGCCAAGAGGACTGGTCGTCTTAGGGGACAAGCTGCTGCTACTGCTGCTAAGGCTGACAACAAGAGTTAAGATTGTTAGGGTTACATTTTATTGCTTGTTTTCCGATTTTGTTTCTTGTTAAACTGTTTGTGTACTGTTTTGGGAACCATTTAAAATTTCATTTCAGTAGACATCTTTTTATACAATTTGTTCTATCCTTCAGTTTCTCTGCTCAGTAATTTATTATCTGGTTGGAATGGTTAGTCTGGTTCCTTAGACAATTTGAACTATGACGTGCTTTTTATTGAGTAATTCAATGAATACGCTGATATCCATGGTCACATTTCGTTCATTAGTAGTTTAGTACGATTCTATTGTCCTTTTGTTTCTTTTTTGCTTCACGGATTGTATGTGTTTTTTATAAGTGTACTAACCATGCATAGATGCACATCATTCATCCCATATATTCATGCCAGTTAGGCAATGGTTATTGCTTATTGTTTATGGTGAATCTGTGGTGTTTGTTTGCGTTGGTAGATTTTTAAAAACATTTTGCAATTGTTATTGCTTATTGTCCCGGGGCTTGTAATTTGCCATCGTGTCTTGCTTAAGCTTTGTACTGTCATATATGTACGGTTGCATATTGTCCAATCGTTTGTTCATTTCAGTTTTGTTTTATTTTTAAGGCTTAATTGCATATTTGGTCCCCATTATCACTCATTCAATCAAGTCCCTCTATTTTTTGCCTTAATTTTGGTCTCTCAATTGTTGCAAAACGTAAAAACCAGAACCATATCAGAATATGGAAACAGCATAAGTGCAACCTAGAAATTTCTTCCATCTTTCCCGTAAGCGTTTTTGTTCTATAAAAATTCCGCAATCTTCTTTTGTTCCCCAATTGATTGTTGTTGTTGTTGAAATAGTCACAACTTTCTTTTCCCTAGTGAAATATTAGGTTCGAGGTTTCCCTAAAATAAAACTGAAAAAATCACAATAAAATAAAGACCCTTTATAATGATAAAACGAGAAGTACGACCCATGTTTTTCATCTAGGCGCATGGACAGAGTAGGAGAACACAAGAAAAGTAAAAAAAATGAAGAAAATATAGGAAGAAGATGAATATTTTTTCTTTTAACAAAAGTTATCAATTTAGTCTCCCAAGTTATGGTTAATGAGTGTTACAAACAAGTACAGCTGACGTGGAAACTAATATTTAAGCTACATAAGCAAATATGTTAAGCGTTAGCGCCTCTTAATTCACAAATGTTGGTGAAAGGACTAAATTGAATAATATTTGCTAAAGCCATGGACTAAGTAAGAATCTTGATAGTGTTGGGAACTAAGCTGAACTATTGTGAAATTTGAGGTACCAAACTAACTATTAACTATGGAAAACTCTTTTTAGAATCATGTTGGGAAAGAGGAAGCAAACATAATAAAAAAAGTGCAAGAGAAAGTGAAGTTGGAAGTAAATCAACATTTGAATTACACTATTTCAAAACAAAATTCACGGGGTTTGGCTCATCCTAGGAGTTGTATATAGATGGTTGAATTGGAAGTGAATCATCACTTGAATTACACCGTTTCAAAACAAAGTTGTAGTAAGAGCAACGAAATATAAAAAAAAATGGTGGAAGTCAGATGAATGACATGTAATAACAAAGCCCCTAAAGAAAAAGGAAGAAATAGATAAATGGGTTTTACAGAAAGATTCAAACTTGAAGAGAAAATGAAAGACATTTTCTTTTCCCACCCCCTTTTACACTCCCACTCCCCCTAACTCAGAAATTGCTAAAAAACAATTATATTTTCAACTCAATTATATTTTAAAACAATTAAATTGGTGTTATTTCAAACAAATATTATCTCTCAGAAATTGCTAAAAAAAACAATTTCAACTCAATTATATTTTAAAACAATTAAATTGGTGTTACATTAAATTTGGGTTGGATAATGCATGTGCTTCAAGTTGCTAAACCCTAATCAACCTCATTTTATAAGGCTAATCCAACATTAGATTTGTGAAAGTGGTGTTTTATTTTCTATCACTTAATTGGAGCCAATTTTAAATCATTTTTATTGAGCATTGTGTGCATCATGTGTGCAATGGAAGCGACTTAAACCTCTGACCAGACAGCATCCTTCAGCTCCTGCCAACCTTCGCCCATGCTATTTGTGCAACTGTGGAGACTGATCTCTCGAAAGGGGAGGACCTCAATAAGCGAAAAAACTCTCCGTCAATATTCGAAGCCTGAATTTGAACACAGAACTTTGGTTAAGCTGAAAAGTCCCAATCCATTCAAGTCTTGAGTGTTTCTTCCTAATATGCGTATAATGATTCTCTGCAGTCACCTCTCTCTATCTCTCTCCTCTTGTACCTTTTTAAATTTTTTAAAACAAAATAATTTTAAGGGTTAGGATTGAAGATTTTATTGATCCAATGGTTTTTGTAAGGCTTGACTTTAGTGACTTGACCTTTTTGCCTTACACAACTTATTTTTACATTGTGGTAAGATTTCTTTTCAAACCTTTTGATGAAAATTATGAAGTGGACTGTCTCATCTTCTGATACTTAACCGAACAGCTTAATGGTAGGTATTGGTACTAGGTATGTACATCGTCCCTTAATATTGTTCTGATGAAACACATTCAATCCTTGACGATGCTGATAATTTCTTAAGCATTCACCCACTGGATTTTAATATATAGGAACTATGTCGTCTCTATTTAGTATCTCTACTTGTGAGTGTGTTTGGTTTTAGAAAGTTTTGTAATTAGTTGATTTCCTTTCTACGTCTTAGGATACGTTATTCACACGACCCTCTTTTACTTCTTCACACGGTACATATTTTCATTTGTCTCGTGTAAATTTTCTTCTTAATTCAGGAGGAGACGTGAAATTTAATAATTATTTCGTCAACTAATTATTTTTTTATAAGCAATTGTTAGTGGGAGTGGTGGATGTTAGTTTCCGGGGTTGAATCTCTCCTTCTTGCAACTCATTGGTGTCCTTTAGCTCGCCAACTGAGCTATCTTCTGTCAGAATCATACGCACGATATTGTTCACGCAGTTCGGCCAAAGTTTGCATACGTCTGTGACTACAGAGTAGCTGTAGTTCCGTTTTATTGATTATGTCTCGATGTCTTTGAATACAATTACAAATCAGATTAAATAGCTTTGTCTCTCAAGACCTAACGGGCCTGGGCCAAAGCATAAGCATATAAATACATCTACACAACTACTATTTACAGCTTCCCTATTTTCCTTATTCACATCCCCCCTCAAATTGATGCGGGTCATCAAGGAGCATCAATTTGCTGACAAGAAACTGATGGCGTGGAGAAGGAACAGCTTTGGTCAAAATGTCTGCAACTTGAAATTGAGTATTGATATGAGGGATGGATATAACGTGATTATCATAGGCTTCACGAATTGCATGACAATCAACTTCGATATGCTTAGTACGCTCATGAAAAACCGGATTTGCAACAATCTGAATGGCACTTGTATTGTCAGCATAGAGAAATGTCGGTTCTGTTTGAGGAAATCCAAGTTCACCCAAAAGGCCACGAAGCCAAAGTATTTCAGAGCATGCCGTAAACATAGCACGATACTCCGATTCGGTTGAGGATTTAGAGACTCTCGCTTGCTTCTTACTTTTCCAAGAGATCAACGAAGAACCAAGAAACATGCACCAACCTGTGACAGAGCGGCGAGTGTCGGGACACCCAGCCCAATCAGCATCACTGTAGGTACTCAACGTAAGGGGGGTTCCATTAGGAAAGAATAAACCCCGTTGAGAGGTACCTTTCAAGTAGCGAATAATACGACGAACCGCTGCTAGGTGAAGATGACGAGGAGAATGCATGAACTGACTTACTTGCTGAACAGCAAATGAAATATCTGGTCGTGTAATGGTCAAGTAGTTAAGACTACCCACGAGTTGTCAATACAATAACGGATCAGTCAAAAGTTCACCCTCGTTACGGTGGTATTTAACATTAACTTCAAGAGGAGTATTCACAGAATTAGCGGATTCGAGGCCAGCCATAGCAATAAGGTCGGTGGCATACTTGTGCTGATGGAGAAATATGCCCTTAGAAGTAGAATGTACCTCGAGTCCAAGAAATAATGTAACAGACCAAGATCTTTCATTTGAAATGAGGCTTGAAGCTTTTGTTTAACTTCCTGTATGGATGCTGCATCAGAACCCGTAATGATCATATCATCAACATAAAGAAGGATGAGAACAATGGCCGTAGATGTGCGGTGAATGAACAAAGACGAATCATACTGACTTTGAGTAAAAGAGAACCCAAGTAGAGTGGAACGGAATTTCGCATACCATGCTCTAGGTGCCTGTTTCAAACCATATAGAGATCGTTTGAGCTTGCACACCCCCTTAGATGAAGAGAAAAGGCCCTGAGGGGGAGTCATATAAATATCTTCAGTCAGGTCTCCATGAAGAAATGCATTCTTGACATCCATTTGGTGGAGAGACCACCCATTAGAAGCAGCTATAAAGAGCACCATTCTAACAGTAGTCATTTTAGCAACCGGTGCAAAGGTCTCATCATAATCAATACCATATTCCTGTCTGTTGCCTAAAGCAACCAATCGAGCCTTATACCGATTGAGAGATCCATCAGAATTCAATTTCACAGAATAAACCCATTTACAGCCTATGGGTTTGATACCAGGAGGGCAAGGAACAATATCCCAGGTGAAGTTGTCCTGAAGGGCCTGAAGTTCCTCATTCATGGCACTGACCCAAGACACATCTTTAACAGCCTGCGAGTAACAAGTAGGAATAGATGTGCCAGTTAGAGAAGCAGTTAAAGCAGTATGGGAAGAACCAAACCTGTCGGGGGAATATCTGTCAGGTGCTCGAGACGTTCTACCAGAACGCCGGGGTGCCGGCGGTACAGAAGCGGGATCAGGATCAGGATCAGGATCAGGAGTAGGATCAGGATCAGGAGCAGGATTAGGATCAGGAGCAGTGTCGGAAGGGGAACTGGGAACGAGTCCTGTGTTATCAAAAAATTTCGAAAGTATTGCAATATCATTCAAACCAAGAAAAGAGCTAGGAAACATAGACTGATTATCAAAAAATGTCACATTCCTAGAAATGCGAAAACGACGGTTAAAGACATCATAACACACAAAACCCTTATGAGACTGACTATACCCCATAAATGCACAATGGACAGATTTTGCTCCAAGTTTATGTCTTTCAATGGATGGGAGGTGCACAAAACATACACACCCAAAAGTATGTAAACGACTGTAATCAGGCTGAGTTTTAAAAAGACGGAAGTAAGGAGAATCAAACCCAATCACCGTGGAAGGAAGACGGTTGATCAAAAAGACAGCTGTGGAAAGAGCCTCCACCCAGAATTTGGATGGAACGGATGCTTGGAGAAGTAAGGTACGTGTCACATCCAACAAGTGACGATTTTTATGTTCTGCAACACCATTTTGCTGAGGGGTATTGGGACAAGATCGTTGAGACAGTATACCTTTTTGCTATAAGAACTCCTGAAACTCATGAGACATATACTCACCACCTGAATCAGACCGGAGAATTCTAATATTGGTTTGGAATTGATTTTCAACATACATCAGAAATTTCTTAAACATAGAAAACACTTCAGATTTAGATTTGAGAAAATAAATTCAAGTAAAACGGCTATAATCATCGATAAAGGTGACAAAATATTTGTAGTGAGCGTGAGAAGCAACGGGAGAAATCCCCCAAACATCACTATGAATCAATTCAAAACACGTAGAAGCACGATGTGCATCAGACGGAAAAGGAAGGGTTTTACTCTTAGCTAATTTGCAAACAGAACATGAAATAGAGGTACTAGAATCTATCAATTTAGTACCTAACACACCAGTCTTAAATAAGTGAGACAAAACAACAGAGTTTGGATGGCCCAATTTCCTATGCCAATCCTCACATGCATTCAAAACACTATTACAAGCAAGAGATAAATGATTTGAATGAAAGTGGAGTGGAAACACTCTTCCAACTTTAGGCCCCTTCGCGATCACCTTCCCTGACACCCGATCCTGCACAAGACAACCATCCGAAGTAAGATTAACATCACAACATTCATCCACTAACTGACCAGCAGACAATAAATTTGAGGCAAGTCCAGGTGCTACCAGCACATTTCTAAAAGTAGAATTTATGTCACCAACATTCGTTATAGGAAGGGTACTACCATTAGCAATTTGAATTTTTTGATTACCAATATAAGCACGTAAATTATGCAGGAGTTCAGAAGAACCCGTCATGTGATTCGATGCACCAGAGTCAAGTAACCAAGCAATGAAAGAAGACATACCAGTAATACCCAAGGCAGAAAGAGCAGATAATACCATTTGTTGAATTAATTCAGGCTGAGGAGCACCACCATCAGATGCAACAGGGATGGAAGGACCAGTAGCAGAGCTAGATGCACCAGTGGTGGAAGGACCAGCTGTGGAGCTAGTAGTGGCATGAAAGGCCTGTACCGGACGCTTAGTCGGTCGAGGAGGACGCGTAGGACATGCAGAGATGTTATGACCCTGCTGCTTGCAGTAATTGCAAAATTTCTTAGGACAACTACGAGCAATGTGTCCAAATTGTTTGCAAGAGAAGCATTGAGTTTGGCGCATATCATGGCCCACGCCTCTATTCTGCGCAGCATATGCAACTGTCACTGGGTGAGAATGGGCGGGATCATGAAGCATGTTTCCTTGAGTATTAAGAGGTTGTTCTTCCCTGAGCAGTTCACCAATACAGGTATCTAAGGAAGGAACAGGGTTCCTATTCAGCAGAGCACCTCGAACGGCCTCAAATTCCGGACGAAGTTTCATGAGAAATTGGTCTCGTTTACTAGTATCATAAACATCACGAACGGCTGACAGAGACTCCTTGGGAACAACAGCATATATAATAGCAGAGTGTTCTGTCCATACATTTAAAAAACCAGAATAATATTCTTGAATTGACAAAGTATCTTGTTTGTAATTGGCGATCTCTAACTCCAATTGAAAACGCTTGGCTGTATTGTCCTGGTTGTAAATACGCTGCAAATAATTCCATATTTCCTGAGCAGTTGAAAATGATCGCAAATTATTAATCATCTCAGGATCAATAGTACTGAGGATCCAAGAAATAATCTGAGCATCTTGGACTTCCCACGTGTCTAAGGCGGGTTTATCTGCTGGCGCTTTAGAGACCCCGTCAAGGTGACTCCATAATCCCTTTCCTTTGACATACATCTTGAATTGAAATTCCCAAGCAGCATAATTCTTGCCAGTAAAACGAACACAAAAATTATCTCTTCCTTCCGAAGCCATTAAAAAAAATCACGATAGCTTGCAATAAGAAGAGATAATATAATTGTAATAAAACTGAAAGTCAAACAGCACACCAGAAGCACACCGTAGATCACCCTATCAGCAACACACACTAGCGCACCCTACCAACAAGGAACAGGAGCGCACCGTAGATCTGGAAAACGCAAAGGCGCACCGTAGCCCACCTTACCAGAAGCACACAGGAGTGCACCCTACCAACAGAAGCGCACAGTAGCGAGGTGCGCACGGACGGCGAACAGCGACGGCGGAGGCGGACACCGACGGCGCAAACAACAAACAGACCACAACGCGAAGAGCAACAACGCGACGGCGAACCAAAACCAAGTCCCACGCGACGGCGATGGCGAAGGCGAAGAGATCCGAAAAGGCGAATCACCAAAACGCGAAGAGATCGCGCAGAACAAGCGACGGCGCGAACCATGCACCAACGGCGAACAACCAACGGAGAAGGACAACAAGCGACGGCGCGATCCTGAACCAGAGGATCCACATGGATCCGAAACAAGCGACGGCGCGAACCAACCGGAAGATCCACAAGGATCTGAACCAAACGGAGAAGGAGGGAACCAGAACCGAACCTAAACCAGAACCGAACCAGAAACCGAACCAGAACCAGATCTGAACCACGAAGGAACCGTACCACGGAGGAACCGGACCACGGAGGAAACCGTTCTTGAACGAAGAAACCGAAATCACATGGATGATCGCAACCCTACTGATACCATGTCAGAATCATACGCACGATATTGTTCACGCAGTTCGGCCAAAGTTTGCCTACGTCTGCGACTACAGAGTAGCTGTAGTTCCGTTTTATTGATTATGTCTCGATGTCCTTTAATACAATTACAAATCAGATTAAATAGTTTTGTCTCTCAAGACCTAACGGACCTGGGCGAAAGCATAAGCATATAAATACATCTATACAACTATTATTTACAACTTCCCTATTTTCCTTATTCACATCTTCCTGGGACACTAATTATTCTTGTGTCGTAACTCTAATTGATCTACTTTTTTCCCATTCAACCCAGTTGAACGGTATCAATTGTTGCAATATGGGGTGCGACTCATTTTCCTCGGTCGAGTGCGAGGCATTGGGAGGTTACGTGGAGGTTAAGGCGGTGGATGAAGTGGCTAAGGAACAGATTATGCAAGCACTAAGAGTGAATGATCCAGAAGAAATCATACTTGGAGTATGTGGGCAAGATAAAATAGTCAATGATACTTTACAGATAGTTATAAGATTGGCGGATAGAGATCAATTAATTGTACCAAAAGATTGTGACAGCAACTGTGACTAAGAATCTAGATGTTACAAACATTCAAACTCAGATTGGTGCTGCAATAGGTCTTAATTTTGATGATGATGAGATGGATGCTGCAGCTGGAACAGCTTCTTGCATGTACTGTTTTGGTGGTAATAAAAAAGATTGATAAGTGGAGAAAGAGCTAGCTAGTCGTCTTTGTACTTGTAGTAAGCTGAAGGAGCTGCAATCAGTCCTAGTTGTACTATATGATATTCATGGGAGACTTCTTGATTTAGGGAAGGTTGGTATCCCATTTGGTGAAGATCATAATGGTTGCAAGTGCAAGATATTACTCACATCTTCAAATGACCTGGTTTTATCCAACCAAATGAAGGTTCATAAACTGATACACACAACTGACACTTGAGAAGTATTGGTGATAATTTAAGATATAAAACCGGTTAAGATAATAACTATATATATATATATATATATATATATATATATATATATATATATATCTGTCATGTACTACCATTAATATTTCCTTTGTTTCAAGAAATAATTCTATTTTGTTTTCATTTTCTTTGAGTTCTAATTTTAATGTCTTCATTTTTTGATGTCATGTTAGGAACCTTTCTTTAGTATCAGAGATTTAGCTCATCTATATTCAGAAATTTACTTTAGAAGGAAAAGTAAAAATAAGTTGCGAGCAATTACTAAAAATTAATAACTGAAATTACCATAACATGTATAATAAACCAATGTTGGGTTGGTTGAGATGGTATGCACTCTACCCATAGTGGCTTCTTCATGAAAATATAACTCGAATTTTAGGGGTGATCAAATTGAGATTTGGATTCTCTACTTCCACTCTCCCCACATCTCCCTATATCCTCTCTATTGCTCTCTTAATTTCACTCTCTCATCTCATTAAAAAAATTATAAATAAATGAAGGATCGTTTATGGAGGATGGCTAATTCTCTCACTCTAACTTGGAGTGATTTAGTTAAATTGGAGATTAGTCTCATAGCAGGTCTAAATGACCAAAACTTGTGGAAATATTTTTATTATTTTGCGTTGCCGATGCCAAGTCGAATCTCCTAATTATAGTGTGGTTTGTCAAAAAGAATTTTTGTTGAAACAAATTAAATCTAACTTTGTTTATCAAGATATTATATTTTAATACTTTTTGTACATGTTTATATTGACATAAACATATTTTTTGAGATTATAAACTTGAGACACTTACATGCTAGAGTGATACTTATGGTGGGAAAACTGGGACATGACCTCAATAAGCGATAAAACTCTCCCTCAATAAATTCACGGGGCTTAACTCATCCTAGGAGTTGTATAGAGATGGTTGAATTGGAAGTGAATCATCACTTGAATGACACTGTTTCAAAACAAAGATGTAGTAAGAGGAACAAAACATAAAATAAAAAATGGTGGAAGTTAGATGAATGACATGTAATAATTGACAAAAAGATAAGAAGAGAGGGGAAACTTCTAACTTTCACAACTTAGTAGAGTTAAAATTAAATTGAAATAGATGTTTGCAAAAAACAGATCGAACATCGAATTAGTGAGATTGTTAGGTAATGGTTCAATTACTTTAAATCGCTGGAGCTGGGATGAAATCCAATCATAGAGTGTCGGTTGCTTTATCAGTTGCTTTGGTTTTTAAAACATTTATTATAATAAAAGGAGAATCTAACATACATAGAAACAAAAACAGAATCACATGAGTCTCCCTGTTAAAATGAAATATAAGGAACATTACATAGAAATAGAACCACATATCATAATTCAAAAACAAAATTCACTTTGGTCTCAAACTTTTACAATTTATATCAATTAGGTCTTTGGCTTATACAACTTATATCAATTAGATCTTCGACTTTTATGACTTAATATTAGTTTGGTCCCAACAAGTACACAACCAAATATCAAAACATAAAAACCAGAATCATATCATAGAAGGTGGAGGGAGTGTGTGTCAATGATGCTGAGCTATTTGACTATTAATATTATACTTCCAATTATCGAAAAAAAAAATCAGAATATGGAAACAGCATAAGTGCAGCCTAGAAATTTCTTCCATCTTGCCCATAAGCTTGACCAATTTTTTGTTGTTTTTGTTCTATAAAAATTCCTTCCATCTTCTTCTTTTGTTCCCCAATTGATTGTTGTTGTTGTTGAAATAGTCACAACTTTCTTTTCCCTAGTGAAAGATTAGGTTCGATGTTTCCCTAAAATAGAGATGCGTTATAATGATCAAAGGAGAAGTACCACCAATGTTATTCATCTAGGCGCATGGAGAGAGTAGTAGAACACAAGAAAAGTAGAAAAAATGAAGAAAATATAGGAAGAAGATGAAGAGTTTTTCTTTTACCAAAAGTTATCAATTTAGTTCCCCACGTTATGGCTAATGAGCGTTACAAACAAGTACAGCTGACGTGGAAACTGATGTTTAAGCTACATAAGCAAATATGTTACACGTTAGCGCCTCTTAATTGACAACAGTTGGTGAAAGGACTAAACTAAACAATATTTGCTAAAGTCACGTACTAAGTAAGAATATTGATAGTGTTAGGAACTAATCTGAACTATTGTGAAGTTATTAACTCCTTCATCTTCTTCACAGTGAGTTGTTTACGGGAAAAACTCTTTTTAGAATCATGTTGGGAAAGAGGTAGCAAACGTAATAAAAAAAGTTCAAGTAAGAGAAAATGAAATTGGAAGTTAGATGGCCTTTGGTTGAATTGGAAGTGAATCATCACTTGAATTACACTGTTTCAAAACAAACTTGTAGAAAGAGGAACGAAACATAAAAAAAATGGTGGAAGTTAGATGAATGACATGTAATAACAAAAGGCCATATTGATCAAAGTGCCAATTTTACCCCTACGCTCTTTCTGGATTTACCTCTTAACATGTAATTTCGGAATGTATTTTTTGATTTTTTTTCCCGGATTTACCTAATAAAACATAATTCCGGAAGGTTTTTTAAAAAAATTGACTTTTACCTTCCGACAGAAACCGTAGGTAAAAGTCAATTTTTTTATAAAAACCTTCCAGAATTATGTATTAATAGGTAAATCCGGAAAAAGTTAAAAAATAGTTCCGGAATTACGTATTAAAAGGTAAATCCGGAACTGTTTTGAATTGTTTTTAAAAAAATTGGCTTTTACATATAGACAGAAACCATAGGTAAAAGTCAATTTTTTTTAAAAAGTTCCCAAACCAAGTTTTTCATTCCGGAAATACCATTTTTCACATAAATTCGGAAGCTATTTTTTTGAAAATTTTGGAAATACTTTTTTTCAGATACTTCCGGAAGCCATTTTTGAGAAATTTCCAGAAATACCTTTTTGAGGTGTTTCCGGAACACAAATTTTTCATTTCGGAAATACCTCTTGATAGATAATTCCGGAAAATTTGCAAAAAATCAATTTCCAGTTAAATTTTGGTAAAAATGTGAGGGATATTTTGGGGTTAAAACGTATTATGGGTGTACAATGTCTATGAGGGGGTAAAAAAATAGCCATAACAAAATGCCCCGAAAGAAAGAGGAAGAAATAGATAATGGGTTTTACAGAAAGATTCAAAGAAGAGAAAATGAAAGGCATTTTCTTTTCCCACCCCCTTTTACTCTCCCACTCCCCCCAAATCAGAAATTGCTAAAATACTCCTAAAACTGAATAACCTTCATCCTCCCTTGTTTGTGTAAAAGTTTGAATCTTTGGAGAAATTATGTTTAACACACTTGACATCTTGGTACCGACCGGTTTCGGTACTAAGGTATTGAACGTGTATTTTTTGAACTATTTGATACATGTCCGGTACTAATGTACTGAAACTGTTTTGTACTAAAGTACCAGACATGAATTAGACAACTCAAAAAATACATGTCTGGTGCCTTAATACCGAAACTATCCAGTACGTACTATACATTACTAAAGTGCAAAAAAAAAAATCAAAACACGAAAAAAGGGGAAGAAGAAGACGGACAGAGGTGGTGCGAGGGAGAAGGAGATGGTGGTGAGAGTTAGAGTGAGAGAATCACGGGAAGAGAGAAGGCGAAGAGGGTATTTTGGGGTTTTTAGAAATAATGGAGAGTGGGGGGGGGATTTTTTTTTCAAAATGAAACCTTTTTGAAAAATTGAACTTGGGTCGCTAGTGGGTTTGAAGAGGAGAAATTTCATTTTCTTGGTTTCCAACTTCACTTTTTAAGGCAACGATTATTATTCGTACCAAATCTCATTAGTTGAACTCAAAAAGCGAGAGAAGGCCCTGCCTTGGACCGGGCATAATCTCCTCACCCTAAATTTTTGTAACAAAAAAATTCTTCAATGGCAATGGCGATTTGGGCGTCGATGTTTTTTTTAACTCTTTTCTGCAACTTCAACCGTAATAAAAGGTTGAACCCAAACACTGCAGCAATGACAATCTCCCATATAAAGAACATGGATGTTGCAATTTATCTTGAGTACGTATCTCAGTTGGCGAGCTAAAAGATATCGAATGAGTGCAAGAGGAGGTCTCAGGCTCAAACCCGAGAAACTAACATCACCGCTTCCCCCAAATAGAAATTTTAGGATTTTAAATGTTGCTTTTAAAAAAAATTATTCAAGAGTATTTTTTCAAAAGAATATTATTAAATTAGTAATTACTGATGTGGAGAGCTTGTAGCTTTGCCTAATAATTTTTCTTTGGTTGGAAATGAATCGAGCTGAGTCGAACTCAGTTCAACTCGACAGGTCGACTCGACTCGATAAGAATCGGCTCAGCTCGTAGCTCGATTTGAGTTCGACATGAACTTTTTTTGTCAGCTCGAACTCGACTCAACTCAAGCTTGTGAGCAACTTGGTTCAGCTAGTTAGCTCGACTCACATGAATAAAAAGTAAAAATAATCTCTCTTTTTTGTTAAAAAAAAGGCAAAAAATTCTAGATCATGGACATTTTAAATTAGCAATTTACTAGTATTTTTTGATAAAATAATTAGCTAATTGAAATTATAAATATACTTATTATAATATTTATTGTTTATCTATCCTATGAGTTTAATAAAAAAAAGTTAGCTAAGCATAATAATTTAATATGAAAATTATTTAATGATATAATTAATGCAAAATGCATTAATTATACTTATAAAAATCTTGCTCTAGAAACACAAAATGCATAGCAAAGCTTATATTAAAATAAAGATATTATATATATGTATATACTTATAAATAATTAACAAGCGGGTTCATTAACCAAACAAATCGAGTTATAACTAGCTCAAGTTCAACTCACTTATTTAACGAGCTTATTTTTTGCTCAAATTAAACTTATTTGGTTCATGAACCAAGTTCAACGAGTTATTTATCAAATCGAGTTTCAAACTTTATTCGAGTTGACTCAATTCACTTTGTTCCAACTATATGATAATGGTTATACACGGTAGAAATACTTGTACAGTTTGCCTTAACCTCACCCTCTCACATTGTTCCTTATTATAACTACCTAATGATTTCCCATTCTACTAATGAACTTTTTTTTAGATAAGCAAAAAATTCATTGAAGGGAGCACAAGGGGTGCCCAACCCTTACAATGGAGATATAGGAAAGGGGGAGGACCTCCTTAAAACCTCCCTGAGCCAAAACCCAATGGGAAAAAGACTCAGGAAGGAAAAAGAGTACCTCGTACAACCTGCACCACAGTGGGAAAACATCAACCTAGCCCATTGTTTCTCCCCCTACTAGATTACAGATTGTTAAGGAATTTAGTGGGTTAGACCACCATAGAGATAGAGACAAAGATGAATTACAATTGAGTTTATAAAGACACCAACTCCAAGATAAGTTCTTGATCCGGTTAACAACCCCCTCTATATTTGGTTCCTCCTCTTTGAATATGACTCTGTTCCTAGCTAGCCAAATGCTCCAACAAGTAGTTAACCAGAAGAGATGTTTCACCCGCTTTGCTTTCTTCCCTGTACACCACTGGCCACAATCTACTTTCAATCTAATAAAAATATATGCTAGCACATTTACACCAAATTTTGACATTTGTCACAATTTAGGGGCAAAATAGACAATTCACCACAAAAAGACAAAACGCTACAGTGTCGCAACAGTACGCTACAGTGCAAATTCTGACGCGCTACAGTACCAATTCTTACGCGCTACAGTGCACTACAGTATCAATGCAGTTTTTTTATTTATTTTTTTTAAAACGGATTTTTTAAAAAAACTGATTTTTTTTAAAATATTTTTTTTAAAAAGAAATGATTTTTTTAATTTTTTTTATTCACTGTTTTTTAAAAAAAAAATTAAAAACCGGTTGTCAATAGTTTTATAAAAACAATTAGTCACTATAAATCAATTATTCACTATATTTATAATTTACTCAAACCACTAAAATTAATAAAATAATTAGTCACTATAAATCAGTTAGCCATTATCTATTGTCAAAAAAAGAATTGTAAAAAACTTTAACCCGTACCAAAAATTACAAAATAACTACTAAAACTAATCAATTTAACTACTTTTGTTAAAATCAATCAATTTAACCACTACCAAAAATTACCAAATAACTATTTTATAATTACTAAAAAGGAGTAAATGCCAACGGGAGTGCCAACGAGAGCGCCAATGGGACTGGCAACGAAAGCGCCAATGGGAGAGGCTACGGGAGTGGCAACGATAGAGGGAAAACCAAGTGAGGGACAAAAACTGATTGAAAACTGCAAGCAGAAGCTGCACTAGACGCAGCAAGAGGACAAAAAACAGCAGAATTTTAAAAACAACTTTTTTCAGTTTTTCTTTCCATAAAATAATCACTTTTTTGTCATCTTTTTTACTAAAAACATAATGTTTTTTTAACTATTTCTATAATTTACTCAAACTACTAAAATTAATCAATTTAACTACTACCAATTGTAAAAAAAACTATATAGTTTCAAAATTATTTATTCCAAAAAAATAAATTATTAAATTAATATTACACTCAATAATGAAATAATTTAAAATTTACTATTTATTATAATCTCTATTAAAAGTACTAAAATCAATCAAATTTTTCATCTAATAAATAAAATCAATTTAACCACTAACAATTGTAATATTAAATCATATAGATAAAAAGGAGAAACATGTGGCAACGGGAGCGGCAACGAGAGACTGACAACGAGATCGGCAACGAGAGCGGCAACGGGAGTGCCAACAAGAGAGCAAACGAGAGCACCAACGAGAATGCCAACAAGAGAGGGAACGAGAGCGACGGGGCTGCATATTTTACCTTTTACTCCATTATTAATATTATAAGAAGATACCGACTTTGTGTTTTAACATTTTGCAACACAACTATTTTAGTAAATTCACCGCTAAAAGACAAAATTTGCAACACAACGAGAGCGGCAATGCGAGACTGGCAATGGAATCGACAACGAGAGCGACAATGGGAACATGAGTGGGAACGAGAGAGACAAGGAGAGCGCCAACGTGGGTGCATATTTTAAAAAATCTTATTTTCTTTTTTCTTCATTTTTACTCCATCTAAAATTTATTATTTACTATAATCTCTATTAAAACTATTCAAATCATTCAATTTAACCACTAAGAATTAAAATATAAATACAACTTTAGACACTACCAAACTTTACAAAATAATTTACTTATAATTAAACGAATATGATTTAGTTAATATTAAATCATATAGAAAAATATGAGTTAACATGTGGCAACGGGAGCGACAACGAGAGACTGGCAATGGTAGCTGCAACGGGAGTGGCAACCAGAGAGGTAACGAGAGCGTTAACGGGAGTGCCAACGGGAAGGCCAACGAGGATGCAAATGGGAGTGTCAACGGGGATGCATATTTTACCTCTAATGACTAAATACATTATTATGGATCAATGTAATTCTGATTGTCAATCTCCTTTAATTTATTCGACTCAATATAATTTTCATTTGTATCTTATATGACATAATACCTATCTCTTTCCACTTTGAATTTCAAATCATACATTTTGGACATTGTTCACAACTTATGATTATCTTCCAAATTACTATTATGACTTCATGGCAATACACCGACCATACAGTATCACCCGTGCGTATGCACGGGTAAAATACTAGTTACTAAAGAAATCCTCCACACCCAGAGAGACATCAACGTCAACACCTAGCCAAGTACCAACAATATGCCAAACAGAACGCGCAAAACCACAAGTGATGAAAATATGTTCGACAGACTCGCGAGAGGAATTACAAAACGAGTAACCAACTTCTAGGTCGAAGTGGATGACGTTTCTGTGCAACAGCTGCTCAGGCACTGGTAAGGAATCTAACAGTAACCTCCACCCGAAGACTACAACCTTCGAAGGGACAATAGATTTCCATAGTCCCCCTAACAAGTGCTGATGGTTCGAAATGTTGGAAGATATGTCACTACAAGAAAGCTGATGATAAAAAGATTTTACCGTGAAACTCTTGGAAGTATCATGTGGCCATAGCCATGCGTCTTTCCTTCCTCTAGTCGGCTTAACTGACTGTAAAATGCTGTCCAAAATTTGGCCTTCAGCCACCCGAACCGAATCCGTGTGATGCTGCCACGGTGTAGACCACACCCAAACTTCACCATTCCAAGCACCCAAGTCAGCCACCAAGAGCTGCTGCTGCCCTTCCCCATCACATAACAGCGGAAATTTTTTGAATAAAGGCTCTATGCCTAGCCATTGATCCTTCCAAAAATTAATGGAGGTTCCATCACCAAGCCCCCTTTTAATACACCACGCGAACCTTCGCCGTTCCTCAAGATTGTCATCCAACTTTACCAAGTCTCTCCACCAAATCGATCCTGAGTTCCGGCTAGATATACCTTCAGCCGAGTTATGAACAAAAGTAGTAGCATAGTCCCCATAACGATGTCTCAACAAACGGCTCCAGCAGACATTAGTATCCGTCAAATGCCGCCATTTCCACTTAGATAACAAAGAAATATTGAATAACTCGAGATTTTTAATACCAAGACCGCCATCCATTTTTGCTTTGCAAACTTTATCCCAAGCAACCCAACACATTCCCTTATCTCCTTCTTTGATACCCCAAAGGAAATCCCTTTGATTTTTGATCATCTTCTTAATCACCCACTTTCGGAGCTTTATAGAATGATAGCATGTATAGAGGGATGCTATTCAAGACGGAGTTGATGAGAGCAACCCGACCACCGATCGACAAGAAACGACCCTTCCACAAAGCCAAACGTTTTCTATGCGCAGCAAGAACGGGGCTCCAAGTAACTTCCCGTCTAGGATTTGCACCAATCGGAATACCCAAAAACTTGAACGATTCTACTAATGAACTGTTATGAATTTCTTTTATAGCATTTATATATTATTATGTTTCGTAAATACAATATATCATAGTCATATTGAAGTTAAGTTTAAATGTAACATACATATCATTTAGTTCTATTACTAACGTAAATTTTACTGTACATATAAATAGTTAGATATAGATGTATATATCCTATAAAGTTAACCACTTGGATTTTCTTTAAAGTTAGAAGAAAGTTATAATGGAAACATCCTTGAGAATGGTATTGAAGCTGGTGATTATGCTTATGGCTATTTTCTGTATGTTTGGGGGAAGCACACAAGGAATTGAAAGCCCACAAGGGACCGATGGTGAATATCAAAATCTTAATCTTAATCTTAATTATATTCGACAATTATGGGCAAAATGTTGTGTCTGGGACCCTATCTGTTGTCGTGTTAATTCTATACAACCTTAAACTTATTTAGCTATTCCTTTAATTTTTAATTAAAGAATCAATTTGTATTTGTAGGAAGGTCATTCCATCAATATATTGGATTCACAATAATATATGAAAAACTCTTGCTCTTTCACTGTTGTTGTTGTTATTAGCATTTAAACATTCTATTTTAATTTCACATATTTTGTGACATTTAGTTGCCTTGGTTTTTCTTGGATAATGTCTATAAATTTTATGATAGTAAATATAATAAGAGTTACTCATGGATGAAGTGAATCCTGAAAAATATGTCTACATCTGCGCGCGCTGTGTTTTGTATTGATTTATTTATAGATATATACATGAAATTTCATTGCAAAGCAAATTCATTTCTACCGATAATAAGAGTTGGTCTGAGTGGTAATTGAACTTAGATCCCACTCCAGTGTCTCGGTTTCGAATATTGAGTGTGGCAAAAACTCTGTTGAGAGGGGAGAACCACACGGGCCGTCAAAGTCGGGTATTTGTGGCCAGCCAGGTTCTCCGTCGTAGATTAGTCACCGACAAAGTCGGTGGAAACTACACACCAATGACATGGTAACAAAAAAAGAGCAAATTCATTTAATCTTTTTAAAATGTTTCATCTTTTTAATCGTTTCCAATTCTTATCTTTATCTTTAGTATAGTTATGATTCTTTTGTAGAGAAAGAAGGGAAATTTTGAAAGAGTTACCGTAGAGAGCATGGAAATTCTTAAGAGACGTATTATTTTACATTATTATTATTATTATGTAATTTCTCCTCGTGACATAAGCTATCTTGGGACACGGGATCGACTCAGTGCTCCCGAGTTCAATTCTTGCCGTAGACAAAATTGGTCTTTAATTTGTTAAAAGTGTTGGGATCATCTGTAAATAGTCAACAATGTTCCGAAGATAAAAAAAGTTATCTAAACGTGGGATACCAAAACTATATAATCGAAATACTTACAAGACTAAAAGGAGGGAAAATGGGGTAAAGACGTAAAGTTATGGCCCCTATATTACAAACTGGGGAAAATACAACACCATGATTTCTATTAAGGCATCGCTTAACACTTCCTATAAAAATATTTTACAAAAGTTGGTCAGGGAATCGGAGGAACTATTTGATAGATCGAAACTAATTTTTTCCTTTAAAAGCATGAACTTGTGCAAAGATAAGGAAAATATAATGAATTTTATGTGCTTCACCTTTTTTACAATTGGACTATATTTACAAACATATACACAAGAGAATTGAAAGCGTTATTTGGAATTCGATTATGAAGTATCATGGGGCTTTAAGAGATGGCTACAAATATAAGTTGGGTGATGGATGGTAGTTCTTCCTTTTGGTTTGATACTAGTATAATTAAGGAAAACTGAGTAACCATGTTATATAAGGATATATCCACGATTAGAATGTTTGAGTTAAGAATGCTATTCAGAATCGATAATTGAATCTAAAGTATTAGGAGAAGACAATAAGGGTTAAGAATCTAAAGTAAATTCTACCCTTAGAAAATTTCACAACATAATAAGATCCACTACCAATTGTCTTGATAGTTTCTTGTCACAACACCATTATCTGTTCACTAAGGGATCTTAACCAACGCGAAACTAGTCAAGATCACTAGCACAAACTACGTGATCTATTGTGGGTAGAGTGACTCTGCATTAACTCGGTCCTCAATAGTATTCTGCTTTATATGTTCTCTTTTTATAAGGCCCCCAAGATTGTGATTCAAGAGCTAGTCAAGATTCAGAGGGACTTTTTGTAGGGGGGAACTAGAGAGGGTCGTCCCGTTTATAGGGTGTCTTGGGACAAGGTTTGCAGACCCAAGAAGAATGGTGGTTTGGGGGTGAAGAATCTAAAAGCCTTTAATTTGGCTCTTCTGTGCAAGTGGAAGTGGGGATGCATTAATGACAATAGCGCAAGCTGGTGGCAGCTTCTTTCACACAGGTATGGAGACTTGAGGCATATCTTCACTAGGGCTCTTTCGCCTAGATGTAGTACTAAAAATTCTTTATGGTGAAGGGATTTATTACTTTTGGAAGAAGGAAATTCTTCGTGGCAGAGTGCTTTTGATTCTGTGTAACATCCCCTAATTAGCTAATCTGACTTAATTAAATTAGCGAAAAGGTTAAGGTAATTATTAGCTAAATCGAATATTTAGCACAATAGGGTGTTGACGAAATGGTTGTTAACTCTTAAATAAAACAATTATGTGTTCGATTGTTAAGTAGTGTGAGAGGCATTGTGGGTTGATTGATTAATTAGAATTGAGGTTTAAGTGATTTGAATTGATTTTTGTAAGTCATTAGGATGCAAGGGTAACATGGTCTTTTCACAGCTATTAAAACACTCAGCTGAAACCCCATCAGCCCATGACCCCTGTAATACCCTAATTTTGTCCGATCAATTGAGAAATTTTATTTATTAAAAAAATAATAATCTTTTTTTTATGTCATGTATTATTTTCTTGTTTTTATTGCTTTGAGTTTTAATCATCAAAAAAAAATATTATTTAGAAATAAAGAAACAAAATAAGCCAAGGAGGAAATAAGGGGGGTTTGTAAAAAAAAAAGAATGGAGGTGCAATTGGATTGGGCCATCTAAAACCCAACCCAATTCCTAAAACCCTAGCCCAATTCACCCTCACACTCCTCCACCCAACCCATGACCCATATCCAACCCACAACCCATAACCCAACTCATCACAAAACCCTAATCCCCCTCCTCCTAACCCTAATTCGAGTCCCCCCCCTTTACCCTAAAAGCCATCCACATTCACTCTCCCCCTAACCCAAAAATCCATCCACATTCATCCCCAAAACCCAAAAAAAAATTCGGCCACCCCCCTATTATCCCATGGTCAAAACCCCACCTTTCTCCTTTCCACACTCCACCTTTCCTCTTTTCCCTCAATCCCACTTCCCCACATCCACTTCCCCATACACTCCACCCTTCACATCACTCCCTCTCTCTTTTCTCTCACTCCCTACGCCTCCTCCCTCTCTCCTTACCCCTCCCCCCATTCGACCCCACTCTCTCTCTCTCACACTCAACCATCCCTTCTCTCTTTCCTCTCTCACACTCAAACTTCACTTCATCCTCTCTTTCTCTCCCTCACCTACGACTTCTTCCCCTCCTCTCACACACTCATTTTCTTTTCTCTTCACACACTCATCCATTCTTCTCCCTATCACACACTTCACACTTGGCACTCCTCCCTCACACACAACACTCAACCTTCCTCTCCTCCCTCACATAAACCTACGGCCCTCCTCTCCCCTTATCTCACATGTCTTTTTATTTTTTCCCCTTCAACAACTACCTCCAAACCTTCACCCCTCCATCATATCAAACCCTTCTCAAGTCAGGAAAAATACTGTACAAGGCATGGTTGAAGTCAGAGAAAACGAAGAAGGAAGAAAAAAGAGTTTTTTTTTCTTTGTATAAATAGAGGGGAGGCCATGACTTTGAAAAAAAACGGTTTTAGAGGAGGAGGAAAGCATTTTTTCGAAAAAAGAGGGACTCTTAGAAAAGAAAAAAAATCTTCTGAAAAAAACTAGGGCTTCTCTTCTCTTCCTCCTTCCTAGATTTTTTTATTAGTTTAAAAAGTTCACTTGTATTGAAGAAATTCGAAGAAGGAAATTTCTTCAACATTTCTGGATTTGTTCAAGGTACAAAAATGTAATAATTTGTAGTATTGTTGCCTTTTTTTTTGTAATTTTTAGTTATTATAATTTTGTTCATATAATCATTGCCATTGTATTTTAATTATTGTTGTTCATGTTTTTTTTCGTTTTTTTTAGTTACTGTTTTTATTTTGTTGTTGTCATGTTTTTATATTAGTTGCTGTTTTTTTATAAATATTAGTTGATGTTTTTATAAATATTGGTTGTGCTTTTTTTAAATAAATTATTGTAATTTTCGGACTAAAAAAGTGCTAAAAAAAAATATGTTGTTTTTTAAAAAAAATGGTTACTAATTTTCGGACTAAAAAAGTGCTAAAAAAATATGTTGTTTTTTTAAAAAATGGTTACTATTTCCGGATTTAAAATAAACCAAAAAAAAATGTGTGTTCCTTTTTATTTAGGTACTAATATTTTCGGTCTAAAAAAAAAATAAATAAAAAATGTTGTGCTTTTTTTTAAATAAATTATTCTAATTTTCGGATTTTAAAAAATGATAAAAAAGGATATGTTGTTTTTTTTTAACAATTACTATTTTTCGAAAAAAAAAAGTGATAAAAAAATGTGTTCCTTTTTTTTATTTTCGGATTTAAATAAAGCCTTTTTTTCAAAATACTAAAAAATATTTTCTAAAATAAATGGTTACTAGTGTCCCTACTCTTTTCTAAAAAAAATAATAACATAATAACAAAAATCTTTTTTCAAAAAAAAAAGTAAAAAGGCCCCCTTTTATTTAGATAATAACTATGACAACAAAAAAAAACAACAAAAGATTTTTTCTCCATAATCCACTTTCAAAATACCACTTATTTAGTCTAGGTTTTTTTTTAAGGAAAAGCGTTTCAAGAATCACGTGCTCTAGGGTAGAATAGTAAAAAAGGTAATAGACCCGTCAATCGTTTTTTTTAGCGTCAAAACGCTATTTACGCCCCCCCGCAACCATTTTCTTTTAGCGTCAAAACGCTATTTGCACCCCCGGTGACACTTTTTTTTTCTAGCGTCAAAACGCTATTCACACATCCCTTTTTAATACAACTTCTTTATTATTTGCACCCCCCTTTTATCACTTACTCCGCTTTTTTCACAACGTGATGCTTCCGAACCGTTCTTTTTTCTTTCTTTCGAAAAATCGAATTCGCGCAAAAATAGGTTGTCTATAGCGGTCACTCTGGGCTTTGCTTGTTTGAACGCTATAAATACCTTCTTTTCCGAATAAGCCATTAATGACGACCACTCTGGATTTATCTGTTTGGTCACCATGAGCGGCCTCTAGTTTTCCCAAACTTTTCAAAAAAATAAAAAAATGCCAACACACAAATATTTTCTACCCAAGAACTACGTAGCTTTGATTTCTCCATCGCACCCGGAGATACGTAGGAGCGGGGGCCCACTCCCGTCGAGCGCAAAAAAAACTAAAATTTTTATTAAGCCTTCTTTTCCGTTTTTTTTGCAAATAACAAAAAAGGGTAAATTAAAGTGTTTTCTTTAAACTATTTTTTTTTTCTACACATTAAATTAAAAGGTAACCTTTTTAGGATGTTGCGGGGTGCTTGTACCTTCCCCGCACTTAATCGACCCCCGAACCCAAAAAACAAAGGTTTTTTTCAATGTTTTCCTAAAAATAAATATTGATGGCGGCTCCATTGTTCAAAAGCAACGAGGAATCCCTCCTCGGATTCTTCGGTCGCTACACACATCACCTGCAGTTTGGGTAGTTTAGGTTGCTTATATCACACACATCACCTACACCTATTTATTCACACACTTCTGAGTGGGGCCCTATACCCGGGTCTGAAAAATAACTTAGGACGAGCGGAGATGATTAGTGACAGTCATTCTGGATTTATCTGTCTGACTCTCATGAAAATCTCAACCAGAGTATGCTCTTTCGCGGCATCTCACACCAGGTAGCTCGCTATCGTTGTGGGTCATATCGTGAAAGGGATTTTAGCTCTGGAAACCTCTGTGAGGAAGTGAATAGAACTACCTGAGAGGTTGATCACATAAGTGACCCTAGACCGTGACCTATATGTAAGACATAACCTGTTTAGGACACAAAAGCAATTCACCTACCTGTTGCATCATCGCAAAAAAAAAAACTTTTTATCTTTCAAAAAAAATCAAACAATGAAAACCATTTATTCTTTTACATATTCTATGTGACATGGTTAATGTTTCTCAATTTTTTTGAATCACCAAAATATGCTTTTATTAACACATGTAACGTCTTTCTTTAATTCATCATACATCATCATTATTTCACAAAAAAAAAAATACAAAAAAATCCTCACATTGCATGCTATTCATCTCATTTAGGTTTGCCGGGAATTGTAAGAGGTTCAAAAGTTTTGTCATAAGCAAGGCAATATGGGATCAAACTGTGAAGCAATCCAAACTCTGAACTACCCTATAGTGAAGCAGCCTAACCTGACAAGTCTAAGGGAATTTGCTGGTCGATTGCCGCCCATCGAGCGCAGGTCTTTTGATAGGGTGTATGGGAAGATTATTATGTTACTACAATTGGACGTGCAAACGGATGCCATTGCCGCCTTGAGCCAGTTCTACGACTCTTCATTAAGATGCTTCACTTTCAAAAATTTCCAGATGGCACCTACCCTGGAAGAATATACACAAATCTTCGGCTTTCCTCAACAAGACAATGGACCCTACCAGTATCAGGGACAATACTACACAGATGAGAAACTCGCCTCAATGTTACAAACCAGCAAAGAGAACTTGAAGCCTCGGAAGAAAAATCGAAATGGCATTGCAGGATTCCCACAAGAGTATCTGGAAGGCCAAATGAAATTCTTCGCCGACGCTAGAAATTGGGGTCCTTTTAAGCAGGTGTTAGCTTTGACTATCTTTGGCATTGTCCTATTTCCACGCCTTGAAAGATATGTGGACACAACAGCTATTGGCGTCTTCTTATCCTTCAAGGATCCGATTCCAGCCATGCTTGCAGACACTTACTGTACTTTCACTCATTATAGTGAGCTAAGGGGAAAAAGGATATCTTGCTGCCTGCACGCCTTGTATGTTTGGCTTCTCACCCATGCTTTCGTTAACAAAGTCGGAGTAGAAGGCCCAATTGAAGACGCCAGAGGGTGTGATGTGAAGACAATGAACACTGGTGAATGGTTGCAAGTGCTGGGGGGCCTTCATGAATATAAGGTTCGTTGGCACCCATCATGGTGGAAAGAGAGGCCCACAGTAGTTTTTCAATGTGGAAGCTTTCAAAACGTCCCGCTCATGGGGACAAGAGGATGCATAAATTACAATCCTTCTCTAACTCTAAGACAGCTAGGGTACCCCATGCGAAATCCGCCCACCGAAGACATGTTAATCCCTTTTTACCTCCATGAAGGAAGCCCAAAAGAAGTTGACATGCTCCGGAAGATTTCTCAAGCATGGGATTTGGTCGTCCGCAAGGGACAAGAGCTTACTAAGAAGAGTGGCGATAAGGAAACCACCTTTCGCCAATGGCTCCAAAAGAGGATCCAAGACACCCGATTGCCTTACCAAAGTGCACTATGGGTTGAGGAAGAAATACCTGAACCTACCCTTCCCACTGTTGAAGATTTAGATAAGCTTAAAATGGCATTGTCAAAGGCCGAGGAAGAAAAGAAGGGCTTGCAGGCAGAGTTAGAGAAAGTGCTCCTAAAAAACCAGAAGTTGGAGGAAGAGAATACAAGTAAGTCAGTGGCCATTGAAGACAGCCGCAAGCAGCTCAAGATCGAACAAAAGAACAAACTAGAGGTTCAAAGGTACCTAAGAGGGGCGAAAGAGGAAATAAGACGTTGCAACCTGAAAATGGACCAAGCCATCGATGATACATACAAATGGAAAAAGTTATGGGAAGAATCAATGATGGCTGAAAAGACCGCACAGAGCCTGCTAATGGTATCAAAGAGAGAGTCCCGGATGATGGCAGCCGAGTTTGAAGAGCAAGTGAAAAGTATCAAGCAGGATAAAGATACCATTGAAGAGATACTCCGAGAATACCAGCAAGCCTTAAGAAGGGAGCATGAAAAATCTGATGAGCTGAACGACCATATCAGATATCAGGAGGAGGTCTACCACCAGCTGAAGACAGAAAGCATCTACTGGGAGAACCGCTTCGTGGAGTTGGTCAGCAAGATAGAAAACCATGAAGTCTTCATAGAGCTGAAGAATGAAAGCTTATACTGGAAAGACAGATTCTCAAAGCTGGCATGGCTGGCCGATCAAGCTATCATAGGAATCCCCAAACGTCTGAAGGAGGCTAACGCGGCAATGCACCCGTTCAACACCCCGGTCCAAGTTTCCGAATTCATGGAGTTTTGCGAGGTTCTGATTGCCGAACTCCGGGAGAAGGCTGGCAGCGCTACTAGTAGAAAAAGAGGGAGGAGTGGAAAAATGAAAGCCATATGTATTTGAGTGAAATTTAAAGAACATTGTACTTTTCTTTTCGAAGTTTTATTTCCAAAATGTTGTACTTTCCTCCATCAATGAAGTTTGTTTGTCTCACATACTGATCCTTTATCTTGAAAATATTGTGGAACTTTAATCTGCGTACTTATGACAAATCAGGATGCGCTTGCAATTCCCGACCTAAAACAATAAGACTCATGCACACATGCATCATTCGCATTTTCATCCATTCATATACTCATACATATACTCATAACATGTGTCCCACCAACAGAGAGTAAAAGACAAGCTGGTGCGTCAACATCGCTATTGGACTCGTTCTCAGGCCAGAAACATGGAGGAAAATCAGGACAATCCGCCTCAAGATATCCCGGATCAAGGCAATCCACCCCAAGACCTAGGCAATCAAGAGCTTAGGGCAGAAATAGATGGGATAAAAGAACAGATGGCTGAAATCTTAAAGGTCTTACAAACTCTGAGGGACAAAGACACAAGTGAAGATGTCTCCGCTGGGAATACGGAAAATCAAGTTACCAACCCTCCTCCTCCCAATGGACTCGGGATCCCGCATACAGTGCCCCCCACTGGGACTAATGACCAGGGTTACATATGGCCTCCTTACGGACTTCCACAAGGTTACACACCTCCGACAGTCAATGCTAGTCCAGAAGCCGGTCCCTCAGGAATCGCGGGCCAACAACAGCTTACACCAACGGGTTACAATGGTAATCCGGGAGCACCACAAGTTCAAAACCCGACCCCCGTCGTCATACCACAAACACTCCCACTTGGCTGCCATCCACCGCCGATAGTTGACGCTCAAGCTCAAGGTTCCAACCTCAGGAATCCCACTCATTCACATACCCCAAATGTGAACCCAGCCATAGTTCCGATGATCCATCCTTACTATGGTATGAGTGGGCTCCCTCACAATCGCTCTATGGAGAACCCTCAAGCCCAAGACAAACTACAAATGCTTGAGGAAAGGTTGAGAGCAGTCGAAGGATCCAATGTTGGTGCGAGAGATGCTTATGACTTGTGCCTCGTCCCTAACGTGGTAATCCCTCCAAAATTTAAGGTGCCAGACTTCGACAAATACAGAGGGTCGACTTTCCCTGTAAGCCACTTAACCATGTACTGCAAAAGGATGGCAGCGTTTGCTCACGACGACAAATTGCTGATCCACTATTTCCAAGATAGTCTGTCTGGGGCAGCTTCGAGCTGGTACATGCAATTAGAACGTGCACATATCAGATGCTGGAAAGACCTAGCCGATGCATTTTTGAGGCAATACAAATATAACATTGACATGGCTCCCGATAGGACACAATTGCAGAGCATGACGAAGAGAGACAATGAGTCCTTCAAAGAATATGCCCAACGCTGGAGGGGTTTGGCTGCACAGGTGGTACCACCGTTGTTAGAAAAAGAGATGGTATCAATGTTCATGGATACTCTTCAATCACCTTTCTACGACAGGTTGATTGGGAGCGTGTCTTCGAACTTTTCAGATATGATCGTCATCGGAGAAAGACTAGAGAATGGATGGAGAAACGGGAAAATTGCATATAGCTCTGCTGGAACCAGCAACCAGAAAAGGCCCTTCTCGGGTTTTCCTAAAAAGAAGGAGGGCGAAGCTAATGCCATCTCTGGATCCGGAAAGCCTCCCTACAACAACCCCCGACAGACTTTACAAATACCTACTCAAACACCACAAGCCCCACCTCACCAAGTCAACCCAGGCTATAGACCACAAAACTACCAAGAAAGAAAGCCCGCCAATTTTGACCCAATACCCATGTCATACACAGACCTATTCAATCACCTCATCAGTCACAACTTGATCACTCCTCGTCCAATGAGACCCCTTCAACCTCCTTTCCCTAGGAGCTATGACCCAGAGGCCAGCTGTGGATTCCACGCAGGGGCAGTTGGCCACTCAACAGAAAATTGCAAAGCATTGAAATATGTAGTACAAGACTTAATTGAATCTAAATGGTTAAGCTTCGCAGAAGACGGTCCAAATGTTGCCACTAACCCTCTGCCGGGGCATGGGAAGCCCTCCGTCAATGCCATTGAGAATGTTGAGGAGCAATTATTGGTCAGAAAGGTGGAGGACATTGTCACACCCCTGGACCTCATCCATGCTAATTTGTGTCACTTCGGAATCATTATGAAAGGATGTACCGGAAAAGGTTCGTGTGTTGATCCCCTTTGTGTCGGGGCCTGTGAAGCATTCAAGCCAATCCTGCAAGACTTGTTAGACCGACACATAATACAAATAGGTCTTCAAAAGAAAGAGGAAGACGTGTCAACGCTCCAGTCAAGCATTGACCAAAGCAAGAATATCAGGAAACCGCTGGAAATCCATTACAAGAAGAACACACAGCCAGCTCCCACTGTGCCTAGACCAATCACCATTCAAGTGCCAGTTCCGTTTCCCTTTAAAAGCACCAATGCAGTCCCGTGGAGTTACGATATGAAGGTTCAGACCAACCCAGATGTCATTAACATCTCAGGGACCGGTGGTATGACTCGAAGTGGGCGCTTCTATGCCCCTGGAGGGCCTAGTGAGGACCGAACAAAAGAAGGGGAGGAAAGAGCCCGTAAGGGCAAAAGCACAGAGTAGGAACCTGTCGATAAGAATGCAGGAAAGAAGACGTTATCCGAGCAAGAAGCCAGTGAATTTCTGAAGCTTATGAGACAAAGCGAGTATAAGGTGGTTGATCAACTAAACCAGACCCCCGCCAAGATATCTCTGTTGTCATTGTTGCTCAACTCTGAAGCCCATCGCGTAACATTAATGAAAATATTGAATGAGGCCCATGTCGCTCATGACATCTCAATCGGTCAGTTTGATGGGATCGTTGGAAATCTTGTGGCAAGTAATTATCTCACCTTTACTGATGACGAGATCCCAGCTGAAGGAAGAGGGCACAACAAAGCCTTGCACATATCAGTGAAATGTGGAGATTTCTCTCTAGCTCGAGTACTCATCGATAACGGATCGTCCCTGAATGTACTACCCAAATCAACCATGAACAAACTAGACGTAGACTGTTCATACATGAAACCCAGTTCTACACTGGTCAGGGCATTCGATGGGTCTAAAAGAGAGGTTATCGGAGAGATGGAGTTACCTGTACAGGTAGGTCCAGAGGTCTTCATAGTGAGTTTCCAAGTGATGGACATCAATCCGTCTTACAGTTGTCTTCTGGGAAGACCATGGATCCATTCGGCAGGGGCTGTGCCCTCTTCTTTACACCAGAAGCTCAAGTTCATAGTCAACAATAAGCTGGTGGTTATTTTCGGTGAGGAAGAAATGCTGATAAATAAGTCCGCTCCCACTCGCTACATTGAGGCTGCTGAAGAGTCTCTCGAGACTGCCTTCCAAGCATTGGAAATCGCCAATACATCTACTATGTTAGAACCCAAGCTATCCAAAACTGCCGTGATGGTTGCTAAGTTCATGTTAGGAAAAGGCTACCAAGCTGGAGGAGGCTTGGGAAAAACCGGACAGGGGATCCTGACGCCAATACAGCCAGAGGAGAACAAAGATAGACATGGGATAGGATATCGGCCCAATCGCACTGACAAGAGAAGGATTGTGGAGGAAAAGAAGGAGCGGAGGTTAGCCAGGCTTGAGGATAGGGTGCCAAATACGAAGAGGATCACCATCTGCGACATCAAGGAAAGCTTTCGGAGTGCGGGAATGTTGAACCCCAATCAGATCGCCGCAGTTGAGGACGATCTAAGCACTGAAGAAGGCATCGTCAGTCTTGTACGCCCTTGTCCTGCAAACAAAAGACTCAAGAATTGGGAGATCATTGATTTTCCTGTGGTTTTTAGTTCAAAGTAATGTTTCTATAATGTAATCCTCTGGCTCTGCCCAAGGCCTTAGGATATTTCATTCGGGCACGCATGTTTCCCTTTCAGTATTAATATCAATGCAACGTTATTTCAGTTCCCAATAAAACTCTCGTTTTTTTTCTTGTTACATTCGCTTCTTATTTTCTTTCTTTCGTTTTTATTCCGTTAATTTACGCTAATGCAGATCCGAAAAAAATGTCTTTGAAAATAACAACGCCAATAATCCATATTGTAACTTTGATCACCCTATCAATCAAACTGAGGAAGATGTTGAGGATAATTGGGAAACCCCTCCAGAGTTAATGAGAATGATGGAACAAGAGGAAAAAATAATCGAACCCCACGAGGAATCAACTGAAACGATCAACTTAGGCACGGAGGAAGACAAAAAAGAAGTTAACATTGGCACCACCTTGAAAGACAGTGAGCGAGAGAAATTGATTAGACTTTTGATCGACTATGTTGACATCTTTGCATGGACATACCAAGACATGCCGGGACTGGACCCCAACATAGTCGAGCATAAGTTACCAGTAAAACCAGAATGCTCGCCGATAAAGCAGAAGTTAAGAAGAATGAAACCAGAAATGTCACTAAAAATCCGAGATGAGGTCAAGAAGCAGTTCGATGCTGGGTTTTTAGCGGTAGCAAAATACCCTCAATGGGTAGCCAATATCGTACCGGTCCCAAAGAAAGACGGGAAGGTTCGGATGTGCGTCGATTATCGAGACTTGAACAGAGCCAGCCCCAAAGATGACTTCCCTTTGCCTCACATTGATGTCCTGGTGGATAGCACAGCACAACACTCTCTGTTCTCCTTCATGGATGGATATTCCGGATACAACCAAATTAAGATGGCCCCCGAAGACAAGGAGAAAACCACCTTCATCACTCTCTGGGGAACCTTCTGTTACAAAGTAATGCCATTCGGACTGAAGAATGCTGGTGCAACGTACCAAAGGGCAATGGTCGCATTGTTCCATGATATGATGCATAAGGAAATAGAGGTTTACGTGGATGACATGATTGCAAAATCCAAGACTGAAGAAGAGCATATCGTCAATCTGCAAAAACTCTTCGAACGTCTCAGAAAGTTCAAACTCAGATTAAACCCTGCCAAATGCACTTTCGGTGTAAGATCGGGAAAGCTGTTGGGTTTCATAGTCAGTCAGAGGGGAATAGAAGTAGATCCAGCCAAAGTACGAGCAATACTAGAAATGCCGGCACCGAGTACTGAAAAAGAAGTTCGTGGTTTCCTGGGAAGATTGAACTACATCTCTAGGTTCATATCGCAGCTAACATCTACATGCGAGCCTATCTTCAAGCTTTTGTGCAAAAACCAAGAAACCAAGTGGAATGATAATTGCCAAGAAGCCTTTGAAAAGATCAAGAGGTACCTCCAAAATCCACCGATTCTAATGCCACCTGTGCAGGGTAGACCTCTCATCCTGTATCTAACAGTACTAGACAAATCAATGGGTTGTGTACTGGGGCAACATGATGAATCTGGAAAGAAGGAACATGCCATCTACTATCTTAGCAAGAAATTCACCGAGTGCGAGACAAGATACTCATTGTTGGAAAGAACGTGTTGTGCTCTGGCCTGGGCTGCACGTCGTTTGAGGCAGTATATGCTGAGCCACACGACTTGGTTGGTATCTAAAATGGACCCAGTCAAGTATATTTTTGAAAAACCCGCTCTCACAGGGAGGATCGCTCGCTGGCAAATGCTGCTATCTGAATACGACCTTTTATATGTCACCCAAAAAGCAATCAAGGGTAGTGCATTGGCTGAGTACTTGGCACACCAGCCCATCGAAGATTACCAATCAATGCAGTGCGATTTCCCAGACGAAGATATAATGGCTCTATTCGTAGAAGGGAATCCTCCGGACAACGAAAGGTGGAGAATGTTATTCGACGGCGCTTCTAATTTATACGGGCACGGGGTCGGAGCTGTACTGATCTCTCCTGATAACCGCTTCATACCGTTTACCGCTAGACTGAGTTTCTACTGCACCAACAACATTGCAGAATATGAAGCGTGCGTCCTAGGCATCAAAGCAGCCCTTGAATGGAAAGTCAAAAGACTCGATGTATATGGGGACTCAGCTTTAGTCATCCATCAGACAAAAGGTGACTGGGAAACCAGGGATTCCAAATTAATTCCTTATCATGATCACATCCAAAAGATGGTTGAACAATTTGAAGAGATCACTTTCCATCATCTCCCTCGCGAAGAAAATCAGTTGGCCGATGCTTTGGCAACTTTGTCATCAATGTTCAACATCAATAACGACAAGAGTCTGACATTCATCCGAATCCAACATCGAGACCTACCGGCACATCATTGTGTGGCAATCGAAGAAGAGCCTGACAATAAACCTTGGTATTACGATATCAAGCACTATATCACAAACAGAGAATATCCTCCTGGTGCCACCGAGAATGATAAGAGGACACTTAGGAGGCTGTCGATGGGTATCTTCTTAAATGGGGAAGTGCTTTACAAGAGAAATCGCGATATGGTCCTCCTCAGATGTGTAGCAGAAGAAGAAGCAGAAAGAATTATGAAAGATGTCCATGAAGGCTCGTTCGGCACCCATTCTAATGGGCACACCATGGCAAGGAAAATCCTAAGGGCTGGCTACTACTGGTTGTCGATGGAGACTGACTGCTTCAACTACGTCAGAAAATGCCACAAATGTCAAATCTATGCCGACAATATCCATGTACCGCCCGCCTCTCTGAATGTCCTAACAGCACCATGGCCATTCTCAATGTGGGGAATGGATGTCATCGGTCCCATCGAACCCAAGGCATCAAACGGACATCGTTTCATTCTTGTCGCTATTGATTATTTCACCAAATGGGTCGAAGCCGCTTCTTACGCCAGTGTAACAAAGTCAGTGGTTGTCAGGTTCATAAAGAGAGATTTAATTTGCCGCTACGGTCTTCCAAATAAGATCATCACGGACAATGGGACCAACCTGAACAATAAGATGATGAAAGAGTTGTGTGACGACTTCAAAATCCAGCATCATAATTCCTCCCCATACCGTCCAAAGATGAATGGGGCAGTTGAGGCAGCAAATAAGAACATAAAGAAGATCGTGCAAAAGATGGTAGTGACCTTCAAGGACTGGCATGAAATGTTGCCCTTCGCTTTGCACGGGTATCGGACCTCTATCCGCACGTCAACAGGGGCAACACCATTCTCACTAGTATACGGGATGGAAGCAGTTCTCCCCATCGAGGTGGAAATACCCTCTCTGCGAGTGTTAATGGAAACCAAATTAGAGGAAGCAGAATGGGTTCAATCTCGATTTGATCAATTGAACCTCATAGAGGAAAAACGAGTGGAAGCTTTGTGTCACGGGCAGTTGTACCAACAAAGAATGAAAAGGGCTTATGATAAAAAAGTGCGCCCCCGCCAGTTTCAAGAAGGAGACCTCGTACTCAAGAAGATGTTGCCTATCCAAAAGGATTCCCGTGGAAAATGGACCCCTAACTATGAAGGACCTTATGCGGTAAAGAAGGCATTCTCTGGAGGAGCATTGATTCTCACAAAAATGGACGGTGAAGACCTCCCACTCCCAGTGAACTCGGACGCAGTCAAGAAGTACTATGCCTAAAGAATATATGAAAAAAGAGAAAGACGAGCCAAGCAAAAATAAGCTCGCTAGGTTGAAAACCCGAAAGGGCAACCTAGGCAAAAGTTAGAGCGACCCGGTGGACTGAAAACTCTAAAGAGCGGTCCAGGCAAAAATTAGGGTCAGAAGTTGGACTTTAAACTACAAAGGCAATCAACAACTCCAAAAAGTTGGACGATGAAGGCTCAAAGTTGTGTTAATGGGCGATTGGCGTTATTACTTCGAAGACACAAACAATCAAAAGATCTGCTTTCCTTGTATCTTTTTTCTTCTCTTTCTTTTTGTAGTTTAAACTCCCATTGTAATTTTCAGACAGTGCGATTTTCTGCGCATTTGTTTTCATTTGAATATTAAACACTTCCTTTATTCTCTTATCTCCCTATTATCGCAAAAAATAACGTTCGTGGTAAACGATACTGAATTGTGAAACATGTGCATAATCACAAGCATTATATTCATTGCGAAATTTCTAAAAATCAAAAAAAAAGAGATGATCTCTCATAAAGTTGCAAAAAGGACAAACGCATAATCACTTCAGCAAATCTTAAATAACCCGCACTTTGGCACCACTGCTTGAGGCAACCCTCGTATCCCACGTCAAGAGTCACGCGAGTTGATGATGCCAGCAAAGTCAATAAAGAGCTAAAGAGCAAAAAGAGCAAAAGAGCAAGAAAAGAAAAAATGAAAAAAGAAAAAAAGCCAAGAGCAAAAGCCAAAAACAAAATCATTCCACATTTCATCCATCATGTCATCAATTACTTAACTACATGCACGCATGCATCATTCATTGCAAGTGTCTGTTAAGATAATTTTATTTTGTGTCGTTAGCACCAATTCTTCAGACCCCCAGCGGTCCTTCAGAGCCCAGGCGCTCCTTCAGACCAACAATGGTCCTTCAATCCAGATCGCACGTCGCGTTAATCGAGCAACCGACGGATCATCCGGCCCCAGGCCCTTCAGACTAACTGTGTCCGCCTAAAACACACAGTGCACGTCCTTCGTGGTTATATCAGTTCCGGACCTGATTAACCCTAATGGCCGCTCGAAAAAGGCCACCCCCAGACCGTATCTCTAGTACCATAGCTAGAAGCGCTCCTTCAGACCCATTGGTCCTTCAGGCTTAGGCATGCCCCTCAGACCCTGACGGTCCCTCAGTCGAATTCAGGTCGATGCGCCAAGCATTGATTTTTGAGCTAGACCTTCAGATCCCCAGCGGTCCCTTCAGAGCCCCAGTGCTCCTTCAGAACCCCAGCGATCCCCCAGAGCCCCGGTGCTCCCTATTTACTTTCAGTCTAAATCAACCCTGCTTTCATAATTTTCAAAAAAAAAAACCAAAAGTCTCAGTCTGGACAAAATTAGCGTCTTGTTATCTTTATTTCTATTTTCCTCGAGAAACTCGGAACCCCTCCGATTTCCTAGCAAAATATAAATAAAGAGGGGCAGCTGTAATACCCTAATTTTGTCCGATCAATTGAGAAATTTTATTTATTAAAAAAATAATAATCTTTTTTTTATGTCATGTATTATTTTCTTGTTTTTATTGCTTTGAGTTTTAATCATCAAAAAAAAATATTATTTAGAAATAAAGAAACAAAATAAGCCAAGGAGGAAATAAGGGGGGTTTGTAAAAAAACAAGAATGGAGGTGCAATTGGATTGGGCCATCTAAAACCCAACCCAATTCCTAAAACCCTAGCCCAATTCACCCTCACACTCCTCCACCCAACCCATGACCCATATCCAACCCACAACCCATAACCCAACTCATCACAAAACCCTAATCCCCCTCCTCCTAACCCTAATTCGAGTCCCCCCCCTTTACCCTAAAAGCCATCCACATTCACTCTCCCCCTAACCCAAAAATCCATCCACATTCATCCCCAAAACCCAAAAAAAAATTCGGCCACCCCCCTATTATCCCATGGTCAAAACCCCACCTTTCTCCTTTCCACACTCCACCTTTCCTCTTTTCCCTCAATCCCACTTCCCCACATCCACTTCCCCATACACTCCACCCTTCCCATCACTCCCTCTCTCTTTTCTCTCACTCCCTACGCCTCCTCCCTCTCTCCTTACCCCTCCCCCCATTCGACCCCACTCTCTCTCTCTCACACTCAACCATCCCTTCTCTCTTTCCTCTCTCACACTCAAACTTCACTTCATCCTCTCTTTCTCTCCCTCACCTACGACTTCTTCCCCTCCTCTCACACACTCATTTTCTTTTCTCTTCACACACTCATCCATTCTTCTCCCTATCACACACTTCACACTTGGCACTCCTCCCTCACACACAACACTCAACCTTCCTCTCCTCCCTCACATAAACCTACGGCCCTCCTCTCCCCTTATCTCACATGTCTTTTTATTTTTTCCCCTTCAACAACTACCTCCAAACCTTCACCCCTCCATCATATCAAACCCTTCTCAAGTCAGGAAAAATACTGTACAAGGCATGGTTGAAGTCAGAGAAAACGAAGAAGGAAGAAAAAAGAGTTTTTTTTTTCTTTGTATAAATAGAGGGGAGGCCATGACTTTGAAAAAAACGGTTTTAGAGGAGGAGGAAAGCATTTTTTCGAAAAAAGAGGGACTCTTAGAAAAGAAAAAAAATCTTCTGAAAAAAACTAGGGCTTCTCTTCTCTTCCTCCTTCCTAGATTTTTTTATTAGTTTAAAAAGTTCACTTGTATTGAAGAAATTCGAAGAAGGAAATTTCTTCAACATTTCTGGATTTGTTCAAGGTACAAAAATGTAATAATTTGTAGTATTGTTGCCTTTTTTTTTGTAATTTTTAGTTATTATAATTTTGTTCATATAATCATTGCCATTGTATTTTAATTATTGTTGTTCATGTTTTTTTTCGTTTTTTTTAGTTACTGTTTTTATTTTGTTGTTGTCATGTTTTTATATTAGTTGCTGTTTTTTTATAAATATTAGTTGATGTTTTTATAAATATTGGTTGTGCTTTTTTTAAATAAATTATTGTAATTTTCGGACTAAAAAAGTGCTAAAAAAAAATATGTTGTTTTTTAAAAAAAATGGTTACTAATTTTCGGACTAAAAAAGTGCTAAAAAAATATGTTGTTTTTTTAAAAAATGGTTACTATTTCCGGATTTAAAATAAACCAAAAAAAAATGTGTGTTCCTTTTTATTTAGGTACTAATATTTTCGGTCTAAAAAAAAATAAATAAAAAATGTTGTGCTTTTTTTTAAATAAATTATTCTAATTTTCGGATTTTAAAAAATGATAAAAAAGGATATGTTGTTTTTTTTTAACAATTACTATTTTTCGAAAAAAAAAGTGATAAAAAAATGTGTTCCTTTTTTTTATTTTCGGATTTAAATAAAGCCTTTTTTTCAAAATACTAAAAAATATTTTCTAAAATAAATGGTTACTAGTGTCCCTACTCTTTTCTAAAAAAAATAATAACATAATAACAAAAATCTTTTTTCAAAAAAAAAAGTAAAAAGGCCCCCTTTTATTTAGATAATAACTATGACAACAAAAAAAAACAACAAAAGATTTTTTCTCCATAATCCGCTTTCAAAATACCACTTATTTAGTCTAGGTTTTTTTTTAAGGAAAAGCGTTTCAAGAATCACGTGCTCTAGGGTAGAATAGTAAAAAAGGTAATAGACCCGTCAATCGTTTTTTTTAGCGTCAAAACGCTATTTACGCCCCCCCGCAACTATTTTCTTTTAGCGTCAAAACGCTATTTGCACCCCCGGTGACACTTTTTTTTTCTAGCGTCAAAACGCTATTCACACCTCCCTTTTTAATACAACTTCTTTATTATTTGCACCCCCCTTTTATCACTTACTCCGCTTTTTTCACAACGTGATGCTTCCGAACCGTTCTTTTTTCTTTCTTTCGAAAAATCGAATTCGCGCAAAAATAGGTTGTCTATAGCGGTCACTCTGGGCTTTGCTTGTTTGAACGCTATAAATACCTTCTTTTCCGAATAAGCCATTAATGACGACCACTCTGGATTTATCTGTTTGGTCACCATGAGCGGCCTCTAGTTTTCCCAAACTTTTCAAAAAAATAAAAAAATGCCAACACACAAATATTTTCTACCCAAGAACTACGTAGCTTTGATTTCTCCATCGCACCCGGAGATACGTAGGAGCGGGGGCCCACTCCCGTCGAGCGCAAAAAAAACTAAAATTTTTATTAAGCCTTCTTTTCCGTTTTTTTTGCAAATAACAAAAAAGGGTAAATTAAAGTGTTTTCTTTAAACTATTTTTTTTTTCTACACATTAAATTAAAAGGTAACCTTTTTAGGATGTTGCGGGGTGCTTGTACCTTCCCCGCACTTAATCGACCCCCGAACCCAAAAAACAAAGGTTTTTTTCAATGTTTTCCTAAAAATAAATATTGATGGCGGCTCCATTGTTCAAAAGCAACGAGGAATCCCTCCTCGGATTCTTCGGTCGCTACAACCCCCCTAAAACACTAGTTGCTGAAAAGACAAATAGAGTGTAGAAATTAGAAATAGAAGTGAAGGAGAGGGAGAGAACTCGAGAGTGAGGAGGGGAAAGAAGAAGAAGGATCTCCATTATTCCTTGATGCATGTGAAAGATAACACCACCATTCTTTTGCATTTCCTTTCCTCTACCCACTGATACAAACTTCATCAGCCACACTCTCTTCTCTATCAAATCACCATTTAAGAACAATCAAGCTCAACTTGAGAAAAATCTGAGTTACTAACCTTGCATGTCCTTGTTATAGCCATACAATCAGTACCAAGGTTCATATTCAAGCAACAATTCAGTTTGAAGTTCATTTGGGACAGCTAGGATTCGATTTGGGTAGCCTTCCAAAGATTTAGGTAGTTGAGTTCGTCGTTGGAGCGGATTCGAGGAGAGTTCGTGTGTTCTTAGTTCGTAGCCTCCGTCAAGGTCTCGGTGTTTTGCGTGATTCTCATTACGATAGGTGAGTTCTATAACTCGCTTAGGGAATGTGTATGTGTTTCTAAGTCTTCACTTTTCGAAAACCATTGTCACGTGTTTCTGTTACCGAAAGGAAACTTATCGAAAACCGTTTTCTCAAAAGGATTGTGATTTAAATCATAAATTGTTTGATTGATTGTTTGGGTGTACTGGATTGGATTGATTGGGATTGCTATAATATACTGTTTCAATGCGTGTTTAAGTTGGGTCTCGATCGGAAGAGATTTTGGAATCGGAACGGAATGGAATTACTCATGAAAAGTCTGTTTTCTGGAAAACTGATGGAGACGCACGGATCGTGTGCCCCTGTGCACGGGTCGTGCGCCCCCATCTGATGCTACACGAACTGATTTTTAAAACACACACGGATCGTGCGCCTAGTCGCACGGGTCGTGTGTATCCTCCTGAAACTTTATTCAACAACGCCCGGATCGTGCGCTTAGTCGCACGGGTCGTGCGTATCTTTCTGGAAATTTTCTACAACTTTGTTCAACAGCGCACGGGTCGTGCGCCTACACGCACGGGTCGTGTGAGACCTTCTGATCTTCAAATTCAAAGTATCTTTTTATCCATTCCAAATGATTCCAATCCCTTTCTAATCCATTCCCCAAGGTCCCCCAACAATGTAAAGATACCGATGTCATGAGATTGAATATGTTTAATAGAAAACTTGTGTATTATGAACAAAATGGAAGACCGTACTTAGAGAACGCGAGAGAACATATGTCAAGAAATAATGATACACGGTACTTGACTGATATGATACACGGTACTTGACTGATATGATACACGGTACTTGACTGATATGACTAACAGCCCATTGCGGGTACATGGATATATAATGTATAATAAATACAAGAGGGAAAAGGGTGACGACCCTTAGAGGTTAGCATACTAGGGGAGGGGAAGTCATGAGCCCCAAAACCTAGACTCAAGAATGTTTCGCCCACTAGAAATAGCGGGATGGGTTCACCAAAGTCAAAGAAGTGCCTATAAAATAGGTAGACTGAGGTGTTATGCTAAAAACATGGAACAAAAGATTGTACGCTGCATGTGTCGCTTAGGAGGGCCATGAGCATAAAGGATACAAGAACTTAATATATTTCCACGTGGTTGCTTTTAGGGCCACGAGTTTAAAGCAAGGCATAATGAACCGCTAGAGTTAGTAAGGGGTCTCGATAGGACTCACTGAGATAATATTTATCTCACCCTTCATATTTGTGGTTTTTACAGAGAAACAGGGGAAAGCAAAGGCGACGAAGCATGGTTAGCCGGTGCGACTCTTGGAGTCATTGAAGACCGATTTTCATGTCTTAGACCTTTGTCCCATTTATTGTTTCTATGTTACCGATTGTATAACTTTCATTGTTTAAGTTGTAAAATCGTTTCCGCTACTTTATGTTTTGAGTATTGAACACCAGGATTATGTACAAGTCTTAAGTTTTGAAACTTAAGCATTTTCAGGAAGTTTATGAGGTTCAGAGAACCATTTGATATGTATTATCGAAAGTTTTAGATGTGTTCAATATTTCAATAACAGGAAGTTACTCTGATGTATGCCATTTAGTGCATTTCGGTGATTCTATATGTTAGAATTTATCGGGGTGTTACATTCTGCGCTTAGGCCTATGTTGGGGAAGGGGAATTCGATTTCTTTTTGGAGACATAAGTGGGCTAGTAATGAGACTTTTAAGGATTTATTTCCTAGCCTTTTTGAAGTGGCAAATCTTAAACATGGTAGCATTTTGGAGCACGACTACTGGCTTGACAATATCTGGTGTTGGAATCTTGATTGGAGTTGTGACTTGTCTGCGGAGGAAAAGGTTGATCAGGATTTGCTCTTGGGCACTCTTCATCTGTTACATCCTGACGAATCAGTGCAAGATCGTTGGCGGTGGAGGCTTGAAAATCTCCCTTCTTTTTCTGTTAAATCATGTTATGTGTTGTTGTTAAATTTGATGCAGAAGGATAGTTTGGATAGCGATATCCAGAGTGCTCTTGTTGATTTGTGGCAACTATCTATTCCAACTAAGGTGGGAGTTTTTGGTTGGAGATTGTTGTTGGGGAAGCTCCCAATTCGTGAGGGCATTATCAATTACCCTCATGGGGCGTGTTTCCCATTTTGTTTGAGTAGGATAAGTCGATTTCCCATCTATTTTTCTTGTGCAGGTGTTCCAGGTTAGTTTGGACTGCTATTCAGAATTGGTCGGGCATTTCCGGGCTCATGGTTTGCAATTGGAATCGAAGAAGACATGTAGATTGAAGTATTTGATATGAATGGTTGTCACTTGGTGTATATGGTTACATCGAAATCATATTCTTTTCAGAGGTCAAACTTTTAGTTTGCAGGTGCTTGTTAATCATGTTAAGTCTATAACTTAGACTTGGTTCATAAGTATAGAAGGTCGCAATTCCAATCTTAAGATCTCTGACTGGTGGGTAATCCTTTTGTTTGTATGAACTCGGTGTGAGTGTCTTTTTGTCTCATTCTTCCAAGGGTACTCCTTTTCCTTCTTGGGTCTTTTTCTCATGGGGTTCTGGCCCAATGAGGTTTTAATGAGGCCCCTTGTATATGTAACGATTGGGGTGCCTGCTTGCACCCCCTTTAATATATAATTTTTGCTTATAAAAAAGGTTGGAACTAAACCTTAGTTCCGCCAAATGTACCAAACAAGCAATGACACCATCATGACCGAAGATCTTACCACGGTCTCATTATCTGTTTTCGTAGTAACTTTCGCCTAAATAAGCGAAGACCTCCAAGGGCGAGGGTTTGCCTTGTGATGTGATTCATATAAGTAGTGAGTACATTATATGAATCACATCACAAGGCAAAGAATCTCGTGCCCTATACAAGACATCAAGGCATCCCATATATTATGAGAAAATGTAGTCAAGACAATTATATCATATTATATCATATCATATCATATGATTATGCAAGCTTAATCTCAACTATCTTTTACATGCATGTGTTTTTTTCTTCCTTCAATATGTGTAACTTCATGCTCAGTCTACTATGAGAAGTTTGATAAGGAAGGAAGTTCAGTCTATTGGAGAGAACACTTCAATGATAAATACTCTGTTACTTCACACTCTCCACTAGTCTTAATAATGTAGAGTCACGATCACGATAGCTAAGTATTATGGGTACAAAGAGGTGTTAGGCACAAAACTTAAACCATTTAGGGCTGTAGACTACCGCTTCTTCACCCCTTAGGTTGAGATATTGTCATGCAATCTCACTCTTGGATGCCTCCACTTTTCATTTCAATGGTACTTTCTTCCAAACCTATCACAACCAAATAATGTATAAAAACATGTATACAATGATGGGTTCCCTTTTGAACTCCATAATTAAAGGTTCATAACATTTCTATTGCGTCCTATAAGACCTGACCATCATTACATAGACTAACTCAAATGTCACCATGACTACTAATAGCTAGACAACTTACAAGGTTGTCATGTATGGAAACTTTGTTGTCACTAGGTGTAAGGTGCAAAGCTTAAACCATTTAGGGTTACAGACTACCGCTTCTTCACCCCATTAGGATGTGATATTGTCATGCAATCTCACTCTTGGTAGCCTCTACTTTTCATTTCTATGGCACTTCCCCCCCCCCCCCCCAAAACCTATCACAACCAAATAATGTATGAAAACATGCACACATTGATGGGTTCCCTTTCGAACTCCACAATTCAAGGTTCATAACATTTCCGCTGTGTCCTATAAGACTACAACACCATTGCATAGACTAATCCAAGTGTCATTGTGGCTACCCATAACTAAGCAACTTATATTATAAGGTTGTCATGTATCAGGGCTTCATTGTCACTCACGAGTGGTCTTGTCACAAGGTCATGGTCACTAACCAATGGTCTTATCACAAAGTTGTCATACTCACGAAATGGTCACAAGGTCATTCACAACATCTGCAACAAATTCAATTACTGAACAGTCCACACTTAGTCAATTGTAAGCGTGCAACTTTGTTAGTAATATATTAAGAGTTTAATAGACATTCAATGAAAACCCATTATTCGACAAAAAAATTTAAATAATGAGTCTAATTGGTCTACATCGTTGGTATCAAAAAATTTACACCATTTGCTTATCAAAAAAAAATTTACACCATTAATCAATAATAATTCATGTTATTTGTTACTTTCAAGAAGACTAAAATAAAAAGTCAATTATTTTTATGGCATCTCAATTTATGATTGGTTGCAAATGTGAAAATTATTTACACCATCGGCGTATATTCTTTTTGGGTCTATGTCTTTGATCTCGCTCGTGTCTAGGCTCTGACTAATCTAGAATTCAATCGAGATCGAGGTAAGTCAAGCATAACCCTAATTTGTTATATCACCGAGAATCAAACTCAAATACTAGTGAGTCTGTGTCTTTAAATGAAGTGTATTAATCCCTCAGACCGGTGTTGGTTATTATAGAATCTCATTTGGGTGTAAACTAAACATACCATCTTTTATTGTTAGGCACTGAATATAAGATACTTGTATTAATCAATATATAGAAAATTGGGGATATACGATGGCTACTAATAACTAGACGACTTGTATCATAAAGTTGTCATGTATCAAAACTTCATTGCCACTCACTAGTGATCTTGTCACAAGGTCACCGTCACTCACTAGTGGTCTTATCAGAAAGTTATCATACTCACAAGAGTAGTCACAAGGTCATTCACAACATCTAAAAAAATCCAATTCTCATGTACTAATCATCCTACATTTAGTCAATTTTGAAGCGTGGAATTTCACTAGTAATATTTTAAGAGTTTAATAGACATTCAATACCGGTGAAAACTATTTTTACACCAACATTCAATGAAACCCCAAATTCGCCAATAAAGTTTAAGCAATGAGTTTAATTTCTATACACAATCGGTGTATAAACATTTAGACCATCAAACAATAAAAATTCATGTTATTTGTAACTTTCAAAAATACTAAAATAAAAAGTCAATTATTTTCATGACATGTCAATTTATGATCGGTAGTTAGTGTAAACATTATTTACTCTATTGATGTATATTCTTTTTTGGGCGTATGTCTTCAATATCGCTCTTGTGTCTAGGCTCTGACTAATCTAAAATTCGATTGAGCGGTAAATCAAGTCTAACCCTAATTTGCTATATCACTGAGAATCAAACTCAAATACTAACCGAACCTGTGTCTTTATATGAAGCATATTAACCCCTCAGACCGTGTAGGTTATAGAATCTCATTTGGGTGTAAAGTGTAAACTAAAGATACCACTTTTTTTGTTAGGCACTAAAGATAAGAAGGAGTTCTAAAAAAAAAGATACATGTATTAATCAATATATATATATAGAAAATTGGGGATATACGATGGGATCGATCGCACATAGGCGGAAATTTTTATAAGGGACGTTTGGTTTTGTAGTAGTAAGACAAATTAATTTGGGTTGCCAACCCAGCAAGCACACAACATGCTTCTCCGCCAACTTTTCCCAACGCGTATATCCCCCCACGTGACAGTCACACTCTACAATCCATTTCTGTTTCGTCTCTGTCTCTCTCTCTCTCTTCCTTTTTAACTTTCCAGCGCTTCACGAATCACTACGATCTTCTTCATAAAGCACACTTTCCTCTTTTTTTCTTTCTTTCTCATTCTTAATTTGCATGTGAGTTCATCATCTAACCCTATATTGTAAATGTCATAATCATATACACCACTGTCATACATTTCAATTTTTGTTCCTATTTTGTTTTTTTTAAATATAAACTGAATCAAGTTTCTGTGTAATGTAATTTAGATCAAACGACGTCGTTTTCTTGAGTTGCAGCTATGGATTTGGCATCTAATCTCGGTGGCAAGATTGACAAAACTGAAGTTCTCTCCGCGGTTGATAAGTGCGTTTCTTTCTCTTCCTCAAGTTTTTTTTTTGTCAAAAAAAGTTTCAGCTGCATTGTATTTTAGACCTTAATTAGGTTTCAGTTTTGCTGATGAAAATGATGTTTATATTTTTGTTACTTCAACATAGTTTTACACTTAATTTTTTTTCCTGAAGAAGACCTCTGACAGTGGGATCTGGTGTAAATGTGTTGATTACTGAATCATAGACTGTGGAAATTGAGAATTATATTTATTTCTTTTTCTTAAAATAAAAGCAAAACAATGAGTTTTAGTTTTTACTGAATTTTTTGTATGCTGATAAATTTTCAGTAAATTTTTATCGGAAACTAATATTGATTCTTCTAGTACTGGATCTAATATTGATGAGTTGATTACTGTATAACTATGAATTCTGGAGATTTTTTTTATGTAGCTGTAATTACATTTTTTACATGCAAATTATAAGTTTTATCTAAACCAGAATGAAAAAAAGAAGCAATAATTCTCTGATGTTGGATCCGATTTTTTTGATTACTGTATGAAAATAATGGACTATGAAAATTAAGTATTATATTTGATTGAAAATAAAACAAAAATTGGGTGAATTAATAAGTTGAAGTCTTTATCATCCAACGAGGAATGTTTGGTAAGGTATAGGAATCAGTCCATGGTTGGTCCATCAATGCTGTTTATTGGAACTACAGGCGTGGTTGTTGTTTTGGATTTTGCTTCTGATTTACTGAGTACCTTATCCATCAACACAACACGTCATTGCTGACTATGTATCATTTATGAGTCACCCACCTTGAACAATGACCAAGCTGTCACAAAAATGAACTCTGGTCTAAGACTTTTCCTACCTACGCAATCGCTATTTCGGTATTTCCTCGGAGTTTTCCTTGCTAAGAAAATTTTGTTCTGTTCTGGAGTAATAGGTGGATAATTAACTGGGAATTTTACCTTAAAGTTAAACTGCACAGTATTATTTTAATTTCAATTTTTTTTTAAAGTTTTTGTGAGATTTAAAAGTTTTATTTGCATAATAATTTTTCTTTATTTTTTTGAGTCTGATAAATTGTATTGATCTTATGGTTCAGGTATGAGAAGTATCATGTATGCTATGGTGGTCAAGAGGAAGAAAGGAAAGCTAACTATAGTGATATGGTGAGAGATATTAATATTTACAAACCAAAATTTTACATGCTTTTTTATTATTATTCTTTTGTCTTATACGTGACAACGTGTGTGCTGTGCAGCAATAACTTTCTTGCAGATGCATACTACATGCCTTGTCTCATTATTTATGATTTTTATTTTTAAGTCAACTCTTTTTCAATGTAGGAAGCAATTTGCAATTGATGTGACACCGAAATATTATCCAAACTATTATTTTGAATGTCTTGGTACTTTTATTGGTTATTATATTATGTGAAGTTCATGTTGAGATAATTAACCTATAACAATCTAATTTATCTTTTTTGTTATTATTGATTTAGAAGTGCTAGCGACACACTCTTTAATACTCTATTTCTAACGGTGTTATGTTGAAACTCATATGGATCCCACCACATAGGGAATGCGATTCACCTGAATTTCGGCTAATAACATAGTGTGCTCAAAAGAGGGTGTTAGAGATTGGGTTTAGTTGCTAGTACTTCTGAATCCCCGAATGAATTTGACTCTTCCTTTTCAGCTATCTTCCTTTGTCATGCTTGTAGTATAACATGATTTGTGAAATTGGGGAGTATCATGTTTTGGTTAGTTATATTCAATTTGATTATCGTCAAAAGTAATATCATAAGATCTGCATATTTTTTCAGGTCAATAAATACTATGATCTTGTTACCAGCTTTTATGAGTTTGGCTGGGGGGAATCATTCCATTTTGCACCCAGGTGCCCATTTGCTTCACTTTTACACTTACAAATTGAAGAATTTGCTGTTAATTTGATCATGCTGATAATTTTCTTCTGTTGCAGATGGAAAGGGGAATCTCTTAAAGAAAGCATCAAGCGACATGAGCACTTCCTTGCTTTACAACTTGGCCTTAAGCCTGGACAGAAGGTTTTCATTTTTCTTGTTCAATAAAGCAAAATAGCAAAGTGATAAATGTATCTGATTTAAAGTATGTTTTTTCTTAAAATTTTACCAGTCTTTTTCTTTGTTTTGTTAGGTTTTGGATGTTGGGTGTGGAATTGGAGGACCGTTAAGAGAAATTTCTCGATTCAGGTAAATAGGTCAACCTTTTTTTTATGCTATATCTTCCTTTTCCCTTCCTTGCTTTACTTTTACTTGTTAGAAATAATTCATTAAGGGGTATTTGTGCAGCTTGGCATCAGTTACAGGGTTGAATAACAATGAGTACCAAATAACAAGAGGAAAGGTATGCGTTATGAGATTAAATTAAAAGCATTGACACACAGTATTGTGGTGTAAATTGTAAGTATATTAACCTCCTCATATCTAGTTGCTATAGCCTTATAGCGTAATGGGTGCTAGAATGAGTAAACCCTCAATGTGGTCTCTATAGTATCACTCTTTTTCTAATTTGATCCCTTAGCTATAGAAATACAATATGTATTTTAAATCCCTCAAATTAGTCCCTCAACTATCATTCTATATCCTATTTTTGGGAGTATTTAAGGGAGAAATTTGAGGGATTTAAAATGCTTAGGGACTATTTATTGTATTTCTATAGTTCAAGGACCAAATTGGAAAGAGAGTGATAATATAGGGACTGAGTTTAGGGTTTATTCGTGCTATAACTGTCACTGATTGTACTGTTATTTCATTTTTCTCTCATAACCTCGATGATTTTTCTAAGTGTTAATAGTGTACTTATGACAGTCCTCTAGTATTAATATAATGCAGAGTCATGGCAAATTTCCATATAGTAATTAGTTGGACAGTGAAAGATTATAGTACTTCAACTATAAAACTTCTAAAATACTTTGATCACTGACAAATTTTTGCTGCTACACAGGAACTCAATCGGATTACTGGAGTGGACAAGACTTGCAACTTTGTCAAGGTTGATCTTTTGTAAATCAGTTATTTCTGTTTTTTGGAAGTGAAAGGCCTCCTATTTCAGCACATATTGATCCAATGTTATTTAATATTGTTCTGTTCCAGTTATAAATGTTATGTTGGATATTTTATTTAATGTGTTTGGACGAGCTTATAATTTAAATGGTCAAGAGAGATAGATTTTGGCTAAAAAGCCACTTCAAGTAAAACATAACCAAAGATGTGTTCATAACCTCATAATCATAACAAAATGATATTGATTTTAAAATCATAGTTGACATGATTATCATATTGATTATGCAGGCTGACTTTATGAAAATGCCATTCCCAGACAATAGTTTTGATGCAGTGTATGCAATTGAAGCCACCTGCCATGCACCAGATGCTGTATGTGACTGCATTTCACACTCCTATTTAGTTTCACATCCTTACTTATTTGGGTTAAATATGTTTTTGATCCCCTATAAAATTTGGGTTTTTCGGTTTTAGTCCCTCAAAAAAATTTCACCTACTTTTGGTCCTTCAAGTTTTTCTTCATCTGCTTTAGCTCCCCATGACTTTTAATAGTGCTTTATGACTTTTAATAGCGTTTTTTAGACCTTTTAAAGCGCTTCTAGGTGCTATTAAAAGTCATAAAGCGCTATTTAAAGTCATGTGAGAGACTAAAACTGATGGAAAAAAAGTTGAGGACCAAAAGTAGGTGAATTTTTTTAGGGACTAAAACTGAAAAACCCAAATTTTATATGGACCAAAAACATATTTAACATTACTTATTTTTATCTACACATGTATCCATAAATTGTAAGCTATTATGGACCAACTTCAATGTGGCCAATGATAAAAGTATGAATAAACAATAGTACATTTAACATGGAATCTACAAAATGGTGTCTATAATTTGTATTCTCTGACTGACACTTAATTTTTCCTGCCATGGTATTATGCAAAGTACGGATGCTACAAAGAAATTTATAGAGTGTTAAAGCCTGGTCAATGTTTTGCTGCTTATGAATGGTGCATGACTGATTCTTTTGATCCCAGTAACCAACAACACCAAAAAATCAAGGTACTATATAGTGGTATAGAAAGAATCCAAGTTGAGATTATCTATTGAATTTGTTAATGTTGAATAGATAACACTCCTTGGTACAGGCAGAAATTGAGATTGGTGATGGGCTACCTGACATTAGATTGACCACAAAGTGTCTTGAAGCTTTGAAGCAAGCAGGTTTTGAGGTGAACATCAGTTTCTTACAGAGTTATTGTTGTTTGAATATGTAAGGGATGAAACTAATTTGCTAAGGGGAGTTCCTTTCCTTTTTGTATGTGAAGGTAATATGGGAGAAAGATCTAGCTCTGGACTCTTCTGTTCCTTGGTACTTGCCTTTAGACAAGAATCACTTCTCACTTAGTAGCTTCCGTCTAACAGCTGTTGGACGACTTTTCACCAAAAACATGGTATGAAGTTATTTCTCGTTCGAGAAATACTAGCAACACATTTTCTATCAGACTAACATCAATTTCACTCGATGAAATGATGAAAATAGAGTTGGAAAATGTGTTGCTACTATTTCTTTTGGTTTTTGTAATTTGGTTGCATGTTAATGAGAATTTTAGGATTCATTTATTTTATTAGACAAAATTTAATGATGGTTTGGGGCTATGAATTTGCATTTGTAGGTCAAGGCTCTGGAGTTTGCTGGATTGGCTCCAAAGGGTAGTATAAGAGTTCAAGATTTCCTAGAGAAGGCTGCAGAGGGACTAGTTGAAGGTGGAAAGTAAGTTTCCTATTTATCCCATTGATGTCTTTTCTAGTGCTTGTAAACTGTATGGATATCGTTTTTCAATTCAAATAAGTTAAGAGCAGGATGCTGTTAGCAACATGTATAATTCTCATGAATACCGCAATTTCTTAACTGGAAGGTAAAATTAATTATTAAGGATAGGTAGATTAGGAGTTAAGGATTATGCACGATAGTGTAATTTTTTTACGCGATCATCCAATTAAATCTCACCATGTGGATGTTTGTTGATATATTTTAGAAATTGTTATAGCAAAATGACATTTTGGTGAAATCTAATTGACTGACTATGTAAAAAAGTTTTACACTGTCACGAACTCTAAGTTAGCCCTTAAATATATATTTTATTAATCAAATTGATTTCCCAAATTATAAATAGACATTTATACTAAAAACATTTCAAAAATACCCAAATTAACTAACACTAGTGAAAAAATTTCTCCAGCAGCAGACTCTCTAACTCTAACATGACTTGCTTATGTTACCTTTTCAGGAAGGAGATTTTCACACCAATGTACTTCTTTTTGGCACGGAAGCCTGATACAGACAGTGACTAAATTTGTGGTACAAAGTAGGTTGCTGTTGTCAAGAGTTACTGTAGTTCTAAGAGGAAAAAATCAGAAGTTGGGATTGTTTGGCCTTTTCACCGTGAGTGTTGCTGTTTTAAGCTGCTTGTTTGTTTAGGTTATAAAGCTTTCACTGTGATTTTAAGCTGCATTAGTGGATAGTGTAGTGTTTTGATTATATGTATTGAGTTCTAAACATTCATTGACTGTAAGCTAGAAACTAGTAAGTTGAGCATATTTGGAGTTTTCGGTGTCATTTCTGTGTAACTAAGGCCACTCGATTGCCAACATAGCTCGATGACTCACATGAATGAATTCAAAGTGTTTTGGAGTTTGAGTGATGAAAACAATGGGAAATTGTATTTGGGAACGTGGTTAAAGACTTAAAGTCCACAACATGATTTTGCTTCCCGATCTATCTAAAACTTTCCCAACGTACTAATTTGGTTCTTAGATATACTAAACATTTAATTGGACACCTAACCACACATATAGAGTTACATTCTCTTAACTCCTCATGGTTATGCCAGCATCAACATCGCTCTTTGATGGATGCTATATATGAGATGCTAGATCTCTTGCCATGATCAATTCTTCAAGAGGTTCCTCTGAATTAGTCTATAGCATATACACTTTATATCTAGCCACTTTATATCTAGACACTTCATATACACTATATCTCTTGCCTTGGCAGTGTCGCTTAACCTCGACCGAAACGTTTAATTTGAATAAGTGTTCATTTTAAAACAAAGAAGGGGGTGTCTGTGTCATTTAATCAGAACTTGAGGGAGATGAATGTAATTTCCTCTAAACTCATAGGAAAAGCTATATGAAGAAGAAAAAAAGTTTAGTAATAAGTATGAATTTTTTTAGAAACAATTTCTCATATAAATTAAAATTAGCTTTTGTATCTCAACTATTTTAAAAGTCCCCTTAGTTTCTCCAAAGCATCTATTGGCTTTTACTCTAGATATTTCATTTCCCATAGTAAAAATCTTTTTTTCTGAGACCCATGACATTTGAAAATCAACATTACACCCCAATTATTATGTATTGAGTTAGATGAGCTCATTCAAGTCTCATTGTTTCTTCTGATTTACAAGACTCAAATCTAATACTTTGTTTAAAAGAAACCAGCTCTTTATTACTTGAACCAACATACATGTATAATAAAATTCTCGTTGATTGTAAAAACATCTCTATCATCCCTTTTTCTTTCTTTAGGGCTTTTGGCTCTCCAGTGGCACAGGCTCCCCACAAGCTTCGTCGACCCTTTAGACAAGCTATGAGACTAATCATTAGTTTGACAATAAAACAAGTAAATTATTCTTCGTTGCTCATCTTCCCAAATTGGTCACTATTAAAATTCAAACAACGCTCTCCTCACCGGGAGTCATCTACCGTTTACGACCTCAAGCAACCCAATGTATGATGGGATTTTTTTTGTACCCCCCCCCCCCCCCATCACATTCCATATACCCCCACATAATTTCTAAAACCCGAAAATACCCCTGTCCAACTAAAATTCGCTCGGATTTACCCCTATTTAAGGTAAATTCGATTTGTTATTTTTTCGAATCGGATTTATCTACCCAATAGGTAAATCCAACTTTAAAAATAACAAAGCGGATTTACCTCAGATGGGGGTACATCCGCTTTGTTATTTTTAAAATCGGATTTACCTAGTGGGTAGATAAATCCGATTTCCCTAAAAAAAGAAATTCGGATTTACCCCACCTAAGGTAAATCCAATTTTGTTATTAAAAATAATTGTTTTTTATTTAAAATTTTAAAAAATGTTATAAAAATGCTACTAAAAATCTATTAAAGAGTCAAAACTAATTCAAAAATTATAAAAACACTAGTAAAAATCTAATAAAACCAAAATAAGGTTATGCAAATTTTTTTAGATTTTTTGGAAATTCTGAAAAATTAAAAGAATTAATAAAAAATAGTAAATGATGAAATTTGAGATTTTGAGCTCCCCTAACCTGAAAAAAGTTTCTTCTTCAGGAGTTTTGATCCTTGATTTTTTCCGGATTTAATGGCTGTGGTTTCATTACAATTTGAGTAGGTTGCCCGAAAACCAATTTTTTAGCCTAAATTATTCGCTCGACGTACAACATCGTCACGTGTTAACGAACCTCACACTAAACAGAACCAAAAGACGGTCGAAATTCGTATCTAATTTTTTAACTGATTTATTTATTTATTAATTAGGTTAACAAAGCAGATTTACCTTAAGTGAGGGTAAATCCGATTTTGTTATTTAAAAGCGGATATACCCTCATATAAGGTAAATTCACTTTTAAAAATAACAAAATCGGATTTACCCCCACATAAGGTGAATCCGCTTTGTTATTTTTAAAAGCGGATCTACTCCCATCTTAAATAAATCCGCTTTTAAGTTTTTAATTTTTTTAGTGGAAATCGGATTTACCTCAGAGCTACATAAATCAGATTTCCGAAAAAAAATTGAAATCAGGATACGTTCTGGTTTTTTAAATTTTGTGAAGGGCAATTGCGTCTTTTCGCAGGGTCGATGGGGGTAGATTGTCATCTGATGGGGGTACAAAAAAATCCCATGTATGACTAGAGTTGGAAAAATGGACCGACCTAAAAAATCACATGGCTTGGGCTGGAAAAATTGTGCCCGTTTTAAGGCCCATGCTTTTTCCACACCTCCGCCTACTCACTGTACACCCCCAAACCCTACGAAATCTCCAAAATACACTTAATGAATAAAAATGTTCCAAGCGCGCCCCTTTTTTTCTGGGATTTCACGGGTCCGACACCAATGTACCGAATCTGGTACGGTTGCACGATGTCGTGGCTTGTGGCTTGACACACACCCCCCCGTTGGGTGATTTTTAACAGGTACGGCACTATGATGTCGAACTGGTACGATAGCATAGTGCCGTACCTATACTTCAGTTCTGCAAATGTATAACATTGTTCGGCACTATGGAGCCAAATTTCTAATGTATTTACCAATTTACACTGTTCGGCACACAAATGCATAACACTGCAAACTCTTTCTACTTCATCTCATTCATGCTTTGAATTAAGTCCAAGGATTTGCACTGCCAATCTTGAATAAAAAATTCAAGCAATTGAAATTCAACAATAACAATGAAGAAGAGAGGTTGCGTTTCTTTGTTTACCTTCAACAATAACAAGAAAATTTGAACATAATGCGGTCCGACCTGGTGCAGGTTTTTTCTTGAAAGGTATTTCCCTAAACCACCAAATAATAAAAAAAAATGTAGTTGGAGTCACAAGAAACGTGGAGCACATTCATCAACCTCCTTTTTTTTGATAGAAACATCAACCTCCTTTAGTTACTCATCTAACTAAATGTTTGGATTCTGCTTGTTAAAAATGGGTCACAATCACCCAGCGATGAATGTGGTTGTAACGAAACCAACTATATCATCCTACGAAAATTTACTTGCATTGTTACTTGAATTTGAACTCTAGAGCTAGTACTTTGAATTTTTTTTTGACCAAAATAAACATACTTCATTTCATTATAAATAATATTGGAAATGCAAGTTGAACTAAAATCATGAATATGAGAGCTAGCATATAATCTTGATGCTCTAGCTAGAGAATGAACAACAACATTTGTTTGCCGTCGAATATACCGAGGAGAAAAACACAATTTTAACAATTGACCCATACATGACATGACATCCACACATTATACAAAAAGCAGATCAACCCAAAATAAGATAATAGTTACGATAGCACAAAAATTTAACCATCCTAGTTATTGGGTTTTTCTTTTCAGCTAGGGCATTCAACAAACACGTTGCATACAATTGTATCTTCGAAAGGTTTAATAAACACGTTGGGTTTTTCTTTTCAGCCCAAAATAAGATAATAGTTACGATAGCACAAAAATTTAACCATCCTAGTTATTGGGTTTTTCTTTTCAGCTAGGGCATTCAACAAACACGTTGCATACAATTGTATCTTCGAAAGGTTTAAACACAAGCACAAAATAAAAGACATGATCATCATCATCATCATAGATAATTATGAATATTAAATTAGTCTTTATCCTCTGAAATATTAGGATCAGATGGGAGAATCACAGCATCAGCAGTAGCAATATCATGTTGTTGTTGCTGCTGTTGTTGTTGTTCAGCATTCATGAGTTTATCTAAATCCCGTATTCTGCTGGTCATCACATTCGTAATTAAAACTGCAATATAAAGTATGGGTCATAATCATATAAATATATATAGTTTGAGAGAAGATTAAGATTAAGAGTATGATTAACAAAAGAAAATAAAGAGATAGAAGATGGAAGGAAAGTGTACTAGCGGCGGTTCCAAAGGTCCAAAGCCAGAGGATCTTCAAGCCAGGAGGAGTCTTCTCTCTCGGCGGCATGATGATATTGAAGCTCAGTACTCGATTGTGGTGGCTGTGAATCTGATTCTGCGATAGTGATGTTTCTGAGTGAGTGAGAGGTGAAATTCTCCAACAAGGTCACGTTGGTTGCACACCAATTCAATTAGCTTATGAAAATTAAATATGTATCATGGAATGAAATGAGTAAACACCGAATGGTCTCTCAACTATCGCTATTTCTCAAATTTTATCTTTAAACCAGTATCCACGTGTGATACTATATGTTCGGTGTATTGCCATGAAGTCATAATAGTAATTTGGAAAGTATTCATAAGTTGTGAACAATGTCCAAAATGTATGATTTGAAATTCAAAGTGGAATATGTATCCCCGTTGACAATCTGAATTACATTGATCTAAAATAATGTATTTGGACATTAGAGGTAAAATATGCATCCACGTTGGCCCTTCCGTTTGCATCCTCGTTGGCCCTCCCGTTGGCGCTATCGTTACTTCTCTCGTTGCCACTCCCGTTGCCTCTCTCGTTGCCACTCCTGTTGCAGCTCCAATTGCAAGTCTCTCGTTGTCGCTACCGTTGCCACATTTTAACTCATATTTTTCTATATGATTTAATATTAATTAAATCATATTTGTTTAATTATAAATATATTGTTTTGTAATATTTGGTTGTGGCCAAAATTGTTTTTTTTACAATTCTTAGTAGTTATATTGATAGATTTTAATAGTTTTATTAGAGAGATTATAGTAAATAATAAATTTTAGATGGAGTATAAAGAAAATAAGATTTTATAAAATATTCACCCATGTTGGCGCTATGTTGGCGCTCTTGTCGCCTCTCTCGTTCCCACTCCTGTTCCCGTTTCGTTGTCGATTTCATTGTCAGTCTCGCATTACCGCTCCCGTTACCACGTATTATTACTTTTTTTTTTCTATATGACTTAATATTAATTTAATCATATTCATTTATTTATAGAAAAGTTAATTTTAAAAATAGTGAGTTAAAATGATTTATTTGACCGTTGTAAAAAATAATTAACTTTAGTAGTTTGACTAAATTCTAAAAATAGTGAGTAATTATTTTTAATAAAAACGTGGTAAAAATTTTAGTGAGTAATTAATGGAGTAAAAACGAAGAAACTCCCATCGGCACTCCCGTTGGCCCTCCTCCTGTTGGCACTCCCATTGATATTTTACTCTTTTTTAGTAATTATCAAATAGTAATTTGGTAATATTTTGTAGTGGTTAAATTGATTGAGTAGTTTTAATAGAGAGATTTATTTGGTAATTTTAGTAGTTTTAATAGAGAGATTATAGTAAATAATAAATTTTAGATTATTTAATTATTGAGTATAATTTTTAATATTCTGTTAAAGGATGGGTTTTTTTGACAATAATTTTTTTGTTAAAGGATTTTTTTTTTACAATTAGTGGTAGTTAAATTGATTGATTTTAGTAATTTGAGTAAATTATAAAAATAAATAAAAAATTTATTTTTTTAAAATAGTTGAGTAGGAAAAAGTCTAAAAAAAGTCGGTACTTTCGCTGGCAGTCCCGTTGGCACTCTCGTTGCCACTGTCGTCGGCACTCATGTTGGAAGTCCCGTTGGAAAAAAAATGATAAAAAAAGACTTTTTTTAAAAAAAAAACAGATTTTCAAATATTAATTAAATCATATTTTTAAAATTATGAAAAAAGGCTTTTGAAAAAAACAGGTTTTAAATAAAAAATTAAAAAAGCAGTTTAAATTTTTTTTATTAAAAAAAACCATTTTTTAAAAAAAAACATTTTATTAAAAAAAAACTGTTTTAAAAAAAACAGTTTTAAAAAAAAATAAAAATAAACATTTTCTCAAAAAAATGATTTTTAAAAAAAAAGAAAGTAAAAAGCTGCTAACAGCGTGTCAATTTTAAAATTTTTTTTAAAAACTAAAAAAGCTGTTTTTTTGTCTTAGTGGCGAAATGACCATTTTACCCCTAGTTTTTGACAAATGACAAAATTCTGAGATGTCTAAAAATGTAAAAGTACTAGCATTGGTTTATAGTATAGTAGAGTTGATTATAAAATTATAATAAATAGTCCATAAACTATTCTAAATTCATTAATTAGTTTTTTTATAAGCAATGTTAGTGGGGAGGGAGAATGTTTTGTACTCATTTTGTGCACTCATTCGGTATCCATTAGTTTCTAAACTATTTACCCTCTCTCCTATTTAAAAGTAATTGAGAGACTAAATTGATGAATATAGAATAATTTAGGGGCTATTTATTAGATTTTTATAGTGTAGGGACTAATTAATATGATAGAGGGTGATAATTGAGGGAACAATCTGAGGTCTACTCATCATGAAATACATTAGTGTTTTAGGAATGGGCTCAAAACCGGGAACCGGACAGAAAACCGGCCAAAAACCGGGAACCGGACAGAAAACCGGCCAAAAACCGGGAACCGGACAGAAAACCGGCCAAAAACTGGGAACCGGATAGAAAACCGGTTTTTTTATTTATTTTTCTTAAAAAATGGTATATCATGTTGATTTTGGAAAAAAAAAGATAAATGATGTTGAATTTTGGTATATGGGATATTTTTTATACATTTTTATAATTAAATTGATAAAATAAATAAATAATTAAAAAATAAATGTGTACACTAATATTACTACGAGAGTATTTACATTATACTAGTATCTAACTATCTATGATTGTTGAATATTATAATTTTATTATGTCATACTATGATTTTTTGTTTTGTTTTTTATCCTTTATATATTGTAAAAAATATATTAAATAATGTATTTAATTAATTCCGGTTCAACCCCCGATTCAACCGGTTGAACCCAAGTACCCCTGAACCGCTACCTCTTCCGATTCAATGTCCGGTCCGGTTTTGATTACCTTGGTGTTGAGTAAGAGGGGAGTGGATTAAGTATGGGTCAATTTTAATCCTCTTGCTAGAAATACTCCATGGCCATGGATCACATATTGCTCATGAATATCATAAGGTTTATAATTAGCTTGAAGCGTGTTTTCTGATCACAACTACTCCAAGGATTATGATCTCCAATAGTTAGTTTAAACTACAGTTGTTAAAGTGAGCAAAAGGTCCTAAATTTTTTGGTTGAAAAGGATAAAGTGAGCAAACAATATATGAGCAAACAAGGATAAAGTGAAATATTTTAGGTTGAAAAGACCAAAAGGTCCTAAAATTTGATCCCTACTCCACAATGCAGCACCTATATTAGTCCACGAAAGCAATTTGGTGACCTTTACTGGGATTAGATTGTTACCTGCCCGTTTCAATCAAAGTATACGAGATATTTGGTCGAATACATATTACGTTGTACATGATAAATCTAATTGTCAAAGCAAATATAATCATGCTTATGTATTTCCTCTTTTCTAATTGCACTGCTTCTTCAAAACATTTGTATTTGAAGTGCTTTTTTACTAGTCTGGAGCCTTAACAGATATAAGTTAGCAACACGAAACTGTATTATTACACTATTAAATTAGGATATAGTAATTAGGCTGATCACAATTATCACAATAATTCATAATTATAATTTCCTCATGCTACTTTTGTTAAATTCCTTTAACGAACTTCTAATTAGCAAAATCGTTTTTTTCTCACATTGATTAGTGGATCACTGGATTGTATCCGGAGATTGATCAATAAGGGATCTATATCAATAGAACAAACTGCAGAAGCATTACCGTATAATAATAATAATAATAATAATAATAATAATAATAATAATAATAATAATAATAATAATAATAATAATAATAATAAGTATATTCTAGTATTCAAATATTCAGGATCAAGTTAGCCAAACGAAACAAAACTATTAAATTAACTTAGGATATAACAATAATTCATGATCACAATTATTTATAAATATAAATTTCCTAATGCATTGTTTTTGTTAAATTTCTCTAAAGAACTTCTAATTACGTTTTTCTATATAAAAAAAACGATGCTTCTCAATTTACCATATAAGAAAAGCCCATAAAAAATGTAGCACCAAAATTGAATTCAGATAAATTTATGGTAACAAAATTAGAGATTTGAAACATTAAAAGGAAAAAAAGTAGCTATGAAATGAGTTCCATCTTGCTGCAACCTCCACCAAAAACATCAATTTAACTTTTCTTTTGTATAATAAACAAAAAAGAAAAAATAAACAAAAAAGAAAAAATCAAGTTACAAAATCAAATTGCTGTAAAAAAAAGTTACAATATCTATATACAGAAAATCGTAAAATTAGGTATCATCTCAACATCAAAGGAGTTTTACTACTACCTATATTTTCGATATCTTCAATCCTTCTAGAATCTTCTTCAGGTTCTTGATCTTGATCTTCATCATCGCCACACTCATACATCGATCGAACAAGAAGAAGCTGATCCTCAAGGTATCTATGCAAAAGTCCTTTCTCTTCTTCCTCTTCGTCTTCGCAGCATCCTTCCTCGCATCGTCGGAGACGATCGCCGCCGTCATCGCCGGTTAAGCCGTTTAGAAGCTTTCGCCAGATACGGCGTCGGAGACAGAGCTCGGAAGCGCAGAGAAAGGGGAAGGCAGCACAGAAGAGAACAAGAAGAAGCGGTGAGCAGAGGAGAAGGAAAAGGAAACGGATCCGTCGGTTGCGGAACCATGATGATACGGCGGCGATTACAGAGGTTATTGTGAAAGCTGGCGGTGAGATTGCGCCGGTGAGTCGGTGTCGGCGAGGATCGTGATTGTTGTATGGTTGGAGGATTGGGGAGTAAACGACGTCGTTTTTGAGGTTTGGTAGTTTTTGATGCGGTGGTGGTGGTGTGCCTCCACATGAGTGGGTTGTTTTGTACATGAGAGTATGTGATGTTGACTCTGATAACTACTTTCTGTGTCGTTTCTCTTTCTATGGAAAAACAAAAATCTTGTTAGAACTGTTTTCCTTGTATTAGAAAAACATATCGGGCCTTGGGCCCAAGGCCCGTAAATTATTCCACCTCATTATTTTCCGAGTTTTTCCTACTCACACTCCCCCTTCCCACTCTCTATATTCTTCTCTCACATCTAATATCTAGATTTTAACTTTTTAAGTGACAAAATTTACTCTCCGTGTGTTACTTTTATTGGGTTACTGTGGGTGTCAAAGTGATCCATTTGTCTACTGGATATCCGGTCCGTCCATAGCAAAATCCATCCAATCCATCCGTTACAAACAAAAAAATAATAATGGATTGGATTGGATCCATCCACTTGATTTGTGGATGGTTGTGATCCATCCATTAATTTTTTTAAATCCAATAGATTATCAATAAGTAGAAGATCAAAATCCAATGGATAATTATTTTTTTTGACTAAAATCAATTGGATAATTATAAAAAATACATTTTTACAAAAAACTATTTCTAAAAACAATTTTCAGTTTTTTTTAAAAAGACTTTCCAATTTAAAAATTTTTTTCCAATTTTTTTTTTAAAATTCAGAAAAAAAATATATTATATATTTTTTGACAATATAATATATATATATATATATTAATATAATATATATATATATATTAATATATAATATATATAATATTATAAATAGCACCACCATGACTGGCGGCCGGCCGCCGTGACCGCCGCCATACCACCACCACCGGTCGCCGGAGCGCCGCCGCCGGTCGCGGTGCCGGCCGCCGGAGCTCCGCCGCCGGCCGCCGCTTCCACCACCACCTCATATATAAATATATATTTATATTATATGTAATATATATTTATATATTTATATTATATATAATATATATTTATATTTTAACAATATTATATATATATATATATATATATATATATATATATATTTAAATATTTTTTTTTGTCAAAAAAAAGTAATTTTTTTTTTTGCTGCAACATTAAAAAAAAAATTCATAAAAAGATTTTTTTATTAAAAGATTTTTTTATTTTTTAAAGGGTGGATGGATCGGATATCCATCCATAAAAAAGTTGTTAATGGATGAATTGGATGGACTTTTTTTGTTCATGAATGAATTGGATTGGATTTGTTTGATACAATCCTAATGGATATAAATTTTTTAATGGATTTCTCTAATCCATCCATTATAATCCATATCCATATCCATCCAATCCATCCATTTTGACACCCCTACTTATTGGTGTGCATTATTCAATAGATCTAAGATTCAAAATTGAAATATTAGAGTGGAATTTGAACTCAGTTACCTCTCAAACCAATCCTTGTTGGTCGCCATGTTTTATTTTTGCCACGTGTAAGCTATTTTTCCTTCTAAAATACTTCCAGAAACCCTACCTCAAGTGGCGGACTAAAGACCCCGAGTGAGTGGGTACAGAATAAAATTTCTCTATCAACATTTTTATTTTATTAGACTATTCAAAAGTTCTTTTTTAGATATTTTTAATTGATTTACTAAATTTTGAAAATCAAATTAATTAACTTCAAATTTATTCAAGTGAAAACCCCTAATTTATTCTCTTTTTTGTCTAGAAGTCTTTGACTCCGCTCTGGTGTCTAGGGAAAGTAATCCTGACTAATCTGGAGTTCGATCAAGAGGTAAGTAAAGTCTGGCTCCAATTTGTTCCATCGTTAGGGATCAAACCTGAGCACTACCCGAGTTCGTCCCTATACACGGAGTGTGTTAATCACTCGCACCCAAACTTGGAGTTTCTCCAATTTAGTCTCTAAGTTTACACCTCATTTCTTACTTAGTTCATAAAGTACATAAAAATAATAAAAAGACAATAAAGTTTGTGATATCTATCATATTATTTCTTAAAGTTTTATAAGTAGTCATTTGCGAAGAATAATGAGACATTTTCTTAAAATTTTAGAGAATAATTTTACAGATTTTATAAATTTTCGGGATTACTTTTTATAATAATATATACTCTATGGACCAAGTAGTGTTAGTTGATATAGTAGTAATCTATAGTTTGTATTCAATAAGTGGGAAATTGGACTTATGATTGTGTCATTAGCTGCTAGTAGAGCTTCAACATATTTATTGTGCTGATAGCAGTGTGTTAGTAGCATATGTTATTGAGTTGTTGTATGAGTTTATAAATACCTCACAGCAGTTCTAATAAATAGTTTTTGAAAATTCTGTTATAACTATTTCACACCCAAATTCTCTCTCTCTCTCTCTCTCTCTCTCTCTCTCTAGTGTGAGTGTTTGTGAATTCAATCTTCCATGGTTTCTTTGCTCCAACATATGGTATTCAGAGTCATTGTTTAAGCGTGACGAAGATCAATGAGTGAAAGTGAGGTGAGTGAAACCTACAATTTCGAGTGAATCAGTGAGCGAGAAACCCTCAAATTCGAACCTAAACAGGAGTGAAAAGTGAGAAATTCTGCAATGGCGGCTATGAATGGACATTTTCCGACGAATTTTCCAGTCCTTGATGGAAGAAATTATGATTCGTGGTGTATGAAAATGAAGGCGATCCTCGGTTATCAAGATGTGTGGGATTTGGTGGTGAATAGACTTGATGTGTTGCCTGCAAATCCTGGTGTCGTGCAACAAAACACATACAAAGAAGCAAAGAAGAAAATTTCAAAGGATTGTTCATGCTTCATCAATGTGTGAATCAAGCAATTTTCGAAAAATTGCGAGATCAGAGACGTGCAAGGCAGCGCAGGATATTTTTGCAAATTCCTACGCTGGAGACGACAAACTGAAGAAGGTACGATTACAAACCCTAAGGAGACAATACGAATTGCTAGGTATGGAAAGTGGAGAAACAATTGCAAAGTATTTTACAAGAGTTCGAACCCCAACTAATCAAATGCGAACGTGTAGTTGTGTTCTGTCTTTGCGCGATTTGATCACATTGTTGTTGCCATTGAGGAATCGAAGGATTTATCAAAAGTGAGACTTGCAGAACTTCAAGGATCTCTCGAAGCGCATGAGTAGAGACTAACATAAGAGAAACTAAGAAATCTAGCACTGAACATGCTCTAATTGCACAATAAGACAATAGAAATGCAGATAATCAGAAAGGAAGAGACATAGGCAATTACTGATGAGGAAAAGGCAAAGGTGACAATTTCAATCAAAATTTTACTAAAGGAAGTTCTAGCAATAGTAAGAACAATTCTGACAGAAAGTTAGTGATGAAAATCGTATAGGAAGAGGTGGAAGAGGTATGCATGGAAGAGGAGGTACGGAGAAATTTGATAAGAGTGGAATTCAATGTTATAACTGCAATAGATATGGACACTTTGCCGATGAATGCTACAACAAATTTAATGGTGGTGAAGCCAAAATGGATCAAGAAGAGGAGGAGAAGGAAGAGATCCTTCTGATGGAAACTAAAGAGGGAGATAAGGATGAAGAGACCTTGCACATGGTGAAAACTAAGGATGAAGGTGATAATGGTGATACTTAATTCCTTTACATTGGATGTTCTACACACCTGTCAGGGAGGAAAGATTGGTGTGCTGTATGTGCCATACATGGAGAGTAATTTGTTGAGCATTGGCACACTCTTAGAGAAAGGATAGTAAATGATTATGGAGGATAACTCAATGAAGGTGTATGATAGTGAAAAAAGGATACTTATCAATGCAAAACTCTCCGAGAAAAGAACATTTAAAGTTGAATTAGATATTTTGGTTCAGCAGTGCTTGGCCACTTCAATTGACAAAGAAGAATGGTTGTGGCACTTCAGATATGATCATTTGAATTTTGGTGATTTGAATAGGTTGCAGAGCAACGAGATAGTAAGAGGTCTCTATCACATTCATGTGCCAAGTGATGTGTGTGCAGAGTGCATGGAGAGCAAGGTGCCTAGAAACTCCTTCAACCAGAATCTATCCACAAGGTCCAAGAGAAAGCTGCAAATGATATTCTCTGATGTGTGAGGGCCTATTCAGCATGAAACACCTGGAGGTAACAAGTATTTTGTTTCATTTATAGACATAATAACTAGGAAACTTTGGATTTACTTGATTAGGAGGAAGAGTGATGTGTTAGGAGTATTTGAGAAATTCAAAATCCTAGTAGTAATCTAGTTTGTATTCAATAAAGGAAACTGGACATATGATTGTGTCATTAGTTGTTAGTAGAGCTTCAACATATCTGTTGTGCTGATAGCAGTGTTAGTAGTATTTGTTATTGTGTTGTTGTATGGGATTATAAATACCTCACGATAGTTATAATAAATAGTTTTTTGAAAATTCTATTATAACTGTTTCGCACCCCAATTCTCTCTCTCTCTCTCTCTCTCTCTCTCTCTCTCTCTCTCTCTCTCTCTCTCTCTCAAGTGTGTGAGTGTGTGGATTCGATCATCCATGGTTTCTTTGCTCCAACAAGTAGAAGAGAGAAATGTAAATTTAGGAACTAAATTAAGAGTTTAGTCATTATTTAAGTGTCAAAAAGCCGAGTGGTTTAAATGCAAAACTTTAAAGTTTGAGGAGTGAAAATAAAAACCATATAAGGGAAGTACAATTACACTCCTTAACTAAACTTAGGTATGTCATTGTCCACCTCTCATTCCCCCTACGTACAAACCCAAACCCTTATCCCCACCCCTAATCCCCCTGACCCCCTCCAACCCCTCCCCATTGATCTTGTCCAACCCCCACAGCCCTGTAATCCTAATCTCCTCCATCGCCCCCTCACTCCAAAATCGTAAATCCTTTTAGTTGTAGTTAATTTTTTGTGTGAAAAAACTATGTTTCTTTGGTGTTAGGAAAAACAACCCACTATGTTTCTTGAACATATTATTTGTTTTATTCCTATTGTGTGGTTTTTAAATTTTGAAATGTATCAATTATAAATGCAAATAATATCTCAGTATTATTATTGAGAAATAAAAAAGTTAAATGTATTACTTGTCTCGATCTGATTAAGCTTTCCCTTTCTACCAAACCTCGTAAGTCCCTTTCATTGGGAAAACAAAAATACATGGTCGCCTACCATAAACGCTAACTCCCGACGAAGACTGTCCACATAGGCCTCTTGCCTACTCTGTGCAGCTAATAATCTATTGATCACATTAACCTTTCAAAAGACTCTTGAACCAGAGCTAGTCCCAACAACTTTAGTTTACCTAACTCAAACAATCCAATTGGTGATCCGCATCATCTCCTATATAACACTTCAAAAGGTACCATTTAAATACTTGCCTGATATATAACTGTTATTATAGAAAAATTCTATCAATGGAAGATGTTTACCCCAACTATCCCTAAATCTAATACACAGACACACAATATTTTCTTGAATACTTGAATAGTAATCCCTGCATCTTAACAACTATGTACGTCTAAGCATACTGGGAAGCATCAAAAGTGGCCTTGACTAGAATGAACTGTGCAGACTCGGTTAACCTATCGACTATCACCGAATGCGTAACACTTCTGTTTCGTAAATTTCGGTTTACGAAATCAACAAACAATTTATTATTCGATCAAATGATAAATTGAGTCATGGATATGATAATCTCGCGAAAGCACTATTTAATTGCTCAATTATATGAAATACACACAATTTATCTGAATGGTGTGAATCGTTGTGGGAATTAGAGCACAAGGGTAAAATCGTCATTTCGCCTCATATTGAAGATGTATCATCCGAGGAAAACAATGAACTGGGTCCTAGTCATGGTAGGATCATGAGAAATGGTATTTAAATCCCTAAGTCATATAAATGGAGGAGTACTTGATGGATTAGAGTGGATTTGAATGAGAATTAAGGATAAGGGCATTTTGGTCTTTTCCCAATCATTTAAATGTTCCCTTCAGCTCATCTCCCACCAGCCACACCACACTCCCCAAAATAAAACATATTCTGAAATTGAGGAGAAATAGAAGGAGTTTGAGGATAAGGGAGTGTATAAGTGAGAGTTAGGAAGTAGGGGTATAATGGTCACTTCACACCTCATTAACCCTTTCTGCTCATGAGTGTTATAAGGCCTGAACATTCACCTCTTTTCCCTCACAACTCAGAAAGCCAGAAAGAGAGAGTGGAGAAAAAGAGAGAGAGGGCGAAATGGGAGAGGAAGAAGAAGGGCTTGATACCACTTCACCTCTTCATGCATGTAAGTGTAATTGGTGCCATCCTATTCCATTTTCAATTCTCTTTGCAATGGCACCATTTCCAGCAACTGATTCATCTCCATTTCTGTTCTACCATGGTCAAAGGTCAAGACTCCTTGTGACCATTAATGGAGTTTGAACTCCTATCTACCTTGCATGTGCAAATGAACATTAGGTTGAGGTAGAATTGGGGCTACATTGTGCATTGAAGTAGTAAGAGGAAGAGTTTAGTTGCTGAGCTGAAGATTGAAGTCATGGTCGGTACATAGGAGCTCAATTTCGTGGCTCATGGTGGTTGTAAGTTGAAGATATAAGCTCACAACAATTTCTCCTCAAGAAACAGTTTTGACCACGTATGGTAAATCCTCCGTAACTCCCTCCATAGTTATCAGTTGAATGTTATTTTTTCTTCTCTAGAAACTAGGCACAAAATCCTTCAGTTTAGGCACAAGAACCACTTAATTTGACTTAGTATTTTTGGAGAAATATGATTTACAAGTTTTACTTTTGAATCAGGGCCAATTTTGAATCAGTCATAGTGTTTTAGCCATAACTCCCAGAATACTCATCATATCAGTGTGGGACTTGAACCATATGAAAGTAGACAAAAGTATCTACACATTAGGCACTGTTTGAATGATTTTGGTGAAGAATTGAATTACCTATGCCTGATGCAAAGCAGCTCTCAGATGCTGCCAAACCAAATTTGAAGATAGTGGCCGCGTTCTAGGAGTTGGGAATAAATCGGAATGAGAATGGGACTTCATTGTTGATTTGAGATGCATTTGGGTATGCTACAGTATCTGGTTTTGTGGTGGTGGCTTCGAGTTTGTTGGAGCGTGGGAATCAAATTCGGGGATCGTTCGAGCGGTTACGTGTTGATACATTTCGAAGTCTCGACAAGTTCCGTGATTTTCATCACGATCGGTGAGTTTTACTCACGTTAGGGTTTTATCTTATTGTTTTCAAACTTATCGCATTTCTGGTTTTGTAGCAATGATTCTGATTTCGAAAGATTATCGAGTCGAAAACCGTTTTTCGGAAAATACGTTTTACGTTTTTTTATAAAAATATATGTGTATTCTATAGATTTTTGATTGAAATGTTTGGACTGGAATTATGCGCTGGAATACAATATATATTATATGTTTTGAGGTTGGATTTTGATCGGAATTGGGATTGGACGCGAACGGAGAAGCGAAATGAGAGAAACGGAATGAAAACGAAAGACAGAACAGGGCACACGGATCGTGCTCCCCTGTGGCACGAACCGTGTGCCATCTTCGCAGATGGGAAATTAAATTGGTGCATCACGCACGGGTCGTGCGCCCCTAGGGCATGGACCGTGCAAGTGGTTCTGTCTCGGGGTGCAAATTTCTCGTTTCGTCGCTCCTTTCGATTCCAAACCTCTTCTAATCTTCTTCCCAACCAATTGTGATGATATTACCTTGATAAAATCATTGTTTTGAAGGTGTTCAGCTTGATTTTTGAGAAAAGGTTTTGAAAGTATAAATATTCGAAAAACAGAAAAGTAGACCGCGTGTGAGTACATGTTTTGAATAATAAAACGGATTAGATGTCCAACTTGGTATCGTATTATAACGCCGGATGTCTACTATCGTATTCATCAAAACGGGTTATAGAACAACGATAGATATAGATTATATCAAATATAGAAGTCGACTCAATGCGGGTGTGGTATATAGATTATATCGAAAATAGGAATCGGCCCAATGCGGGTGTGATATATAAATTATATCAAGTTGGGTGACGACCCGACGAATAGCATACTAGGCGGGGAAGTCATGAGCCCCTACCCTAGGCCCTGGAAAACGTTATGGAATGGTTACTAACGGGGGTTTATTGTGATTGTGGTTGTTTCACAGACGATGTTATGCTAAGTTCAATACACGACTCGCTGGGGTTGTGGTTGTTTCACAGTCGGTGTTTCGATTGGTAAGCCTGTAATGGTAAATTACAAGGCTTAAAAAGAATTAACAGCACATAGATATCGTGATTGTGGTTATTTCACAGACGATGTTATGCTAAAAATGTATATACGCAAATAGTTTATAAACTTACCTATGTTGCAACGATTTTATAATGGAACCGAGTGATTGTAAGGGGGCACGTAGAACTCACTGAGATATGTTATCTCACCCTATCATTATTGTGGTTTTTACAGAGAAACAGGAAAAAAGGAAGACCAGGCGACACGAGTAGGTGACGTGCTTATGGCGAAGCCGAAGAATTGTAGCCTTGATGTTTTCGATTATTCTTCTTTTGTTGTTTCTGTTATGGTTATGTAACTTATATTTGATATGAGTTGTATGAACCTTTTTTCGCTCCTCTGTTTATGATATTGCACCTCAGGCTTTGTGTTCCTTTTGAATCGTGAACCAAGTGAACTTCATGGAAATGAAGATGGATGAATCTGAGATATTATGTTTCATTTCGGAAAAAATTTAGCATGTTCAATATTTAAACGTATTGTGTCCTCTGATTATGGCTAAGCTGTGCATTTCAATGTATCTACATGTTAGAAATATTGGGGTGTTACAGAATGGAATCACAACCCTTTGGTTCTTGGTACACCTGACCGTGTAGTCTAGATACTCTAGGAGAATTTCAACCATGAATGAAAATAAAGACATAGTGGATTTCGAATTTAGTTCCATAACTTCCACTTTGTTGTTTCCCAACTTTACCTTACTAAAATTAAAATTTCTTTTTCTCTCTTCCAACTTTCATATAGAAAAACCATTGTGAATAACAAGAGATATACACAAAACTAATAAATTCAAACTATATACTAAAAAGATTCCTTCTCACCTTAAAGGAAAGATTTTTGACTAAGAGAAACTAATAATATGATTCACCTGTCCCTTAAAATCATAGCCGTAAATGAGTAAGAAACAAGTAAATCCTACACATAATCAGACTTAATTATCGCCCAATATCTTTAAACATTTAACATATAATCTTACTTCCTTTTTTCCTGTCCAACATCCTATTTTATTCACTTAGATGTATTCTTCACAGCTCTATCATCTGAATTTACTTTCAATTTACCATCACTACAAAAAAAACGCAGGATAAGCGACAGATTTTAGCGACGGAAACCAAATCCATCGCAAAATTTAACTTAGCGAGGGATTTAGCAACACATAATTCCGTCGCTAAAATGGCGCGCTTTGTTTTTAAAAAATAAATCAAATCTGTCGCTAATTAAAAAATCCGTCGCTAAAAATTCGTCGCAAAAATGACGTGACCGTTGGCAGTTCTTGGAATGCGTGAAAGAATTAAATCCGTCGTTAAATTTGAATTCCGTCGCTCAAAATCCGTCGCTAAAAAATGAAGTGACCGTTGGCAGTTCTTGGAATACGTGAAAGAATCAAATCCGTCACTAAAAATCCGCCGCTACCCTTATTTTTTCATTACCACCGTAAACCCTCCTCACTTCTCTCTTCACTCCTCTTTTCTCTTCTCTCACTCATTTTTCTCTCTTCTCTTCTTCAACCTCCAACAACCTCCTTCACCACCATCTCTCCGCCACCATTGCGCCACGCCACCACCATAATCTTCTCCATTTTCTCTCACTCACCAAACGAAACCGTCTCATTTTCTCTCACTAACGAACCGGTCTCCCTCTCTCTCCTCATTGGTTAATCTTAAAAAACAGTCTTATAAGCTACAAAATAGTGTTTCAAAGGTTTATTCTTTTTCTCATGGTGCTCAGTTTTTTTCGATTGCAGGTATAGAGACTGGTGAAAATGGGTTGCAGTTACTGATAGAGAAATTCTTTTGGTTTTGGATTGGAAGGGAAAGTTTCTGTGAACCCTAAATCTATTTATCTATTTATTTGCTTTCCATTTATGATTTAGGGGCCTGATTCATTTTAGTTGTTAATAAACAGAAAAAATCTGATGTCTGATGTCTGATGTCTGCTGCTAAGTGGTTAACAACACATTGAATTTTCCAGGATTTTACTTCATGTTGCTGTTGGTTCACTGAATTTGCAATTTTCCCTTCTTTTCCTTTCTTTTTGCTTCGTGAGGTAACTGTTGTGGCATAAAAAACAGGCTTTTTTAAAAAATTAAATTAAATCCGTCGCTAACTTTTGACATATCCGTCGCTAATTTTTTTTAAAAAAAAAATAAATCTGTCGCTAACTTTTGAAAATCCGTCGCTAAATATTAGCGAGACTCTTTTTAGCGACGTATTTTGTCCGTCGCTAAGTCACATTAGCGACAGATTTTGGATCATTACCGACGGAAAAATCCGTCTCCTATCCTACTTTTTTTTGGGTAGTGCATAACCCCTTCTTTTTCATGATGAATTGCAACATGCCAGATGTCTTTGCAAACGCCACCCTTCCACTAAAAATATCGCTATTCCTATGAAATTTCTTAGCCAAGATCGACATATAACATAACCTTTATTTACTATATTAGGCCCCCTTAGACTCGAGACATCAGAATATTCCATTTTCTTTTTCGTGGCACCCATTAAAATATAAGATATTAATCACTCTAACTATCATTCATAACTTTCATGAGATCCCTGCTTACTCATCTTTGCTAAAATAATTCCATTAATATAATATTTTTTTCGTCACTCCATTCACTTACCAAACTAATTTGGACGATTTTTTCACAATACCTTATGATTATCTAGAGCTTTATAATGTCCCTCACCAAAAAGTATTACAACCTATTTTAACATGAACTATGTCCCTAAATCACTCAATAATTCTTTTCTAAACTTAGGTGTTTGAATAGTTCAGTTGCCAATGTTATAAGGATATTATTGACTAACATCTATCTAGAATCCATTTATGAAGCTATTTGCAAAATCGTTGATCTCTTGTGATTCCAAAGATTCTATTAAGCTCACTTTTTGTCTTATTTGTATAGAGTTCCTTGCTAATAACTCAAGAAAGGCATCACCAAATTAGTATTTTTGTTGAATACATTCCAATAGAGTCCTTAAGTTTAATTCTATCTCTATATTTTCTATTTCCACTAACCCTCTTTCACACCCCCAACACTTTAACTAAAATGAAAACTTGTCTTCATCCTTCCTTTGTCTCGCAATTACTACTCGGCTCTATTTTACTCCTATCCCAAGATTTCAAAATTTTTACTAACCTAAATTATATCTTTCACATATGATATATAATCATTTAGGGGCTACTAATTAACTAGCAGTTTCATATACTAAGTGTTATGGCAATGTTATAAAAATTAATACTCTTTACACCGACTCACTCGAGAGATTGGAAACAACATTATTTTTTCATTTCCCCCGTAAGTTCAGATATTGTGGAATACGTGGGGAAGTATGATGAGCAGGGGGACTTGGTGTCAACCAAGTTCCCCATTGGTTGGTCCAAAGCGCATTTCAACCGATCTTCCGGTTCTTACAACCTGCGTGAGAAATCCTTGGATGCTGAAGACAAGGAGACCTTAACAAGTGTTTACTAATTCAGTTTCTAGTTATGCCACCGTGGCAATACAGTTAGGAATTCTGTTCCTCTATATAAAGCAAATCATGTAACAAGTTCAACACAATTGTAAAATCATTCTTTCAGAAATGAATACACATTGAATCAAACTCTCTCTTTAGTTTTAGCATGGTATCAATTGCCTTCTTCCCCCTGGGTGCGTAACAGAATTCTATTACAGAGTCTGTTACATCTTCTTCTTCACGATTTCGCTTCATTTCCTTCAATTCTCTGCGCATTCCTCTGCACATTCAGCAGTCCTTTCATCAAGATTCTGGTCTCCTGCATCTTTTTCTTTCTGGACATTCACGTCTCTTCAACCTGCAATTCAGAATATTTCAATCTTTCCGTGTATTCAACAATGGCAACAAATTCAGTAACAAATGAAGTCATTCCAGATTCAGAACAAACTCAGGTGTTTCAATCAGGTTCCTCACTCCACTCAGGTTCCAATTTCATATCTGGTCCCAAGCTTTCTATAAAACTAGATGATAAGAACGTTTTACTATGGAATCAACAAGTTGAGGGAGTGATTCTCACTCACAATCTTCATAGATTACTAGTGAATCCTAAAGTGCCAGCAAAATATAATTCTCCTGATGATGAGAAACTGAACAAAGTTTCTCCAGAATTCTCTAAGTGTGCGTTTGGATGGGGCATTTGAAAATTCAAGGGAATTTCAAATTTCATGTAATTCAAATACATCAATTGAAATCCATTAATTTTCAAAATTATTTGTTTGGATAGGGTAATTAGAATTCTTCAATTCTTAAAATTTCTTGTTTGGATAGAGTAATTAAAATTCGTAATTTTTTTTTTATGTTTTTTTAAAATTCTTCACTTTACCCAATGGTCAAATGACATGCGAGTTCAACGATCGACTGGACCGACCCACCAGATGTCGGGGCTGACACATTGGGAATAAATTGGTCCCGGCCTACCGAGTTAGAGGTGACAAAGCAGGCTACCCGGCCCGTGTTGGACTGGAATATTTTCGGGCCGTGTTCAATGATCGAATGATGGTTTACCGAAATAGAGCTGCTCAAGGATCGTCAACAAAATAAAAAAAATAAATTAAGAAAAAGAAAGAGTGATTTGGTGGAGGCTACTTTCGTTTTTTGATCGCTAATCATTAAGATCAAAACTTCTTATATCTTAAAAGATCGGTTACACATGGATCAACAATACAATAATTTGTTGTAAGAAAAACAATACAATATGTTCACACATTTAATCGTTACTTTTAAATAGAGTTGCTTTCAAATTAAACAGTTGCCTTCAAATTAGTTTAAACCGATATAATAATTATATATAACTGTTGCATTTAGTGCATGTATATATATATGTATGAATTGGACGAGAGAGAGAGAGAGAGAGAGAGAGAGAGAGAGAGAGAGAGAGAGAGAGAGAGAGAGAGAGAGAGAGAGAGAGAGAGAGAGAGAGAGAGAGAGAGAGAGAGAGAGAGAGAGAGAGAGAGAGAGAGAGAGAGAGGGGAGGGAGGGAGGGAGGGAGAGAGAGACCAATTTGGTATTTTTGGAAAATTATTTTCTTTGAAGAAAATTATTGTGCAAAAAAAATATTTTTTTAAAGAACATTTTTGGCAAGAAAGGAATTTCAAATTCTACATTTTTAGGTGGTATTTCAAATTCTTTAAATTTAGTCTTACAAAAATACCTGATAAAATCCATTCATTTTGAAAATTCTCCATATTTATTATCCAAACAAGTTAATTTAGTTTGAAGCATTTGAATTACCCTCTTAAATTACATTACCCTATAAAATTGCCTCATCCAAACACACTCTAAGTGGATTGTACATGATCAGGCCTTATACACTTGGCTCTTATCTACACTTTCTGATACTATCCTTCCTCGTGTCCTAAGCTGCAAGCATGCTAGCCAAGTTTGGGACAAAATTTACAAGTATTTCTTTGCTCATCTTAAAGCCAAGACGCATAAACTAAGAACCGAGTTAAAAACTCTCAAGAAAGGTTCAAAAACTATCTCAGAATTTGTCACTAAGGTTCATACCATTGCTGACTCTCTCACAAAAAGGTACACACATTCTATCCCATCTCATATTCCCTGCTTTGACTCTTTCCCCCTGACTTGGGCGTCGGAGTATCTTTGTTGGTACACCCGCCAGCTCTGCTCGCGACCTCATCGTCCCAACAAAGAGATCCACATCAATGTGGTTATATTGCTTCTGCAGGTTAGGTTTTGATGATGATATGTTCGAAGTCAAAATGACAAGCAGGTTAGGTTTTGATGATGTGTTCAAATTAAGCGGAAAAATGACCAAGCGGAAATCCAAGTCAAACAAGACTCAAGAAGTAAGGGTAGTCTCTAGGGTTTGGGTCATGTCTTAGGATACTTTGTAAGCCGCTTCTGAGGTTCAGCTCATCTCACAGTTACATAGCCTCACAATTTTCAAAATACATGCATGCACATAGGTAAGGCACGTAACATAAAAACTATTTTGTGGAAGTTAGAAATCGATTCATGACTTCTTTCCTAAAGCCAAGAATCGATTTCCAACTTTGTGCAAAAGATAGAAATCGATTTCCCAAAGCAAAGAATCGATTCCCAAATTGTTTTTAAAGCTAAGAATCGATTCCTATTATTTCTCAGAAGACTAAAATCGATTTCCTACTCTATTTTTAAAGTGCAAAATCGATTTCCTTCCTGTTTTCAAAGCTATAAATCGATTTGCATCTCACTTAGATCAAGCAATGAATCGATTCATCAACTATACTATTTTAAGCCAAGAATCGATTCATCAGCTCATGCACCTAAGCACTAAATCGATTTCTTCCTTTATAAAAGCACTCAACGGTCATATTTTTAAAGCTGATAATCGATTTCCTCTTACTCTTTAAAAGCAAACAATCGATCACTCATTCCTATTTTCCAAGACAAGAATCGATTTACCATCCTAGGCTTTTCAAGTAATTAATCGATTCCTAAAATCAGTCAACGGTCATATTTCTCCTAAGTCAATAAATAGGGACTTAGTGTTTCTCAGAAAAACACAACCCATTCTTACGCTTACGCTGAAACGCAAAACTCAAAAACCCTATAGCACACACACTTTTGTTCTTCAAGTATTTTTCATCTGTCAGAGATGATTAAGGGTTAGATTTGGGGTTGGTGATCTTCAAGTTGTGTAATCTGCCTTCATAAGAGATATTTTGGTTTTTCATTTTGTAATTTGTTTTACGTTGTTCACAATACTAGGGAGTGGGGTATCTCTCTAGAGTTGCTGTTGGTACTAGGGAGTGGGGTATCTCTCTAGGGTTATTGGTTGTAACAAGGGTGGGGTATCTCTTGTTGTTGCTGTTGCTGTAGATTTGAGGGCTCTTCATAGGTGGGGTATCCTAGAAGAAGAGTGTCTGAGTCTGTAAAGGTTTCCAAAGCACCTGTAAGCTTTGTTGTGGTTAGTGGAAAATCTCACAAGGGTGTGAGGACTGGACGTAGGTCACTTGGAGGTGACCGAACCAGTATAAAATTCGCTATGTTCTTTTCTGCTTTATTTTCAGTTTTCGTTTCTCGTTAATTCGTTCCATAAACCTGCGCGAAAAATAAATCAAGTCGTTAAATGGGACTTAATTTTTAAAATCTCAATTCACCCCCCCTCTTGAGACTGAAGCCACTTGGTAACAATCAACTTGTTCTAACCCTTGGGCGACCAAGGTACAGATCATTGGCGACCACAGTGGGAGCCCAGGCGCTATCCCACCTCATCTCCCCAATATGGCCCCTCGAGGCAGACCACCCAGCAAGCGAGCTCCACGTCTACAAAGCGTGCCTGAAATCCCAGGTCAACCACAGGCTACACTAGAAGGTATCGCCGTGATGGCGGAGGAAACCATCCCCGTCCCTCCTCCTGACCTTGCTCCACAAGAAAATATCATTATACCTGTCGTAGCGGTACAACAACTCTTGGACGTGCTTAATGGCAGACCAGGCGCTGGCACAGCAAGAAGAAAGGTTAACCCAAATTGAAAGAGAAGTGGCCTCAATCTGGGTAGCAACTTCCCCCGCCCCCCTACAGGAGGAATGTCAACCCCCTAGGTGACATCGAACCCCGCCCAGGAGGCACCCCGTCCACAGCTCCCCGCTCAGTAGAAGGGCGCGGAGAAAGTGGAGGTCCTCCCCTCGGACGCCCCGTCTTCCTCGGGCTCAACATTTTCACCAGAAAAATCACCAGATGAAAGCTCGTCTTTCGCCTCCTCCGACCCACCTCGCTCCCCCAACAGACGACACCGCCGTCACTCTTCAGATCTCCGGCGAAAGCATCGAGATCGGTCTCCACGGCGAGGAGGTGGTGGTCGCTCCCACATGGGTCCGTTTACAAGAGAGATCGATGAATTCCCCATACCAACTTTCTTGGAGAAACCCCCGTCCTGAACATGTACGACTGGATCGACGATCCTGATAACCACCTGGATTATTTTGATTTGATGATGCAGTATAGGGGCGCCAGGGATCCAGTGAAATGTAAGATTTTTCCTTTAACCCTTGAAAAGTGGGCCCTTGCTTGGTTCAGAGATCTCAAACCAAACTCAAGGGGAACGTGTCGACAACTGGCCCGACTTTTCTCTACCAGGTTCACTGCCTCCAGGATCAAGCCCAAGGCAGTCGAAGTACTCAAGGACGTTCGACAGGGAGAAAAGGAAACACTCCGAGAGTATATAGAATGATTCAACAAAGAAGCATCTAATGTCAGAGATCTAGAGGATAAGATGCGACTCTACTTCTTAGCAGACGACCTCAAGCGTGGAAGTCTATTTGAAATTGAGATCGGCGTCAATAAACCACGAAGCTTGGGCGATGTTGACTCTCTGTCATATGATATAAGTTGCTCAATTTTAGAACCAAACCTGCATGAGTTTGATTGTAATTCTGTCATTATCAAGGGAATTAGCATAGTTTAGATCAAATGTATTAGGAAGTCAATTGTAAGCAATTTCCAGAATTTCTGGTGTTATACTGTAATTGAAGACCTTCAAGTTGTTGTGGCATCAACTAGCGAACCAGACAATTGCCTAGTGATGCAACAGGAATTGGAAGGATTTGTTTCTGGAACTTTTCGCGTCGCGACCAGGAGGTGTCGCGTCGCGACGCAGCAAAAGCATTCCGCAGGATTTGTTTCTGAAAATTTTCGCGTCGCGACGGGTGCGGGTCGCGTCGCGATGGCTTGCCGAAATTAGGGTTTTAGTTGCAGTTTTGCGAATTTTGAAGGACTGATCCATTTTGGAGTGCAACTAAGTTTAGAGCAGCCGAGAGAGGCGAATTTGGAGGCTTCCAAGCACTTGGGAACAAGGGTTTGAAGGTTCTCATGACTTCCTTCACTTGTATTGTCTCTTTTATCTTAATTTGTACTTCTCTGATCATGTGTAACTAATTTTCCAAGATTAGGGAGAGATGAGTCTCTCCAAACCTATCCTATGAATACTTTGTTATGGTTAATTCAGTTATTGGTTTGGTTTATCATATGTCTAAGATCTCCATGTTTAATGCTTTATTACTACATATGATAGTTTTAATGATTTAGGGTTTGTGAACACCATAGGGATATGGGTTTGCATACTTGATATGGGGTTTTAGATCACTTACTTGAGGAGCATAGGAATATGAAATTAAGTTTGTGAATTAGGGTATCTCAATTATGTAAAAGGGGTTTTGAGGCAAGGGATTGTGCTTAGCCTACTTTAGTGAATTTTTTTTTTTTTTTAAAATTGGGGAAGAGGGAAATTTTTATTAATCAAAGTGGCACTAATGGCCATTTTACAACTGTCCCCGAGGGGATTTGAACTCAGCACCTTGAGAATATAAGCCTAACTCTTACCACTGAACTAACACCTCAAGTGTGCCTACTTTAGTGAATTGAATCTGATATCTTGAATAAATAACTTGAAATTAATTGAAGGTTCATGTGATAGGTGAGGGGAGAGGATTCGATTCCTAATCGCTTTCTCTCGCTTTATTAAACAACCGTTTTATTTTGCGTTACTTATAAATTCCAAAACTATTCCAATTTTCCATCTAAGAATTTATAACTTTGCTATTGTGAACAACGTGCAATCCCTGTGGATACGACCGGTACTTACCGTTTTCTCTATTACTTGCAACGTTTCAGTACACTTGCTGAATCTCTAACAAGTTTTTGGCGCCGTTGCCGGGGATTGTTGATTTAGTTGTCAACGAGGCAAACGAGTTGATTCTTAGATTTTAGTTTACGCTTTTATTTTATCTGTTGGTTACTTAATTCTGTTACTTAGTGATTTTTATCAGACTTGTTAACGGTTTGCCTAGTGTTTCAGAGATCAGTTTATGCGGAGCAAGGGTCCACAAGAATTATTGTTTGACCCAGAAATTGAAAAGTTAGCAAAAGCAAACGAAGAAAAGCAAAGCTAGCTAAGCAACAAACTAAGGGAGAATCACAGGTACACTTAGTTTCAGAAGTAGAAATGGCTGGAGTTCCACCTCCAAGACGTACTCTCGGTGACTTCGGGAGGAGAAATCAGGGCGCTCAAGCATTCACTTTCCAACCAGTGAGGGTTGCCCAGTTTGACATCAAGTCTTCTGTTCTAACTACTTTGAGATCAGAACAGTTTTCAGGGTCTGATGCAGAAGACCCCAACCAACACCTGTTTCAGTTTTATGAAATTTGTGGGACCACTCATCCTGAGGGAATTAGTGAAAGCGCCAAGAGAGTGCGCCTATTTCCATTCACCCTAACAGGCAGGGCTAAGGATTGGTTGAACACCATACCAGCAGGAACTGTGAACACTTGGAGTGAACTTGAGAACAAATTCTTGGAACGATTCTTCCCAATCTCCAAGTTCATCAAAAAGAGAGCAGATATCTCCAACTTTGTGCAAGGAGACTCTGAGTCCCTATATGATTCCTGGGAGAGATTTAAATTATTGCTGAAAAAATGTCTAGGGCATGGTATTGATGACTTTCTGCAGCTACAAACATTCTGCCATGGGTTGCAGCCTCAGACCAGAATGATGTTAGATGCCTCAACTGGAGGATCTTTAGGTACAAAAACATGGGAGGAAGCAAAACAGTTGGTGGAAGATATGGCTTCTAATGAGTACAGGATTCAGAATGATCGTGATGCAGTAGGTAAAAAGGGTGTGTTGGAGTTGGACTCTAACAGTGCTGTGTTGGCCCAACAAAAGTTAATGTCTATGCAGATTGAAGCTCTCACTAAGCAGTTAACCGCAGCTTGTTAGGTGGGTTCAAAGGCTCAAGCGACAGTTCAATTCGTACAGACAAGTGGGTGCACTTATTGTGGTAGAGAACCCCACGAGGGTGACTGCACAACTCATGGAGAAGCAATTGAGCAGGCCAGCTATATGGGAAACTTTCAAAGACAAGGTGGGAACCCGTTGTCTAACACTTACAATCCGGGGTGGAAGAATCATCCCAACTTCTCTTGGAAGAACAATAATGAGGCCACAGGTTCAAACCAACAACAATCTCAGGGACCTATCCAACAACAAAAGACCCCCTCTCGATTGGAAGATGTTTTGACCCAATTCATGAACATGACCACAAATACCTTCCAAGCCCAAGAACAAGCTATGAAGAACATGGGGAAGAACCATGAGGCTTCGATGAAGAACTTGGAGGTTCAGATTGGCCAGTTGTCAAAGCAACCTGCTGAGACATCTAGTGGAGGTTTTCCTGCTAGCACTGTTGATAATCCCAAAAACGAGAGTTGCAATGCTATTTCGTTGAGAAGTGGTAGAGAGCTTAACCTTGGAGAAAGAAGTAGTGAGATTGAGGTGTTGAGGGAGGAGTTGAAAAATAAAAATGAAGGAGTTGAAAATGAGCTTAGTAGAAAAACGTAGGGAGCGGTGAAGTCTAACCCAAAAAAAATTTGTTTTCTGAAAATGTGCAGGTAGACGAGAAGCCCAAAGAACTTCCTCTATACATGAAGTTACCATATCCGCAATTGGCGAAGAAGGAGCAAAAGGATGAGCAATTCTCAAAATTCATGGATGTTTTCAAAAGCCTCCACATCAACATACCATTAGCTGAAGCTCTTGAGAAAATGCCGGTATATGCTAAGTTCATGAAGAAGTTGCTGACAAAGAAGAAGAAGCTTACGGGAGATGAAACAGTGGCATTGACAGAAGAGTGTAGTGCCATCATCCAGAACAAGCTCCCCCCTAAGTTGAAAGATCCAGGGAGTTTCACCATACCTTGTGAAATTGGTGAGGTTAAAATAGGGAAGACCCTATATGATTTGGGGGAAAGCATCAATTTGATGCCATTAGCTATGTGGAGAAAACTTGGCGGAGGTGAGGTTAAACCGACTCACATGACTCTGCAACTTGCTGATAGGTCAATACGGCATCCTTATGGAATTGTAGAAGATGTTTTGGTTAAGGTCGACAAATTCCTCTTCCCAGTGGATTTTGTGATTCTTCAACTTGATGGTGACACCGATGTCAAGCGTACTGTGGATGGAGACAGTGACTTCCCATTCATTTTGGGACGACCCTTCCTCGCTACTAGTAGGTCTGTGATTGATGTGGCAAGTGGGACTGTTACACTAAGAGTCCAAGAGGAAGCTGTGATATTCAGTGTACTTATGCCCAATGACCCGAAGCAGGAAAAAAGGGAGTGTCACCGCATTGAGGTACCTACTCCGATGGTTGAAAACGGAGTTCACCTCTACACAACTGTTGAGGACCCCGTGGTGTTATGGGAAGATCTGAAAGAAGTTGTGAGTAAGTCTGGGGATCCGCTTTTACAGTCCCCCCATGCATCATCTGACTGCAAGCTGAAAGGAAAAGGTGCCCAAGGAGCATTCAAGGAGGCACCGGAGAAACTGATTTTTCCACCTGAGCCAATGTGAAGCATCCTCTAAAAACCGTCAAGCTAGTGACGTTAAAGAAGCGTTGAGTGGGAGGCAACCCACTGTGAGGTAACAAGTATTTATTTTAGTTAATTTTTAAGTCTTTATGTAAAAACTGGGGTCTGCGAATTTTGCGTCGCGACGGAGAGGACTTACAAAAGAAAATTTCAAATTAAAAGTGTTCTGTCTGTTTTCGCGTCGCGGTGCCTAGTGTCGCGTCGCGATGCGTTTAAAGTTTTTTAAAAACTGATAGTTCTGTCTATCATCGCGTCGCGATGGCATGCTGTTGCGTCGCGACGCGACACAGTTTTGCCTGTTTATTCAGGCATGCGCACAACACCACACACACAAACACATTTTGTGCGCCAAGTTCAAATTATCCCCCTCCCCATTACGGTTTTTGCTCCAATTTGGTGTGTATTCTCGCAACTTGGCACGAATTCTTCATTGCAAACATCTCCAGGTAACCATTACCCTGAATCTCAAGCATGAATTTCAATCTTTTTAGTGGCTATGTGGGGTAATTTGGGGCTACGAATTGTGGGGAGTAGAAGTGAAATTAGGAGTTGATTATTGTGCTACCCCCTTCTAAATTGCATGATTGTTGGTTGCCTCTGAATTTGGGGAAGTAATGGTTTGAAATTGATTAGGAAAAGAAATTTTTGGTAGTGTATGCAAGGTGTTTGAAAAAAGGCTTCAATTAAAAATCGGTGTAAGCAAACTGTTTGACAAAATGCCTCAATGACATATCTGTGTAGGCCAAGTGTTTGATAAAATGTCTCAATGAATTTTTGCTATGAAACCCAACTGTTTGTGAAAATGCCTGAGCGAATTTTTTTTGGTTGCCGGATTGTGCTTAAATTGTGTCAATGATCATGGAACCTTAGGGTAGTCGACTTAGTGGCCAGAAATGTTAATTGCCTGTTTTTGTTAAATTCTCTGCTGTGAGTGGGGCCTACACCAAGGATCCCCTGAGAACTAACAGTTTGTTGCTGGAATTTGGTTCTTTAGTTTGTTGCAAGACATTTCCTAACATGTGCAAAATGGGAAAGCAAAGCAGAGTCGGCACTTCCAAGAGAAGTCGGAGGGAACCATCCTTCGATGCTGACAGATTTAGGTCCCCAGAGCATGAGGAGCGCTACCAGCAAGTAGTCAAGGGGAAGAAAATCAACCTGGAGCGGGCCTTCAACCTCAGCACGGGTGAATTCGCGATCATCACCTCTACGCTCCAGGAAATGGGGTGGCTCACTATCAACTCAATGATTAAGCAAGCTAACCAGAGCTTGTTGAGAGAGTTCTACTCAAATGTTTACTGGGAAGAAGAGAAGGACAAGTCCACAACCGTCTTTGTCAGAGGAAAAGAGGTATCTTACTCACCGGAGAGCATTAACAGACTTCTTGGGCTACCTGAGTTCTCTTCCTGTGCCATGGGGTATGCCTTAGCCCACTTCAGGGAAATTGATTATGAGGGGACGCTGAGAGAATTGTGTCGTCAGGGAGCACAATGGGACAAGTATGCACCGGGATTGCAAAGCTTCCCCAAGCGTTTCAACAACATGGCACTGAAGCCTATTCCTAAGGCCTGGAACTCATTCTTCAACCAAACCATAGTGTCATGCTCTAACTCCTCCAATGTGAAAGTAAAAGCGGCCATGGGGTTATTGGCCATCATGAGAGGTAACAGGTTGAATCTGGGGGAAATCATCTCCAGCAGCATTGCAGAAATAGTGAAGTGTCCCAGGGCTAGATTGGGGCACGCTTCAGTGATCCATGCTCTTTGCAAGCAGCAAGGCTGCCCTGAGTTCCCCGATGACCTGCTGATTGACCCCAGGGAGCTTATTATAGCATCATGGATTCTGAAGTAACCAGAGGGACCGATGGACGGGGCCATACCTCCTCAGGCATCATCTCCAACTCCTCAGCAGCCAGTAGGCCCATCTTACCGGCAGCAGTTTCAGAGCGACCCCTCATTCCAGTATGATCTCCTGATGGCCAGCTGGTGTGGGTCGTCGAGGTTATTACAGCAGCAGGGCGTGGATACCTCACACCTTGCATCAACCCGAGTTCATCATGCTGCCCAGGAGTACATGGCTGAGAACAGAGCTGCTGACACTGCAGGACCATCATCTTCACCCCCAGCAGAGGAGGAGCCAGATTCAAAGGATCCACTATTGTCAGGGGATGAGTTCATTGAGCGTCACTTTTCATTCCCTTGAGCAGGAGGCTCACCTTATCATTTATCTTTTTCAGACATTATTATTTTCTAGCTTTTATCCTTATGCACTTTTTGACTTTATTTTGCATTTTGGTCTGTACTATATTGTTACAACTTATTCTGTGATTTTGAGACACCACTTCCTTGATTTGTGGTATTTAGCTTAACATGCTTTGCAGCTTCAATTATGATGATTTGTGGTATTTAGATTAACATGTTTTACATTTTACCTTGTGATTACTAGTGTGTCAAATTTTATCATCAGGTATTGTCAGTGGTCAAGACAAAAGTTGAGGAAAATCTAAATCATTTGTGGGCAAGTCCTCTCGAGTTCCATCTCTTGAAATCCCAACCGTGAGGTGAGCCCAAACACTTATATCATGATTGTGTGTATTCCTTGCTTGCATTAGTCTGCAGAACTTGAACTTGTACTTAACAATCTTGCATGTGAGTTACATACACATTGAGGCAAAATATATATTTTTTTTTGGAAACCCTGAGCCTTTCAAGCCACCCAATTATTGTTTATCCCTTGTTAGCCCCTCTGAGCCTAATTATTGTTTTTAAATTTTTCTGCAAATCATATGCCTAGTTGTTTCTTAACTTGGAGTTAGGTAGACAAATGTTTGTGAGTGGGAAAAATTCTAAGTTTGGGGTTGCTCATGGAATAGCAACATTCTAAGTTTGGGGTGGTATACAAGAGAAATGAACATACAAAGAAAAGAAAGAAAAAGAAAAAAAAAGTATATCTATATATTTCAAAAAAAAAACAAATAACTCCTTCTCTTGTGGAATGCCTTAGGGAAAATGGGTAAGTGAGTGAGATTGTTGAAATTGACAAAGAGAGAAGTAGGCCTAACTCCAAGTTGTAACCTACTTATCCAAATGTTATCCACCCTTACCTAAGCCCCGTTACAACCTTGAAAGTCCTCAAATAGTGTGTATATGTATCATGTGTATAGATGTGTATAGAACTTTTTCAAGCCTATGAAACGATGATGCAGGCATTGTGAATTGAGTGACCACCTTAGACACTTCAAAGAGAGATTGGTGAGATGTGTGAAAAAGAGAGAACTTGAGAACGCTTGCCTGCTTATGATCTTGTATTTTCAAATTCGGTTTTCTTGCTACTGTATTAGGTTGATGATGATTCTTGATATACTGTGTGGTTAACTGGTTTGTGTGGAAGGTGTGACAGCTAAATCAAAAAAAAAAGTAGCCACAGCCTGAATTGAATGTTTGCTTGAGGACAAGCAAAAGTTTAAGTTTGGGGTTGTGTTGACTCTCTGTCATATGATATAAGTTGCTCAATTTTAGAACCAAAACTGCATGAGTTTGATTGTAATTCTGTCATTATCAAGGGAATTAGCATAGTTTAGATCAAATGTAATAGGAAGTCAATTGTAAGCAATTTCCAGAATTTCCGGTGTTTTACTGTAATTGAAGACCTCCAAGTTGTTGTGGCTTCAACTAGCGAACCGGACAATTGCCTAGTGATGCAGCAGGAATTGGAAGGATTTGTTTCTGGAACATTTTGCGTCGCGACCAGGAGGTGTCGCGTCGCGACGCAGCAGAAGCATTCTGCAGGATTTGTTTCTGGAATTTTTCGCGTCGCGACGGGTGCGGGTCGCGTCGCGATGGCTTGCCGAAATTAGGGTTTTAGTTGCAGTTTTGCGAATTTTGAAGGACTGATCCATTTTGGAGCGCAGCTAAGGTTAGAGCAGCTGAGAGAGGTGAATTTGGAGGCTTCCAAGCACTTGGGAACAAGGGTTTGAAGGTTCTCATGACTTCCTTCACTTGTATTGTCTCTTTTATCTTAATTTGTACTTCTATGATCATGTGTAACTAATTTTCCAAGATTAGGGAGAGATGAATCTCCCCAAACCTATCCTATGAATACTTTGTTATGGTTAATTCAGTTATTGGTTTGGTTTATCATATGTCTAAGACCTCCCTGTTTAATGCTTTATTACTACATATGATAGTTTTAATGAGTTACGGTTTGTGATCACCATAGGGATATGGGTTTGCATACTTGATATGGGGTTTTAGATCACTTACTTGAGGTGCATAGGAATATGAAATTAAGTTTGTGAATTCTCTAGTTCTAGGGCTTAAGGCTTTACCAATTGACATGAATCACCTAAGGAATTAGGGTATCTCAATTAGGTAAAAGGGGTTTTGAGGCAAGGGATTGTCCTTAACCTACTTTAGTGAATTGAATCTGATATCTTGAATAAATAACTTGAAATTAACTGAAGGTTCATGTGATAGGTGAGGGGAGAGGATTCGATTCCTAATCGCTTTCTCTCGCTTCATTAAACAACCGTTTTATTTCGCGTTACTAACTTCCAAAACTGTTCCAATTTTCCATCTATGAATTTATAACTTTGCTATTGTGAACAACGCGCAATCTATGTGGATACGACCGGTACTTACCGTTTTCTCTATTACTTGCAACGTTTTAGTACACTTGCTCAATCTCTAACAGGCGACTTTCTCAGTAGATCACAGAAGTACACGGATTATGAGGAGGCTGATATGGCGAACCAAGCGGTTACGAAGAGCGTGGCCGAGAAAGACCAAGGCACGCGGCATAGTGGGCAGAAGTAGGATCAGGCTCAAAGAGATGGAGACTCCCGCTTCCGAAGATTCACCGAACGCACCAAGGCTTAATACCACCTGAGCCCAAATCCTTTCGGAATGCGCAAATACTGAATTCAGAGACATAAAGAGACCAGAACCGCTCGTCCTCAAAGAAGGACACCGACCATCAAGAAAATATTGCAGGTACCATAGGAACGGGCACGACACAAATAACTGCATGGCCCTCAAAGATGATATTGAAGAGTTAATTCGAAAAGGCAAACTCACCCAGTACATAGACAAAGATCACATTGACGGCAAAGGAGAGAAAGACGAAAAGAAGTCCGCCCGCTCCTAAAGAAAAGGAAAGAGTGCGGTCAATGAAGTCACCAAAATCGGGAAGGATGATGAGAGCGAGTCAGAAGAAGAAAATGACAATAGAAAGTCCAAGTGGCGCCCAGTCGCGATTGTCATCTCCGGCGGGTGCACCATAGAAGCGGGAGAAACGAACAAGACATCAAAGAGGCGCTGGAAAGAAATAATGATGGTCGCCTCGACCTCTGCACCCAAAGGGAAATCCAACCGATCACCTCTGGTATTCGGAGATGAAGATCTGCTAGATGGGAAACCGAATAAGTATGTCCCCATGATCATTATCGCGGTAATGGCAAACGTTGAAGTCAGAAGAGTCCTGGTCGTTCAAGGAAGCTCAGCTGACATAATCTTTGAGGACTTATTGGATGTGTTGAAGATCTCCCGAGACTTATTGGGTTCAACGGATCACCGACCACCCCTTTGGGACACCTCGAGTTGATGGTCACTTTTGGGGACGACACGGTCGAAAAACCGTTGTACAAGACAGTTAAGACCCCGTTCCTAGTTCTGCCTTGCAAGTCCGTATATCACTACATCATCGGTTACCCGACGCTGGGGAGACTGGGGGCCGTTGCCTCCACAATGCATCTCAAGATGAAATTTTACACAGATGCAGGAGAAGTTGTAACCCTGCAAGCAGATCTCAAGGCGGCCCGATGATGCCACTTCATGGGGATAAAGCAACAAGGCGAGGCCGGGTTAAAAAAAGAAGCCACGCGCGGCTGTCTCGATAAAGAACGGTAGATGAAATGTGGAAGAGAACTTTATGATATAGGGCGGGACACTCTTTTTCCTACAGGGTTTTTAATGAGGCCTGCCCATATCAAATAAAGAAAAGAAAAAATGTTCGATTGACTTGAATCTCTCTAACAAATGAGAGCGGGCTACGATCGAGCCCATACGATCCAGCGGGACGAGTTAAGTCTGAGCCAAGCTTCGGTAAACTGTCCGGTATGGAGAGCACGCCCGGTAGATCCTGGCTATGCATCGAAGCGACCACAGAAGAAGGCCGCACCCGTCCTTGCAGCGAGTTCAATCTGGACCGTGTTCCGGTAAAATACTCGAAGACGGAATCACAAACTTAAAAGAAATGTCGAAAGAGGCCACAACGGGGCCGAACGACAAAAATACCAAAGGACACGATTGGGCCTGGCAACGAACCAGAAAAATAATGGAAGAGCGTGGTCGCACCATAATAAGAGAAGATAAACAAACGATTAACATAAATTAAGTGTGCGATTACAGACAGGTTGGCGACAACGGCGCTAACGCTTCCTCCAAAGCCGCCCCAGTCGAACAAAAAGAAATTTAAATTACAGGTTTTCAAGATCGATTCACGATCACCACCGCCTCTTCACCCTGCTTGATCGCCGGCTTCACAATCTTCCCATCCCGGACCACATGGTCTTCGTTGACCACGAGTGGGTTGACCACGAGCCCGGGATGTAGAAATTGAATCTGCGCTACAGCATTCTGAAACTATTCCGAGCCAATACTAACAACTCGACTACCAACCAGCCTGACCGACTGCTTGGCCTTCTTTTGTGCCTCCTCGAGGGCGACAGCTTTGGACTCCCAGCCCTTAATCTCAATCCGCTGATCGACTACCGTACCCTCGAGCTCGGTCGTTCATAATTTCTCTTCCTTCACCTCCTTCTCAGCAGTAGCCAAGGTGACCTTGGCAGTATCTCGCTCCTCGGTCAAAATCTTAACCGACTCCTCTAACTTCAAGAGAGCATCAGAGGTAGGCTTCAGGGTTTTCCTTGCTTCTTCTGCATCCTTCTTGGCTGCATCCTGTTCCCTCCGCAACGCTGCAAGATATTTATGGCAGCTTTTTAGCTTGTCAGTTTTATCAATTAAATCGCCCTCCAACCATAAATTTGTGGCTTCAAGGACGTTGCCTGCAGTTCGTTCTTCCTCCTCTCTTTTTCACTTCTTGAAAAGACTTGAAGCGGCCTTGCACACTTTGGCTGCAGAGTCAAGAGGATCTGCCACGAAATACTCATAGTCGACCGAGGTCAGCGACTCCAAATTTATCTTGGGCGACTTTCTCTGACGGTTATCTTTAAGCGCCTTCGCCTTCTTGGCCGGGGGGGTCAGAGTCTCCGTCAGACAAGGCTACGGTTTTAAGTGTGCCTTCAAGAACATTCACCCGCCTTCTCTTCGAAGAGACGCCCGCCGGCTCGTCCACCACTTGGTCGAACAAGGGGGTGCGGGCCTCCTCATCAACGAGAGGAGCAGCAATGGGTGAGGCGTTGGTGGACCCCTGGGGTTCTGCAGGCCCCTCCTGGAACAGCGCCTTCAGTGCTCGAAAGCTCATTGCCCCTGCCATGTTATCTGCAAAGGTAAAAACAGAAATGAGTTAGCACAAGGAAAAAAATGCAAGAAATAAGAGACATCTAAGTATTTGTAACCGATCTGCCAAGAGCAGGCGTCGCCCCGCCCGCCACGGCCAACGCCTACCTAGAGCGGCTGTGACCTCATCCGAATTATTTGCAGCAACAAGCTTCCTTACCGAAATCGTCCCGCCCTCAAGGTAAGTAACCAAATTTCTAAGCTGCCACAGTGTCTCTTTGTCATCCTCGTCCAGGCGATCCTCTTTTACACTATAGGTGGCTGGCCTCCTGTTGTAGTGGCTCTTCGACCAGGCGAAGGGAAATTTGGTCTCTTTAATACCACCTTTTTCGTTCGGAATGGCCACCGAGTTTATGGCATTAGAGTCAATTGGGGAGACCCAGAGGTAAGTATGTTTCTAGGGCTTCATTGAATCCGCGCACGGGCGGAAGAACTTGTAACCAGCATGTGCCTCCAAGCTAAGATGCTCATGCCGCCTCATTTTGGTTCCCTTCTCTCCATGACGGCTTACCTCGAAGATGGTGAAGAATAGCCTCCTAGAGCAAGACCTACCTATTTCCTCCATCAACAGCTCGAATGCTCGTAAAAAACCCCCCAACCATTAGGATGTAGTTGAGAAGGAGCGACTCCAAGATAACGTAGAGCCGACCTTTGGAACTCGGTGAAGGGCGGTCGCGCACGGAGATTCAGCAACAGTGTTGAATACATTGTGAATTTAAGTTCTTCTGGGACAGTGGCCACGTGCTCGCCCCGAGACACCCCCCAACTAACCAGTCCTGATTGGGTGCCCCAACTAAGTATCGGTAAACGCCCAGTGCCTCCTCCCTTGGCCTAATGATTGACTTAATCCCTCGCAATGACTCGGAGACCCAAGAGTAATCAACAATGCAGGGTGCAACTGACGCTTGCCCGCGTCGTTCCACATTCCCCTGTGTAGGGACCGCCTATTCCACCTCCTCAATATGGCCGACCACTAACTCTTCATCTTCCATCCCCTCGATCTATCCATCTCTCTGAGCCTGTGGCGAGCTCACCACTTTAGGAGAAGAGGATTCCTCCGAAGAACTATCGAATGAACTCTCTGTCGACGCTTCGGGCGACCGATCAGTCTCTGTGGTGGACCCTGATATTTCACCCGACATGGCCTGACTAGTTTCCGCACCCGCGCAAATTTTTGCAAGTTTGAGAGATCCTCCGCCCGTGCAGTCTTCTTGGTTCTCGCCAGAATCTCGAACCTGCAGGAAAGGGGGCTAGCGTCAGGACTAGGTACCTTAGGCCTGAGAAGGGGGCGACAAGGTCAACCCCGGTCCTGGATCCCCCTCCCCGCCGAGCGGCCAAATTCAAATAAGATTAAGGGAATAGAGTATGCCGAAAGTATACTTGGAGAAAACCGACTTGGATAGGTCCAGAAGGGGAAACACCTCGCCAGTTGATAGGAAGATAGTCGCTCTCGCCGGAGAGATAGTCGCTCTCGTCGGAAAGATAGTCGCTCTTTTTGGAAAATGCAATCGCCCGCGGAGCTCCGAAATTCTCCCGAAGGTAAACAATGGACAGGACACACTGCCCTTATATAATGGGCCTCAAGGTAGATCGTGGGCCGGAAATGAAGCAACACGTCCCTTCACCTCGAACAGTGCAATCTGACGTCAGAATAGCCATATCGACTGCGCGCCATCATTTCGCGCCACTCTCGAGCAATGCAAACATCACTTACATCAATCATAGCACAGTCCCCAAGATAAGCACGTGGCAGCATTCGAGTGGCGTAGAAGCCACGCCATCAAGGAACCAAGAGCAGCCCTCGAATAGGGCAGTACACCGATCTACCCTGGCAAGCTGGAACTGGGGGTATCAAGCCTGAACTCGCCCTTCGAACGACTTCGACTTGGGGGGCAACTGTTCTAGGCTGGGCCGAGGGTCCAACCCACAGGAGCAGCCCAACCCAATCTGGAGAACTGTAGCAGGGAACTACCAGCGCGCTTAAATACCAGCTTGGGGCGCCTCAACGGCGGAGATCAAGCCACATGATCCGACGGCTGGGAAGCACCGCTGAGCCCTATAAATTGAGGTCAACCCCTCACAAAAAGGTACACACATTCTATCCCATCTCATATTCCCTGCTTTGACTCTTTACCCCCTGACTTGGGTGTCAGAGTGTCTTTGCAGGTACACCCGTCGGCTCTGCTTGCGACCTCATCGTCCCACCAGAGCGATCCACACCAACCCGTTCTAACCCTTGGGCGACCAAATTATAGATCACAACTTGATAAGTTTTGTCAAGAACTAACCTCTCCTGCACCATCAGCTAATGCAGTGCAAGCCAATGTGCAGCAGGCACCTCAAGTAAATACTACCACTGCACCATCACATCCTTATCTGAATGCAAATCCTCCTTTCATTTGTGGCAGATACAGGTTCAACAGAGGCAGAGGCCGTGGTAGGTACAGAGGTAATCCAAACACTTATCATAACCCTAATTATTCTGCTCCTACAATTAGTACTAAGCCAACTTGCCAGGTTTCTTGGTAGGTATGGCCATGCTGTGGCTTCCTGTTGGTACATATATGATGAACACTTTGTGCCTGCACCAATCAATCCACCTGCAACTGCTACACCAGCAACCACAACTACTCCTTCTACATCTAACACTGCTGCAGATGCCTCTGCTCCCCAAGCTTGCTTTGCTGCCTTCACTTCTCGTGTTCATGGTGCAGTGACTGCTGAATTCCCTCTTGAGTTCACATCTTCAGGTTGGTATGTTGATACTTGTGCTTCTCATCATATGACACCTATGGCAAATTATGTACACACTAGTAGGGGTGTCAAAATGGATGGATTGGATGGATTTGGATTTGGATTATAATGGATGGATTGAAGACAATCCATTTATCCATTAAAATTGTGCCAAAAAAATCCAATCCAATCCATCCATTTACAAAAAAGTCCATCCAATCCATCTATTAACAATTTTTTTATGGATAGATATCCAATCCATCCACTAATATGTTTAAAATATAAAACAACCTTTTGACAAAAAAATCTTTTTTAAATATATTTTTAATTATGTTGAAATTGAAATTTTTATATTTATATATATATATATATTAACAATATTATATATATATATATATATATAATATAATGTATAAATATATATTTATATATGTGGTAATGGCTGATGGCGGCCGGCGGCGGAGCTCCGGCAGTCGGCGTGTAACACCCCGAAATTCTCCACGGACACTATTCATCATCTCTAACTTCCAAAACTACTATTCACACATAACCCAATTTTTGATTTTCAACCCCAAATCGCCCAACTAGCTTCCAATCCTTCAATCGAACTTTAATACTCGAGCAATCCACCTTGGGTTCGTTCCTAATCGAACTTAAACCTTCAAAACCAACCCAAAATCGGATTTCCCTCAAAACCTCCAAAACACTAAAATGGCCAAGTGAGAGAGAATGAGCTGATCGTCACGAAATTGGTACCAAATCGAAGAGGAAGTAGCGCTGAACATTTTTCGTGTTGGACGGAAGTCGTTTCGGTGAAGTCTTCTCTCTCCCTCTTCTCTTCTCCCTCACGCCATTCTCTTCTTTTTCCCTCTCCTTTTCTCTCTTTTTCTCTTCTGTTTCTCGCCTCCTCTTTCCTTCTTCTCTTAATTCTTTTAATTAATTCTTTCATCTCTTCACTCACACACACACACACGTATACACATATATATTTATTTAATATATAAGTTGTAACGCGGTCAAATTACCATATTGATCGAAATCTCCTATTTCGATTCCAAAACTTCCTTGGTCCGTATTATCCGGTTAACGATCCGATGACAACAAATAAATAATTTTAGCACTCGATAAATTTACCAGTTAAGTACTAAATTGGTTTAATTAGGTTAACACCCAAATAATTCTATTAATTATTTTGCGGATGTTACATTCTCCCCAACTTAAAAGAATTTTGTCCTCAAAATTTCGTCAAGTCTTTCATCTGACTAATCGAGAATCGACATTCTCAGAAAGGTCTTAAGTTGCTGAAAACAATCTCGAACTAACGAAATGAGCGTAGGAACTCTTCCCAAGTGGGCACATCAATCTCCAAGTATGATCCACTACTACCTTGATACGAACTCTCTGGTTACGAATCAACACGAGAAACTCCTCTTTCGCCTACATAGGCTCGGCACCGCATTCGAAAACACTTCCGAAGCTTCATTCCTCACTTGCTCCCCAACTTGATTAATCCAAATCAAAGTACTCCTCGGTAGATGTAAAAACAAACACGATTTCCTCGAAAGGTGTAAACACTTTCTCAACAAATCTTCTAATATCCTTAACGGTTCTCGTACATACCGACAATGTGACGAAAAAGTCACTTGTGAAACTTCTTGACTCGCCCCTAAGATTTCGAGATAATACTTTTTGAAAGAAGATGAAATGAGGGTTTACCAGAAACGTTTATCTTAAACGTAGAAATAAACCGTGGGGACAACAAATAAATTGAACGCAATGAAAACCACCTCAGTTGTTCTCCAAACAACTATCAAACAGGACTCAGAGCTCCCTTCCGAATTAGTCAATAGCGTTGAGAGCTTCCCCTCAACCTAAGTAATCCTCCTAGGATTTTCCTCCCCAATCATATTCTATTAGCCTCTCGATTCGTTCCCAAAATTAACTTTAGCATGCGGGTTTTTACAAAAACGATTTTTCAAAACTATTACACCGCACGCCAAGCTTCACTTCGGAAATTTCCGTCACTTATAAGAAGATCCATCAATTAATCCTTTGATGGTTATTCGCAACGTGAAAACAGTCAGCAGTTACCCCACTTACATATTCGTATTCACGTTCGACTTGTCAAACGGAATCACATAATACTATCTCCTTGTTAACCTTCCCAATGAGAGGTTAACAACTAATACCTCACCACTAATACATCTGCTTTATATTCTGAACACCCTGGAACAGAATATAAACTTCGGTGTGCTTCCTCTAACACTTGCCTTTTATTGTTCTCATCATCGGGCGCACAGATTCTACCGTTGAAACAACTGACTCCATCACTATCCATGGTAAAATCTGGAAATACCTTTTGTGATTGTAGCTTCACATCAACTTCCTGTGCCAAGCGTATAGAATCCCTTAGGGGACTAGAGATCCTCATATGGCTCAACACTAACCGATTCCTCCTTGATCTTGAATTCAGATTTAAGTCTCTAAAAGACTCTGATAATTCCATCTCGTGCATCATAAACTCTACCATGTGGATGGACTTCCTACTCAGTGCATCAGGTACAACACTGACCTCTCTTGAATGCTACATCAGCACAAATTCATAATACTCCAGAAACTCAACACACTTCTCTGCCTGCTATTCAGTTCCTTCTGATCAAACAGATACTTTAAACTTTTGTGATCACTAAAGACTTCGAAACGAGACCCATACAGGTAACGTCTCCAAATCTTCAGTGCATACACAATAGATGCCAATTACAAATCATGAGTCGGATAATTCTCCTCATGAGTCTTCAATTGTCTGGACGCATAAGCTACCTCTTGTTGATTCTGCACAAGAACACCTCCTAAACCCTTCCCAGAAACATCGCCGTAAATTTGGAATTTCAAAGACGGATCCGGAAGAATCAGGAATGGAGCAGAAGTCAACCAAACCTTCAATTCTTGAAAACATTCTTCACAATCAGCATCCCGCGTAAAAGGTTGACCCTTACGAGTTAACCGAGTAAGTGGAAGAACCAATTGTGAGAATCCTTCGATAAACTTTCTGTAGTAACCGGCTAGACTTAGAAAACTTCTGATTTCAGTGACTGACGTTGGTCGTTCCCAGTTCAACACAGCTTCCACCTTACTGGGATCTACAGAAACTCCCGACTTGGGAAATCACATGTCCCAAAGACTTTACCTCTGACACCCAAAAATCACATTCCGAGGGTTTCAAGTACAACTTATTTTCTCGGAGTACACTCAGAACAATGCGGAGATGTTGAACATGCTCCTCAATGGTCTTAGAGTACACCTAGATATCATCAATGAAAACAACTATAAATTGATCCAGGTACGTGTGGAAAACTCGGTTCATGTATCCACGAATACCGCTGGAGCATTAGTCAAACCGAAAGGCATCACTACTAACTCGTAATGTCCATACCTAGTACGGAAAGCTGTCTTCGGAATATCTAAGGCTCTAACTTTTATTTGATGATATCCTGACTTCAGATCAATTTTAGAAACACTGCAGCACCTCAAATTGCTCGAGTAAATCGTCTATCCTTGGTAAGGGATATTTATTCTTGATCGTCACTTTGTTAAGTTGTCGATAACCAATGCACAATCTCATGCTACTATATTTCCTTTTGACTAATCACGCCAGAGCACTCCTTAGAGAAGCACTCGGTCGAATGAATTTCTTTAACATCGACTCTTCCAGTTGAGACTCCATTTCCTTTAACTCTAAAGAAACCTTCAATAAGAAACAGTAGATATTGATCCTGTACCGGAATCAATTCTATAGAAAACTCTACCTTTCGCTCTGGATGTACGGAAGAAACTTCACCGTGAAAACATCCAGAAAGTCATTCACAACCTGAATGTTCGCCAAATCTAAACTAGTTTCAGTGGATGCAGATTACATACTAACATGTGCTTCCGCACCTTGGAATGAAGATAGACCGTCTAGGGTGAACTAGGTAACTGCTTCAGAATTTGTCCTAGACAATTCAACTGATTCTGAAGAGAAACTGATAGTTGATTAACACAGTCGATTGCAACATGATTTGCAGTCATCCAATTCATACCCAAAATGGTGTCCACACTTCTCACAGGCAAACAAATAATCCTTCTATGAAATTTCTGTCTCCTATAACACGTAGGCAATTCCGACACAACGATTGGGTCTGGACACGACCCTTAGCCGCAGTTAAGATAGTTATCGGTTCGGATAGCGATGATAAGGCTAATCCCAACCGATTCACATGCGATCGGGATATACAACAATAGGTTGCACCCGTATCATTTAATATACAGACGAGGTTATTGAAAACTGATCTCATACCCCTCAGTAGATTGTCTGCAGTTGTAACTGTCTAAACATCCAGAGTGTTGACTCGTCCTTGCCTTGGAGCTGCTTGTGACTCCTTGGAACTTTTCCTTACGGGGCACTCTTTACCATAGTGACCCTCTACATTTCTATAATAGCACCGATTAGATCTTCGCTTGCAATCACCGCTGTGAGGCTTTCCACAGTTAGAACATCTTCTGACCTTTGAAGAATCAAAGAATTGCATCTGCTTTTCCTTTGATGAAATTATCTTAGGACTTTGCATTCGGAGTTGATATTTCAACTACCTTCTTTCCTTTCCCATATTTCCTATGAGATCATCCTCGGCGACATCGGATGATTGCACCAAGGCAACATTATCGGTAGCAGTATAAGAACTGAGACCATAAATCATAAAAGCACTTATGCCCGTCTTATACTTCTGCATTCTCCGTTCGTCATCCGAAGCTTACTTTACCACTTGGTAAAACTGAGACAACTTCTCAAACTTAGCGGTGCATTCTCCCACCCACTACAAAAAAACTAGTCATTAGCGAGGGACAGTTCCCTCGCAAAATGACCTGATTCCCTCACTAATGGTCATTTGCGAGGGACTTAGCGAGGGACTGGTTCCCTCGCTAATTCCCTCCTCGCAAATGGGATTAGCGAGGGAAGTTGGATCCCTCGCTAATTAGCGAGGGACTATGCCGTCGCTAGTTCCCTCGCTAATGACTGCAGCTTTTCAGGTGATGGGACTCAGTTGCAGGGGTTGGCAAATGCGCAGGAATTAGCGACGGCTTTTGCCCTCGCTAATTCCCTCGCTAATGACTGCAGTTTTCAAAAAAAATGACACGTGTCCAGTGCTGAATGGATTGTTTTTTTTATATATATTAATTAATGAATATTATATTATATTATTAATTTTGTGGTGATGTGTGGTGGTGGTGGTGGTGGCATGGTGGTGGTGTGGTGGTGGTGGTGATGGGTGGTTTAGAGTAGAGAGAGAAGGAGAAGAGTAGAGAGAGAGAGAGAGAGAGAGAGAGAGAGAGAGAGAAGAGTGAGAGTGGTGGTGGTGGGGTGGTGGGTTGGTGGTGGTGAAGAGTAAGAGAGAGTGAGTGAGAGTGGTAGGAGGTATGTGGTGGTGGTGGTGTTGGAAGAGTGAAGAGAGAAGAAGAGTGTGAGAGGAGGTGGTGATGATGGTGGTGGTGGTGGTGTTGGAAGAGTGAAGAGAGAAGAAGGGTGTGAGAGGAAGTGGAAGGGGGAAGAGGAAGGGAAGAGGAATGGTGAAGAGTGAGTGAGTGAGTGAGTGAGAAAGAAGAGTGAGGGTGTAAACGAATATAAAGGAAAAAAGAAAAAAAATTGCGAGGGAATTAGCGAGGGAACTGTCTCATCATCTGAAAAGTTAACGTTAGCGAGGGAATTAGCGAGGGAACTGTCCCTCGCTAATTTCTGCACCTTTACCAACCCCTGCGCTGAGTCCCATCATCTGAAAAAGCAAAATTTAGCGAGGGAATTAGCGAGGGCAGTCATTAGCGAGGGACAGTTCCCTGGCTAATTCCCTCGCTAATGACAAAAAAATTGACAGCTCTATGCCCTCGCTAATTCCCTCGCTAATGACTGTTTTTGCGAGGGACAACAAGTCCCTCGCTAATGTCCGTCGCTAATTAGTGTTTTTTTTGTAGTGACCGTCATGTCACCTTTCCTGGGGATGCACCGGTTGAAGATTCCGATTGTGGTCGAGGATTGCATCTTGATCATCCAGTCATAATTCCGCTTATGATGCACTAAGTATTAAGTTGATCAGGCTCAATGTCTCTTAACATCACAAGTGTAATTACAAAAAGGACTAGCAAGGAATCGACTCAACCCTAAACTAAGTCCGACTAGGTCGAACTGCTCTGATACCAGCTGTAACACCCCGAAATTCTCCACGGACACTATTCATCATCTCTAACCTCCAAAACTACTATTCACACATAACCCAATTTTTGATTTTCAACCCCAAATCGCCCAACTAGCTTCCAATCCTTCAATCGAACTTTAATACTCGAGCAATCCACCTTGGGTTCGTTCCTAATCGAACTTAAACCTTCAAAACCAACCCAAAATCGGATTTCCCTCAAAACCTCCAAAACACTAAAATGGCCAAGTGAGAGAGAATGAGCTGATCGTCACGAAATTGGTACCAAATCGAAGAGGAAGTAGCGCTGAACATTTTTCGTGTTGGACAGAAGTCGTTTCGGTGAAGTCTTCTCTCTCCCTCTTCTCTTCTCCCTCACGCCATTCTCTTCTTTTTCCCTCTCCTTTTCTCTCTTTTTCTCCTCTGTTTCTCGCCTCCTCTTTCCTTCTTCTCTTAATTCTTTTAATTAATTCTTTCTCCTCTTCACTCACACACACACACGTATACACATATATATTTATTTAATATATAAGTTGTTGTTGACTCCCAGTCATATGATGTAAGTTAGGCATTTTTAGGACCAATTGTGCAGGGTTTTTATTGTATAACAGTCATTATCTGGGATTTAGTTCAGTTTTAGATCATTGTAGTAGGAAGTTAAATTGTAAGTTATTCCTTCACTTTTGGAGCTAAATGGGACTTGAAGACCTCTTAATTGGTTGTGGCATCTTTCGGCGAACCAGACACTTGCCCGGAAATGCAGCAATCTGGAGGAATTTTGCAAGCCAGAACTTTCTGTCATTCTTCGCGTCGCGACCAGGAGGGTTCGCGACGCGATCTGGAGGAATTTTTACAAGCCAGAACTTTCTGTCATTCTTCGCGTCGCGACCAGGAGGGTTCGCAACGCGACCTGGAGCAGTTTTGCGAGGCCTGAAGTTTCTGTCATTTGTCGCGACGCGATGGCCACGGGCCGCGTCGCGATGGTGCGTAAAAATTAGGGTTTTTAAAGCTGTTTCAGCAATTTTGAAAAGGATTTTCGTTTTTGGGGAATTGGAGCCACGTTTTGGAGCAGCTGGAGGTGCGATTTTGGAGCCTTCTCACCACTTGGGAACAAGGGATTGAAGGTTCTAATGTCTTCCTTTATGTTTGTTTTCTATTCTATGTTGGTTTCCACTCTTAGGATGATTTGTAACTAATTTTCTTAGATTAGGGAGAGATGAATCTCCCAAACCTATCATGTGAACCATTGATCTAGTTAATTCAGTTGTTATTCGATTTACTTGTCTAATTACCTATGTTCTTAACGCTTTTCAATTACATATGATAATTGCGATGATCCAGGCTAGTGATTGCATAGGGATATGAATTAGTAGCTGGAAATTGGGTATTTAGATCACATGCTAGTAATCACCATAGGAATATGTGGTAGCTTATGTGAATTCATTATAATTCTTAATCTTAATGCGTTACCCTCTGGCACGACTCACCTAAGGAATTAGGGTAACTCTTAGGGTAATAGGGGTCTTGAGACAAGGAATTGCCCTTGACCTAAATTAATGAATTGAATCGATAAATTGAATAATTAACTTGAATTGGCCGAGGTTCATGTGATAGGCGAGGTGAGAGGATTCGATCCCTAGTCGTTTTTCTCGCATTATTAATTCACGTTCGTGTTCTGTTACCAGTTACTCAATTTATCAAATATCTACAATCTACGAATTTACAATTTTGCTATTGTTGTCAACGCGCAATCCCTGTGGATCGACCGGTTCTTACCGTTAAATTATATTACTTGCGACATTTGGTACACTTGCCAAATTGTTAACAAGTTTTTGGCGCCGTTGCCGGGGATTGTTGACTTTGTTGTCGACAAGGCAAACGAGTTGATTCTAGATTTTTAGTCGGTGTTTGTTTTTAGTTACTTAATTTTGCTACTTGTTGGTTTCTTGAATTTGTTGACGTTTGCTTCAGTGTTTCAGAGATTTGTGCATGCGGAGCAAGGGTCCACAAGAACTCTTGTTTGACCCGGAAATTGAAAAACTAGCAAAGGCAAATCGAAGGAAGGCTAAGCTTGCCAAGCAGCAAGCAAAGGAATTGTCACAAGTACAATCAACTTCTACCGCGGTACCGGAAGAGTTTTCTAGTGAGGAGGAAGAGATGGCTGATCCTCCACCTCCACCCCGACGTACTCTAGGTGATTTCGGGCGAAGAAATCAAGGTGCCCAAGCATTAGCATTTCAACCAGTGGGCGTGGCCCAGTTTGATATCAAATCCTCTGTGCTCACAGCCTTGAAATCAGAGCAATTCTCTGGGTCGGATGCCGAAGACCCAAATCAGCACTTGTTCCAATTCTACGAGATATGTGGGACTACACACCCGGAGGGAGTAACCGATAGTGCAAAGAAAGTCCGGCTGTTTCCTTTCACTCTCACAGGGAGAGCCAAGGATTGGTTGAACACTCTCCCAGGAACAATCAACACCTGGAATGACCTTGAGAACAAGTTCTTGGAGAGGTTCTTCCCAATCTCTAAGTTCATAAGGAAACGAGCTGATATCTCCAATTTCACACAGGGAGAGTCCGAATCGTTGTATGACTCCTGGGAACGATTCAAACTACTACTCAAGAAGTGTCCTAGCCATGGCATAGAAGACTTCCTACAGTTACAAACCTTTTGCCATGGGCTGAGACCACAAACAAGAATGATGTTGGATGCCTCAGCTGGAGGATCCTTAGGTACCAAGACTTGGGAAGAAGCCAAGCAGTTGGTTGAAGACATGGCTTCCAATGAGTACAGGATCCAAAATGATAGAGGGGTTGACAAAAAGAAAGGTGTGCTGGAGCTTGATTCAAACAGCGCAGTGCTAGCACAACAGAAACTAATGACCATGCAAATCGAGGCTCTCACTAAGCAATTAGCGGCAGCATGTGAAGTAGGCTCAAAAGCTCCAGCAACAGTACAAGCAGTGCAAGCAGGTGGGTGCAATTATTGTGGTAGGGAATCCCACGAAGGTGATTGTGCAGCTTATGGAGAAGCATTGGAACAGGCCAACTATATGGGAAACTTCCAAAGACAAGGGGGGAATCCATTTTCTAACACCTATAATCCAGGGTGGAAGAATCATCCCAATTTCTCTTGGAAGAATAACAATGACGGCACGAGTTCCAACCAACAACAGTCTCAGGCACCTGCCAATCAACAACAGAAACCACCTTCTCGGTTGGAGGATGCATTGACACAGTTTATGCAGATGACCAAAAATACCTTCCAAGCTCAAGAGCAGGTAATGAAAAACATGGAGAAAAACCATGAAGCATCAGTGAAAATTTTGGAGGTACAGATTGGTCAGTTATCAAAGCAACTTGCGGACACATCCAAAAGTGGTTTCCCTGCCAACACTGTGGATAACCCGAGAAAAGAGAATTGCAATGCCATCCATCTGAGAAGTGGTAAGGAGTTGGAACCGTCTGACGTAACCAAGCCCAGGGAAAAGAAAGCAAATGAAGAGAATGAGGAAGCGGGTAAAGACAACCCTCAAGTGGAACCCAAAGAAATTCCAGCTTACATGAAACTGCCCTATCCTCATGTGAGCAAGAAAAATCAGAAGGATGAGCAGTTCTCCAAGTTCATGGAGGTGTTCAGAAGCCTCCAGATCAATATACCTTTTGCTGACGCCCTGGAAAAAATGCCGGTCTATGCGAAGTTCATGAAACAGTTATTGACAAAAAAGAAAAAGTTGAAGGAGAACGAAACGGTAGCGTTGACAGAGGAGTGCAGTGCTATCATTCAAAACAAAATACCTCCTAAGCTGAAAGATCCAGGAAGCTTCACCATTCCCTGTGCAATTGGTGATGTGACTATAGATAAGGCACTCTGTGACTTAGGGGCAAGCATAAACCTAATGCCCTTGGGAATGTGGAAAAAGCTTGGGGGAGGTGAAGTCAAACCGACCCACATGACCTTGCAACTGGCCGATAGGTCAATAAGGTATCCGTATGGTATTGTGGAAGACGTCCTGGTAAAGGTGGGAAAATTCCTCTTCCCGGTAGATTTTGTGATTCTGCAGTTGGATGGTGACACTGAGGTCAAGAGTTCAATGGATGGGAAGAATGACATCCCTTTCATTTTGGGAAGACCTTTCCTAGCCACTAGTAGAGCTGTCATAGATGTAGCCGATGGGACGGTGAAGCTGAGAGTGCAAGAGGAAGAGGTGACCCTAAAAGTGATCAAGGCAGCAAGAAAGGATGAGAAAAAGGAAGGGTGCTATAGTATTGAGGAACCCCAGATAACAGCCAAAAACAGAAGGCACATTCACTCTTCACCAGACAAGTCACCGGGCGAGTGGGTTGATCTAAAGGAAGTAGTGGGAGAGCCTGGCTGGAAATTCAATGGAGAAAGATTGGAAGGAGCTGTGAATGGGGCACTTGAAGAGCAAAAGGCTCCACCGGGGCCAATGTGAGATATCTTCTGAACCGTCAAGCTAGTGACGTTAAAGAAGCGCTAAGTGGGAGGCAACCCACTGAGGTACCAAGTCTTTATTTCAATTTTAATTCCAATCTTTAATTCACTTTATTTTTGCTGTTAGCCTTAGGAATGGGAAGAAAAGTTTGTGTTCGGTCAAGTTCATGTCGTGAAAGGAAGTAATTTCAAAGGAAAAAACTGTTCTGGTCTATTTCGCGTCGCGAGCATGTTAGGTCGCGTCGCGATTGGTTGAAAAATTGCCCAGAAAATGTTTCTGCCATTTCTCGCGTCGCGAAGAAAGGCGTGTCGCGTCGCGACGCTTTAAAATTTTTGAAACCGTAACGGTTCTGTGTAATCTCGCGACGCGATATACACGGACCGCGTCGCGATGCAACGTAATTTAGCCCAGAAACTGGACAGTCCGAACACAAACCAGTGTTCTTCAAAATTTTACCTTAGTTTTTCTCTGGATTAGCTCTTCCCCCCAATTTCCCCATTACTGTTTTGCTTCTATTTTGTGGTGAATTTGCACACTTTCACGGATTCTTCCCCGTCTCCATCTCCAGGTAACAATTCTCCTCCATCTCCATTTTTAAACTTGCAATGTTCTTATTTAGTTTTCAGTGAATTAGAGGGACACGAATCGCGAGTTTGGGGTTGAATTAGGAGATGGATTGTTGTCCCCCACCCCTCTACATTGCATGTTTGCTGTTATTTCTGAATGGGAGGGTTGTTGAATCAAATGGTGGTTGGATTCTTGTTGATTTTCATTGTATAAAAGGTGTTTGTTAAAATGCTTCAATGAAGTTTTTGGTGCTCACCAAGTGTTTGTGAAATTGCTCCTATGAGTTTTGGCTAAGCAACTCTATTGTTTGTGGAAATGTCTAAGTAAAGTCTGTTTTGAGGTTGCTGGCCTGTTTCTAATTTTGAACATATTCACAACCTTAGGGTAGATGACTTTGAGTCCAGAAACTATGTTTTGCCTGTTGATTATTTTTCTCTGCTGGAGTGGGGCCCACACCAGGGACCCACCGAGAACTAACGATTGGTGCTGGATTCTTTTTGTTTTAAATTTTACAGGACATTATAGGTAAGCAGAAATGATGAAGAAAAGCAAAGCAGGCACCTCCAAGAAAAGGCGAGGGGAACCCGCAGTTGAGATTGACAGATTCAGGTCCCCCGTACATGAGGAGAGGTACCACCAAGTGGTCAAGGGGAAAAAGATAAATCCTGAAAGGGCCTTTAACCTCAGCACGGGGGAATTCCCCATCATTACTTCCACTCTCCGGGAATTGGGTTGGCTCTCGCTCAACTCAAGGATCAAACAAGCTAATCAAAGTTTGGTGAGGGAATTCTATGCAAATGCCTATGGAGATGAAGACAATAGAGTTTCAGTGGTGAGGGGAAGAGAGGTGTCCTACTCTCCTGATACTATCAACAGTCTCCTTGGGCTACCCACCACTGCTAATTGTGCCATGATGGATGCTTGGGACAACAAGGGGGCGCACGATTATGAGGGTTTGCTGAGAGAGTTGTGTCGTCAAGGAGCAGCCTGGGACAGACATCTTATTGGTCCGATTGGTCAAGACTATCCCCGCCGCTTTTGCAATATGGCTCTGAAGGCAATTCCTAAGGCCTGGAACAATTTCTTTAATCAGTCTATCATTTCCTGCTCCAATTCCACTGATGTCAAGACTAAGGTAGCCATGGGACTACAAGCTATCATGAGAGGCCAGAGGGTCAATCTGGGGAGAGCCATTTCAGCTAGTATTGCAGAGATTGCCAGATGTCCTAGGGCCAGATTGGGGCACTGTTCTATCATCCATGCTTTATGTAGACAGCAGGGCTGCCCGGAGTACCCAGATGATCTTCTAACCGACCCCAGAGAGGGTATCACAGCAGCATGGATCTTGAAGCAGCCCGAGGGGCCCTTAGATGGAGCACCACCTCAGCAGCCAGCACCTCCAGCACCACAGCAGCCAGCAGGCCCATCTTACAGGGAGCAGTTTCAGACCGACTCCTTTTTCCAGTATGACCTCCTCATGGCCAGCTGGTGCGGGTCGTCTCTGTCATTGCAGCAGCAGGGCATAGATACTTCACACCTGGCATCATACAGAGTCCACCGTGCTGCTGAGGAGTACATGGCCGAAAACAGAGCAGCCGCCGCTTCATCTTCATCAGTCCCCCATGCAGAGCAGCAGCAGGCCCCCCAGGATCCACTTCTTTCCGGAGACGAGTATTTGGAGGAGCACATTTCCTTCCCATGAGCAGGAGGCTCATTTATTTCCTGTTTTACTCAGACATTTTTATTTTTATCCTGCACTTTTTGGTTGTATTTTGCCCTATTCTGACTTCATTTCCGCACATTGGTCTGTACTTATTATTATAACTTACTCTGTGATTGCGGGGCACCACTGCCCTATATTTTGTTTTTGTTTTGTTAAAGCAGCTTCAATAGTGATGACCTGTGGCATTTGGGGTCGCATGTTAGCATTTTCCTTTTGACACTCGCACTTCAAGTTTTATCATCAAGTAATAGCAGGGGTCATGACAAACGTTGCGGAAGTTCCTTATCATCTGTGAGCAGCATCTCTCAAGTTCCATCTCTATGATCCTAACTATGAGGTTTGAGCCTAAACACGTTCTTATATATATTGTGTGTATTCCTTGCTTGCATTAGTCTGCAGAACTTGACATTGTGCTTAATTGTTTTTTGCATTTGAATTTCATACACACTGAGGCATTTCTTTTGGCAACCCTGAGCCTTTCAAGCCAACCCATTAATGTTTATCCTCTGCTAGCCCCTCTGAGCCTATTGTTAAAAATTGTATGTGTTTCTCTGACAATCATAGCCTAGTTAATTCTTAACTTGGAGTTAGGTAACAAAAGCTGTGAGAGTGGGGAAAGTTTTAAGTTTGGGGTTGCTCGTGGAATAGCAACGAACTAAGTTTGGGGTGGTATACAAGAGAAGGAACAAGAAAATAAAGAAAGAAACTGAAAAGAAAAAAAAAATATACATATATATGTATATATATATATATACATATAAAAAAAAAGAAATAAATAAATAAATTCCTTCTCTTGTTTTGTTAAATGCTTTGGAAAAATGGGTGAGTATTGCGTGAAATGGACAAAAAGAGAGGTAGGCCTAACTCCAAGTGCAACCTACTTATCCAAATGTATCCACCCTTACCTAAGCCCCGCTATAACCTTTAAAGTCCTCAAAATGTGTGTATGCAATTCATTTGTCTAAGATGATATAGAACTCTGTCAAGCCTATGAAACGATGATGCAGGTACTGTGAATTGAGTGAATACCCGAAACACCTCAAGAGTGAAACACTGGTGAGATGTGCGTACAGAGAAAACTTGAGAATGCTGCCTGCTTATGATTCGGTATTTCCAATTCAGTTGTCCTGCCACTGCATTAGATTGATGATGATAATTGATGTGCCGATGTGTTTAAGGTTGATGTATTATATGTAACAGCTAAATAGAAAAACAGCCACAGTCTGAATTGATTGTTTGCTTGAGGACAAGCAAAAGTTTAAGTTTGGGGTTGTGTTGACTCCCAGTCATATGATGTAAGTTAGGCATTTTTAGGACCAATTGTGCAGGGTTTTTATTGTATAACAGTCATTATCTGGGATTTAGTTCAGTTTTAGATCATTGTAGTAGGAAGTTCAATTGTAAGTTATTCCTTCACTTTTGGAGCTAAATGGGACTTGAAGACCTCTTAATTGGTTGTGGCATCTTTCGGCGAACCAGACACTTGCCCGGAAATGCAGCAATCTGGAGGAATTTTGCAAGCCAGAACTTTGTGTCATTCTTCGCGTCGCGACCAGGAGGGTTCGCGACGCGATCTGGAGGAATTTTTACAAGCCAGAACTTTCTGTCATTCTTCGCGTCGCGACCAGGAGGGTTCGCAACGCGACCTGGAGCAGTTTTGCGAGGCCTGAAGTTTCTGTCATTTGTCGCGACGCGATGGCCACGGGCCGCGTCGCGATGGTGCGTAAAAATTAGGGTTTTTAAAGCTGTTTCAGCAATTTTGAAAAGGATTTTCGTTTTTGGGGAATTGGAGCCACGTTTTGGAGCAGCTGGAGGTGCGATTTTGGAGCCTTCTCACCACTTGGGAACAAGGGATTGAAGGTTCTAATGTCTTCCTTTATGTTTGTTTTCTATTCTATGTTGGTTTCCACTCTTAGGATGATTTGTAACTAATTTTCTTAGATTAGGGAGAGATGAATCTCCCAAACCTATCATGTGAACCATTGATCTAGTTAATTCAGTTGTTATTCGATTTACTTGTCTAATTACCTATGTTCTTAACGCTTTTCAATTACATATGATAATTGCGATGATCCAGGCTAGTGATTGCATAGGGATATGAATTAGTAGCTGGAAATTGGGTATTTAGATCACATGCTAGTAATCACCATAGGAATATGTGGTAGCTTATGTGAATTCATTATAATTCTTAATCTTAATGCGTTACCCTCTGGCACGACTCACCTAAGGAATTAGGGTAACTCTTAGGGTAATAGGGGTCTTGAGACAAGGAATTGCCCTTGACCTAAATTAATGAATTGAATCGATAAATTGAATAATTAACTTGAATTGGCCGAGGTTCATGTGATAGGCGAGGTGAGAGGATTCGATCCCTAGTCGTTTTTCTCGCATTATTAATTCACGTTCGTGTTCTGTTACCAGTTACTCAATTTATCAAATATCTACAATCTACGAATTTACAATTTTGCTATTGTTGTCAACGCGCAATCCCTGTGGATCGACCGGTTCTTACCGTTAAATTATATTACTTGCGACATTTGGTACACTTGCCAAATTGTTAACAAGTATAAGTTGTAACGCGGTCAAATTACCATATTGATCGAAATCTCCTATTTCGATTCCAAAACTTCCTTGGTCCGTATTATCCGGTTAACGATCCGATGACAACAAATAAATAATTTTAGCACTCGATAAATTTACCAGTTAAGTACTAAATTGGTTTAATTAGGTTAACACCCAAATAATTCTATTAATTATTTTGCGGATGTTACACGGCGCGACGGCCGACGGCAGAGCTCTGGTGGGCGGCGGTGGTCCCAGCGGCGGCACTCCGACGGTGGCGGACGGTGGCCCCCGGTGGTTGGTGATAATATTATATATATATATAATATTATATGATAAATATATTATATTATATATATTATTATTTTTTGAATGATTTTTGGTAAAAAGAAATATTATTTTTGAATGAATTTTTTTAAAAAAAAGTTTATGAAAAAAAAATATTTTTTAAAATATTTTTTGGTAATTTTTTATTTATAATTATGTAATGGATTTGGTCAAAAAAATTAATTTTCCAATGGATTTTGATTTTGTAGTTATTGTAATTCAACGGATTTAAAAAATATAATGGATGGATCTAAACCATCCACAAAATCAAACGGATGGGTTCAATCCAATCCATTAATATTTTTTTTGTAATGAATGGATTGGATGGATTTTGTTATGGATGGACCGGATATCCAGTGGACAAATGAATCATTTTGACACCCCTACACACCAGCTCACCTTATCGTGGTCCTCACAAGGCCACCATGGGCAATGGCAAAGGCACAGTTATTCAGGCTATTGGTTTGTAACACACTCAAGTTTTTAAGTGTAGTGTCATTTTTAGACTTGAACAAATCATTTATAAGGGAAGATTGAAATGTTATTTTCCAACTTTTATAATGAGAATCTAGATATAAATCATAGTATCTGAAATATTATGTAAATTACTTAGAGTAGAAACAAGATTTCAAATTTAAGAAACAGTGTAGTCATGAATAGGTTATATTATATATATATATATATATATATATATATATATATATATATATATATATATATATATATTAGATATGAATATAGATAGTTTCACATTTGATTTCATCAAGAAACAGCGTAGTCATGAATAGGTTATATATTTGATACATATTTGATTTGATGATTTGAAGATATATTGTGTAACATCCCCAATTTAGCTAATTTCATTTATTGAAATTAGCAAGATGTCATGTTTAATTAATTATCTAATTTAAAATAATTAGGCTTAATTAATTATAAGTCCTAGTAATTTGATTTCCAATTATACATGTGTGTGCTTTGGTGAGTTAATTTGGGATTTTAAGTGAGAATAGGAGCACAGGGGTATTTTCGTCTTTTCCACCCATAAGTGACTTCCAGCTAACCCATCTTTCACTAAACACACACATATGCATCATTTGATTATTGTATAATTTGTTGCTTGATTATGCGGTTAGAAGTGGATTAAGGATGAATGAAGTGAGGTTGTAATATGTGGGATCACTTAAGGGCATATTGGTCTATTCCCAGCCCATTTACCTTCAGCTGAACACCCCTCTCACTCCAACACATTCAGTTTTCAGAAATTAAGAGAAAGAGAGCTTGAGAGGGAGAGAGGGAGCCGTAGGAAGGAGAGGGAAGAGAGGAGGCAAGCCAAACCCAAATCCTTGAAGCATGTCCAATATTTTTGCACCATTCTTCTACATTTTTCATCCTCTACTCATAGATACCAAAATCATAAGCTGATTCCCTCTTCACTTCCATCCACCATTTTCGAATGCTAGCTCCAAGCTTGGCCATCAATGGAGTTCTCATCTTGCATGTTGATGTCAAAGCACCAAAAGTGAAGTTTTAAGCCTTGCATGAGAGTTTGAAACAACACTACTGTGCATTACCACCCATATTTCGAAATTTCTAGAGAGTATGGGTAGCTTGGTTCTGTTTTGAGTGTTTGGAATCCATTTTGGAGCTCAAATTCGTGGTTATTAATGGTTGAGGTTGAAGATACAAGCTGAACAGAAAATCTGCAAGAAACCCGTTTGAACCATCTTCGGTGTTTACCCTATATCTCTTTGTACACAACTCATCTAAACGTGTTTTTTGCTTATTCGGAAACTAGACACGGAATGCTTCAGGAAGGGCACAAGAATTGTGGTAGATATCGTGTCCACAAGATTTGATTTTAAATCAGTTGCAGTTTTGACCCAGTCCCCTTGTTTTAGCCATAACTCTCTCAATACTGGTTGCATCCGTTTGAAACCTTAACCCTCAGAAACTAGACAAAATTCCCTACACATTAGGCACTGGTTTGGATAGTTTTGGTTAAGAATTGACTAAGTTATGCGCACTACAAAACTGCTCCCAAATGCTGTCCAGAAATAGTTCGAGTTGAAGCGATAGTTCGAGTACGAGGATCATTCGAGTGTTACTTTGTCGGTGCCGTTGTGTGAAATATCGATTGTTTGAGGATTCGTCACTTCGGTGAGTTCTATACTCGCTTAGGGATGTTTGTCATTACTGATTTTATATGTTTCGAAGTCCATGTGTCGCGTTCTACTTCAAAAGCGAATTGAATCAAAAACCGTTTTACGAAATTACATTTGAACGATAATTTATACGATTGAATTGATTGATGTTTGGATTGCTGTTCTGGATTGAATATGATTGTTGCTATGTGTTGTTGTTGTTGTTGTTGTTGTTGTGTGCGTGTAAGTTGGGTATCGATCGGAATGAAATTTGGAATCGAAACGGAATGGAAAGAATTTACGAAAACAGCAAATTCTGGGTTTCTGATGAACACGCACGGATCGTGCGCCCCAGTGGCACGAACGGTGCGCCTTGTTTGCAGTTGGCCTGAAAGGTTTTAAAAACATGGCACGGACTGTACGCCTTAGGGCACGGACCGTGCGGACCGTGCGTCAGCTTCTGTTACCCTCTTTCAAAACATGTTTTAGGCCATTCCAATTGATTCCAAGTCCATTCTAATCCCTTCCCCAACCCTATGTATTCACAAATAAACCATAATTCGCATAAACAAGCGTAGGCATGAATGAGTTATTGGAAAATTGTCCAAGTATGTTAAATGTACGATAACCGGTTAGGGTTACGAGTGAGAAAACACAAATATATATTAATAAATTGGACAAAAGTTTCATTGAGGTTTTGGTAACCACTAAGATGACTTGATATTGTATCAAGGTATGTTAAATAATGATATGATAAAAAATTACTTGATTTTATTCAAGGTATGATAATGAACTACTTGATGAAAGGATCAAGGTATGATAAAGGGGTGACAACCTCTATGATAGTACACTAGGGGAGGGAAGTCATGAGCCCATAACCTAGGCCCCTTCTTTGTTTGCCCACTGATGAAAGGATTAGTGGATTGGGTTCACCAAAAGCCAAAGAAATAACCGGATAAGGTAGGCTCGAGGTGTTGTGCTAAGTCAAAGAAAAGATAAGACATAATATGTAGTCGCTTATTAGGGCTACAAGAAGTAAAGAAATATATGTCCACATGGTCGCTTATTAGGGCCATGATGTTCAAGTAAAAGCATAATGAACCGCTAGAGTTAGTAAGGGCTCTCGATAGGGCTCACTGAGATAATGTTTATCTCACCCTTTATTATTGTGGTTTTTACAGAGAAACAGAGAAAGGCAAAGGCGAAGAAGCACGGCTAGACGGTGTGCTTTATGGAGTTTTTATTGTAGTTCCGATTGTTATCTTTATGTTTATCTCCCCTTTGTTATCTTTGTAGTTCCGATTGTATAACTATTATTCGCTAACAGTTGTAAATCGTTTCCGCTACTTATGTTTTGGGTATTGAACACCAGGATTGTATAAGTTTTAAGTCATGGGACTTAGTACTTTGTTAAGTTTAATGAGGTTCATGGAACCATTTGATAATTATTTATCGAAAGTTTTTAGTTGTGTTCAATATTCAATAACAGGAAGTTACTCTGATATATGCCAAGTGGTGCACTTTGGTATTTCTACAAAGTAGAAATATCGGGGTGTTACATATTGTGAAACTATCTATATATTATATTCATTGTTGATTCGAACCTTTATATAAATATGAGTTGATGGCTTTTGAATTTTTATCATCTTTGGGGGTAAAACTTTGTCAGAACACTGCATGCTAACAGCAGTATGTGTTAGTCTTGGTACACCATGATTTACCTTGAGGCGGGGAGCCTATTATTGATATTTCAAGGCAGAGAGCCTATTATTGATATTTGCAGGCGGGGAGCCTATTATTGATATTTCGAGACGGGGAGCCTATTGTTGATATTTGCAGGTGGGGAACCTATTATTGATTTTTCGAGGCGGGGGAGCCTATTATTGATATTTGCAGGCGGGGAGCCTATTTTTGATATTTCGAGGCGGGGAGCCTGTTTTCGTTCTGTATAAGTGTTACCCCTTATTTTATATGATTTTATAGGATTTACTTGATTAAACTATTATTTCTGTTTAAATCATTTTCAAATTTATATTATCATGTCCCGCTTGTTATGTTCTTCATTATTTACTCACTGAGTGGTGACTCATATCGTGTCTCTAATATGTTACAGATTCCCAGGTCATGTCCGAGTACCTCTGCTAGATTGTAGTCTCTTAATTCTAGGTGAGGCTCCCTTCTTGTTTTGGAGGGCCGCTGTTTATGTTGCCTATATTTTCTATTGTGTCCAACTGTCCATATGTATTTGACTTGTATATGTGGTCATGGTCCAATTCGGGTCGTGACATGGTTCCTCCACCCTTTAATCTAAATTAAACCCAAATCAACAATACAAACTAAATAACTTATTACATGTTCTTACAATTACCCGTAATTTACTTTTTGTAGGTCAGTTTGCCCAAGATAATGCTGTTTACTTTGAGTTTCACACGTTTATTTGTTATGTCAAATTTCAGGCATCTGATGAAGTGCTCCTTCAAGGCTTTAGAGGCTCTGATGGACTTTTCTTCATGCCTAGCTTGACCATTGCTTCCTCATGCCTAGCACTGCTGATTCCTCAAATATGTCTACTACTTAATCTTGTATTCCTAATAAAACTGTAAATGATGTTACACCCTATTCATCGTGGCATCATACACTAGGTCATGCAAATAGTCGTGTTGTTCATTCTGTATTGAATCAATGTAATATTTCCATACCATCTAATAAAACTTTTGAATTGTGTAAGTCTTGTTGTCTTGGAAAAGCACATAAGCTGTATGCACCACCCTCCACTAGCACACATACTACTCCTTTTGAATTAGCCCACACTGACCTCTGGGTCCCCTCTCCCTCACCCTCTAGTGAAGGCTACCTATAATACATTGCACTTGTGGATGCCTGCACTAAATTTACATGGATATATTTCCTTAAAGCCAAGTCAGAAGCTATTCAAGCCTTCACCCAGTTCCACCAAATGATAAAAACACAGTTCTCTGCCCAACTTAAAGCCATCCAATCAGATTTTGGTGGTGAATTTCGTCCATTTACCAACCATCTGACCACCCTAGGCATTTTGGTGGTTCAAACAGGCACTTCTACAGTTTGGCTTTAACCCTAGCAAATGTGATCATTCTCTGTTTGTGCATTCTAAAGCAGGTGTTCAATTGTATGCATTGATCTATGTTGATGACATATTGATTACAAGATCAACAACGACCTTAGTTTATGATCTCACCAACAAGCTAAAAGCTACTTTTGCATTAAAACATTTGGGAAAACCTGAGTATTTTCTAGGGATTGAGGTTAAATACCTTTCAACAGGGGCCATGCTGCTCACTCAGAAGAAATACGTGGCAGACCTCATTGAAAGAGCTCATATGACTGGCTGCAGCGCCATGACCACTCCTATGGTTTCCAATCTCAAATTAAGCCGCCATGGAACTGATACTCTAGCTGATCCTCATCAATACTGTTCTATAGTGGGTGCTTTGCAGTACATCACCCTCACTCGACCAGATATCGCTTTCAGTGTTACCAAAATTTGTCAATTCCTTGCTGCTCTTCTTGAATCCCACTGGTGCACAGTCAAGCGAATCCTTCGTTACCTTAGTGGCACAGCTCATATGGGTCTTCTTCTGCAACCCACTCCAATCGATGCTCCATTCTCCGTTCGGGTTTATAGTGACTCTGATTAGGCGAGTGATCCCGACGATCGTCGATCTACTTCTGGTGCATGTCTGTACTTTGGCCCAAATATGGTCTCGTGGAGCACGAAGAAACAAACCTTGGTTGCTCGCTCGAGTGCTGAAGCCGAATACCGTGGGCTTGCGAATGCAACTGCGGAACTTATGTGGGTTCAATCGCCATTGTCAGAACTTCGTGTTGAATTCCAAACCCCAACACTCTTATGCGACAACCTCAGTACAGTGATGATCTCGCACAATCCTATTCTTCATTCTCGTAGGAAGTATTTGGAGATCGATGTTCATTTTGTGCCCGAGAAGGTGATGGGTCAACAACTGCTCATTCGTCATGTTCCAGCTTCAGCGCAAATCGCAGATGCGTTAACAAAACCCTTACTCACTCAGAACTTCATGGGCCTTCGTATCAAACTCAAAGTGGTCCCTCATTCAGGCCCAACTTTGTGTTTGACGGGGGCGTAATAGAGTAATACAAGAGGTGCGAATAGTAACACGTGTAATTACTAATTCAGTTTCTAGTTATGCCACCGTGGCAATACAGTTAGGAATTCTGTTCCTCTATATAAAGCAAATCAGGTAACTAGTTCGACACAATTGTAAAATCATTCTTTCAGAAATGAAAACACAATTAGTTCAGGTTGTTTTCTCCTACCATCCTATTTTTATTTTGGATAACTTCTGGCTAAACAAATACAATATCTAGTACAAACCCACTCTTTTTCTTACCTTTCCGTCACTACACAACCTTACTAAGCAAATCTAAGCCCCAAAAGAATACACAATTAAAATAAAACAATTCTAAAACAAGTCTTAACAATTATTTAGAAAAAGTGGGGTGTTACGTTATCACCCCCTTATAGAAATGTTGTAACACCCCTTTTTCTACCCATTAATTTATTTGCGTAAAATCAGAGTTTTCAAATTTTAAATACACCACAAGGGATGTCACGCTTACTTCGTTAAACATCACGCGCCAAATTACTCGCTTTTCGAAAACAGTCTTAGAATACCTACAGAACGTCATTTGCAACTTAAAATACAACCTCACAGCGGAAAATCCAACAAGTTTAATCGTAATAGGCATTGCAACCAGGCAAGGCTTACAATACTAAAATCCAACAACAACAACAATCATAAGTAACTTAAGCAACGTAATTCCCCCTAGTGTTACATAATCAGAGCAGACGACCCGACTCAGCTAGTGAAGATACCTAAGCCTTCACTCGAGATCACCTGCACGTTACCGCATAGGGGTAACATTTAAACAGAAGGGGTGAGTTCATCTAACAATATAATAAAGCTTATGATGAGCACTATGCTAGAGTTATGACACTATATCAACCACATCACGACACATCAAGTCAGTCATCAATATTAATCACCACAACTAATCATCGCAATGCCAGCTACATAAACCACATCACAAACATAAATTCAATCACTACAAAAGCTCATCACAATGTCATGTAAGTATATGAAGTGCAACCCACTCGCGGGCATATGCATGAGGTACCTTTCACAAACGTCGCTTAGCCTTTTGGGCCTCATCGTCACTTAGCCTTTTGGGCCTCAAACGTCACTGGGTTTATGCATATGGGATACATGAGACACTATGACATGCACCACGCACAAACACACAATCACGGTCAACTATGTGACCCGTCACTTACCAATTTGCCAAATAAGAGGCACAGCACCTGTCAATTCATAACTACACCCAACAACGTCACTTAGCCTTTTTGGGCCTTATCGTCACTTATATTCATCGTCGCTTATATTCATCGTCGCTTATTATTCATCGTCGCTTATATTCATCGTCGCTTATTATTCATCGTTTAGAATCATCATCATCAATATAACATCCATCGTCAATCACAAGCATAGCCACTAGGGCATTACCGTCAAAATCATCAACTTATCAAGGTACTAGCCACCGAGGGCATCATCGTCAATCAAACATTGGCCACTAAGGGCACTAACATCTATAAACTAGCCACTAAGGGCATCATCGTCAATAAACTAGCCACCAGGGGCATCATCGTCATTTACACATCATTATCATTAAAGTTGGCCACTAAGGGCAGAAACTTTATTTAGAACTTCATCATTGACACCAAAAAGGTTTTAGACACCGAAAACAGTTTTGCAACGCAACAACAACGACCACCGGGGCAGCCACTTGGGCGCCCAGAACCATCAGAAAATAATAAGTTTTCGCTTTTAAAAATAGGACACACAGATAGACAACGAAATGGGCTTCACAACACTTTTTGAAACGTTTAAAACGGACACCTGAGTCAAAAGTTATCACGAAAACAGTTTTAATGAAAAACGGGCAACATCCCGAAAGTGGTGCCCAGGCACAGGGCGCCTAGCAGGCAACACGGAAAAACTGGCGCAGGCAACAGGAACTGGCGCCCTTGGGGCCCCTCTGCGCCAGAACACAGCGCGCAACATCAAAACTGGCGCAACTTAGACACGGCGCCCAGCACCAGGGCGCCAAACACAGACACACACCCAGACACAAAACGCAACACAGTTGCACTTGGCGCCCAGCAGCAGGGCGCCTAAAACAGCAACACGCCCAGACACAAAACGCACATCCTTGGCTACGGCGCCCAGGCACAGGGCGCCAAAAACAGAACAACACCACACGCTGAGACATGCGCCCAGGCACAGGGCCCCAAATCCAGCAACACCCAAATTCACCAAAATCACGTATATGATCACATCAACATATTAAACACCAAATTCCATCATCAAGGCTCAATTCAACAATACGAACATCAAATTATCATAATCATCCCCAATCATCATAAATCACAATATCATCAACAATTACTCAAACACTTGGCACGCACAACATGATTTTTCAACAACAAGTCTTCATATGCCTAGGGTTCATCAATAATCACTAAGAATACATAAAAAGGCATACATAGAGCCTAGCCCCTACATAATCCCCATCATAAAAACCCTATTATAGAGAAGATGAGACCCACCCTTACCTTAGGTTATGACGAACACGACATCTCCTTATACGTAAGCTCCAAGGAACCCGCAACACGACCCCTCTCCTTTTCTCCTTGGGGTTTTTGCGCGCCTCTCCTCCTCCTCCTCTTCTCATGGGCGCCGCGCCCTCCTTCCCCTCCCTCTCTCTCCTTTTCGCAAATTCCTTTCTTTTTCCCAAATGAGCCAAAACCTAATTTTTCACCTTAAATATGCGCCTAGGCTAGTGGGCTTGGATTGCGGGCTTTCCCCGCAGCTTAAGCCCAATTTAATTAAAACACCACCTCCAATTACAATACCACTCCTCATTTTATTTAAAGCATCTTATAATTATTATAATAAATAATAAATAATAAATAATTATATTATTATTTCTACCACCCAATTTCATTTAATTAATTAAATAAATTAATCTATTATTTTTGGGGTGTTACAAATGTCATCCGCGAAATTTAAATACTTAATAGCAAGTGTAGATACTCTTGCAATTCCCACAAGTATTCTTATGAATAATGTCTAACAAGAACTATCCCGTTTAAAGGCTCACACAGACTTTATACCCAATACTATACATGGTTAGGAAAGATTTAACTCAACTCACCCAGTATGACCCTAACTCACAGTCTGATATTGAATCGAAGTGCTTTGATACCACTAAATAAGACGACCTTCCTCCTCATCAGAGTAACCCTTAACACTTAATCTCTTAACCTCAAATATGAATAAATTTGAAATTTGACATACTATATAACTGAACATGCATCACATAGATAAAGACATAATTTTAACAGTTTTACAAAAGATGTGGCTATACTAAAGCCATTCAAAAGACTTGACACACTAGCTAAACAAAACACAGGTTTTCTCAATGAGACACTTGACTCCTCCATCGTATTGCATCGGAATCCTTGGTGCCTTCAGCGTCCATGGTGGAGGAAAAAGTACGGTCCTCTACTACAAATGGTTCCTCGACTGAATCAAGCGATACAAACAAATATACAAAAGAAAACACATAGGTCTAAGATACATGTATAAGTCAAAAAGTGGGATGATAAGGTAAAGCTTAATTAAAAGATAATGCATTTGTTGGTATATGTAGTCCAATTCACTTACTTTAAGTCTTCCTTCAACTGTACGGTCTCATACCTGCACAACCTCACAATCACTCTCATCCGGTTCATTCATGTGTCCTTTCGCCTAGAAGCATGCCAGGAGCCGCTCATTGTCCATGCTTTGCACCGACGATCACTCCCCTCCCCTGTCTGTCACATGCGTCACATGCAGCATAATTAGAGTGTTTGAAAATTAACTCCCTAAGTCCCTCCATGATTTAGGCTAACTGCCACAGTCCGATAGGCTCAAACAGCTCTAATACCAAATTGTAGCATCCCTAATTTTTAGTCGTCATTAAAGATTAGGAATAACATTCAAATGATAATCAAATATCGCACAAGTGTTTTGGACCGAGAGAATTAACTTCGACTCTCAAATGACTCGTGAAAAACTTCCATAATTATCCTATCAGATACAATAAACTGATCTCATTTCCAGAATATTTCTAGAGTCATAAAGTCCAGTTTCAACAGAATAAATTACTATATAAATATAAACATATGGATCGTTACATGTATACAACTTTCTCGAGTTTTTATCAATACATCAATGTTGCTCTTATAGCAAAATACAATGATACAAAATATTTATGAGTCTCCAAATACAAGGTTATAATCTTGCAAGTCTCATTATCATAAACATGATTCCTCCCAAGGTACAAAATACATAATACTAAAATATCCATTATCCTTCAAATACTTGATCTTAAACATAATCACCGTACTTTAGATAATCCATCTTTCCCCGCGTATCTAAAAACCACAAAACATGATAGGATGAGATTTCATTGAAATCTCAGTGAACTCCTCGTACGACACCTCACCATAACTCATACGATGTCTTTTAATCAATTATCATTGACACAACCAAAATCATACTATTTGAGATCAAAGAGGGACCTGATTCCTTTCCGAATTGAGCCTTAACATTGAGACTTTTCTCTCAACCTAAGTACGCCTCTTATCATTCTTTAATCCATTTATATTATATAGTATAATAGATAGGTAGTTCTCTCCGGTTGGTCAATCTCATACAAACCATGATTATATTCATCATAAGGATCAAACATAAAGAATTGAGATGTCAGATCATACTCATCATAATGCATAAAATCCATAAGTTGATCATAATCAATCCTTCAACCAGCAGTCAATCATAATACAAATGACTAAATTATCAGATATCGTATATCCTTGAATTGAGGATTAAATTAGGTCAAGTTTGCATCAAAGAAATAAGCAAAAACATTAATATAACAGTTTCATTCAGAAGGGTGCTGATGGAATTTTAAGGTTGGGCACCATAACTAGTGGCTAGCACGGTCCGTATCCAGTGGGGGACGGTCCGTGTCACGTTACAGAGACAACTATTCATCAGTTGTAGAACGAAACAGGTCCTAGCCCGTGCTTCAGGTGGCACGGTTCGGGCCGAATTCCAGCAGTTTTGTTTTAGTGTTTTTGATACTTTTCACTCATTAAGAGGCATTCCAATCTCTTCTAATCTTTAAATTGAACTCATCATTAACATAATTTCACACACATACACAGAGATAGGATCCATTGACACCGGGTGTGACTTACACCAAATCTAAACCATTGAAACTAATAGATCCAACGACTATAATATTTAAGTTAGTAAATTAAATTAAATAAAAAACTAAAACAGATCACGTGACTTTTGTTTTTGGATAAGAGTTTCTGTTTTTCCAATTTTGGAATGATATTCTCTTCTTCCTAAGAAAAAGATTAGCACTTCTCTTCCTAAGAAAAAGATTAGCACTTCTCTTCTTCTACAATGGGTAATGACAACGGTCTCATGCATCACATCACTAGCCGAAAATGTAATTCTAATAGAATCAACAATCCCAATTGTATGGCTAATTTTTTTGGTAAACCAAGATATCCCCTGCGCGCGCAACTGCATAGATTAATCTCCCGAGGTACTGATATTCATTTAATGGGTTGACCTCTCCCACCAGGTATTTTTCCATACGCACCGGCCAAGATCGAACCCTTGATCAAATGGTTAAGGAGCCCAAGTATGTACCACTTGTGCTATACCATGTCGGTATTGTATGGCTAATTTGTTTTGTCCCTATTGTGTTAGATTTTAAAATGTATTATCTATCTCTAAGCAACACGTGGATTCTTGTTGTGGACTTATATTTTTTCTCGATAGGATGAGACTTAGAGAAATTATTACACTTTTGTGAGATTGATATTATCTATAATCTTCAAAATAACACGATCTTGTGATTTTGAGCCCTCGCCGTTTTTTGAAAAGTTTGGTTCTCATCATTTTCCTCTTTCTCAATGAAGTACCCTTGTTTTCTCCTTATTTCTGTCAATTTTGCTCACTAAGGTATTGTGATTGTTCAACTTGTGCCCCCACTTTAAAACTCGGGCATCATGATTGTGCACAATCTAAAACTGACATACAAAAAATGCACAATCCGATTACTTTGAAGACTAAAAGTAGGAGAAAATGAAATCATAGGCCCCATTTGTAGACTTTTTCAAATTTAGTTTCCTCATTTCATTTTTATTCATTAAACTTTGAAACCTAGTGTACTTCATTTGAAATACCGAAAAAGATTTGAACGCTCTACTTCACCTACTTCTTGATCCCATCTACATCCTCTTAATATCTCCTTAAAATTCCCACCTTCTCTTGATTATCTTTCTCATTCATATTTTCCCTTCTTTCTCTTCTCCAAATGTTATAGAGATTGAAAGGAAGAAGAAAATCAAAATTGTACTTAAAACTAAGATTTGGAAATAACTAAATTTAAAAATATTTCTAAAAAAATTATTTGAATTTGCTGCGGAATGAAATTTATAGTATTTGTATAAACCAATAAAAACTAGAAATTCAGAAAGACACGCACACATAGAGAGACATATCTTTGAGAATTGTTTTCAACAGTGAAAAACCTTATTGTATTTACTCCGTTTTATAGATAGTAAATGTTATAAATCCATCACTCGAATCTTATAGAGATATTAACTCAAGGACCAAGAAAGTCAAGGTCAAAAAGTTTCATAAAGCAATATAAAATTCAAACTTCAAATATAAAATTTAAAATGCTAATGACAATGGAGAAAGAGCTAGAGTGCTTTTGCATAATATCGTAAATCCAATTATGACATTAATGGTATAACCTTCCTTCCAAAACAAAATTATTATTATAAAACTAGAGAGAGCAAGAAGGTTTTAGGATTGCGTAGTTTGGAGACGACAACACATGGGTTCCCAGACACAACATCCTTTTGCCTTTAATTCATGAATGGAACTAGGAGTAGGATCCAATTCACCCGGGGTCCCTATTACGTATTCACTTCCATGTGTGCTTATCACAAAAGTCATCACAATAGCCATAAGCACGACCACCAACTTCAATAGCATTTTCAAAGAGCTTTGCATGATAGCTTTTTGTTTTAATTTTAAAGAAAACCAAAGAGGTTGTCTTGATATGAAACATATGTCTTTATGTAGCTATTTATATATACCGTAAAATTTACATAACCAATAGAATTAAATGCTTTTAGAGAAACATACGTCTTTAGAGAAATTGTTACATTTTTGTGAGATTGATATTATTTAGGCTAAAGTGCTCCCGGGGTCCCTTATCTTTATTTAAAGTAACGATTTGGTCATTTATCTTTTTTTTGTCCCAAATCAGTCCTTTATGTTTTAAATTTTTGACACATAAATCCTTTTCTGTCCCAAATCAGTCCTTTATGTTTCAAATTTTTAACACATAAATCCTTTTTTTTGACACATAAATCAGCACTTTTAACGGAAAAAGATTTATGTGTCAAAAATTTGAAAGATAAAGGACTTATTTGGGACAAAAAAAACATAAAGGACTAATTTGTTACTTTAAATAAAGATAAGGGACCCCGGGAGCACTTTAGCCTATTATTTATAGTCTATTAAATAACACGATCTTGTAATTTTGAGCCCCCGCCACTTTTTGAACAGTTTGGTTCTAATCATTTTCCTCTTTTTCAATGAAGTACCCTTGTTTTCCCCCTATTTCCGTCAATTTTGCTCACTAAGGTATTGTGATTGTTCTACTTGTGTCCCCACTTTAATTCTCAGGCATCATGATTGTGCACAATCTAAACCTTATTGTATTTACTCCGTTAAGTTTTTATAGATAGTAAATGTTTTAAATCCATCACTCGAATCTTATAGCGATACTAACTCAAGGACCAAGAAAGTCAAGGTCAAAACGTTTCATAAAGAAATGTAAACCTCAAACTTCAAATATAAAATTTAAAATGCTAATGACAATAGAGAAAGAGCAAGAGTGCTTTTGCATAATATCGTAAATCCAATTATGATATTAATGGTACAACCTTCCTTCCAGTACAAAATGATTATTATAAAACTAGAAAGAGCAAGAAGGCTTTAGGATTGCGTAGTTTGGAGACGACAACACATGGGTTCCCCGACACAACATCCTTTTGCCTTTAGTTCATGAATGGAACTAGGAGTAGGATCCCAATCACCCGAGGTCCCTATTACGTATTCACTTCCATGTGTGCTTATCACAAAAGTCATCACAATAGCCATAAGCACGACCACCAACTTCAATAGCATTTTCAAAGAACTTTCCATTATAACTTTTTGTTTTAATTTTAAAGAAAACCAAAGAAGTTGTTTTAATATGAAACATACGTCTTTAGGTAGCAATTTATATATACTGCAAAATTTACACAAGTAACAGAATTAAATGCTTTTTAAGTATAAAGTTGACTAATTAAAAGCTATACATGAATTTGATAACAATCCATTCAACACATATTTAGAGAAATGATTAAAGAAAATTTACCTTGATTGTAGGGCTAATTTGTTTTGTCCCTATTGTGTTGTGTTTGAATATTGAAATGTATTAACAACACATGGAAAGAATATCTGAATGACGTATTTTTAAAAATAAAAACTAAATGTATTATCTATATCTAACTAATGAAAAAATAAATTGGCAGCACGTGAGTTTTTTTCTTGACACTGGCTTCTATTCGTGGTCTTAGATTTTTTCTCGATAGGCTTCTATTCGTCATATCAGTATCATTCATTAAACTTTGGAACCTAGCGCTCTTCATTTTACCTTAGATTTTTAATTGAAAATACTTTTCTCGTCTGAAAATAAAATATATGAAAAAGTTGCAGATACCGAAAAAGATTTGGACGTTGTACTTCACCTACTTCTTGATCCCATCTACATCCTCTTAATATCTCCTTAAAAATTTCCACTTTCTCTTGATTATCTTTCTCTTTCATATTTTCCCTTCTTTCTCTTCTCCAAATGTTATAGAGATCGAAGGGAAGGAGAAAATCAAAATTGTACTTAAAACTAAGATTCGAAAATAATTAAATTAAGAAATATTTCAATTAAAATGATTTGAATTTGCTGCGAAATGAAATTTATTGTATTTGTATAAACCTATAAAAAATAGAAATTCACAAAGACATGCACACATAGGGAGACAAATGTTTGAGAATTGTTTTCAACAGTGAAAAACCTTATTGTATGTACTCCATTAAGTTTTTATAGATAGTAAATGTTATAAATCCATCACTCAAATCTTATAGCGATATTAACTCAAGGACCAAGAAAGTCAAGGTCAAGAAGTTTCATAAAGAAATGTAAAATTCATACTTTAAATATAAAATTTTAGATGCTAACGACAATAGAGAAAGAGCAAGACTGCTTTTGCTTAATATCGCAAATCCAATTACGACATTAATGGTATAACCTTCCTTCCAAAACAAAATTATTATTATAAAACTAGAGAGAGCAAGAAGGTTTTAGGATTGCGTAGTTTGGAGACGACAACACATGGGTTCCCAGACACAACATCCTTTTGCCTTTAGCTCATGAATGGAACTAGGAGTAGGGTCCCTATTACGTATTCACTTCCATGTGTGCTTATCACAGAAGTCATCACAATAGCCATAAGCACGACCACCAACTTCAACAGCATTTTCAAAGAACTTTCCATGATAGCTTTCTGTTTTAATTTTAAAGAAAACCAAAGAAGTTGTTTTGATATGAAACATATGTCTTTATGTAGCTATTTATATATACTGTAAAATTTACACAAGCAATAGAATTAAATGCTTTTTAAGTATAAAGTTGACTAATTAAAAGCTATACAAGAATTTCATAACAATCCATTCAACACATATTTAGAGGAATGATTAAAGAAAATTTATTATGATTGTATGGCTAATTTGTTTTGTCCCTATTGTGTTGTGTTTGAATTTTGAAATGTATTAATAACAAATGGAAAGAATATCTGAATGACGTATTTTTGAAAATAAAAACTAAATGTGTTATCATTCATTAAACTTTGGAACCTAGCGTTCTTCATTTTAGCTTAGAATTTTAATTGAAAATACTTTTCTCGTCTGAAAATAAAATATATGAAAAATTTGCATATACCGAAAAAGATTTGGATGTTGTACTTCACCTACTTCTTGATCCCATCTACATCCTCTTAATATCTCCTTAAAATTCCCACTTTCTCTTGATTATCATAATTTCCCTTCTTTCTCTTCTCTAAATGTTATAGAGATCGAAGGGAAGGAGAAAATCAATGTTATAAATCCATCAATCGAATCTTATAGCGATATTAACTCAAGGACCAAGAAAGTCAAAGGTCAAAAAGCTTCATAAAGAAATGTAAAATTCAAACTTCAAATATAAAATTTAAAATGCTAACGACAATAGAAAAAGAGCAAGAGTGCTTTTGCTTAATATCGTAAATCCAATTATGACATTAATGGTATAACCTTCCTTCCAAAACAAAATTATTATTATAAAACTAGAGAGAGCAAGAATGTTTTAGGATTGCGTAGTTTGGAGACGACAACACATGGGTTCCCAGACACAACATCCTTTTGCCTTTAATTCATGAATGGAACTAGGAGTAGGATCCCAATCACCCGGGGTCCCGGTTACGTATTCACTTCCATGTGTGCTTATCACAAAAGTCATCAAAATAGCCATAAGCACGACCACCAACTTCAATAGCATTTTCGAAGAACTTTCCATGATAGCTTTTTGTTTTAATTTTAAAGAAAACCAAAGAGGTTGTCTTGATATGAAACATATGTCTTTATGTAGCTATTTATATATACTGTAAAATTTACGCAAGCAATAGAGTTAAATGCTTTTTAAGTATGAATTTGACTAATTAAAAGCTATACAAGAATTTCATAAAAATCCATTCAACACATATTTAGAGAATTAATGAGTAAAGAAAATTTATTATGATTGTATGGCTAATTTGTTTTGTCCCTATTGTATTGTGTTTGAATTTTGAAATGTATTAACTAAAAATGGAAAGAATATCTGAATCTGAATGACGTATATTTGAAAATAAAAACTAAATGTATTATCTATCTCTGACTAATGAAAATTGTTTTGTCAACACATGAGTTTTTTTCTTGACACTATCTTCTTGTCGTGGGTTTTGATTTTTTTTCGATTGGATGTCACATAGAGAAATTAGTTTATTTTTGTGAAATTGATTTTATCTATAGTCTTCAAAATAACACGATCTTGTGATTTTATCTAACTCTGAATCTTTTCAAAATGCATATGATGAATTACATGAAGCATTTGTTGAATTGCATGATAACTCAGTAAAATTAGCTAAGGCATTAAGTAAATCTAAGAAAACTATTGCTCGTCTTCAAAAGGAAGTTAATGCTTTAACTAAGGAAAAATTAGAGCTTAGAAAAGAAAATGACGATCTTGTTTACTTTAAGGAAAATTATGTATGTGATAAGTGTAAAGAACATGAAAAGAAAATACATGAGCTTGAATGGACATTAGGAAAAATGTGCGTACAAAACAAACAACATGTGCATCCTAGGCCACAAAGAAACACTTCCATAAAAAGAATTTGCATTATAGGCCTAAGTTCACTGCTAGTCCATATATTAGATGTTATTACTGTGCCAAACTAGGACATACCGCATCAGTTTGCATGGCTAGAGGAAGACAAGTCGTGAAAAAGGTATGGGTCCCAAAGGGACTATACCAAGTACTAACCCACAAGGACCCAAAGAAATTTGGGTACCAAAATTTTCGACTTGATCTCATTGCAGGTATGCTTCAAGGTATGGGGGCAGATTGATACCTTGACAGCAAAGACTCAAAGCGCATGACTGGAGACGCAACAAAGTTATTAACACTCACCCCCGGAAAAGTGGTCATGTGACTTGTGATAACAACAATAGAGGAAAAATCACCGGTGAAGGTTAGATTGGTAAAGCTTTTGTAACACCCCGATAATTCTAACATGTAGAAATGCACGTTATGGCATACATCAGAGTAATTTCCTGTTATCGAAATATTGAACATAACTAAAACTTTTGATAATCAATACCAAATGGTTCAATGAACCCCATAAACTGACATGAAAGTAATTAAGTCTCACGACTCAAAACTTATACAACCCTGATGTTCAATATTCTAAACGGAAATAGCGGAAACGATTTTACAACTACCACATAGATAGTTATACAACCGGTACTAAAATGAAACAAAGGGCAAAAGCCTAAACATAGGACTAAAACTCCAAATAACTCCAAGAGTCACATCAGCTAGCCATGGATGTTCGCCTTAGCTTTCCCCTGCTTCTCTGTAAAAACCACAATATAAGAAGGGTGGGATAAACATTATCTCAGTGAGTCCTATCGAGACCCCTTACTAACTCTAGCGGTTCATTGTGCTTTAACTTTACACTCATGGCCCTCATAAGCGACACATGAAGTATATCTTATAACGTGTAGCCCTGATAAGCAACTACAATTCATATCTTATCTTTCCATTAACTTAACATAACCCGAGATATAATGCTAGACAATCCAGGATGCCCAATATCTGTGGAAACCCCGATTCGTATTTCTATCCGAATAATGCTAGGGTCCTAGCTTTGGACTCATGACTCCCCTCAGCTAGGTATGCTAAAAACTTAGGGTCGTCACCCTGGATATACTCATAGTATACCATCTACCTTTCCCCGAGGGAAAGTAACTTGAATTGTTTTTATTTGGATTGACAGTTTATAATTCTATATAGACTTACAATCAGTTTCTTATCATGATATGGTTGGACTCAAGGTCCCTTAATGTTTCTTGACTTGTATGCTCTCACATTTCCTAAGTACGGTTTTTCTTGAATTTCATAACTCTTGAATTTTCGTTCTAATGTACTTAGATTCGTGATAAGGACCATTTTCTATCACTAGGGAACCATGGGAAAGTGATTAGAAGAGAATTGGAATCAATTGGAACGAGTTAAGGCATATTTTCAAAGGGGGTAACAGAAGGTTACGCACGGTCTGTGCTCCTGGGGCGCACGACCCGTGCGTGCCTCACACATATTTTTATTTTGAAACCGAACAGAGCGCACGATCCGTGCTCCATAGGTGCACGACCCGTGCGTGTCCTAAAATTTTAAAACAGTGGTTTGTGTAGGTTACGCACGATCCGTGTCACGGGGGGCACGATCCGTGCGTAACTGACAGTAGCCCAAAACTTGCTGATTTCTTGTAAATTCCATTTCGTTTCGATTCCAATCTCGTTCCGATCAATATCCTAACTTAACAATCAATTATCCAGTCCAGTGAAAGCGATAAACAATCAATCAATCAATTCACACAATAATCAAATCAATTCAATCGATTATAAAACAACGACTTTTCGATAAAACAGTTTTTCGCTATTTTTCACAAAACAGTTTCCAGAAGTTTATCGGTTCAGAAGAACACATAAGACTCGACACCAAAACATCCCTAGCGAGTTATAGAACTCACCGATTGCGATGAAAATTGCCAATGCCGAGACTTTGACGAATTCGAACGAACCGTAACGCAACGAACTCTCCTGAACCGCTCCACTAACGAACTCATCTAGAACTCGATTCTGACTTCGGAGCAGCAACCAAATTCAAATCTCAGCAACTCACTCACCTTTCCTTGCTACTAAAATACCCTCCTATCTACGGAATCGATATCTCTCGAAACTTTGACGACTCGGACGAAATTCGACGAACCGACGTTCTAGCTCTGATTCATTCTTCACAACATCAGTGAGCAGTTTTGGATTGCGCATAACTTAGCCAATTATGAACCAAAACTATCCAAACCAGTGTCTAACATGAAGGAAATGTTGTCTAGTTTCTAACGGTGCAGACTTCAAACTGATTCAACAATTAAACAGGGAATTGTGATCAAAACAATGCGAGTGGTTAGATTCTGCCACAGATCCAAAACTGTAACTTGTTTACACGATTTCTCCTTCTATACTCCATGAAATCAGTTCATTCTTGTGCCTAATTCGAAGAATTTCTTGTCTAGTTTCTGAATCATCAAGAATCACGTTCATCTGAGCCGTGTACAGAGAGATGTAGGAAAAACACCGAACATGGTTCCAACAGTTTTCCTACAGAATTTCTGTTGCACTTGTTGCTTCATCTTCAACCATGTGTGACCATGAATTTGAGCTCTAAGATGGACCCAAGCTCTTCCAAATTGAGACCAGTAACTGAATCACCCCAAACTTATTCTTAATCAACAATGGGGTTTCAGTATTCTGGTTCTACTACCCTCCATAAGCCTCCATTACAACATGCAAGCAATGCTACTCAAGTTTGGTCAAATGGAGCTTAAGGATACAACAATGGTGAAATGAGTTAGGATAGGGTTGGGGGTACTGAAATGGGTATCAGGATGGAGAGGATGTTGAGCTGGTTCTAATGAGCCAAAGATCAAACACATGCATCAAGAAATGAGTTCATCTCCTCTCACTCTACCTCACGCCCTCCTCTCTCTCAAGCTCCCCATTTTCTTCTCTTTTTTCTTCTTTGGGTTTTCAGGTTTTCTGGAAGTGAAAGAAGGTGTTTTTGTTTTAGTTCAGCTGGGGGGGGGGGGGTCTCATTTAAACGGGTGAAATGACTAAATTGCCCTCCCTTACTAATACTCACTTAAACTACTCTTAACACCACAATTATCCCATAACTCACTAACTTAGCATAATATGCCAATTATGCACAACAATAAATCATTTAATTATTTAATCCATGATGCCAACTCATAATTAAAATGATTTGTGCTAGTCATTATTAGTTATGCTAATTAATCAACAATTCGAGTACTAATATAATTTAGCACCCAAGCATAACATAATTCACTTAATCAATTATGCTAATTACTCATCTTGACCTCTTGCTAATTTAATGATCCAAATTAGCTAAATTGAGGATGTTACAGCTTTATTCACCTCTATTGAAAATGTGCTTAATGTAGAAGAACTTAAGAATAGTTTATTAAGTTTTAGTAAATTATGTGATAAAGGAAATAGAGTAATATTTGATTCAGGATCATGCATCATAGAGGAGAAAAAGAGTAAACAAGTTAGGATGATAGGAAACAGAGTAGAAAATATATACATGATTAATCTTGATGAAGGCTCATCCCATAATGCATGTTGTCTTATTAGTAAGGAAGAAAATTCTTGGCTATGGCATCGTAGAGCAGCTCATATACATATGGACCACCTAAATAAATTAGTCACTAAGGAACTAGTTAGTGGTCTTTCTAAAATTAAGTTTGAAAAAGATAAGTTATGTGATGCATGGCAAAAAGGTAAACAAGTCAAAGTATCTTTTAAATCAAAGAATATTGTGTCTACTAACAAATCATTGCAGCTTTTACACATGGATTTATTTGGTCCCTCACGGACGAAAAGCTTTGGTGGAAATTATTATGCACTTGTTATAGTAGATGACTACTCAAGGTACACATGGACACTGTTTCTTGCAAATAAAAGTGATGCTTTTGGAGCATTCAAGAAACTTGCTCGTAGCATACAAAACGAGAAAGAGCTGAAAATTACCTCCATCGAACTGATCACGGTGGAAAATTTGAGAATGAAAGGTTTGAATTTTTTTGTGAAGAATCTGGTATTGATCACAACTTCTCAGCACCTAGAACTCCTCAACAGAATGGAGTCGTTAAGAGGAAAAATAGCTCTTTGGAAGACCTTGCCAAAACCATGCTGAATGATCATGACATCCCAAAATACTTTTGGGCTGATGCTGTAAGTACTGCTTGTTATGTTATGAATAGAGTTTTGATTAGGCCTATTTTAAAGAAAACCCCTTATGAACTTTACAAAGGGAGAAAACCAAACACAGCACACTTACACACTTTTGGATGCAAATGCTTTGTTTTAAACAATGGAAAAGATAACCTAGGGAAATTTGATGCTAAAGCTGATGAAGGAATTTTTCTTGGTTATTCTGTATCTAGTAAAGCATTTAGAATATTCAATAAAAGAAATAAAGTAATTGAGGAATCTGTGCATGTTACATTTGAAGAGTCTAACCCCAAAAGGTTGGGAAAGGTTATTGATGATGTTGCAGATGAGCTTGAAGCATTAAAGCTAGAAGGAGAAAAGAAAAGTTAGAATAAGGAGAAGGAGGCTGAACCTTCGACTCGAAATCTCTATCTCACGGTCACCCTTTTGATCGTGACAAAAAGGGGGAGAAGTATACAGGACGTTTATGCATAAAGGATTGATCTAGAATTGTCATTTTGCATCTAATCATTGAGATAGGGGAGCATCAAGTGAGGGGGAGTCCAGTTATATTTTATGCATTTTCTTGTTTGATGAACTAACCTCCCACCCAAAGATGAGTAAAATTTTGTCATCATCAAAATGGGGGAGAATGTGGTTATATTGCTTTTGCAGGTTAGGTTTTGATGATGATGTGTTCGAAGTCAAAATGACAAGCAGGTTAGGTAAAGCGGAAATCCAAGACAAGCAAGACTCAAGAAGTAAGGGTAGTCTCTAGGGTTTGAGTCATGTCCTAGGATATATTGTAAGCCGTTTCTGAGGGTCAGCTCATCTCACAGGTTCATAGCCTTCACAGTTTTCAAAATGCATGCATGCATATAGGTAAGGCACGTAATATAAAAACTATTTTGTGAAAGTTAGAAATCGATTCATGACTTCTTTCCTAAAGCCAAGAATCGATTTCCAACCTTGTGCAAAGGATAGAAATCGATTTCCCAAAGCAAAGAATCGATTCCCCTAATGTTTTAAAAGCTAAGAATCGATTCCTACAATTTCTCATAAGATCAAAATCGATTTCCTACTTTGTCTTTAAAGTAACAAATCGATTTCCTTTCTGTTTTCAAAGCATAAAATTGATTTGCCTCTTACTTTAAACAAGCAATGAATCGATTCATAAACTACACTCTTCAAGCTAAGAATCGATTCTTCTCCTCATGCATCTAAGCACAAAGTCAATTTGCTTCTTTCTAAAAGCCTCAACGGTCATATTTTCAAGCTATTAATCGATTCATACTTACTCTTTAAAAGCAAACAATCGATCACACACTTATGATTTATTCCTATTTTTAAGACAAGAATCGATTTTCACTCCTAATCATTTCAAGTAAATAATTGATTCTCTACTTAGTGTGATTTCACTCAACGGTCATATTTTTCCTAAGTCTATAAATAGGGACCTAGTGTTTCTCAGAAAAACACAACCCATTTTTACGCTTACGCTGAAAACGCAAAACTCAAAAACCCTAGCACACACACTTTCATATATTCTACATCTGTCTGAGCTGATTTCTCTCAAGGGTTAGAGTTGGGGCTGGTGATCTTCAAGTTGTGTAATCTACCTTCATAAGAGGTATTTTGGTTTTTATATTTGTAATTTGTTTTACGTTGTTCACAGTACTAGGGAGTGGGGTAGATCTCTAGGGTGCTGTTGGTACTAGGGAGTGGGTATCTCTCTAGGGTTATTGGTTGTAACAAGGGTGGGGTATCTCTTTGTTGTTGTTGTTGTTGTTGTTGTAGATTTGAGGGCTCTTCATTGGTGGGGTATCCTAGGAGAAGAGTGCCTGAGTCTGTAAAGGTTTCCAAAGCACCTGTAAGCTTTGTTGTGTTAGTGGAAAATCTCACAAGGGTGTGAGGACTAGACGTAGGTCACTTGGAGGTGACCGAACCAGTATAAAAACATGTGTTCTTTACTGCTTTATTTTCTGTTTTTGTTTCTCGTTAATTCGTTCCATAAACCTACGCGAAAAATCAAGCAAGTCGTTAAAGGGGACTCAATTTTTAAAATCTCAATTCACCCCCCCCGTCTTGAGACTGAAGCCACTTGTTAACAAGTGGTATCAGAGCTAGGTTATGAGAATATTGAAAGACATGGAACCTATAAGGTTTTTAATTAAGTTATGAAGGTTAAGACTGTTGATGTTAATCATCGAGAAAAATTTTAGTTGTGTTCAATATCTAGACAGGAAATATTACTCTGATGTATGCCATTTCGTGCATCTTAGCATTTCTATTTGATAGAAATATTAGGGTGTTACGTATTTGTACAAACCAATAAATTATAGAAATTCACAAAGACACGCACACATAAGGAGACATATCTTTAAGAATTCTTTTTAACAATGAAAAACCTTATTGTATTTACTTCGTTAATTTTTATAGTTAGTCAATGTTATAAATCCATCACTCGAATCTTATAGCGATATTAACTCAGGGACCAAGAAAGTCAAGGTCAAAAAGTTTCATTAAGAAATGTAAAATTCATACTTTAAATATAAAATTTAAAATGCTAACGACAATAGAGAAAGAGCAAGAGTGCTTTTGCTTAATATCGTAAATCCAATTATGACATTAATGGTATAACCTTCCTTTCAAAACAAAATTATTATTATAAAATTAGAGAGAGCAAGAAGGTTTTAGGATTGCGTAGTTTGGAGACGACAACACATGGGTTCCCAGACACAACATCCTTTTGCCTTTAATTCATGAATGGAACCAGGAGTAGGATCCCAATCACCCGGGGTCCCTATTACGTATTCACTTCAATGTGTGTTTATCACAAAAGTCATCACAATAGCCATAAGCATGACCACCAACTTCAATAGCATTTTCAAAGAACTTTCCATGATAGGTTTTTGTTTTAATTTTAAAGAAAACCAAAGAGGTTGTCTTGATATGAAACATATGTCTTTTTGTAGCTATTTATATATACAGTAAGATTTACACAAGCAATAGAATTAAATGCTTTTTAAGTACAAAGTTGACTAATTAAAAGCTATACAAGAATTTCATAACAATCCATTCAACACATATTTAGAGAAATGATTAAAGAAAATTTATTTTGATTGTATGGCTAATTTGTTTTGTCCCTATTGTATTGTGTTTGAATTTTGAAATGTATTAACTAAAAATGGAAAGAATATCTGAATGACATACTAATGAAAATTGTTTTGGCAACCCGTGAGTTTTTTCTTGACACTAGCTTCCTTTTGTGGTCTTAGATTTTTTCTCGTTAGGCTGACACTTAGAGAAATTAATACATTTTTGTGAAATTGATTTTATCTATAGTCTTCAAAATAACACGGTTTTGTGATTTTGAGCCCCCGCCACTTTTTGAACAGTTTGGTTCTCATCCTTTTCCTCTTTTTCAATGAAGTACCCTTATTTCCTACCTATTTCCGTCAATTTTTCTCACTAAGGTATTGTGGTTGTTCAACTTGTGTCCGCATTTTAATTTTTAGGTATCATGATTGTGCACAATCTAAAACAGGCATACAAAAACACACAATCAGATTACTTTGAAGACTGAAAGTAGAAGAAAATCAAAACTAATTATAGGTCCCAATTGTGGACTTGTGCAAATTTAGTTTCCTTATTTCAGTTTCATTCATTAAAATTTGGAACCTAGCGTTCTTCATTTTACCTTAGATTTTTAATTGAAAATTCTTTTCTCGTTCGAAAATAAAATGTTTGAAAATTTTGCATATACCGAAAAAGATTTGGAAGTTGTACTTCACCTACTCCTTGATCCCATCTACATCCTCTTAATATCTCCTTAAAATTCCCACTTTCTCTTGATTATCTTTCTCATTCTTATTTTCCCTTCTTTCTCTTCTCCAAATGTTATAGAGATCGAAGGGAAGGAGAAAATCAAAACTGTACTTAAAATTAAGATTTGGAAATGACTAAATTAAGAAATATTTCTAAAAGAATGATTTAAATTTGCTGCGAAAGGAAATTTATTGTATTTGTGTTAACCTATAAAAAATAGAAATTCACAAAGACACGCACACATAGGGAGACAAATGTTTGAGAATTGTTTTCAACAGTGAAAAACCTTATTGTATTTACTCCATTAAGTTTTTATAGACACTAAATGTTATAAATCCATCACTCGAATCTCATTTTAAATGTTATAAAATTTAAAATGCTAACGACAATAGAGAAAGAGCAAGAGTGCTTTTGCTTAATATCGTAAATCCAGTTATGACATTAATGGTATAACCTTCCTTCCAAAACAAAATTATTAATATAAAACTAGAGAGAGCAAGAAGGTTTTAGGATTGCGTAGTTTGGAGACGACAACACATGGGTTCCCAGACACAACATCCTTTTGCTTCAGTTCATGAATGGAACTAGGAGTAGGATCCAAATCACCTGGGGTCCCTATTACGTATTCACTTCTATGTGTGCTTATTAAAAAGTCATAACAATAGCCATAAAGAACGACCACCAACTTCAATAGCATTTTCAAAGAACTTTACATGATAGCTTTTTGTTTTAATTTTAAAGAAAACCAAAGAGGTTGTCTTGATATGAAACATATGCCTTTATGTAGCTATTTATATATACCGTAAAATTTACACAAGAAATAGAATTAAATGCTTTATAAGTATAAAGTTGACTAATTAAAAGCTATACAAGAATTTCATAACAATCCATTCAACATATATTTAGAGGAATGATTAAAGAAAATTTATTATGATTGTATGGCTAATTTGTTTTGTCCCTATTGTGCTGTGTTTGAGTTTTGAAATGTATTAACTAAAAATGGAAAGAATATCTGAATGACGTATTTTTGAAAATAAAAACTAAATGTATTATCTATCTCTAACTAATGAAACTTTTTTTGGCAACCCGTGAGTTTTTTTCTTGACACTGGCTTCTTGTTGTGGACTTTGATTTTTTCTCGATAGGATGAAACTTAGAGAAATTAGTTCATTTTTGTGAAATTGATTTTATCTATAGTCTTCAAAATAACACGGTCTTGGGATTTTGAGCCCCCACCACTTTTTGAACAATTTGGTTCTCATCATTTTCCTCTTTTTCAATGAAGTACCCTTATTTACTCCCTATTTCAGTCACTAAGATATTGTGGCTGTTCAACTTATGTCCCCTTTAATTCTCAGGTATCATGATTGTGCACAATCTAAAACAGGCTTACAAAAAATACACAATCAGAATACTTTGGAGACTAAAAGTAGGAGAAAATCAAAACTAATTATAGTTTCCATTTGTAAACTTTTTCAAATTTAGTTTCGTCATCTCAGTATCATTCATTAAACTTTGGAACCTAGCGTTCTTCATTTTACCTTAGATTTTTAATTGAAAATACTTTTCTCGTCCGAAAGTAAAATATATGAAATAGTTGCATATACCGAAAAACATTTGGACGTTGTACTTCACCTACTTCTTGATCCCATCTACATCCTCTTAATTTCTCCTTAAAAATTTCCACTTTCTCTTGATTATCTTTCTCTTTCATATTTTCCCTTCTTTCTCTTCTCCAAATGTTATAGAGATCGAAGGGAAGGAGAAAATCAAAATTGTACTTAAAACTAAGATTTGGAAATAACTAAATTAAGAAATATTTCAATAAAAATGATTTGAATTTGCTGCGAAATGAAATTTATTGTATTTGTATAAACCTATAAAAAAATAGAAATTCACAAAGACACGCACACATAGGGAGACAAATGTTTGAGAATTGTTTTCAACAGTGAAAAACCTTATTGTATTTACTCCATTAAGATTTTATAGTGAGTAAACGTTATAAATCCATCACTCGAATCTCATAGCGATATTAACTCAAGGACCAAGAAAGTCAAGGTCAAGAAGTTTCATAAAGAAATGTAAAATTAATACTTTAAATATAAAATATAAGATGCTAACGACAATAGAGAAAGAGCAAGAGTGCTTTTGCTTAATATCGTAAATCCAATTATGACATTAATGGTATAACATTCCTTCCAAAACAAAATTATTATTATAAAACCAGAGAGAGCAAGAAGGTTTTAGGATTGCGTAGTTTGGAGACGACAACACATGGGTTCCCAGACACAACATCCTTTTGCCTTTAGTTCATGAATGGAACTAGGAGTAGGATCCCAATCACCCGGGGTCCCTATTACGTATTCACTTCCCTGTGTGCTTATCACAGAAGTCATCACAATAGCCATAAGCACGACCACCAACTTCAACAACATTTTCAAAGAACTTTCCATGATAGCTTTCTGTTTTAATTTTAAAGAAAACCGAAGAGGTTGTCTTGATATGAAACATATGTCTTTATGTAGCTATTTATATATATACTGTAAAATTTACACAAGCAATAGCATTAATTGCTTTTTAAGTATAAAGTTGACTAATTAAAAGCTATACAAGAATTTCATAACAATCCATTCAACACATAATTAGAGGAATGATTAAAGAAAATTTATTATGATTGTATGGCTAATTTGGTTTGTCCCTATTGTGTTGTGTTTGAATTTTGAAATGTATTAATAACAAATGGAAAGAATATCTGAATGGCGTATTTTTGAAAATAAAAACTAAATGTATTATCTATATCTAACTAATGAAAAAAAATTGACAACACGTGAGTTTTTTCTTGACATTGGCTTCTTTTCGTGGTCTTAGATTTTTTCTCGATAGGCTAACACTTAGAGAAATGTTACATTTTTGTGAGATTGATATTATCTATAGTCTTTTAAATATCACGATCTTGTAATTTTGAGCCTCCGCCACTTTTTGAACAGTTTAGTTCTAATCATTTTCCTCTTTTTCAATGAAGTACCCTTGTTTTCCCCCTATTTCCGTCAATTTTGCTCACTAAGGTATTGTGATTGTTCTACTTGTGTCCCCACTTTAATTCTCAGGTGTAACACCCCGGTATTTCTAACAAGTAGAATTACCTAAGTGTACCAACTGTAACACATCAGAGATATAACTTACTGTTTAGATACAGAACACCACTATAAAACTTTTTTCTGAATATCACCAAGATAGTCTTAATCATAAACAAGACCACAACGATTCCCTGACCATCAACCATCAGCAAGATTTAGTGTTCAATACCATACAAGAAATCGCAGAAATAACTACATAATGTTTACATCCAATACAAACATAGTGTTATGATACAAAGATAACAAGGGAAAACATAATCTTAAGCATAAAAGCTAAGTCTTCAGCAACCATCCGAGTACAACCTACTCGTGCCTTTTGGATCTCCTCTTTCCCTGTTTCTCTGTAAAACAACAACATATAAACAATGAGATACAATCTCAGTGAGTTCTACCGAGACCCCTACCTACACTCTCGATTCAATTAAGAATCCTATTTAACTTAACACAGCACCGACTACATTGTTGCTAAACCCCGGTTGACCGTATTATAGAACTTTCATTCATTCGTGGTTAGATTCATAACCAAGTGCATTTCCTTTCAACACGACACTGACTGTATTACTACTAAACCCCGGTTAACGTGTTATAGTTTAGTACGATACCGACTGCGCGAACGCTAAACCCGGTGAACCGCACAACAAACTTTTAACATAACACCGCCTGCGCGAATGCTAAACCCTGGTGAACCCCCTTACCAATAGTTCTTTCCCGAATGGTTTACGGGCCTAGGTTTAAGGATCATGACTTCCCCGCCTAGTATGTTAACCTCGTGGGTCGTCACCCACACTCGATATAATATATATATCCACCAGCATTGGGCCGTCACCTAAACTCGATATAATTTATATATCGTAAGTATCACTTGAACATTTAGTTCCTTGACATTAAACCATTAATTGAACATTTAGTTCCACATAACAAGCGTATCACATGTTCGCTCCCGTATACTATTTTTTTACAGTTTTTCGAATTAAACATAACTTTGCAAACCATTATTTAAAACCTTTGAAAACATACTCAAAATCATGGCATTATAAGCCTAATATCACTGGAAAAGGGTTAGGAAAAGATTAGAAGAGGATTGGAATCGAACGAGATCGTTTCGGGTAAATTTGTAAAATTTTGACAGAACACTCCACGGTCCGTGCTCCCATACGCACGGGTCGTGCGCTCTGTAAGTCATTTTTAAATACACAGTCCAAAAACATATTCAAACAAAAGTGATCACCATCAAATCGTCATTCATTAATCACAAACACAAACGTAAACAACTTTATCGTTTATGTCAAAATACGTTACTTTTTCAAATAACAGTTTTCAAAACTCAAATTCGACATTTCATATTCCTCAATCAAAACCTAAACGTGAGTAAAACTCACCCTTGACGCGAGAGCTATGATCGAGCCGAAGTCACCAAAATCTCAAAATCCCCAATTACGACCTTACGATCACCAACTCATTCCCGACTCCGAATCGAACCTCAATCGGCGTTCAATCCACCTTAGGTTTGCTCCTAATCACATTTAAACCATCAAAATCAACACAAATTCGGAATCACTATTCATCATCTCTCCCAACTCTCAAATTCGAAATCAAAGGGAGAGGAGAAAGGGAGGTACTTTACCTATTTCATGGAAGATGAAAATGGAAGGAGAATGATGATGTTCTTCTAGATTAGGGGTTGTGGGTGATGATCTTCTCCTCCTCCTCTTCTTTCTTCTTTCTCCTTTCTTCTTTTCCTTTCCTTTTCTCTTCTCTGCTTCGCTTCCTTTCTTTCTTCTCTCAATTCTCTTTTCCCTTCTTGTCTTATATATACGTATTAATTGGTAATATGGTAAAATGACCATATTGCCCTTAACCTCTTATTTCTTCCCTAAATCACCCTTATTCTGTATTATCTGGTTAACGATCTCATGACAACCAATGATTAATTTTACCACTCAATTAATTTACCAATCAAGTACTAAATTAATTCAATTGGGGGTAACATCCAAATAATTTGGTTAATTACTTTGGGGATGTTACATTACACCCCAACTTGAAAGAATTTTGTCCTCAAAATTGAACAAAACATACCTTAAGAGAATAAATACGGATATCGAGTCCGCATATCGTCCTCCAATTCCCACGTAGCTTCCTCGGTGGAAAAACCATCCCAAACCACTTTGACAATGGGAATCGTCTTCGTCCGAAGCGCTTTTTCGCCACGTTCCATGATGTAACTAGGATGAGGTTGGAAAGACAGGTCCGGTCGAAGGTCAATCGTCTCAAAATTTAACGGCTGACCCGGATCGGGAATGTACTTTCACAATTGAGATACATGGAATACATCATGGAGATTGGACAATGGTGGAGGCAAAGCAATACGGTATGCTACTGGCCCAACTAGCTTGATAATTTGGAAGGGTCCAATATATCAAGGACTGAGTTTCTTCGCCCGCAATGCCCTACCTGTACCAATCGTTGGTGACAATCTTAAAAATACATGATCACCAGGCTCAAACTCTAATGGCCTTCTTCTTTTATCAGCATAGCTCTTTTGCCTACTCTGGGCAGCTTTCATTCTTTCTCTGGTTTGCCGGATCTTTTCAATAGTTTCATGAACCAATTCAGGTCCTAACAATCGGTTCTCGCCGACGTCCCACCAACACAACAGAGTTCTACATTTCCTTCCATACAAGGCTTCAAATGGGGCCATTCCTATACTGGAATGATAACTGTTGTTGTATGAGAACTTCACTAATGGAATATGATCTCCCATTTTCTTCTGTTATCGAGCACAGAAGCCCGAAGCATATCCTCTAAAGTTTGGATAGTTCTCTCTATCTGACCATCTGTCTGCGGGTGATAAGCGGTACTAACAAATACCTTAGTCCCCAAGGCTTTATTCAAACCTTTCCAAAATCGAGAAGTGAACTTTGGATTTCGATCCGACACAATACTGGTAGGAACCCCATGTAACCTCACTATGCTCCTCAGATATTCCTCAGCTAACTTGGATACTTTACTGTTCGAACGAACAGGAACAAAATGAGCTGATTTAGTTAACCGATCTACAACTACCCAAATGGAGTCGTTACCGGCTTGGAACCTCGGCAGTCCCATGAAAAAATCCATAGACATGTCTTCCCATTTCCACACTGGCACGTCTAGTGGCCGCAACAGACCAGCAGGCTTCTGGTGTTCTACCTTCACTCTTTGACAAGTTAGGCATCAAGACACAAATCCCGCAATCTCTAATTTCATTCCATGCCACCAGTACATCTGTTTTAAATCTCTATACATCTTGGTGGATCCAGGATGTACAGAATATAGACTTCGGTGTGCTTCCTCTAACACCTGCCATTTAATATCTTCATCATCGGGCACACAAATTCTACCGTTGAAGCAAATAACTCCATCACTATCTTCGGTAAAATTTGGCAACCCTTTTTGTGATTGCAGCTTCACATCAATTTCCTGTGCTGAGTGAAAAGAATCCCTTAGAGAACTAGAGATCCTTATTTTGCTCAACACTAATCGGTTCCTTCTTTGCTTTGCATTCAAATTCAAATCTCTAAAAGACTCTAACAATTCCATTTCATGCATCATTAACTCTGCCATGTGAATGGATTTCCTACTCAGCACATCAGCTACAACATTGGCCTTTCCTGGATGATACTTCAACTCGAAGTCATAATCCTTCAGAAATTCTACCCATCTTCTTTGCCTGTTATTCAGTTCTTTCTGATCAAACCGATACTTTAAGCTTTTGTGATCACTAAAGACTTCGAAACGAGACCCATACAGGTAATGTCTCCAAATCTTCAGTGCATACACAATAGCTGCCAACTCCAAATCATGAGTCGAATAATTCTCCTCATGAGACTTAAATTGCCTGGATGCATAGGATACAACTTGTTGATTCTGCATGAGAACACATCCTAAACCCTTCCCAGAAGCATCGCTGTAAATTTGGAACCCGAAAGACGGATCCAGAAGAATCAGGATTGGAGCAGAAGTCAACCGAGTTTTCAACTCTTGGAAACATTCTTCACATTCAGCATTCCACGTAAACGGCTGACCCTTACGAGTTAATCGAGTAAGTGGAAGAACTAATTGTGAGAATCCTTGAATAAATCTCCTATAATAACCAGCTAGACCCAAGAAACTTCTTATCTCTATGACTGAGGTTGGTCGTTCCCAGTTTAACACAGCTTCCACTTTACTGGGATCTACAGCAACTCCCGATTGGGAAATCACATGTCCCAAAATTTTTACCTCAGGCATCCAGAAATCACACTTCGAAGCTTTTTCGAACAACTTCTTTTCTCGGAGTACAGTCAGAACAATGCGGAGATGTTGAACATGCTCCTCAATGGTCTTCGAGTACACAAAGATATCATCGATGAAAACGACTACAAACTGATCCAGGTACATGTGGAAGACTCGGTTCATGTAATCCATGAATACCGCTGGAGCATTAGTCAAACCAAAGGGCATCACTACGAACTCGTAATGTCCATACCTAGTACGGAAAGCTATCTTCGGAATATCTAAGGCCCTAACCTTTATTTGATGATACCCAGACCTTAGATCAATTTTAGAAAACATCACAGCACCTCGAAGTTGATCAAGCAAATTATCTATCCTTGGCAAGGGGTATTTATTCTTGATCGTCACTTTGTTGAGTTGTCGATAATCAATGCACAATCTCGTGCTACCATCCTTCTTCTTGACTACCAACACCGAAGCACCCCATGGAGAAGCACTCGGTCGAATGAATTTCCTTGATATCAACCCTTCGAGTTGGGATTTCAATTCCTTTAATTCTAAAGGAGACATTCGATAAGGAGCAATAGATATTGACCCTGTGCCAGGAACCAATTCTATAGAAAACTCTACCTCTCGATCTGGAGGTACAGAAGAAATTTCATCCAGAAAAATATCCAGAAATTCATTCACAACTTGAACAGATGACAAATCTAAACCAGTTTCGGTGGATGCAGATAACATAATTACATAAGCTTCCGCACCTTGGAATAATGATTGGCTTGCTGAGGTGAAAGAGATAACTGCTTTAGAATTTGCCTTATTCAATTCAACAGATTCTGAGGTGAAATTGATTGTTCGATTGGCACAGTCGATTGTAACATGATTTGCAGTCATCCAATTCATACCCAGAACGATGTCCATACTTCTCATAGGCAAACAAATAAATTCTACAACGAAATTTCTGTCTCCTATGACAAGTAGACAATTTTGACACAATGATTGGGTTTGAACACGACCCTTAGCAGTAGTTAAAATAGTTATTGGCTCGGATAGCGGAGATAACGCTAGTCCCAACCGATCTACACATGATTGAGCTATAAAATAATGGGTTGCACCCGAATCATATAATGTACTGACGGAGTTATTGAAAAGAGATCTCATACCCCTCAGTAAATTGTCATTAGGTGTGATGGTCTGAGCATCCAGAGTGTTGACTCGCCCCTGCCGGGGAGCATCTGGTGTTCCTTGGAAACTCTTCTTTGATGGGCACTCATTTGCATAATGGCCCTCTTCATTACAATAGTAGCACCGATTAGATCTTTGTGGACACTCACCACGGTGATACCTTCCGCATTTTGAACAATTTCTATGCTTTGATGGATCTGGCGATTGCACCTGCTTCCCTTTATAATTGTTTCCCTTGAGTTGTCTGCTTGGAGTGGAGGATTCAGCCATTTTCTTCTTGCCCTTCCAATAATCTTTTCTTTCAGCATACATTTTCCTCAGATCCTCTTCGGCTGCAAATGCTTGTTGCACTAAGGAAGGATAATTGACCATGGTGTAAGAACTACGGCCTTGGCCCACATCCGCACGGAGGCCTTCTTTGAACATTTGCATCTTCCACCTATCATTTGGGGCATACCTCCCCAACTCATAGAACTGTGACAGTCTTTCAAATTTTGCCGCATATTCCCCAACTGACATATCACCTTGTTTGAGGTTCACAAACTCAGCTTGCTTGCTTAGTCTTTTCACCGAAGGGAAATATTGTCCCATGAATGATTCTTTAAAGTTATCCAAAGTGAGGGGAGTTCCTAGAATTTCCATCATTTCCCGTGCATTATTCCACCAGGTGTGGGCATTTGCCGCACAAATTACCTTTTCTTCTTCACCGCATTGCAAGGTTCGGAAGATTCTCTCCATTGTATCTATCCAATAATGAGCAGTCATTGGGGTCTGATCCACCCTTGAAAACCGGGGGATTCATCTTTCGGAATCGAAAGTATGTCCTGTTAGGATCTTCTTGATAAGGTTGAACATTGGGCTGCTGCAGAGCCATTTGCTGATGCTGCATTTGCAACATATCCTGCATCATCTTCTGCTGATTCTCAATCACATTTTACATCCATTCGAAATGTGGATCAACAGGAGGAGGGTTTCCTCTACCTCTTCCGGCCATGATTCTGCGAAATATGCACAAAGTATTAAGTTGATCAAGCTCAATGTCTAATAGCATACTATGAAGAATCATAACTAAAGGAAGTAAAAGACTCTAGCATCGAAGTCCAACTAGGTCGAATTGCTCTGATACCAACTGTAACACCCCGCTATTTCTAATAAGTAGAATTACCTAAGTGTACCAACTATAACACATCAGAGATATAAATTCCTGTTTAGATACTGAACCCCACTATAAAATTTTTGTTGAATATCACCAAGATAGTCTTAATCATAAATAAGACCACAACCGTTCCCTGACCATCAACCATCAGCGAGATTTAGTGTTCAATACCAAACAAGAAAGCGCGGAAATAACTACATAATGTTTACATCCAATACAAACATAGTGTTATGATACAAAGATAACAAGGGAAAACATAATCTTAAGCATAAAAGCTAAGTCTTCAGCAACCATCCGAGTACAACCTACTCGTGCCTCTTGGATCTCCTCTTTCCCTATTTTTCTGTAAAACAACAACATATAAACAATGAGATACAATCTCAGTGAGTTCTACCGAGTCCCCTACCTACACTCTCGGTTCAATTAAGAATCCTATTTAACTTAACACGGCACCGACTGCATTGCTGCTAAACCCCGGTTGACCGTATTATAGGACTTTAATTCATTCGTGGTTAGATTCATAAATAAGTGAATTTCCTTTCAACACGACACCGACTGCATTACTGCTAAACCTCGGTTAACGTGTTATAGTTCAGTACGACACCGACTGCGCGAACGCTAAATCCGGTGAACCGCACAACAAACTTTTAACATAACACCTCCTGCGCGAACGCTAAACCCCGGTGAACCCCCTTACCAATAGAACTTTCCCTAATGGTATACCGGCCTAGGTTTAAGAATCATGACTTCCCCGCCTAGTATGTTAACCTCGTGGGTCGTCACCCACACTCGATATAATATATATATCCACCCGCACTGGGCCGTCACCTAAAATCGATATAATTTATATATCGTATGTGTTCTGGAGTGGGCTCGAAGGCCAATTCGTCCAACAGGCCCATCGCGGCCCAATACCTACCTTGCTCCGCAAGATGCGGCCGGCCCCGTAAAATGCGCAACGGCTAGAACGCGCAGCAGTATATATGCCACACTAGCATGTGGTTTCAGGTACGTTATCTCACCTTGTGAATCCTACCCGAGCGTCACACTGACTAGAGCGTCGGAGTGTCATTGCAGGTACCACCCGCGTGCGGCCAAGACCCCAGGTTCCAGCTAGGTCCTCAACGACCGGGCCAGGTCCTTCCCTGGTTCCAGCCAGGTCCTCATCGTCCAGGCCAGGTCCTTCCTCACATGTCCTTCCATCAGCGACCGAGCCAGGTCCTTCCGTGCGGCCAAGACCCCTGGTTCCAGCCAGGTCCTCTACGACCTAGGTCCTCAACGACCCAAGTCCTTCTATTGGTCAAGGTACGATCAATTGGCGACCACAGTGGGAGGCCCGAGCGCTATTCCACATCAAACCATGCCGCCACGCCAGAAACGCACTTCTTCCAGGCTCAACACCTCTGGGCAGAACCGACCTCAACGGACCCCAGAGGGCATGCCTGTGACCGTTCATGAATCACAAGATGAGCCTCGCGAAGAACCCTCAGTACAGGGCGGCCGCAGGCCAGTTACCCAACCAGCCCCGCAACTACCGGCCGAGCTGGCCGAAGCGGGAATTCCAGAAGCATTGCCAGAGCATGTGACCCAAGCGCTCATAAAAATTCTGGAGCAAAAGAATCAGGTGATTGCTGATCGAGATGAACTGATCGAACGCTATGAGAGAGGCTCGATCTCGATCCGCCCGCGTGCGGACAGCGGTCACCGAGGCCAACCATCCCGGCCCCATCGTTCACCACCACGAAGAGAAGCTCCTCCTCGTCGAGGCGTATCCCGACGCAATCCTTCAAGAAGGGCGATCGTTCACAGGTCGCCCCCTCATCGAAGAAGTCGCCACCGTCGTTCCCCTGAGGAAGATTACGACTATGCTGACTCAAGCTACCGACCAGAGTCAGAAGGGTCGCCAACAAGATACTCGTCCAACGAGTCCTCAGGATCCCGCCGATCAAGAAGCAGGTCGTGGGACTCGTATGAGGAGTTCGACGACTACCGTAACGGGGAGATTAGAGATGTCTCCCGGGCCATCAGCCGACCGAGAAGGAACCATTCAGAGCGGTCTAGAAGACGGTCGTCGCCACATGCTCCACAATACCACGGACCCCCTCCAATTGCTGACAGACTCCTTGGTCAGCCGGTCGGCCTTTACGGTTTGCCCGTCGACCAAACTTATGCCGCCATGCAGCCTTACGGGCAGAATCCCATCCCGACCGGACAAGGGCCTTTCACCAGCGAAATTAGGCGTTATCGCATCCCAAGGGACCTGAGGAAGCCCCCAAACCTGAACAAGTTTAACGGTCGTAGGGATCCAGACAAACACCTCATGTACTTCAACAACTACTGTAGCTATAGGGAGCTAGGACGGACGATGAAGTGCAGACTTTTCCCTCAGTCGCTCGAAGGCCGGGCGTTAGAATGGTGGGAATCCCTACGTCCCAACTCCGTCTCTTCTTGGGAAGGTCTTGTGGCAATGTTCTTGGCCAATTACACGGCCAACCGTTGTCAGTATCGTTACGAAGAGCACTTGGATTCGGTCGTCCAAGGAGAAAATGAACCATTGAGGGAGTTTATCGATCGGTTCATGACAGAGGCTGACACAGTCCGCAACCTATCAGACACAGACAAGCTGAAGTACCTCAAACGTGGTATAAGAAAGAATCACAGATTTGCTGAAGAGTTCTCTTTGAACCGCTACTACGACCTCGGCCTGTTCCTTAGAAGGGCCAACGACCATATGGGCTACGAGGAGCAATTGGCGGCCGACAAGGGCGCCCGCGCGCGTCCCAAGGAAGAAAATGGCAGGTCAATCAAGGGGCAAGACCGTGACAGTAAGCCCGAGTACCGGCCCAAGAGGTACGAGCATCGTACAAAATTGAACACTCCGATCGCGCAGATCTTCACGGAGTGCCAGAACAATGAGTTCACTGGTGTGAGGCGACCTGATCCTTTAGTATTGAAGAAAGGAGGTCGGCCTACCAAGAAATACTGCAGATATCACAAGAGTAAGGGGCATGACACCAATGACTGCATGGCCCTAAAAGATGACATAGAAGATCTCATACAGAAGGGCAAGTTGAGGCAATATGTCAAAGCTGAAGGTAACGATCGCCCTGAACAAAGAGCTGTTGGCCAACCCGCCAATGACAAAGGTAAAGCGATCGTTAACTCAACGATCGAGCAAGCGCGTAACAGTTCAGAGGAAGAGCGCGACCCCAGACAGTCAAAGGGCCGCAATGTAGCCATGGTCATTCATGGAGGTAATCCGTTGGATATCAGAGAGTCCAACAAAGCAATGAAGAGGAAGTGGAATGAACTCATGATGGTCGGCTCAACTTCAACCCCACGGCCGGCCTCGAATAGGCCGCCCATTTCCTTTGGGGACGAAGACTTGCTCGATGGTAAAGTCAATAATTATGTCCCTTTGGTAGTATCGGCCGTAATGGCCAACACTGAGGTCAGAAGAATACTGGTCGACCAAGGGAGCTCGGCCGACATCATGTTCGAAGAATTGATTGACAAGTTAAATGTGGATAGGAGCGAGATTATTCCCCAAGCGGGGACGATAGAATTACTTGTTACCTTTGGAGATGATACGAGCGGCAGCACGTCGTACAGGACGGTCAGAACGACGTTCTTAGTTCTGCCAATCAAATCGTGTTACCATTGCATCATTGGCCGCCCAACTCTGGGAAAATTGAAGGCCGTAGCCTCAACGGTACATCTGAAGATGAAGTTTTACAGTAAAAACGACAAAGTTGTGACAGTGATGGCCGACATGGAGGCGGCCATGAGGAGCCATTTCCTCTACCAAGAAATTTGTGACATGGAGGTGACGAATGCTAAACCTCAGAATCTTGGAGAGGGGCATCAGGTCAATGTGGCCGACCTGGATGCTCGATACGACCCTGATAGCGACCCTGAGGACGACGACGACGATTTAGCCCGCGAGCTAAAGAATAAACTCAAGAGGCCCGAGCCCCACGGGGAATTGATCGATGTTCAGTTAATGGACGACCCAACTAAGACAGTTAAGTTGGGGAGCGACCTACCTGAAGAAGACAAGCAAGAGCTCATCACCTGCCTCAGGGATTACGCAGACCTTTTTGCATGGCAGGCATCAGACATGCCCGGGATCCCAATAGAAATTGCCTGCCACCAACTGTCCGTTGATGAGACAGCAAGGCCGGTCGCACAAAAGAGGCGAACTCAGAGCGAAGAGAAAGCATTGGCGGCCGCCCAGGCGGTTGACGACCTCATCAAGGCCAATTTCATTGAGGAAATTAAGTATACAACATGGCTTTCCAACGTCGTGTTGGTGAAGAAGAAAAATGGTAAGTGGCGCATGTGCGTCGACTATACCGACCTGAATAAGGCGTGCCCGAAGGACGCCTTTCCTCTGCCAAACATTGACAAATTGGTCGACGGGGCTGCGGGCTATAAACTTCTGTCTTTTCTAGACGCCTATTCAGGATACAATCAAATCACCATGTACCCACCCGATCGGCATAAGACCGCGTTCATGACCGATCGTGGAAATTTTCAATACAAGGTAATGCCCTTTGGTCTGAAGAACACCGGAGCGACCTATCAAAGAATGATGAGCAAGGTCTTCAGGCGGCAGATCGGTCGCATATCAGAGGTCTACTTGGATGACATGATCATTAAAAGCAAGACCGACCAAGACCACATCAACGACCTAAGGGAAATTTTTGAGGAAGCAAGGAAGAATTCTTTGAGGTTGAATCCAGAGAAGTGCACCTTCGGAGTAAGGGCGGGCAAGTTCCTGGGCTTCCACTTAACAGAGCGAGGGATCGAAGCGAACCCGGATAAGTGTAGGGCGGTCGCCGACATGAGGCCGCCCACTACGAAAAAAGAGATCCAGCAATTGAATGGCATGGTCGCTGCCCTATCACGATTTATACCTAAATCAGCGTGCAAATCACTTCCACTGTTCAAGCTCTTGAAGAAGGAGGTCGAATTTGAATGGACTGACCAATGCCAGCGGGCATTGGACGAGCTGAAGGCGGCACTCACCAACCCGCCCATCATGACCAAGCCGCAACCAGGGGAGACGCTTTACTTATACTTGGCCATAACAGACGAGGCCATGAGCGCTGTTCTTGTAAGAGAAAGCGACCTGAAGCAGAATCCGATCTACTTCATAAGCAAGGTATTTCAAGGCCCAGAGATCAGATATCAGAAGATCGAGAAGCTAGCCTTAGCGTTTATTTCGTGGCCCATCAGGTCGTGGTAAGGACCGACCAGCCTATTAGGCAAATCCTTCACCGACCTGACCTTGCAGGGCGTATGATCAAGTGGGCTGTGGAACTCAGTGAGTTTGGGATCAAGTTCGAGGCTAGATCGGCCGCTAAGGCACAAGTGTTGGCCGACTTCATAGCTGAAATGACCCCAATACCAGACGATCAGGCCATCACGACCTGGACTTTACACGTGGACGGGTCCTCCAACAGCAAAGGAAGTGGGGCCGGCTTGATACTTGAAAACACAGAAGGACTTACTGTTGAAGTCTCATTGACTTTTGCATTTCACACTTCAAACAATCAGGCCGAGTATGAAGCGTGCATTGCCGGGCTGCAGCTAGCCAAAGAGTTCAATGTCGACCGTGTGGAACTTCACTCTGACTCTCTACTGGTAGTATCCCAAATTCAGGACCTATACGACGCAAAGGACGATGTCCTGAAGAATTATTTGGCCAAGGTAAGGGATCTGCTCAGGCAATTCGACCGAGCAGAAGTTAAGCACGTCCCCAGAACAGAGAACGTGAGGGCTGACATCCTATCAAAGTTAGCCAGTACAAAGGCTCCTGGGAATCACAGAAGTCTAATTCAGGAAACATTAACGCGGCCGAGCGTGTCTACTAAGCCCGCCCAACCATTAGCCATTCTAACGGTCGACTTGGACAGAGACTGGATTACTCCCATCTTGCAATATATTCTTAATGGGGTAGAACCTTGCGACCAGAAGGCAGCAAAACTCCTGAGGTTGCGGGCGACCAAGTACTCAGTGATCGAAGGAAGACTGTATAGAAGGGGCTTTTCATCCCCATTGCTGAGATGCCTTACGTCGGTCGAGGCCGACCATGTACTGAGAGATATCCATGAAGGAGATTGTGGTAGCCACCAAGGTAGTCGGTCAATTGCTAAGAAGGCACTCAGGGCCGGATACTATTGGCCGACCATGGATGAGGACGCTAAGTTACTGGTTCAGAAGTGCAAGAAATGCCAAATTCATGCCGACGTACACATAGCGCCCTCATCAGAACTACACAGCTTGACCCCACCCTGGCCGTTCGCTTGGTGGGTCATGGACCTGCTCGGCCCTTTTCCACCTGCACCAGGTCAGCTGAAATTCCTGATCGTCGCGATCGACTACTTCACCAAGTGGATAGAAGTAGAGCCACTTGCCACCATTACCTCCGCGAAGGTATCTAAGTTTTTTGGGAGAAACGTGCTCGCCCGCTTTGGAGTGCCCCAGCAATTGGTGACGGACAATGGAACTCAATTCGCAGACAGGAAGTTCAGAGAAATGTTGGCCGGCCTAGGTGTGAAACAGCGTTTCACCTCGGTCGAGCACCCACAAACCAACGGCCAGGCAGAAGCGGCCAACAGGGTAGTGCTACGCGGACTGAAAAGAAGGTTGGATGAAGCCAAGGGCAATTGGGCAGAAGAACTACAGTCGGTCCTTTGTGCTTATAGAACGACCCCCCACTCATCGACCGGGGAGTCACCATTTAGACTTGTCTATGGTACTGACGCTGTCATCCCGATTGAGATGGGAGAGCTAAGTTGGAGGACGACCAACCCACCAACCCCGGCCGCAAATGAGCAAGCAACAAGAGAAGAACTCGACCTGGTTGATGAGCTGCGAACCAAGGCGTCACTTAGGGAGCAACTCATCAAACAGAAGGTCGCTGCAAGGTACAACGCCCGCGTCCAGAAGAGGGAGTTCTCCATTGGACAGCTAGTCCTTAGGAGGGCCGACGTGGGAAATAAGAACGCTCGCCAGGGAAAGCTCGCCCCTAACTGGGAAGGACCATATCGTGTCATCAGCAAGACTGGGAAGGGAGCTTACGAGCTGGAAACCATGGGAGGGGCGACCATCCCCAGAACATGGAACGCCGACAAGTTAAGAAAGTTTTATGTTTAAAGTTGTAAACATTGATTAATCAATAAAGAGCAGGCGGTCGCTCTTTTTCCCCACTGGGGTTTTTTACTGAGGACCGACCTTAAAATTCGACTTGTGTATTTATTTTCATGCAAATTGTATGCACAAATTGTATGCACGGTCGCTCACCATGCGAGTAGCAGTCGAGCGACCAATAGAGTGCCGTCGAAATGGCCCAAGCGAGAGCCGCCGAGCGGCCTAAAAAGAGTGCCATCGAATGGCCCAAACGAGAGCCGCCGAGCGGCCTAAAAAGAGCGCCATCGAATGGCCCAAACGAGAGCCGCCGAGCGGCCTAAAAAGAGCGCCATCGAATGGCCCAAACGACATTTTTTGGTCGCGACCGACCGTAGCAAAAAAGAATCAAATCCAATTATAAAGCAATTAAACGGGCTGAAATTCATGGAAAATTGTCATTAATTACAAACGAAGACGCCTTGGTCGAAACCAGGGCGCCAATTCAAAACCCGCTCGCAGGCGGGCCAAGATTACATTTCAAAAAATGACAAGTTAAGAGTCGCTGGGGGCCTGATAGATAACTGCCTCTTCTTGAAGGACCTTCCCCTTCGACATCTTCACGGGACGGATGATCTGCTGCTCGGTCACACGATGTGTGCTTTGAACGATCTCGCGATCGACCTCCAAATCAGGGTAGAGGATCTTGATCTGGCTGACCGCATTTTCAAATTGACCCTCCGCAGCTCCCTTAGCCCGGTCAAGAACGTCTTTATAGCGACCCCTAAACTTGTCCTTTTCCTTCTCCACTGCCTCCAGCTCGGTTTTCAGCCCAATGACCTGACTCGACAGCTCGCTATTCTTGGAAGAGAGGCGTTCGACCTCTTTCTCAGCTGTTTCCTTGTCAGCGACCGCCTTGTCCAGAGAAGACTCGGCCAGTGTTTGAGCAGAAACAGCAGCCACAAGCTGGCGTTCTGCTTCGACAAGCTTCCTCTCATTGTCAGTGGCCGCTTCGATTCTTGGTTCGAGCTCCTTCATTTTCTTGAGCAGGTCGTCTCGCTCGCCCCTCATTTCTGCGAGCAATGACAAGGCAGAATTCAATTTAAAATTTTTATCGACTAGGTCGTCTTCAAGCAATGAATACCTATGGGCAAGGCGCCTACCTTCCAGGCGATCTGATTCTTCATCTTGGTATTTCTTGAACAGAATAGCAGCGGCCTTCATTGCCTCGGCCATCACCTCGAAAGGTTCCTCCTTGAAACGAGCGCAGTCTTCATCACCCAACCCAAGCAGGTCGATGTTGGGCGACCGGTTGTGCCCGTGGCTTTTTCCACTCTTATGCTTCTTTTTCTCGCCCCCATCATCGACCGACCTGTTCCTCTTGGATTTTCCTTGATTTTTGGGTGGGCTGCTCAGGTCAATGGCTTGTGCTGGTGTGCCCGCCCGAGGAGCCTGACGATCAGGCTGAGATCCAGTTACAGCAGTTTCAGGCGTACCCCCAGATTGAGCCGCAGGTATGACACGGGCGGGCGAAGCATCACCGTCCTCGGCCGCCCATTGCTCCAACAGGTCAAAGTCATTCATGTTGGCCATCTTAACTGCAAAGGCAAAGGCAGATGGTTAGAAACATTTAACAAAACAAAGTGACAGAAAATAAAATGTGTGAGCGACCACCGACCAAGAGCGGCCTTGACTTTCTTCTTGGAACGAGCATCCACAATGTTTTTAACTTTGATGCGACCATCAGGGACCAAGGACGCAATCTTTCTCAGCCTTTGGATCGTCCCCATGTCCAGGTCGTCAAGGTCTGTTTCTTTGAAGGCATACTGGCCCGGTTTCTTTGAGAAATGGTTGAAACTCCACACTGTGGGAAACACGGGCGTTCCTTCTTGATCATCCTTGGACATTTGGGCGATCCCTCGTTGGGCCTCGACCGAGTTGGGAACGACCCAAAAGAACTCTCTCTTCCACCCGGTCGTCAATGACTCCATGTAAGGTTTGAAAAAGTTGTACGTTGACCGGTTCTTGAATGAGACCGCTTCTTTGCGGGCGCCTTTTGAGCCTTTCTCGTAGATATAGCTCATTTCAAACAAAGAGAAGAACAGCCTTACAGAGACCGGCCGTCTCAGAACAACAAGGACATCTTCATACGCTTGCAAGAACGCCCAAGCGTTCGGGTTCAGCTGAGAAGGAGCGACCTGAAGGTAGCGTAGAACTTGGCGTTGGAACCTGGTGAACGGCGGAATGATACCCATGCGTTCGGACACAATGCACATCGTGAACTTCAGCACATCAGTCCAGGCCGCAACATCTTCCCCCTTGGCCATACCTTCTACGCTCCATCCTTCATTTAGCCCGGTCGCAAGATACTCCAGGTCTTGGCTCCCCCGTTGAATTTTGCTGCGCTGACTTCTCAGGTTGAGAGAAACCCAAGACATATCCTTTGCACAGCAACCTCAGGATCTTCTCCATGGTCGCCCTGTTGATCTCTGTTGGCCGTCTCGGTTACGTCGGTCGCAGCATGGTCAACACCTTCCTCACAGGCAACCCGTGCGTTGCTCTCTGCAGTATCAGCAACCACAACCTCGGAGCACGGGACCCCACTTCTGACCGGCCGCGTTCCGGATCTGCTAGATGAAGTCGAGTTCTGGGTCGAAGACCCAGAGGAAGAAGATTCGTCACTAGAAGAAGACGACCGGGCGTGCGCAGGACTCTGTTCCACTGGTCTGGTCATATTTTGCGCAAGAGAAACGGCCGGGACTCCAAAGATACGGCGAGTTTGTTTGGTCCGCGCCAGAATGAACCTGTGGAGGGGAATAACGGTCAAGGTCTTGCTCGCGTGTGGGAAGGGGCGACGTGGTCGTCCCCAGACCTGACACCCCCTCCATCAGGTGGAACAATAAAACTCAAATTAAAGGAAGGGCGGTCGTAGTTACCTTGAATTGGAGCGAGCTGATGTTGCGAGCGAGCAGTTGAATGCGAGCGAGCTAAATGCGAGCGAGCTGAGTGCGAGCGAGCTGAATGCGAGGGCGGAGAATTCGGAGAAACGTGTAAATGATGTGCCCTATGAACCCTATATATAATGGGCAACCATCACCATGGGCCGGAAGTGCAGAGGCGCGACTCTTCATGTACCATCATTGCTTAACCTCCTCGAGTCTCTAAACGTCACCTCATTAAAGCAACTGTCGCCTCAGCATTCATGACGATGGATTGTCAGACATCACCCCCGAGATGGCACCTGGCCCCGTGTGACTAGGCCGCGTGGCAGCGACCATGCAATCAACAAATTAGCGATCGACCAGATTATGTTCGACCAGTCGCCAGTCCAGAACGGTCGTTTGTGACCACGCTGGGGGACAAGGAATTAAGCCTTAGCCCGCCCCCAGGCGACCTAGGCTTGGGGGGCAATTGTTCTGGAGTGGGCTCGAAGGCCAATTCATCCAACAAGCCCATCGCGGCCCAATACCTACCTTGCTCCGCAAGATGCGGTCGGCCCCGTAAAATGCGCAACGGCTAGAACGCGCAGCAGTATATATGCCACACTAGCATGTGGTTTCAGGTACGTTATCTCACCTTGTGAATCCTGCCTGAGCGTCACACTGACTAGAGCGTCGGAGTGTCATTGTAGGTACCACCCGCGTGCGGCCAAGACCAGCCAGGTCCTCAACGACCGGGCCAGGTCCTCATCGTCCAGGCCAGGTCCTTCCTCACAGGTTCTTCCATCAGCGACCGAGCCAGGTCCTTCCGTGCGGCCAAGACCCCTGGTTCCAGCCAGGTCCTCTACGACCCAGGTCTTCAACGACCCAGGTCCTTCTATTGGTCAAGGTACGATCAGTATGTATCACTTGAACATTTAGTTCCTTGACATTAAACCATTAAGGTTTGCTCCTAATCACATTTAAACCATCAAAATCAACACAAATTCGGAATCACTATTCATCATCTATCCCAACTCTCAAAAATGGAGAGGAGAAAGGGAGGTACTTTACCTATTTCATGGAAGATGAAAATGGAAGGAGAATGATGATGATCCTCTAGAATAGGTGTTGTGGGTGATGATCTTCTCCTCCTCTTCTTTCTTCTTTCTCCTTTCTTCTTCCTTTCTTCTTTTTCTTTCCTTTTCTCTTCTCTGCTTCGCTTCCTTTCTTTCTTCTCTCAATTCTCTTTTCTCTTCTTTTCTTATATATACATATTAAGTGGTAATATGGTCAAATGACCATATTGCCCTTAACCTCTTATTTCTTCCCTAAATCACCCTTATTCTGTATTATCTGGTTAACGATCCCATGACAATCAATGATTAATTTTACCACTCAATTAATTTACCAATCAAGTACTAAATTAATTCAATTGGGGGTAACATCCAAATAATTTGGTTAATTACTTTGGGGATGTTACATTACACCCCAACTTGAAAGAATTTTGTCCTCAAAATTGAACAAAACATACCTTAAGAGAATAAATACGGATATCGAGTCCGCATATCGTCCTCCAATTCCCACGTAGCTTCCTCGGTGGAAAAACCATCCCAAACCACTTTGACAATGGGAATCGTCTTCGTCTGAAGCGCTTTTTCGCCACGTTCCATGATGTAACTGGGATGAGGTTGGAAAGCCAGGTCCGGTCGAAGGTCAATCGTCTCAAAATTTAACGGTTGACCTAGATCGGGAATGTACTTTCGCAATTGAGATACATGGAATACATCATGGAGATTGGACAATGGTGGAGGCAAAGAAATACGGTATGCTACTGGCCCAACTCGCTCGATAATTTGGAAGGGTCCAATATATCGAGGACTAAGTTTCTTCGCCCGCAATGCCCTACCTGTACCAATCGTTGGTGACAATCTTCAAAACACATGATCATCAGGCTCAAACTCTAACGGACTTCTTCTTTTATCAGCATAGCTCTTTTGCCTACTCTGGGCAGCTTTCATTCTTTCTCTAATTTGTCGGATCTTTTCAGTAGTTTCATGAACCAATTCAGGTCCTAACAATCGGTTCTCGCCGACGTCCCACCAACTCAATGGAGTTCTACATTTTCTTCCATACAAGGCTTCAAATGGGGCCATTCCTATACTGGAATGATAACTGTTGTTGTATGAGAACTCCACTAATGGAAGATGATCCTCGCATTTTCTTCTGTTATTGAGCACAGTAGCCCGAAGCATATCCTCTAAAGTTTGGATAGTTCTCTCTGTCTGACCATCCGTCAGCGGGTGATAAGTGTGACACCCTTTACCCTGAAAGTATTTATAAGTGAAAAAGTACGAAAAACGAGTAAATTTGTTTTTCAAAATAATATTCGCAATTCATTTTCGAAATACCTTTCGCAAGTAAAAGATATCGTCCAACTCTTTCAATCATATATAAACGATCATAATAATATTAAAGAATAAGGCGATAAAACATTTCTGTTAATACAATAATAAAATACAACCCCAAATCTCGATGTCACATGATCAGAGCAATAAGCCTTTAACCAATTAAATAAAACACAAAGTATCATTAACGTGAAGTATCATTTTGCAAGTTGCCGGGTGATCCGCAGTGATCACATCTCCACCGTTACACGATCGTAGAAGTCTACTCCAACAACACCTGGAATTCAATCTAAAAAGGTGGTCCACGAGTGAGAAAGAGCATCCAAACCATATAAGGAATATAAGACCGAAACTAAAACAGCAAAGGCAACCACAATCCATCAAATCAATATTAAACAGTCACTCTCAAAAGAGTGACCAACACAACATGTTCATACAGCAAGATGTCACAAAGGGCTCGTACGTAAAAAGTGAGGGGTCACATCACACCATTAAAATCACCACAGTATATACGACAAACATTACCTGTATGCTCAATTAATCATCATCAACAACAACAACAACAATAACAACAACAATAACAATAGGACCGGGATACCTTGCTCGAACGGGATACCTTTCCCGATAATGCCCTACGGCAACAACAACAATAGGAGCGGGATACCTTGCCCAAACGTGATACCTTGCCCGGTAACTCCCTACGACGAACAACAATAGGACCGGGATACCTTGCCCGATAATGCCCTACAAGAAAACAACAGGACCGGAATACCCCGAATAGGAAACCTTGCCCGATAATGCCCTGAAGAACACCCAATAGAGGACTATGAGGACCGAGATACCTTGCTCGAACGGGATACCTTGCCCGATAATGCTCTACTAACAACAACAATGACGACGACGACCACAACAAAAACAAGATGGACACACGATGGACCTAATCAGACGTCATATCACACAACGACAATGACAACAACGACGACAACGAGAACGACGATGACGACAACAACAACAACAACAATAACAACCACAACAATACCTATCATCATTACCATCCTTTAAGGTACGGCTCGCCCATACTGCGACGAGTCCTTGCCCATACTGCGACAAGGTTCCTCCTACAACTTAAATTACTAAGGTACGGCTCGCCCATACTGCAGCGAGTCCTTGCCCATACTGCGACAAGGTTCCTTAAACATCATTATCAACTTCCCTACGAACTCCTAAGTCCAAGGGTATCATCAACAACTAGGGGTCATTTAATCATCATCTCGGGTATCACCATACAACTAGGGGGTCACTATAGTCATCATCTCTGGTCATAACTATTACCCAAGTCCCCGCTAATTCTATATAATAACGTCATCGTTATATTCATATGTAGTCTTTTTGATTCAATGCATCTAATTCCAACTCCACCCGTTATTTGATGTTTCCTAAGGCTCCTATGACTCTTATTGTCTCCATCATCTTCCATGGTCAAGGGTACCTGAAATTAGATTAGGAAGGGTCATTATCGATCGTTCATAACTTACTTAGCTTCGTTGATCTATTAAAACTTTCTATTAAAACCTTCTATTGTCTTATGTCACTCGTGATTTACGACCGATTCGACATGCTGCCCTATCACTAATAATCATTCTCAATATCAATCTCCATGTTTCTATTGATACGACGAAATTACTAACTAACTAGTTGTGTCCTCAAAGCTCTTCATTAGTCTTATAATCTTAGTTCACCATTTACTCTTATTTGCCAAGATTAATTCTAGACTTAATCCTTATGCTTCTTTCGTTCCTACACTAACTTCACCTTCACAGTCAACCCAATTTACTTATTAGTATCATAATACATACGGGTTATACACTCACAATTCCTATGTTCATCACCTGCAATTCAATGGACATCATTCAACATATTATTGACTACTACTCACATTAGAATCATTAATTAAACTCAGCATATTATTTGTATTAGTTACAGTCACCCAGATACAAATAATTTACAGTCATCCATAATATTTACAGTAATCCAAATTGAATTATATTTACAGTCATCTTATGATATACAGACCTTTAAATTGATACAGTCATCCAGATTGAATAATAATAATAATAATAATAACAATAAATACAGACAAAAATAGGGATAGTGATAATCAATACCATTAGAGTCCTATCCCCTATTCCCCATATAGAATAGAAACCCTTTCCCCCCGTACCTGATGTCGAAGGGTATTCCAACGGGCAATGCTTAACTCGAACGCGTACAGTTATGCAACAACAAATACAGTGGGAGTCCAAAAGTCATACACCAAACATATTAAATATAATTAATCGCTTTAAATGTGTTTTTCAAAGTACCTATGCGATGGTAGTGTTTCGAAGTCGCAACTTGGAGGACTCAAAACGTTCACATACAATCCCAATCCGCAAACTAACGGAAGCTTGACACGCGAAGATCAACAATGAATTTTGTTTCTTAGCCATGGTCTCTTGCTTTGGGAAAATAACATAATATAGGAATTTTGAACACAGACGGAAATCATTTAACGCAATCAGCCACGACTGAGATTGGTGGAAATGGTCACGGTAATTTGGCCATGGTGTGGTGCGGTTCTGGTTCGTGTATGGTGCGAGGAGGAGACGACGTGGCTGGGGATGCCATTAGCGAAGGGAAAAGCTCTTTGCAGCGGTGACCATGGAGGTTCTCGCGGACGTGGTAATGACGGGAATATGAGATAGGGACTTTGAACAGTTGAATCGATGCCAGACATGGATTCACAGAAAGATTTCGAGTGAGAAAGTGGAATTTCGGAGCTGGCCGTGGCATGGGGAAGGAGAACGCGAAGGAGAGAAGCTACTGGTAAGGTTTTCTGGTTCAGCTGCGTGAGGAAGAAGAAGAGGAGTGAACCGGATTGGGTTGGATCCAATGGGCTCGCGTTTGGGCTCTCATTCGAGTGGGCTGGAGCGGTTCACTTAAGGGAGGGGTATGTGTAGTAGAAAGGGGGGGTTGTATGCGTATAAAACTTAAAAACCATTTTAATTCATTTTAAAGCCCAGTTTCCCTACGACTATTATTTTAACACCTCAATAGTCCAAAATACTTTTTAAAATAAATAACATCTAAAATACTAACATTGATAAAAATAAAATAAATATATAATAACAATTATATATTACCAATAGCATATAAAAGTACATTTAAACATGATTTCAACTAATTTTAATAACTCGAACACACAATAAATTATAATAATTTAATCTTCTCACTTCAAAATAATACATAAAACAAGCACTTACTAAACAAAGGACAACGCACAAAAGTTGGGGTGTTACAATAAGCGGTACTAACATATACCTTAGTCCCCAAGGATTTATTCAAAGCTTTCCAAAATCGAGAGTGAACTTTGGATCCCGATCCGACACAATACTGGTAGGAACCCCATGTAACCTCACTATGCTCCTCAGATATTCCTCAGCTAACATGGATACTTTACTGTTCGAACGAACGGGAATAAAATGAGCTGATTTAGTTAACCGATCTACAACTACCCAAATGGAGTCGTTACCGGCTTGGGACCTCGGCAGTCCCATGACAAAATCCATAGAAATGTCTTCCCATTTCCACACTGGCACGTCTAGTGGCCGCAACAGACCAGCAGGCTTCTGGTGTTCTACCTTAACTCTTTGACAAGTTAGGCATCGAGACACAAATCCTGCAATCTCTAATTTCATTCCATGCCACCAGGACATCTATTTTAAATCTCTATACATCTTGGTAGATCCGGGATGTACAGAATATAGACGTCAGTGTGCTTCCTCTAACACCTGCCTTTTAATATCTTCATCGTCGGGCACACAAATTCTACGGTTGAAGCAAATAACTCCATCACTATCTTCGAATTTCATAACAATCCATTCAACACATATTAAATACATATTTAGAGAAATGATTACAGAAAATTTACTAGTTAAAAGCTATACAAGAATTTCATAACAATCCATTCAACACATATTTAGAGAAATGATTAAAGAAAATTTACCTTGATTGTAGGGCTAATTTGTCTTGTCCCTATTGTCTTGTGTTTGAATATTGAAATGTATTAATAACATATGGAAAGGATATCTGAATGACGTATTTTTGAAAATAAAAACTAAATGTATTATCTATATCTAACAAATGAAAAAAAAATTGGCAGCATGTGAGTTTTTTTCTTGACACTTGCTTCTTTTCGTGGTCTTAGATTTTTTCTCAATTGGCTGACACTTAGAGAAATTAATACATTTTTGTGAGATCGATATTATCTATAGTCTTCAAAATAACACGATCTTGTGATTTTGGGCAAAAAAACCATCTTAGTGCAAAAAAACAATTTATTTACCAAAATAATATACATTCTGGGTTATATACCAAACTAGGGCAGATTTTTTTTTCTAGTTCAGAAGTCGCCCCCAGCAGGGGCGACTTCTGAACTGTTCTTTGCAATTTTTTTTTAAAATTCAGTTCAGAAGTCGCCCCCCACCAGGGTGACTTCTGAACTGTGTTTTGCAATTTTTTTTTAAAATTCAATTCAGAAGTCGCCCCCCACCAAGGTGACTTCTGAACTGTTTTTTGTAATTTTTTTTTTAAAATGCAGTTCAGAAGTCGCCCCCCACCAGGGTGACTTCTGAACTGTGTTTTTTTCATTTTTTATTTTATTATATATTAATATATAAATACCTAAATAAACTATAAATAAATTTATAAAAATTATTATACCTATTAATAACGTAGTTAATTTAAAATTACAATAATTGATAAATTAAACTAAAGACAGTTCCACACTGATAATTTAAAAAGACAGTACAAAAAAAATTAACGAAGAATATGAGACCCAGTTCCACACTTTCGAGGTTTGGGGACACGCCGTGGACGTTCATGCCGATGTGGTGGTTGTTGTTCTTCCTCAGTAGGGGTAGGGGGCAGTGGCTCTGGAAACAATTGGGGAACTGATGAAGAACTACCACCGGCGGCCTGGTCTTCCATTTGACGTAGCAACGCCATAGATTGCGCAGAGCCGGGTTGGACCCCAAAGCACTCATAGAACATATCGGGGTCCCTTTCGGTCGTAGAATGTCGATATGTATCTTGAAAAGGAGTATGTTCTTGGAATGTTGGTGTGTGGGAGATAGAGTGGCGGTTAGGCACATCTTCTTCGAAAGTTGGTGTGTGGGAGATAGAGTGGCGGTGAGGCACATCTTCTTGGGTCCTCTGTTGAGTTGGTGGTGCACGTCGATGTCGATTACGGTTACGTTCTCGACGTTCGGTTTGAGTAGTTGGGGGAGCTGGCACGTCTTGTTCATCTTCTTCATCCACATCACCAACATTTGCAAGACCACGTGGATCCCTTAGATGTTGGTCTGCTGAAATGTATGGCCTTGATTTTTTTAGAAACCAGCGCATGTATTTATCTGACTGCGTCGGTTTAGCAAAGCACGATCGACCCACAACACATGTATTTTGTCTATCATTCCATAAATCAATTGACTGTCTGTGATATACAGCCCAATTGACATCAGGCTGTCCCTGCATGGTGATGTTGTGCATGTGGCTCATATCTTTTGGTGCTGATGGTATGTCTTGGACGAGGCCAAATTGCAAGGTCACTCTATCCGCATGGTGCCATTCTACCATATGGAAACAGACCATAGCCGTGTTTGTAGTCCATATGCCGTAGTGCCGAAATGCTATTTCTGGCAAGTTGAATTCCCGATATGGCAACCACTCAAACTCTTCATGTGTGATGCGATCTATTGTTGATCTGTACAAAACAAGGCTTGATGGACACTTAGTGTGGCTAAGTGGCGTGCGAACCCATCTAGTAAAACAAATAAATTGTTAACATAAAGAAGAAATATAATTGTTAGTATTCATAAGTTGTGTCAAATGTTTACCTCTTTGCTAGTGGCCATTGATAAGGACTGTTGCAACCTGGTGCTAGGAACGGCATGCGGTACCAGACCCAAGACTGTAACAATAGAGTACATCCACCCATTGTGCGTGAGGAGCATGTAGCTGTCTTACACAACATTCTGTATAAGTTGGTTAGACATGCTGACCCCCAGCTGTAACTTGAAATTTCATCGAAATTTTTCAATAGGGGTAGGTATTTTATGTTGACTCTGTTTGATGATTTGTCTGGGAGTATGTATCCCCCGATCAACTGCAATAGGTACGCCCTACAATATTGTCTTCGCACTTTGTCGGAAGCACCCTCTGGAACATTATTAAATTCACGTTGTAGCCAAGTGAACTTAATTTGGTTGCCTACAATGCCATCTGCTGGGATAGGCTTACCCAAGAGTTGTTTGCATACTCGATCCCAATTTTGTTGACAACTTCCAGTAACGGCATTTCCATCAACGGGAAGCCCCAACTGCAACGCCACGTCTTGGAGAGTTATTGTGCACTCCCCTACTGGAAGATGAAAAGTGTGTGTTTCTGGTCTCCAGCGTTCGACCATTGCTGCCACCAAAGCTGGATTTATTTTGAATGCGCCAATTGAAGCAATGTCACGAAACCCAGCTCTTTCTATCAATGGTAATATAAAGGCATCTGGTTCGGGAAGCTTGAATGCGTGATGAACTTCCATTGGGTCATCCTTGAGAAGCATGGAAATGTGAGGTTGTTCGTTTAGTAAGGAAGACATTTTTAAGTAAGTCTGAATGAAGAAATTGGCCTGGAAGAGATTTTTAGGGAAGACATTAGTCATGAACCATAAACCTCTGGATATATAACATAAAATAGTAGACTTATTGACTATAGGATTACTCAGAACCCATGGTCATACCCACATTAGTGGGCCCTCCAAGAGGTGTAACTGAGTAAATACAGCAGATCAACTGCCCTTGCCTGACAGCTGTATTGCTGTACGCATTTGGCTGTTTAGCTATAGTCAAAGAGTACACTATAGTATAACATTTTTTAGAAAAATATCAACTTCAGAAATAATATCCGTAACTGGCACTTATATGATTATGAACAAATTATAAGTAACTGCAAAGCATAATTCAGATAAGTAACCAATATAATTAGTTTTTGAATAGTTATATTAGGAGGCAAAGCCTTCCATAAAAGACAGTTAGATTAGGAGGCAAAGCCTTCCATAAAAGACAGTTAGATTAGGAGGCAAAGCCTTCCATAAAAAATATTAAAGAGACAGAGGAGAAGTATGTAGCATAAGTATGTAGAGAACTGTCTATGAGTTACAGATTGAAGATTGAAGAAGAGGAAGAAGTAGGCTTACAAGCTCTGACTTCTTACTAGACTTATAGAGAGAAGTAATTGAAGTGTGTTTCAAGAGTGTATGAAGCGTGTCTAACAATAGCCTAAGCACGCTTATATAGAAATTGAAAGAATAGTAACCGGTTACTAACCGGTATAAACAGTAACGGACTACTATTCAGAATCCTATGATTGATGACTTGAACTGTGCACTTAGGTGACCTGCACTGTGCAGTAATGACTTGAACTGTTTGGAATCCAAGGCCTTCAAAACTGTCGGTGCAATCCTGGCCTTCAAAACCGTCGGTGCAATCCTGGCCTTTAAAAGTCTCGGTGCAATCCTGGCCTTGAAAACCGTCGGTGCAATCATGGCCTTTAAAATAAATGTCATTAATTTTTTGACTAATTAATTTTTATTTTTATTTTTTAAAAATTGTGCCTTCTAGACAAAGTATAATACTACCGTGTTGTGTTTAAAAAAAGACTTACAAATTTTTTTAATATGTACATTCTGTACAACAAAGTGTAACAAAAGTCATTTTTTTAGTGTCCAAAATTGGTTTTTAACCTATCTTTTCATCTGTTTTTTTGACTAATTAATTTTAATTTTAATTTTTTAAAAATTGTGCCTTCTAGACAAAGTATAATACTACCGTGTTGTGTTTAAAAAAAGGCTTACAAATTTTTCTAATATCTACATTCTGTACAACAAAGTGTAACAAAAGTCATTTTTTTAGTGTCCAAAATTGGTTTTTAACCTATCTTTTGATCTATTTTTTTGACTAATTAATTTTAATTTTAATTTTTCAAAATTGTGCCTTCTAGACAAAGTATAATACTACCGTGTTGTGTTTAAAAAAAGACTTACAAAATTTTTTAATATATACATTCTGTACAACAAAGTGTAACAAAAGTCATTTTTTTAGTGTCCAAAATTGGTTTTTAACCTATCTTTTGATCTGTTTTTTTTACTAATTAATTTTAATTTTAATTTTTTAAAAATTGTGCCTTCTAGACAAAGTATAATACTACCGTGTTGTGTTTAAAAAAAGACTTACAAATTTTTTTAATATCTACATTTTGTACAACAAAGTGTAACAAAAGTCATTTTTTTAGTGTCCAAAATTGGTTTTTAACCTATCTTTTGATCTGTTTTTTTGACTAATTAATTTTAATTTTAATTTTTGAAAATTGTGCCTTCTAGACAAAGTATAATACTACCGTGTTGTGTTTAAAAAAAGACTTACAAAGTTTTTTAATATATACATTCTGTACAACAAAGTGTAACAAAAGTCATTTTTTTAGTGTCCAAAATTGGTTTTTAACCTATCTTTTGATCTGTTTTTTTTACTAATTAATTTTAATTTTAATTTTTTAAAAATTGTGCCTTCTAGACAAAGTATAATACTACCGTGTTGCTGATGTCTTGACATCTGTCATGATGCGAAATGATGAAAGCAGATTCTTTTGTCTGCTTCTGATGATTGATCTGGTGGGGAACAAAAGCAGAGATGCTCTTTGTCTGCCATGATCAGACCTTGACCAAAAAGTCATTATTACAGAAAACAGAATAATTGAAAGTGTCGGTGCAATCCTGGCCTTTAAAAGTGGCGGTGCAATCCTGGCCTTCAAAACCATGGGTGAAATCCAGACCATTCAAATTTCAATAAATAGCCCCTAAATCTCTCACCACTAAACACCCAAGTGCCATAGTTTCTCCTACTACCAACTGAAACTCAAACACACCCTCCTACTCGCAACTTCGTCAATGGCTCCAACGAATGTTTTCATCACGGTCTTTTACAATGGTTATGTTGAAAAAACAAATACTGAAGGTATCTTTTTTAGGTGTGATAACAACACCCTTGTCAAACTCAACTCTAAATCCAAACTAGCTCAAGTTAAACAAGCCATTGAAAAAAAAATCTCTCCTGACCATTCAAAAATGGTTGCTAGTCTTACATATCAGTACCCCACAACTCTCAGTACTGGCCATACCTTTTATGGGGGGTTCGAAATAAATTCCGACGATGATGTTGAACTTATGATAGAGCATTTCAAAGAAGATAGACACCTTGGTATATGTACACTAGAAATATACGCAGATTTGGTTGAGGCTCCTTCTAACTACACCCAGGTAAGTCACGGCCACTCTATTCCATCTTCATCACAACTGAACGTACGTTTTCCTCAAGAAACAGAAATACCATACACTGACTTCATTCCACCTATTTACCCTCAATTCAATCCTTCATCATCCCAAACTGACATGCATTACATTCCTTCAACACCTCACCATCACTCTGCACCATCATCCTCAAACACACCCATTGACCTTAACACAAGCCACCCTCTACATACTCAAGCTAATACCCCACCGTTTAGTATGTTTGTTGGTGTCCATAATGAAGACGTTGGGGACTTTAGCGAAGATGAAGATGAAATTCTCCAGCGTCACGTCGCTGAGGAACCAATTGAAGCTAACCCCAATATAGGTGTTGCATTCCGCGAGCCTGTCTTACACTTTCAAAACGTCACAGCTGATAACCCAGAACCTTATGATGTAGAGTTTGGCCATTCCATGGACAGGAACCAACTTTTATCCAATGAAGACCCAAACGAACTCAAACTCAAAATGAAATTTCCCACAAAAGAAATAGCCCAACAATTCATCCAAACATATCACTTAAACCATTCAGTTGCATACAAAGTCTGTGAGTCTAAACCAACATGTTGGACTGTTTGTTGTCTTCATGAAACCTGTTTGTGGAGGTGTGTAGTGAGACTAGGAGCAAAAACTGGATATTGGGGGATTACACAGTTGACTCACCCACACACATGTACAACATCGACTATTTCCCAAGATCACCGCCAGCTGACCTCCTCCTTCATGTGTACTCATATACTTCCACTTGTAAGGAAGGGCCCGAAAATATCAGTGGCTGTGTTGATTGCACACATCAAGGAGCGGTTCACGTACCAGAGTTCCTACAGAAAGGCTTGGATTGCTAAACAAAAAGCAATCGAGCTTATCTTCGGTAATTGGGAGGACTCTTACAATGAAGTAACCAGGTGGCTACATGCTTTCTCTTACTATATTCCAGACACATTTCACGACTGGCAGTACAAACCATTCTATGAGAATGGACAACTAGTTGGCGACAAAGGTGTATTCCACCGCATCTTTTAGAGTTTTGGCCCGTGTATTAAAGGCTTTCAATTTTGCAAACCAGTTGTCTCTGTTGATGGAACATGGTTGTACGGTAGGTACAAAGGGTGTCTTCTTTTAGCAATCGCACAAGATGGAAGAAACAACACCTTCCCAATTGCATATGCAGTGGTCGAGGGTGAGACAGCGGAGGCTTGGTTTTTCTTCCTATCTCGTTTAAGACACTATTTGACACCACAGGAGGGTATTTGTTTGATATCAGATAGACACGAGTCTATCAAAAGTGCCGTTACGCGACTAAACACCAATTGGAAACACGTCTTCTGTGTTCGCCACATAGCACAAAACTTCATGAGACACTTCAAAAACACTCCTGCCAGGAAACATGTCTTCAATATGGGTGAGTATTTTTAACATTTTTTTAATTAATTAGTTTCAAATTTCCATTCCATACTTACCAACATCTTCTTTTTTTCTTCAGCATATTCAATGACGGAAGAATCGGCCAATCACTACAAACAAAAAATTGGTCAGGAAGTAGGTCCTGAGGGGGTGGCTTGGGTTGAAGACATAACCGCAGAACAATTGTTGCAGTCGTGCGATGGAGGTTCCCGTTGGGGGCACATGACAACTGTAACACCCTCAAAATAATTAGTAGAATTATTTAGGTGTTAACCCAATTAAACTAATTTAGTACTTGACGGGTAAATTTATTGAGTGCTAAAAATTATTTATTGGTGGTCATCGGATCGTTAACCGGATAATACGGATCAATGAAGTTTCGGAATCGAAATAAGAGATTTAGATCAATATGGTAATTGGACCGCGTTACCACGTATATATTAAATAAATATATATGTGTGTGAGTGTGTGTGAGTGAAAGAATGAAATAAAAGAAAGAAAAGAAAGAAGAAGGCAGCGAGAGAAACAGAGAAGAGAAAAGAGAGAAAAGAGAAAGAAGAGGAAAGGGGTAAGGAGGAAGAAGAGGAAAAATGGAAGGTTTCGGTTCGTCAAAACGACTTCCTTCCAACACGAAAAATGCTCAGCGTTACTTCCTCTTCGATTTGGTACCAAGATCTTCATCATCAACTCTCTCTCTCTCTCACTTTGACATTTTCGAATTTGAGAGGAAAAATTAGAGTTTTGATGGTTGTAGCTCAAGGGAAAGCTCAGGATGATGTTTAGGAGCGAGCTCAAGGTGGATTACTCGAGTATTGAAGATCGATTGGATGATTGGGAGCTAGTTGGATGAGTTAGGGTGGAGAAATCACAACTTGGGGTTTTTGGTGAATAGTAGCTTTTGGAGGTTAGGGATGATGAATAGTGTTCGTGGAAGATTTCGAGGAATTCGGTATCTCGGTCAAAAAGAGGTTTCGTGATCGAGTGAAAAGCTTTGGAAGCGGATTGGATGTCGCCGGAGCGGGGAATGTTCGTGTGGTTACTCGGTGATTTCGGCTCGATCGTGGTTCACGCTTCAAGGGTGAGTTCTACTCACGTTTAGGATTTTTGTTTTTCGAATTAATTGATTGATCGTTTTATCGCTTTCGCTGGTCTGGAATATTACTTGATATTGTCTGTTTCGGGTTAGGAATCGATCGGAGCGAGTCTCGAGTTGTGTCGTGTTGAAATGGAATTTTTGGTGATTTGATTTCGAAAGATTTTGACTTAAAAACCGTTAATTGGAAAATATGTCGCGTTTTGATACAATTCGTTTAAAATGAGTTTTTGATTGATTTGATTGATTGTGTGACTTTGATTGAGACTGTTTTTATAGTTGTCAAAACTGTTTTCAATCGGAACAAGAATCGAAATTGAGCGGAATAGCGAATTTCGCAAGAAAACAGAAAACCTGCACTTTTCTGCAGATGGTCGCGACCCGTCCCCTTTGCGTCGCGACCTGGCCCAGTTTTGTCACGCAAAAAGTTTCTGTCACTTTTCGCGTCGCGACGGAAGCAGTTCGCGTCGCGACGCTTTGCAGATTTTCAACAGTTTTTCACTGATTTTGTTTTCGCAATAACTTTTGATCCGGGAACCCGATTGAGGTGTTCTAAGATGCGTTGAGAAGCTTATTCAGAGGCCTAACTGAATATTCTATTTTTAAGGTAAAACTGAACTGTTTTGGAGTTGTAAATTGTGTTCGAAAAGCGGTAAATTAGTACCCGAGAGAGAGCTTAACCTTTTCTTAATCGAAACTGAATGTTCGAGTATTGGTATGAGTGTAAACGGACCTTGAGTTCATATGATTGTAGATATATGTTTATATATCGAGTTGGGTGATGACCCATGTTTTGACATACTAGGCGGGGCAGTCATGCTCCCCCAACCTAGGCTTCGTGCCAATAGGAGAATGTACTATTGGTAAGGGGGTTCACCGGGATTAGCACTGGATTTGCAGTCGGTGTTATGTCATGAGTTTGTTGTACGTACACCGGGATTAGCAATGGATTTGCAGTCGGTGTCGTACTGTGCGATACACCGGGATTAGCACTGGATTTGCAGTCGGTGCCGCACTTTGTTTGTTCACGTTCACCGGGGTTAGCACTTTATTGCAGTCGGTGTCGTGTTGATTTTAAAATGGATTATTAATTGAACCGAGAGAGTTAGTAGGGGTCTCGGTAGAACTCACTAAGATTGTATCTCACTGTTTAATTGTTGTTGTTTTACAGAGACACAGGGACAGCGGAAATCTAAGAGGCACGAGTAGGTTGAGCTCGGACTGGTTGCTGATAGCCTAGCTTTATGTTTAAGCTTATTTCCCTTTTGTTGTCTGTATACTAAGACATTATGTATTTAGTGTATATCTTTTTTCCGCTTTCTTGTATGATACTGAATACTATAGATGCTGATGGTATATGGTCTGAGAACCATATTGTCTTGTTGTAAATAAGACTCTTTGGGTTATATTCAGCGAAAAATTTATAGTGATATTCAGTGTCTAAGAAGGAAATATATCTCTGATGTGTTACTAATGTGCACCTGGGTATTTTTAGTTAATAGAAATACCGGGGTGTTACAACAACAAACCTTGCAGAGTGCATCAACAATGTCCTTAAGGGGGTGCGGAATCTCCCTATTCGTTCATTGATAGATGCAACATACTTCAGGATGAACGAGGTTTTCGTCAAAAGGGGAACACAGGCAGAGGCAATGTTGAGATCCGGCACTATGTACTCTGAAAAATTGTTGGAAAATATTGCCAGGAATATAAAAGTCTCTAAAACGCATAACGTCGCAGTTCACGATCGTGCCCAACAATTGTTCCGAGTTGAAGAACTTGCACGACCACAAAGTGGTAGACCTGCCCTGACATTCGTGGTGAACTTCAGAGCAAAAACGTGTGAGTGTGGGGAATTCCAGGCACTTCACTACCCTTGTTCACATGTCATCACAGCGTGCTCAAAATGCAATTACGACCACATGCAATTCGTGGATCCACCGTACACAATGGAGAATGTTTTCAATACTTACATTGTGGAGTTCCCACCCTTGCCAACTGAGACGTCATGGCCGGATTTCAATACTTTAGAACTACAGCATGATCCAACTAAACGTAGAGATAAAAAGGGTCGTCCACAGTCTACCCGTATTCGTACAGAGATGGATCAAAGAGAAAGGGGTACACGCACCAAAAGATGCGGAATTTGTAGAAATGAGGGTCACAACAGAAACAACTGCCCTAACCGCAATTAATGTGTTGTAATATTTCGGATTAGTCTTTTATCAATTATTGTAATTTTAAATTAACTAAGTTATTAATTTTAAGGTTTTAATCATATGTGACATTTATTTAGTTTGTAATTTTTATATATATATTTTAAATTAACTAAGTTATTTAGTCTTATGTGACATTTTAAATTAACTAAGTTATTGTACCTTTTATTTATATATATATTTTTGGTACTATTTGTATTTATTTATTTTGTCCACACATGTAACAAATAGCTGACTTTTCTTTTTGGTAGTATTTGCCTTAATTAATATTTTTTTTATATGTGTAACAGTCTTAAATAAAAAGGGAAGTTATTATTAACGGTCTAGATTTTGCCGACACTATTTAACGGTCTAGATTTTGCCGACACTATTTAACGGCCTAGATTTTGCCGACACTATTTAACGGCCGAGATTTTGCCGACACTATTTAACGGCCTAGATTTTGCCGACACTATTTAACGGCCTAGATTTTGCCGACATTATTTAACGGCCTAGATTTTGCCGACACTAAACCCTAAAATCAACGGTTAAGATATTCCAAAATCAACGGCTCACATACGATCACCCCTATTATAAATACATTCTCACATTACACTGATCTTCACACCAACAGTTTACCCTTAACCTATATTTCTGATTCATCTTCTCTTCTCTGGTTCTTCCCAAACACCATCGCCCAACACGCTGAAATGGAATGGCAGTTGTGCCCAACCCAGTACTCAAATGACAAATTCTTAACCGCCCTTCATCACAGTGGAACTGTAACCACCGATGAACATGGTGTTGTCTTTCGTTGTCCTAATCATATCTTCTGTAGGATGAATAAGGACATCACATTCGCCCAACTCAAGGAGAAGGCCGAGAGGAAGATACGGCCAGAGGGAGGGTGGCGTAAAGACGTGGATCGTATCCGTCACAGAAAGTACAACTGTGGAGATGACGGGACATACCGGTATTCTGTCATGGAGATCCGAAGCGAGAATGACGTTCGCGCAATGATGGAAGCTCATGCTAACATTCCAATGGGACGTAGTATCTTGGAGCTGTACGTGGACACAATACGCACTCCGGAAGAAATCATGCATCTTCTGCAACCACCCCCCCCCCACAACAAATCATACCGGAAAGAGTCATCAACCACTACTGTACACTTCACTGTCAGGCCCAAGTTATGTACAGGGAAGAACATGGTGTGTATTTTATGGGTCCAAACAACATTTATTCCATGCTTAAGAACAACATCACCTTCGCCGAACTGAATGAAAAACTAACGGAAAAGGCGCAGCTGGAGGGTGAGGAGCAAACAATCACTAGTATCGTTTATCGCCTCCCCCGGATCGGCGAACGTAATCGTATTCGGTGGGGCGTAATGACTATCAAGAGCGACAGGGACGTTCGAGAGATGTTTCACCTACATGAGATGTAACAACCTCATACTCGGAGTCCTATCGAACTGTGCGTCAAAACCGAAATGTCTATCGATGAGATCATCCGTCGGGTTTTCCCTCCGGCGTAAAATGTTTGGATGAATTAGTTTCAATCATGTTTTCCTCTTCTTGTATTTCTGCAAATTTTGTTGTTTATTTCAGTCTTTTTTCTATATTATATAATGTTCCAATTTTTAATCTGTTATTTTTTTTCGTGAATATTAACGTAATTAAATTATAAATAGGTATAATCATTTTTATAAATTTATTTATAGTTTATTTAGGTATTTATATTTTATTATATAATAAAACAAAAAAATTAAAAAACACAGTTCAGAAGTCACCCTGGGGGGGGCGACTTCTGAACTGATTTTAAAAAAAAAATTTGCAAAAGACAGTAGTGAAGTAGCCCCCCCCCCCCCCCCCCCCCCAGGGGCGACTTCTGTACTAAAAACTTTTTTGCCCTATTTTTGTATATAACCTATAATGTGTATTATTTAGGTAAATAATTTTTTTTTTACCCTAAAATGGTTTTTTTGCCGTGATTTTGAGCCCCCCGCCACTTTTTGAACAGTTTGGTTCTCATCATTTTCCTCTTTTTCAATGAAGTACCCTTATTTACTCTCTATTTCCGTCAATTTTTCTCACTAAGGTATTGTGGTTGTTCAACTTGTGTCCCCATTTTAATTTTCAGGTATCATGATTGTGAAACTGACGTACAAAAAATGCCCAATTGTGTCCCATTTGTAGACTTTTTCAAATTTAGTTTCCTCATTTCAGTTTTATTCATTAAACTTTGGAACCTAGCGTTCTTCATTTGCAATACCGAAAAGGATTTGGACGCTCTACTTCACCTACTTTTTGATCCCATTTACATCCTCTTAATATCTCCTTAAAATTCCCACCTTCACTTGATTATCTTTCTCTTTCATATTTTCCCTTCTTTCTCTTCTCCAAATGTTATAGAGATTGAAGGGAAGAAGAAAATCAAAATTGTACTTAAAACTAAGATTTGGAAATAACTAAATTAAGAAATATTTCTAAAAATATTATTTGAATTTGCTGAGGAATGAAATTTATTGTATTTGCATAAACCAATAAAAACTAGAAATTCACAAAGACACGCACACATAGGGAGACATATCTTTGAGAATTGTTTTCAACTGTGAAAAACCTTATTGTATTTACTCCGTTTTATAGATAGTAAATGTTATAAATCCATCACTCGAATCTTATAGAGATATTAACTCAAGGACCAAGAAAGTCAAGGTCAAAAAGTTTCATAAAGCAATATAAAATTCAAACTTCAAATATAAAATATAAAATTTAAAATGCTAATGACAATGGAGAAAGACCTAGAGTGCTTTTGCATAATATCATAAATCCAATTATGACATTAATGGTATAACCTTCCTTCCAAAATAAAATTATTATTATAAAACTAGAGAGAGCAAGAAGGTTTTAGGATTGCGTAGTTTGGAGACGACAACACATGGGTTCCCAGACACAACATCCTTTTGCCTTTAATTCATGAATGGAACTAGGAGTAGGATCCCAATCACCCGGGGTCCCTATTACGTATTCACTTCCATGTGTGCTTATCACAAAAGTCATCACAATAGCCATAAGCACGACCACCAACTTCAATAGCATTTTCAAAGAGCTTTGCATGATAGCTTTTGGTTTTAATTTTAAAGAAAACCAAAGAGGTTGTCTTGATATGAAACATATGCCTTTATGTAGCTATTTATATATACCGTAAAATTTACATAACCAATAGAATTAAATGCTATTAGAGAAACATACGTCTTTAGAGAAATTGTTACATTTTTGTGAGATTGATATTATCTATAGTCTTTTAAATAACACGATCTTGTCATTTTGAGCCCCCGCCACTTTTTGAACAGTTTGTTTCTAATCATTTTCCTCTTTTTCAATGAAGTACCCTTGTTTTCCCCCTATTTCCGTCAATTTTGCTCACTAAGGTATTGGGATTGTTCTACGTGTGTCCCCACTTTAATTCTCAGGCATCATGATTGTGCACAATCTAAAACTTTATTGTATTTACTCTGTTAAGTTTTTAAAGATAGTGTAACATCCTTAAAATAATTAATCGAATTATTTGAATGTTAACCCCAGTTGAATTAATTTAGTACTTAATTGGTAAAATTATTGAGTGCTAAAATTAATTATTGGCTGTCACAGGATCGTTAACCGAATAATATGAGTCAAGGACGGTTTGGAATCGAAATAAGAGATTAAGATCAATATGGTAATTTGACCACGTTACCACTTATATATTAAATAAATATATATATATATGTATGCGTGCATGTGTGTGTAAGTGAAACAAGAAAAGAAAGAGAATTAAAAAGAAAGAAAGGAAGCATGCGAGAGAAACAGAGAGAAAGGAGAGAAAAGAAAGGAGAAGAGAAAGAATGGCTGTGGAAGAAGAAGAGGAAAAAGGGGATACTTTGGTTCATCAAAATGACATCCTTCCAACATGAAAAACGTTCAGCGTTACTTCCTCTTCGATTTGGTACCAACATCATCATCATCAACTCACTCTACACAAATTCACCATTTTCGAATTTGGAGAAGAAGGGGAGGAAATCTTGAGTTTCTTTCTTCAACAAGTGTTCTAGAGGTTAGGGAATTTCAAATAAGTGATTGGGTGCAAGCTTGGAGTGAAGGAATCAAGGATTGGATGACTTAGGGTTTGAAAATCAAATTTGGGGTTATGGATGAATAGTGATTTGGAGGTTGAAGATGGTGAATAGTATTTGATGATTCAAGGATGATTAGGAGCGAACCCAAAGCGTATTGAGTGCGGAACGAAGTTCAATTTCGCGAATTGGAAGTTGGTTGGTGATTAGGGTTCGAATGGGGGATTTCGAGGAATTCGGTATTTCGGTCAAAGAGATGTCTCGGGATCGAGCGGAAAGACTGGAAGCGGATTTGGGCGTCGTCGGAGCGTGGAAGTTTATGCGGGGATTGTTCGTGTGGTTATGTGGAGATTTTGAAGTCTCAGTGATTTCGGCTCGGTATCGGCTCTCGCTTCAAGGGTGAATTTTACTCACGCTTAGGATGTTTTTGTGTCTCGATAAATTTTATGTGATTTGATTCCGAGAGATTTTGACTTGAAAACTGATATTTTGAAAATATGTCGTATTTGATAAACCTCGTTTTGATTGAGATTTTGATTGATTTGATTGATTGTGTGAAATGGAATGGGACTGTTATTATGGTTGTCAAATCTGTTTTCAATCGGAACGAGAATCGGAATTGAGCGGAATCGCGAATTTCACGCAAAACCGCCAAAAATTCTGCAACAGCTGACTGCCATCGCGTCGTGCCCCACTCTCATCGCGTCACGACCAAGCCTGATTTTGCAACGAAAATATTCCTGATGCTTTTCGCGTCGCGACGGTATCCTTTCGCGTCGCGACGGTTTGCAGATTTTCAGCAACTATTCACTAATTTTGTTTTCGCGATAACTTTTGATCCGGGAACCCGATTGAGGTGTTCTAAGATGCGTTTGAAAGCTTATTCAGAGGCCTAACTGAATATTCTATTTTTAAGGCAAAATGAACTGTTTTTGGAAACGTAAAATGTGTTGAAAGTTGATGAATTAGTATGCGAGAGTGAACGTGGATATTAACGTAATTAAATTATAAATAGGTATAATCATTTTTATAAATTTATTTATAGTTTATTTAGGTATTTATTTTTTAATAAATAATAAAACAAAAAAATTAAAAAACACAGTTCAGAAGTCACCCTGGGGGGGCGACTTCTGAACTGATTTTAAAAAAAAAATTTGCAAAAGACAGTAGTGAAGTCGCCCCCCCCCCCCCCCCCAGGGGCGACTTCTGTACTAAAAACTTTTTTTGCCCTATTTTTGTATATAACCTATAATGTGTATTATTTAGGTAAATAATTTTTTTTTTTACCCTAAAATGGTTTTTTTGCCGTGATTTTGAGCCCCCCGCCACTTTTTGAACAGTTTGGTTCTCATCATTTTCCTCTTTTTCAATGAAGTACCCTTATTTACTCTCTATTTCCGTCAATTTTTCTCACTAAGGTATTGTGGTTGTTCAACTTGTGTCCCCATTTTAATTTTCAGGTATCATGATTGTGAAACTGACGTACAAAAAATGCCCAATTGTGTCCCATTTGTAGACTTTTTCAAATTTAGTTTCCTCATTTCAGTTTTATTCATTAAACTTTGGAACCTAGCGTTCTTCATTTGCAATACCGAAAAGGATTTGGACGCTCTACTTCACCTACTTTTTGATCCCATTTACATCCTCTTAATATCTCCTTAAAATTCCCACCTTCACTTGATTATCTTTCTCTTTCATATTTTCCCTTCTTTCTCTTCTCCAAATGTTATAGAGATTGAAGGGAAGAAGAAAATCAAAATTGTACTTAAAACTAAGATTTGGAAATAACTAAATTAAGAAATATTTCTAAAAATATTATTTGAATTTGCTGAGGAATGAAATTTATTGTATTTGCATAAACCAATAAAAACTAGAAATTCACAAAGACACGCACACATAGGGAGACATATCTTTGAGAATTGTTTTCAACGGTGAAAAACCTTATTGTATTTACTCCGTTTTATAGATAGTAAATGTTATAAATCCATCACTCGAATCTTATAGAGATATTAACTCAAGGACCAAGAAAGTCAAGGTCAAAAAGTTTCATAAAGCAATATAAAATTCAAACCTCAAATATAAAATATAAAATTTAAAATGCTAATGACAATGGAGAAAGACCTAGAGTGCTTTTGCATAATATCATAAATCCAATTATGACATTAATGGTATAACCTTCCTTCCAAAATAAAATTATTATTATAAAACTAGAGAGAGCAAGAAGGTTTTAGGATTGCGTAGTTTGGAGACGACAACACATGGGTTCCCAGACACAACATCCTTTTGCCTTTAATTCATGAATGGAACTAGGAGTAGGATCCCAATCACCCGGGGTCCCTATTACGTATTCACTTCCATGTGTGCTTATCACAAAAGTCATCACAATAGCCATAAGCACGACCACCAACTTCAATAGCATTTTCAAAGAGCTTTGCATGATAGCTTTTGGTTTTAATTTTAAAGAAAACCAAAGAGGTTGTCTTGATATGAAACATATGCCTTTATGTAGCTATTTATATATACCGTAAAATTTACATAACCAATAGAATTAAATGCTATTAGAGAAACATACGTCTTTAGAGAAATTGTTACATTTTTGTGAGATTGATATTATCTATAGTCTTTTAAATAACACGATCTTGTCATTTTGAGCCCCCGCCACTTTTTGAACAGTTTGTTTCTAATCATTTTCCTCTTTTTCAATGAAGTACCCTTGTTTTCCCCCTATTTCCGTCAATTTTGCTCACTAAGGTATTGGGATTGTTCTACGTGTGTCCCCACTTTAATTCTCAGGCATCATGATTGTGCACAATCTAAAACTTTATTGTATTTACTCTGTTAAGTTTTTAAAGATAGTGTAACATCCTTAAAATAATTAATCGAATTATTTGAATGTTAACCCCAGTTGAATTAATTTAGTACTTAATTGGTAAAATTATTGAGTGCTAAAATTAATTATTGGCTGTCACAGGATCGTTAACCGAATAATATGAGTCAAGGACGGTTTGGAATCGAAATAAGAGATTAAGATCAATATGGTAATTTGACCACGTTACCACTTATATATTAAATAAATATATATATGTATGCGTGCATGTGTGTGTAAGTGAAACAAGAAAAGAAAGAGAATTAAAAAGAAAGAAAGGAAGCATGCGAGAGAAACAGAGAGAAAGGAGAGAAAAGAAAGGAGAAGAGAAAGAATGGCTGTGGAAGAAGAAGAGGAAAAAGGGGATACTTTGGTTCATCAAAATGACTTCCTTCCAACATGAAAAACGTTCAGCGTTACTTCCTCTTCGATTTGGTACCAACATCATCATCATCAACTCACTCTACACAAATTCACCATTTTCGAATTTGGAGAAGAAGGGGAGGAAATCTTGAGTTTCTTTCTTCAACAAGTGTTCTAGAGGTTAGGGAATTTCAAATAAGTGATTGGGTGCAAGCTTGGAGTGAAGGAATCAAGGATTGGATGACTTAGGGTTTGAAAATCAAATTTGGGGTTATGGATGAATAGTGATTTGGAGGTTGAAGATGGTGAATAGTATTTGATGATTCAAGGATGATTAGGAGCGAACCCAAAGCGTATTGAGTGCGGAACGAAGTTCAATTTCGCGAATTGGAAGTTGGTTGGTGATTAGGGTTCGAATGGGGGATTTCGAGGAATTCGGTATTTCGGTCAAAGAGATGTCTCGGGATCGAGCGGAAAGACTGGAAGCGGATTTGGGCGTCGTCGGAGCGTGGAAGTTTATGCGGGGATTGTTCGTGTGGTTATGTGGAGATTTTGAAGTCTCAGTGATTTCGGCTCGGTATCGGCTCTCGCTTCAAGGGTGAATTTTACTCACGCTTAGGATGTTTTTGTGTCTCGATAAATTTTATGTGATTTGATTCCGAGAGATTTTGACTTGAAAACTGATATTTTGAAAATATGTCGTATTTGATAAACCTCGTTTTGATTGAGATTTTGATTGATTTGATTGATTGTGTGAAATGGAATGGGACTGTTATTATGGTTGTCAAATCTGTTTTCAATCGGAACGAGAATCGGAATTGAGCGGAATCGCGAATTTCACGCAAAACCGCCAAAAATTCTGCAACAGCTGACTGCCATCGCGTCGTGCCCCACTCTCATCGCGTCACGACCAAGCCTGATTTTGCAACGAAAATATTCCTGATGCTTTTCGCGTCGCGACGGTATCCTTTCGCGTCGCGACGGTTTGCAGATTTTCAGCAACTATTCACTAATTTTGTTTTCGCGATAACTTTTGATCCGGGAACCCGATTGAGGTGTTCTAAGATGCGTTTGAAAGCTTATTCAGAGGCCTAACTGAATATTCTATTTTTAAGGCAAAATGAACTGTTTTTGGAAACGTAAAATGTGTTGAAAGTTGATGAATTAGTATGCGAGAGTGAACGTGGATATTAACGTAATTAAATTATAAATAGGTATAATCATTTTTATAAATTTATTTATAGTTTATTTAGGTATTTATATTTTAATAAATAATAAAACAAAAAAATTAAAAAACACAGTTTAGAAGTCACCCTGGGGGGGCGACTTCTGAACTGATTTTAAAAAAAAAATTTGCAAAAGACAGTAGTGAAGTCGCCCCCCCCCCCCCCCCCCCAGGGGCGACTTCTGTACTAAAAACTTTTTTTGCCCTATTTTTGTATATAACCTATAATGTGTATTATTTAGGTAAATAATTTTTTTTTTTACCCTAAAATGGTTTTTTTGCCGTGATTTTGAGCCCCCCGCCACTTTTTGAACAGTTTGGTTCTCATCATTTTCCTCTTTTTCAATGAAGTACCCTTATTTACTCTCTATTTCCGTCAATTTTTCTCACTAAGGTATTGTGGTTGTTCAACTTGTGTCCCCATTTTAATTTTCAGGTATCATGATTGTGAAACTGACGTACAAAAAATGCCCAATTGTGTCCCATTTGTAGACTTTTTCAAATTTAGTTTCCTCATTTCAGTTTTATTCATTAAACTTTGGAACCTAGCGTTCTTCATTTGCAATACCGAAAAGGATTTGGACGCTCTACTTCACCTACTTTTTGATCCCATTTACATCCTCTTAATATCTCCTTAAAATTCCCACCTTCACTTGATTATCTTTCTCTTTCATATTTTCCCTTCTTTCTCTTCTCCAAATGTTATAGAGATTGAAGGGAAGAAGAAAATCAAAATTGTACTTAAAACTAAGATTTGGAAATAACTAAATTAAGAAATATTTCTAAAAATATTATTTGAATTTGCTGAGGAATGAAATTTATTGTATTTGCATAAACCAATAAAAACTAGAAATTCACAAAGACACGCACACATAGGGAGACATATCTTTGAGAATTGTTTTCAACGGTGAAAAACCTTATTGTATTTACTCCGTTTTATAGATAGTAAATGTTATAAATCCATCACTCGAATCTTATAGAGATATTAACTCAAGGACCAAGAAAGTCAAGGTCAAAAAGTTTCATAAAGCAATATAAAATTCAAACCTCAAATATAAAATATAAAATTTAAAATGCTAATGACAATGGAGAAAGACCTAGAGTGCTTTTGCATAATATCATAAATCCAATTATGACATTAATGGTATAACCTTCCTTCCAAAATAAAATTATTATTATAAAACTAGAGAGAGCAAGAAGGTTTTAGGATTGCGTAGTTTGGAGACGACAACACATGGGTTCCCAGACACAACATCCTTTTGCCTTTAATTCATGAATGGAACTAGGAGTAGGATCCCAATCACCCGGGGTCCCTATTACGTATTCACTTCCATGTGTGCTTATCACAAAAGTCATCACAATAGCCATAAGCACGACCACCAACTTCAATAGCATTTTCAAAGAGCTTTGCATGATAGCTTTTGGTTTTAATTTTAAAGAAAACCAAAGAGGTTGTCTTGATATGAAACATATGCCTTTATGTAGCTATTTATATATACCGTAAAATTTACATAACCAATAGAATTAAATGCTATTAGAGAAACATACGTCTTTAGAGAAATTGTTACATTTTTGTGAGATTGATATTATCTATAGTCTTTTAAATAACACGATCTTGTCATTTTGAGCCCCCGCCACTTTTTGAACAGTTTGTTTCTAATCATTTTCCTCTTTTTCAATGAAGTACCCTTGTTTTCCCCCTATTTCCGTCAATTTTGCTCACTAAGGTATTGGGATTGTTCTACGTGTGTCCCCACTTTAATTCTCAGGCATCATGATTGTGCACAATCTAAAACTTTATTGTATTTACTCTGTTAAGTTTTTAAAGATAGTGTAACATCCTTAAAATAATTAATCGAATTATTTGAATGTTAACCCCAGTTGAATTAATTTAGTACTTAATTGGTAAAATTATTGAGTGCTAAAATTAATTATTGGCTGTCACAGGATCGTTAACCGAATAATATGAGTCAAGGACGGTTTGGAATCGAAATAAGAGATTAAGATCAATATGGTAATTTGACCACGTTACCACTTATATATTAAATAAATATATATATGTATGCGTGCATGTGTGTGTAAGTGAAACAAGAAAAGAAAGAGAATTAAAAAGAAAGAAAGGAAGCATGCGAGAGAAACAGAGAGAAAGGAGAGAAAAGAAAGGAGAAGAGAAAGAATGGCTGTGGAAGAAGAAGAGGAAAAAGGGGATACTTTGGTTCATCAAAATGACTTCCTTCCAACATGAAAAACGTTCAGCGTTACTTCCTCTTCGATTTGGTACCAACATCATCATCATCAACTCACTCTACACAAATTCACCATTTTCGAATTTGGAGAAGAAGGGGAGGAAATCTTGAGTTTCTTTCTTCAACAAGTGTTCTAGAGGTTAGGGAATTTCAAATAAGTGATTGGGTGCAAGCTTGGAGTGAAGGAATCAAGGATTGGATGACTTAGGGTTTGAAAATCAAATTTGGGGTTATGGATGAATAGTGATTTGGAGGTTGAAGATGGTGAATAGTATTTGATGATTCAAGGATGATTAGGAGCGAACCCAAAGCGTATTGAGTGCGGAACGAAGTTCAATTTCGCGAATTGGAAGTTGGTTGGTGATTAGGGTTCGAATGGGGGATTTCGAGGAATTCGGTATTTCGGTCAAAGAGATGTCTCGGGATCGAGCGGAAAGACTGGAAGCGGATTTGGGCGTCGTCGGAGCGTGGAAGTTTATGCGGGGATTGTTCGTGTGGTTATGTGGAGATTTTGAAGTCTCAGTGATTTCGGCTCGGTATCGGCTCTCGCTTCAAGGGTGAATTTTACTCACGCTTAGGATGTTTTTGTGTCTCGATAAATTTTATGTGATTTGATTCCGAGAGATTTTGACTTGAAAACTGATATTTTGAAAATATGTCGTATTTGATAAACCTCGTTTTGATTGAGATTTTGATTGATTTGATTGATTGTGTGAAATGGAATGGGACTGTTATTATGGTTGTCAAATATGTTTTCAATCGGAACGAGAATCGGAATTGAGCGGAATCGCGAATTTCACGCAAAACCGCCAAAAATTCTGCAACAGGTGACTGCCATCGCGTCGTGCCCCACTCTCATCGCGTCACGACCAAGCCTGATTTTGCAACGAAAATATTCCTGATGCTTTTCGCGTTGCGACGGTATCCTTTCGCGTCGCGACGGTTTGCAGATTTTCAGCAACTATTCACTAATTTTGTTTTCGCGATAACTTTTGATCCGGGAACCCGATTGAGGTGTTCTAAGATGCGTTTGAAAGCTTATTCAGAGGCCTAACTGAATATTCTATTTTTAAGGCAAAATGAACTGTTTTTGGAAACGTAAAATGTGTTGAAAGTTGATGAATTAGTATGCGAGAGTGAACGTGGATATTAACGTAATTAAATTATAAATAGGTATAATCATTTTTATAAATTTATTTATAGTTTATTTAGGTATTTATATTTTAATATATAATAAAACAAAAAAATTAAAAAACACAGTTCAGAAGTCACCCTGGGGGGGGCGACTTCTGAACTGATTTTAAAAAAAAAATTTACAAAAGACAGTAGTGAAGTCGCCCCCCCCCCCCCCCCCAGGGGCGACTTCTGTACTAAAAACTTTTTTTGCCCTATTTTTGTATATAACCTATAATGTGTATTATTTAGGTAAATAATTTTTTTTTTACCCTAAAATGGTTTTTTTGCCGTGATTTTGAGCCCCCCGCCACTTTTTGAACAGTTTGGTTCTCATCATTTTCCTCTTTTTCAATGAAGTACCCTTATTTACTCTCTATTTCCGTCAGTTTTTCTCACTAAGGTATTGTGGTTGTTCAACTTGTGTCCCCATTTTAATTTTCAGGTATCATGATTGTGAAACTGACGTACAAAAAATGCCCAATTGTGTCCCATTTGTAGACTTTTTCAAATTTAGTTTCCTCATTTCAGTTTTATTCATTAAACTTTGGAACCTAGCGTTCTTCATTTGCAATACCGAAAAGGATTTGGACGCTCTACTTCACCTACTTTTTGATCCCATTTACATCCTCTTAATATCTCCTTAAAATTCCCACCTTCACTTGATTATCTTTCTCTTTCATATTTTCCCTTCTTTCTCTTCTCCAAATGTTATAGAGATTGAAGGGAAGAAGAAAATCAAAATTGTACTTAAAACTAAGATTTGGAAATAACTAAATTAAGAAATATTTCTAAAAATATTATTTGAATTTGCTGAGGAATGAAATTTATTGTATTTGCATAAACCAATAAAAACTAGAAATTCACAAAGACACGCACACATAGGGAGACATATCTTTGAGAATTGTTTTCAACGGTGAAAAACCTTATTGTATTTACTCTGTTTTATAGATAGTAAATGTTATAAATCCATCACTCGAATCTTATAGAGATATTAACTCAAGGACCAAGAAAGTCAAGGTCAAAAAGTTTCATAAAGCAATATAAAATTCAAACCTCAAATATAAAATATAAAATTTAAAATGCTAATGACAATGGAGAAAGACCTAGAGTGCTTTTGCATAATATCATAAATCCAATTATGACATTAATGGTATAACCTTCCTTCCAAAATAAAATTATTATTATAAAACTAGAGAGAGCAAGAAGGTTTTAGGATTGCGTAGTTTGGAGACGACAACACATGGGTTCCCAGACACAACATCCTTTTGCCTTTAATTCATGAATGGAACTAGGAGTAGGATCCCAATCACCCGGGGTCCCTATTACGTATTCACTTCCATGTGTGCTTATCACAAAAGTCATCACAATAGCCATAAGCACGACCACCAACTTCAATAGCATTTTCAAAGAGCTTTGCATGATAGCTTTTGGTTTTAATTTTAAAGAAAACCAAAGAGGTTGTCTTGATATGAAACATATGCCTTTATGTAGCTATTTATATATACCGTAAAATTTACATAACCAATAGAATTAAATGCTATTAGAGAAACATACGTCTTTAGAGAAATTGTTACATTTTTGTGAGATTGATATTATCTATAGTCTTTTAAATAACACGATCTTGTCATTTTGAGCCCCCGCCACTTTTTGAACAGTTTGTTTCTAATCATTTTCCTCTTTTTCAATGAAGTACCCTTGTTTTCCCCCTATTTCCGTCAATTTTGCTCACTAAGGTATTGGGATTGTTCTACGTGTGTCCCCACTTTAATTCTCAGGCATCATGATTGTGCACAATCTAGAACTTTATTGTATTTACTCTGTTAAGTTTTTAAAGATAGTGTAACATCCTTAAAATAATTAATCGAATTATTTGAATGTTAACCCCAGTTGAATTAATTTAGTACTTAATTGGTAAAATTATTGAGTGCTAAAATTAATTATTGGCTGTCACAGGATCGTTAACCGAATAATATGAGTCAAGGACGGTTTGGAATCGAAATAAGAGATTAAGATCAATATGGTAATTTGACCACGTTACCACTTATATATTAAATAAATATATATATATATATGTATGCGTGCATGTGTGTGTAAGTGAAACAAGAAAAGAAAGAGAATTAAAAAGAAAGAAAGGAAGCATGCGAGAGAAACAGAGAGAAAGGAGAGAAAAGAAAGGAGAAGAGAAAGAATGGCTGTGGAAGAAGAAGAGGAAAAAGGGGATACTTTGGTTCATCAAAATGACATCCTTCCAACATGAAAAACGTTCAGCGTTACTTCCTCTTCGATTTGGTACCAACATCATCATCATCAACTCACTCTACACAAATTCACCATTTTCGAATTTGGAGAAGAAGGGGAGGAAATCTTGAGTTTCTTTCTTCAACAAGTGTTCTAGAGGTTAGGGAATTTCAAATAAGTGATTGGGTGCAAGCTTGGAGTGAAGGAATCAAGGATTGGATGACTTAGGGTTTGAAAATCAAATTTGGGGTTATGGATGAATAGTGATTTGGAGGTTGAAGATGGTGAATAGTATTTGATGATTCAAGGATGATTAGGAGCGAACCCAAAGCGTATTGAGTGCGGAACGAAGTTCAATTTCGCGAATTGGAAGTTGGTTGGTGATTAGGGTTCGAATGGGGGATTTCGAGGAATTCGGTATTTCGGTCAAAGAGATGTCTCGGGATCGAGCGGAAAGACTGGAAGCGGATTTGGGCGTCGTCGGAGCGTGGAAGTTTATGCGGGGATTGTTCGTGTGGTTATGTGGAGATTTTGAAGTCTCAGTGATTTCGGCTCGGTATCGGCTCTCGCTTCAAGGGTGAGTTTTACTCACGCTTAGGATGTTTTTGTGTCTCGATAAATTTTATGTGATTTGATTCCGAGAGATTTTGACTTGAAAACTGATATTTTGAAAATATGTCGTATTTGATAAACCTCGTTTTGATTGAGATTTTGATTGATTTGATTGATTGTGTGAAATGGAATGGGACTGTTATTATGGTTGTCAAATCTGTTTTCAATCGGAACGAGAATCGGAATTGAGCGGAATCGCGAATTTCACGCAAAACCGCCAAAAATTCTGCAACAGCTGACTGCCATCGCGTCGTGCCCCACTCTCATCGCGTCACGACCAAGCCTGATTTTGCAACGATAATATTCCTGATGCTTTTCGCGTCGCGACGGTATCCTTTCGCGTCGCGACGGTTTGCAGATTTTCAGCAACTATTCACTAATTTTGTTTTCGCGATAACTTTTGATCCGGGAACCCGATTGAGGTGTTCTAAGATGCGTTTGAAAGCTTATTCAGAGGCCTAACTGAATATTCTATTTTTAAGGCAAAATGAACTGTTTTTGGAAACGTAAAATGTGTTGAAAGTTGATGAATTAGTATGCGAGAGTGAACGTGGATTTAAAATTGCAATGTGAACTAAATATTCAATTGATTGTCTGATGTGAATGAACTATGAGTTCATGTGAGTGTAGATATATTTATATATATATATATATATATATATATATATATATGTATATATATCGAGTTGGGTGACGACCCATGTAGACATACTAGGCGGGGTAGTCATGCACCCTTACCCTAGGCCTCTTGCAATAGGGAAAGTACTATTGGTAAGGTGATTCACCGGGTATGTAGCGTTCGCACAGTCGGTGGTGTGTTGAATTGTTTGTTGTGCGAATACCGGGTATGTAGCGTTCGCGCAGTCGGTGTCGTATTTGGTTGTAACAGGTTCATCGGGTATGTAGCGTTCGCGCAGTCGATGATCTGTCAAAGGTTAAATAACGCGGTTCACCGGGTATGCAGCGTTCGCGCAGTCAGTGCCGTGTAAAGTTAAAAAGATTTCATAATTGGACCGAGAGTGTTAGTTGGGGTCTCGGTAGAACTCACTGAGATTGTATCTCATTGTTTATATGTTGTTGTTTTACAGAGAAACAGGGACAGCGGAAATCCAAGAGGCACGAGTAGGTGGTACTCGGATGGTGGCTGAAGACTTACCGTTATGCTTAAGTGTATATCTTTCCTTGTTATCTGTATATCAAGACATTTTGTCTTTAGCGTTATGTATTTATTTCCGCTTTCTTGTACGATATTGAACACTGTATTTCACTGATGGTTTATGGTCTTATTTATGTTTAAGACTGTTCTGTTTTTATTCAGTGAAAATTTTATAGTGGTGTTCAGTATTTAAACAGGAAATATATCTCTGATGTTTTAGGGATGGTGCACTCGGGTATTTTTACTCGATAAAAATACCGGGGTGTTACAGTTGGTATCAGAGCAGTTCGACCTAGTCGGACTTAGTTTAGGGTTGAGTCGATTCCTTGTTAGTCCTTGTTGCAATTATTCTTGTGATGCTAAGAGACATTGAGCCTGATCAACTTAATACTTAGTGCATCATAAGCGGAATTATACCAGGATGATCAAGACGCAGTCCTCGACCAAGACCGGAATCTCCAACCGGTGCATCCTCAGGTAATGTGGCATGACGGTGGAAGAATACACCGCTAAGTTTGAGAAGTTGTCTCAATTTTACCAAGTGGTAAAGTAAGCTCCGGATGACGAATGGAGATTGCAGAAGTATAAGAGGGGCCTTAGTGCTTTTATGACTTAGGGTCTCAGTTCTTATACTATTACCAATTATGTTGCCTTAGTGCAATCATCCTATGTCGCCGAGGATGATCTCATAGGGAGTATTGGATAGGAAGGAAGGTAGTTGAATTATCAACTCCTAATGCAAAGTCCTAAGATAATTTCATCAAAGGAAAAGCAGGTGCAATTTTCTTATTCTTCAAAGGTCAGAAGATGTTCTAACTGTGGAAGGCGTCACAGTGGTGGTTGTAAGCAAAGATCTAATCGATGCTATTATTATAATGAAGAGGGTCACTGTGGTAAAAAGTGCCCTGCAAGGAAGAGTTCCAAGGAGTCACAAGCAGCTCCAAGGCAATGACGAGTCAACTCTCTGGATGCTTAGACAGTTACGAATGCTGCCGATTTACTTAGAAGGATGGGATTTCTTTTCAATAACTCGGTCAGTATATTATATAATTCGGGTGCAACCCAATGGCCAGTGAATCCCGTTCAATCCATAAACACGTGCAATTCAATCTCAATACTAATCGGGTGGAGCCAGCACAAGCATGCGTAGATCGGTTGGGACTAGCGTTATCTGAGCTATCCGAGCCGATGACCATTTTAACTGCTGCCAAGGGTCGGGACCAGACCCAATCATTGTGTAAAAATTGTCTACTTGTCATAGGGGACAAAAATTTTGTTGTGAAATTTATTTGCTTGCCTATGAGGAGTATGGACATCGTTTTGGGTATGAATTGGATGACTGCAAATCATGTTACAATCGACTGTGCCAATCGAACTTTCAGCTTCGCTTTTGAATCGGTTGAATTGACAAAGACAAATTCCGAAGCAGTTATCTCTTTCACCTCAGCAAGCCAATCATTATTCCAAGGTGCGGAAGCTTATATTATTGTGGTCTGCATCCACTGAAACGGGTTTAGATTTGTCATCTGTACAAGTGGTAAATGAATTTTTTGATGTTTTTCCGAATGAAGTTTCTTCTGTACCTCCTGACCGAGAGGTAGAGTTTTCTATAGAGTTGGTTCCTGGCACAGGATCAATATCTATTGCACCTTACCGAATGTCTCCTTTAGAATTAAAGGAATTGAAATTCCAACTTGAAGAGTTGATATCTAAGAAGTTTATTCGACCGAGTTCTTCTCCGTGGGGGTGCTCCAGTGTTGCTAGTCAAAAAGAAGGACGGTAGCATGAGATTGTGTATTGATTATCGACAACTCAACAAAGTGACGATCAAGAACAAATATTCTTTGCCAAGGATACACGAATTACTGGATCAACTTCGAGGTGCTGCTGTGTTTTCTAAAATTGATCTAGGGTCGGGTTATCATCCTATAAAAGTTAGAGCCTTAGATATTCCGAAGACAGCTTTCCGTACTAGGTATGGACATTACGAGTTCGTAGTGATGCCCTTCGGTTTAACTAATGCTCCAGCGGTATTCGTGGATACATGAACCGAGTTTTCCACTCGTACCTGGATCAATTTGTAGTTGTTTTCATTGATGATGTCGTGGTGTACTCGAAGACCATTGAGGAGCATCTTCAACATCTCCGCATTGTTCTGAATGTACTCCGAGAAAAGAAGTTGTACGCGAAACCTTCGAAGTGTGATTTCTGGATGCCAGAGGTAAAGTATTTGGAACATGTGATTCCCAATCGAGATTTTCTGTAGATCCCAATAAAGCGGAGGTTGTGTTAAACCGGTAACGACCGACATTAGTCACAGAGATCAGAAGTTTCTTGGGTCTAGCCGGTTAGTATAGGAGATTTATTCAAGGGTTCTCACAGTTAGTTCTTCCACTTACTCGGTTAACTCGTAAGGGTCAGCCGTCTAGGTGGGATGCCGATTGTGAAGAATGTTTTCATGAATTGAAAATTCGGTTGACGTCTACTCCAATCCTGATTCTTCCGGATCCGCCTTTGGAATTCCAAATTTACAGCGATGCTTCCGAGAAGGGTTTAGGATGTGTTCTCATGCAGAATCAACAAGTGGTAGCTTATTGATAACTCTAATTTATATAGAGTTATTTATACTTCTAAACGCAACAAATTGCTTGAAACTCAAGTACATAGTGTGTTAAATATAGTAATATTAGTAAAATAACAACATTCTAGGAATTATGTGATGAATAAAGCATTTTGTATATATTTTGGTATGTTTGATGTGTTTGTTTAGTTTTCCTACAGATGATGCTTCTGCACCACGATGCTTCTGCACTTAATGCTTCTGCCCCACAAATGCTTCTGCATCATCCTGCGCTGAAGATTTATATCCCCACAATGGAAGCACCTCAAATCATACCTCTACTCCAAAACTTCTATGACATCATGCTTTGTCACAATTCACATGGAGCACATGGCCACATGTAAGACTTCGGCCTCGAGCTATTGACGATGTAAGACTTCGTCAATATTTGAGCTTTATCATCGTCAATAGCTCGAGGCCGAAGTCTTACATCGTCAATATATGCACATGTAATGCATGTGACTTCATGAACAACCAACAAATCACAGTCATCACAACAACAACATCATTCATATCATCATCATTTGGTCATTAGACCCATCGTCATTAACAACATCATTATCATTTGGTCATTAGACCCATCGTCATTAACATCAACCTGGCAACACAAGATTGGCGCCCAGAAACTATCAGAAAATAATCATTTTTCCCCTTAAAGTAGTATATACAGGTAGAGGACTGAATAAGCTTCGCAACGCACTTTGAAGCACTTAAAACGGACACCCGAGCCAAAAGATACGTCAAAAACAAATTAGGAACAAAACTGAGACACATGCTGAAAATGGCGCCCAGGCACTGGGCGCCTAGCAGGGAACAGCAACATACAAAACTGGCGCTGGGCAGCAACACTGGCGCCCCTCTGCGCCAACAACAGGCGCAACACAAAAACTGCCGCTGGGCAGCAACACTGGCGCCCAGGCGCCCCTCTGCGCCAACAACAGGCGCAACACACAAAACTGGCGCTGGGCAGCAACACTGGCGCCCAGGCGCCCCTCTGCGCCAACATCCTGGCGCAACATAAAAACTGGCGCGGGCAGCCACATTGGCGCCCAGGCGCCTCTCTGCGCCAACATCCTGGTGCAACATAAAAACTGGCGCGGGCAGCCACATTGGCGCCCAAGCGCCCCTCTGCGCCAACATCCTGGCGCAACATAAAAACTGGCGCGGGCAGCCACATTGGCGCCCAGGCGCCCAGACACAAACAGCAACACAGCAGGGATCCCGGCGCCCATCAAGTGGCGCCCAGCGCCAGAACAGCGCAACATACAGGGGGATCCCAGCGCCCAGGGCGCACACAGCAACACAAAATGGCGCCCTTGGCGCCTAGGGTCCTTCTAACCCAAATTGTTCTAGACTATCATGTGTTCAATCACCAACAATCATTTCAAACATCACACATTCATTCTAACATCATCAAATACACGTTTTATCGAGCAATTAGCATGCATTCCAATTCTCACATACATCCAACAAGTCGCATTACTTATCAACAACCATCTAGTGAGCAACAAATCTTCATCAATATATTCATATACATCAAACAACATTACAATCATAAGGAGAACGATATAAATCCTAAACCCCTACATACATCCCATTATAAACCCTATTATAAGGTAAGACCCACCCTTACCTTAGATTTTCCGAAGATGATGAGACCTCTACGAAAGCACCGAAGTAACCACAGCAACAGCTCCTTGCTCCTCTTCTCTCTTAGCCGATCGCACCTCTTCTCTCTTCTGACTCTCTTCGCAAACTTTCTTTCTCTCTTCTCTCTTTTCTCTTTTGCGATTTCTTTCTTTCTTTTTCTCACCAAATGAGGCGCAACTCTCCTAACCCTTGCGCCTAGGAGCCTAAGTCAATGGGCTTGGGCTCTTGGGCCAATCTTACCGCTCTGTAATTACCGGATACTACTCCCTTCATTTAGAATAAAATAATATATTAATAACTTAATATAATAATAACAACGAAATACCAGACATGGGAAGCTTGTAATGAAACTCTGAAGAAAGTAGATGAAAAGCACACACTTATGCAACTGCACTCAATGCTACTGCACTTGATGCTTCTGCACTTGATGCTTCTGCATCATAGTGCTTCTGCATCTCTAAAAGTATAGAAACTCTCAAAAGAAGCATTATATAGTAAAGACATCTCAACTATCTTTCTCAACCGATTTCCATCATCTTAATTTACATACTTGCATTCTGTTTTTACTTAAACTAAAAACCCCAAAATTTGTGAGTAGAATAGTAGTACTAATTTATATGCTTTCTAAACATACATAAAGTTAATCCAATCCCTGTGGGTTCGACCTTTCTTATCATTATATTACTTGTTTGTGACTGTGTATACTTGCACATCTTTTCACACACCAAGTTTTTGCCGCCGTTGCCGGGGATTGCCATTAATTTTTGTTGTTTAGATTTATAAGTTAGTATTTTATTACTCTGGTAGTTATTTTCTGTGCAGAAACAGGTGCAGATGCACTAGCATATGCCCAGAGATAAGCCACCAGAATTTGAATTCGATCCAGAAATTGAAAGAAGGTTCAGGAGTTTGCTAAGACTTCAAAAGCAAAGGAATCAAGACTGCAGAAACATGTCTCATCACAGTGAAGGACAAAGCTCAAGATCAGCCTCAGTTGGAGGAGGACTTGGTTCACAGCATGATACTGAAGAAGGACACAAATCAATTCATCAACATGGGCCCAATAGGTATGATTAATGATAGAAATAGACCCATGAGGGATTATGCTATGTTTAATCATCAAAATATGCAAACAAGTATAGCAAGACCTCATATTGATGCTGTGCATTTTGAATTTAAACCCATGATGTTCCAAATGTTACAAACAATTGGTCAATTTGGTGGATCTCTCCATGAGGATCCCCATGAGCATTTAAAACAATTTTTAGAAGTATGTAGTAACTTTATCATTCCTGGTGTTAGTGAAGATGCCTTTAGACTTAAGCTATTTCCATACTCTTTAAAAGATAAGGCTAAATCATGGTTAAATTCAATGGAGACTAATTCTATCCATTCATGGAATGAAATAGCTTAAAAGTTCTTGGCAAAATATTTTCCACCCATCAAAAATGCCAGGATGAGAAATGATATTACATCTTTTAGACAAAAAGAATTTGAATCATTGTTTGAAGCATGGGAAAGATGGAAAGAACTTTTAAGAAAATGTCCACATCATGGTCTACCTATCATTATTCAAATGGAAACTTTTTACAATGGTTTAGAACCCCAAACCAGAATAATGCTTGATGCATCATCTGGGGGTGTGTTATTAAACTTATCTTATAATGAAGCATGTGAATTAATTGATAGAATTGCAACCAATAGTTCTAGTTGGCCTACTGAGAGGGTAAGTGCCCAAAAGAAACCATCAGGGGTACATGAAATCAGTGATATATCAGCCCTATCTGCTCAGTTAGCCTCTCTGACAAACTTGTTTAAAAACTTCACTTCAACCAGTGCATCTGCACCTAGTGCAGCTGCACCAACTGAAAACACTACAGCTGCCATAGAACAAACCCCCCCAGGAGACACAAGTTGTGTGTATTGTGGAGGAGGCCATTTGTATGAAGAATGTCCTAGCAACCCTATCTCTGTCAATTTTGTAGGATATAACAGGAATAACAACCCTTACTCTAACACCTATAACCCAGGCTGGAAGAACCACCCAAATTTCAGATGGAACAATACTGGTGCATCTGCACCTGGTGCATCTGCACCTGGTGCATCTGCACCTGGTGCATCTGCACCAGCCACACCACCAGAATTTCATTCACAGAACAACCAAAGACAACAACCACCTGCCACTGATAACTCCTTAACAGCCTTGCTCAAATCTTTCATTAGTGAAACCAGAACAGCTAGGCAAGCACAAGATGCCTCTATAAAAAATTTAGAAAATCAGGTGGGACAGTTAGCAACAGCTCTGTATCAAAGACCAACAGGTACATTACCATCAAATACAGAAGCTACCACAGCCCAAAGGCCAGGAAAGGAGCAGGTAAAAGCCATTGCTCTAAGAAGTGGAAAAGATCTTGCAGATCCAGGTGAAGATCAAGGTGATGGTAAGGGAGAAAAAATAAAAATAAAAAAATACTCATGGTGCAGAAGCACCAGATGCATCTGCATCTCCTGAAGTTCCAACTCCAAGGTTAGTTCATGAATACCCTCCTCCTCCTTATCCTCGGAGGTTAAAAAAGGCACATGAGGAGAAACAATTCAGTAAGTTTCTTGAGATTTTAAAACAAATACACATCAATGTTCCCTTAGTTGAAGCACTTCATCAAATGCCTAATTATGCTAAATTTATGAAAGATGTGCTTTCAAAAAGAAGAAGATTAGGGGATTTTGAAACAGATGCTATGTCTAAGGAATGCAGTCTAATTCTACAAAGCAAAATTCCAAGAAAACTAAAGGATCCTGGTAGCTTTACAGTCCCATTCTCAATAGGAAAATCTTATATAGGTCGTGCATTGTGTGATTTAGGTGCAAGTATCAACTTAATGCCTAAATCCATATTTACACAGCTGGGGATTGGAAATGCTAGGCCCACAACAGTAACACTTCAACTAGCTGATAGATCAATAGCTTATCCAGAAGGAATCATTGAAGATATTTTGGTTAAGGCTGACAAATTTGTATTCCCTGCAGATTTTGTTATTCTTGATTTTGATGCAGATAAAGAAGTCCCAGTCATTCTTGGGAGACCATTCTTAGCAACTGGAAAAGCACTAATTGATGTGCAAAAGGGAGAACTGACCATGAGAGTAAATGATCAAGAAGTGAAATTCAATGTGATGAGTGCTCTGAAGTATCCTACTGAGGAAAGTGAAGAGTGCTCAGCAATCACCAACCTTGACCATTTGGTGCAGAAGCAATTTCAGAAACAGTGAGATTATCTCACCAGTGCACTAGCACCAGATGCTTCTGCACCTCCTGAAGAAGAAATCTTGGACAAAGACATTTTTTCAAGAGAAGCACCAGCACAAAAGATATGGTCTAGAACTTTTGAATCTCTTAATTTAGAAGACCCTAACCTTAAAAACAATTTACCCTCAATTGAACAACCTCCTAAGATAGAATTGAAAGAATTACCCAAACATTTGAAGTATGCTTTCTTAGGGGAAGATGATGCACTTCCAGTGATCATTGCCTCTGACTTAACAATAGAGCAGGAGCATGATCTCATTTGTACCTTAAGAAAGCATACAAAAGCTATAGGCTGGCAAATGGCAGACATAAAAGGAATTAGCCCTTCTATATGCATGCATAGGATAAATTTAGAAGATAACTCTAAAAATTATATAGAAGGGAAAAGAAGGCTAAATCCTATAATGAAAGAGGTTGTAAAGAAAGAAATCATCAAGTGGCTAGATGCTGGAATCATACCCCATATCTGATAGTGCATGGATAAGCCCTATTCAGTGTGTTCCAAAGAAAGGAGATATGACAGTAATAGCCAATGAAAAAAATGAATTGATACCAACAAGAATTGTTACAGGTTGGAGAATCTGTATGGATTATAGAAAACTCAATAAGGCCACAAAGAAAGATCACTTCCCTTTACCCTTCATTGACCAAATGTTAGATAGGTTGGCAGGTAAGGAGTTTTATTGTTTCTTAGATGGTTATTCAGGGTACAATCAGATTGCAATAGAACCTGAAGACCAACAAAAAAACTACCTTTACATGCCCCTATGGAACATTTGCATTTAGAAGAATGTCTTTTGAACTCTGTAATGCACCTGCAACATTCCAAAGGTGCATGATGTCCATCTTTTCTGACTTCATTGAGCAATCAATGGAAGTATTCATGGATGATTTCTCAGTCTTTGGAAACACTTTTCAAGCATGTTTATCAAATTTAGAGAAAATTCCCCAAAGATGTGAGGAAACAAACTTAGTACTTAATTGGGAGAAATGCTATTTCATTGTACAAGAAGGCATTGTTTTAGGTCACAAAGTATCAAAGAAAGGTTGGGAAGTAGATCAAGCAAAGATTGAGGTCATTGAAAAACTGCCACCTCCAACAACTGTCAAGGGAATCAGAAGCTTCTTAGGCCATGCAGGCTTCTACAGAAGATTTATCAAAGATTTTTCAAGGACATCCAAGCCATTATGTACACTCTTGCAAATTGATGCACCTTTTAACTTTGATGAGCCTTGTATGGAAGCATTCCAAAAACTCAAAAAAGCATTGGTAACTGCACCAGTGATTGTTACACCATATTGGAGCAGGCCATTTGAATTAATGTGTGATGCTAGTGATTTTGCTGTAGGAGCAGTCTTAGGGCAAAGGTATGACAAAATCTTTCATTCTATTTATTATGCTAGCAAGACATTAATTGAAGCTCAAATGAATTATACTGTAACAGAAAAAGAATTGTTAGCAGTGGTTTTTGCATTTGATAAATTTAGATCCTACTTGGTTGGCACCAAAATTATTGTCTATACTGATCATGCTGCCATCAAGTACTTAATCTCCAAGAAAGATGCAAAACCAAGGTTAATAAGATGGATTCTCCTCCTTCATGAATTTGATCTTGAAATCAGAGACAAAAAAGGGGTGGAGAATCAGGTTGCTGACCATTTATCTAAACTTGAAGGTGAAAGAACAGGTACACAAAAGGGAGAGATCAAGGAAAGCTTTCCTGATGAAAAACTGTTAGCCATAACTCTAACAGCATCCAGTGCTTCTGCACCTAGTGCTTCTGCACCTTGGTTTGCTGACATTGTTAACTTTCTTGTAAGCAAGGTGGTACTAGTGAACATGACTTACCAACAAAGAAGGAGATTTTTTCACATGATCAAGGAATATCACTGGGATGAACCATTTCTCTACAAAATGTGTCCAGACCAATTAATGAGGAAATGCATCCCCCAAGAAGAACAGCAAGCAGTGCTTCTGCACTGCCATGTTGCACCATATGGAGGTCACTTTGGATGCAACAGAACAGCAGCTAAGGTACTACAGTCTGGTTATTATTGGCCAACTTTATTTAAAGATGCATATTCAATGGTCAAAACTTGTGGCAAATGTCAAAGAGCAGGTAATATTTCTGAAAAACATGAAATGCCTAGAACCAATATATTAGAAATTGAACTTTTTGATGTATGGGGCATGGATTTCATGGGACCATTTCCACCCTCTTTTGGCAAACAATATATCTTAGTAGCTGTAGATTATGTGTCCAAATGGGTAGAGGCAGTAGCATTACCAAATAATGATGCCAAATTTGTTAGCAAATTCCTTTTGAAAAACATCTTTAGAAGGTTTGGCACCCCAAGCGCAATTATCAATGATGAAGGATCACATTTTTGCAATAAACTTATTGAAAATCTCCTTGCAAAATATGGGATTAAGCATAAAATTGCTATAGCCTACCACCCACAAACAAGTGGGCAAGCTGAGCTATCAAATAGGGAAATTAAAAGAATGCTTGAAAAAATGGTTGGACCATCTAGAAAAGATTGGTCCTTACATTTAGATGAAGCATTATGGGCATACAGAACAGCATTTAAAACACCATTAGGTATGTCCCCCTATAGATTAGTCTATGGCAAGGGGTGTCATCTGCCAGTTGAGTTGGAAAACAAATCTTATTGGGCTATGAAAAAGCTAAATTATGATCTCAACAAAGCAGGAGCACAAAGGTTTTTAGAATTAAATGAATTAGATGAATTTAGGCAATTCTCATATGAGAATGCAGAAATTTACAAAACAAAAACCAAAGCTTGGCATGACAATAAAATCCAAAGAAGAGAGCTTAGAGAAGGAGGAATGGTCTTGCTATACAATTCCAGGTTGAAATTATTTCCTGGAAAACTGAGATCAAGATGGTCAGGGCCATTCAAGCTCATCAAAATTTACCCCCATGGTGCAGTTAATTTATATGATGCAACCACAAACACCACTTTCAAAGTAAATGGCCAGAGAGTCAAAATGTACTATGGTGAACATGTGGTGAGCGATAAACTCACCACCCATTTTCAAAATCTCTAAGAAAAGGAGATAGTCAGGCTGAAAGACTCTGAAAACAAGCACTTATGGGAGGCAACCCATGTTATTTAATATTTAGTTATGCAATTTTTGTTCAAATTAATGTTTTACAAGTGTTTTGTAGGAACACAGGTTTTTAGTGCTTCTGCACTTACGTGCACCTGCACCTAACAGCTCTTCAGTGCTACTGCACCAAAATTTCAAAAAATTTAAAAATACACTTGGGTGAAAAACTTTTCAATAACTGCCAACACAACAAAATAGCAGTTGTGATCTGAGACATAGACTTTGTGTGGTGTCACCTAGCCCCCCACGTGTCCTCACGCATGCAAGTTACACTCACACACCCTAACGGTTACTACCAAGCATTAATCACACTCAAACTTCCCCAAAGTGACCGTTTCCCTTCACCACTAATCACTCTATCACTCACAGAAACCGCAATTCACGAAATCCCTTTCTCCATCAAGAAAATCCCCAATTTCTAAGAATACGAAGTACCATCTCCTTGCAAAAATTCAAAATTCCTTGCCAACAATCAACAATGGTTCGCAAACAAAGCGCAAACAAGACCTCAGGCAAGAGCAAGGCCAGCACGGTAACCTCATCACCACAACATCCAAAAAAGCAATCCAGTGCTACTGCACCTGCTCCAAGTACTGTGGACCCTAAAATTGCATATTTCTGGGAAAGGAAATTTCTCCCTGAGCGAGGCTACAGTCTAACGAAGGCTCACCCAAATTTCATGGCAACAGTCTCAAGTCTCAACTGGGATCTGTTTATACAACACAGAGCCTTCTATCTGGAGCAGGTGGTCAGGGAATTCTACTCTGAAATTCAAGGCAACAAACAAGGTAACATGCATGATCATTCTGTGATAAGAGGTAGAAAAGTTTATTTTAGTGCTGATAGAATCAATACTCACTATAATCTAGTCTATTTTGGAACTGATTTCAAAGAAAAATAGAGAACTATGGTAAGAAGGAGATGGAAACAGTCAAATCTAGGATTGCTGTGAAAAACTCCAAGTGGGATAAGATTTCCAATACAGAATTCAAATTAAAAAACAGATACTTAATCCCTGAGTTAGGCAACTGGTATCTGTTCATTGATTGTTCTATTTTCCCTACATCCCACACATACACACTGTCAAAAGATAGATTGATCCGATTGGATGCAATCTTAACAAACAAAAATGTGGATATAGGGAAAATTATCAATAAACAGATCCTAGATTGTGCAGCAAGAAAGGAATGATTTTTATTTTTCCCATGCTTAATCACTGAACTATGTATGAAACAAGGGGTGGATATCAGTCCTGAGGAACATAAGCAAAGAAAATATCCTCCAGGCCCACTGTCTGCTGAGATGAAAGAAAGAACAAAAATTAAAACTGAAGAAACTAGCCTGGTGCAGGAGCACTTAGTGCAGAAGCACCAGGCAGTTTGGAAATTTCAGCAAGAACAGCATGAGTGGCTCCAACTTAGGTTAATGGAGATATCTCAGGTACCAACCCAGATAGAAACCCCAGTGTTCCCAACATGGGTCTTTCAGAGCCCAGTACAAGAAGAAGAGGAGCTAAAAGAAGAAGAAAAGGAGGAAGAAAAGGAAGAGAGTGAAGAGAAAAAGAAAAAAGTAATGAAAAGAAAGAAGGAGACTAGCAAGAAACAGAAAGGGAAGAAGAAAAAGAATGAAGAAGAGGAAGAACTACTGAGTGAGGGACTAGTTGAGACTGATGAAGATGAGACATTGACAAGAATGGTGAAGGAAATGGAGAGAAATGAAGATGAAGAGGATGATGATACCACTGAAAGTACAGACAAAAGTGGGGAGGAAGAGGAAGAGAATATGAGCATGGAGGAAATTGTAAGAAAGAAATATGAGGCTGGATCCCAAACAGAACCACTCCTCACCCAAGTCACTCCACCAACCCACCCCCAACCAGAAAAATCAACATCACCCTCCACAGGAAAGACACCTACCCCTCCACCATCACCCATTCCACAGTCATCATCACCACCAACCCTCTTCCAAGAAAGCCAACCTGAACAAGAACCAGTCACACAAACTTCTAACATTATTTTTGAGAAACAAACTTTGCAGGTTATTCAAGAGGAAGCAATGGAAGAAGAAGAAGAAGCCAGCCCTGAAGAAAAAGATCAACCAGCAATTGATGCTTCTGCACCTAGTGCAGATGCATCTCAAGGTGTTCCAGTTGTGACAATCATACCAAAGAAAAAAGAAGATACTGTCAAACTGGTGCTGGAAGAGATGGCACAAAAGAAAAGAGAAAAATTGGGCAACACCCAGAAATTCTTCAAGAAAGCTGTCGAAACCAGTGTAAAGGAAAGTCAAGGACTGGAAGGTGCAGAATACAGCAAGGCACAAAGAGAAGAAGCTGAAAAGGAGGACCCACAGAAGGAGAAAGACCAACCAAAAGAAGCTGAGGCGACACTTGAGCAACCACCAGAACAAACAGAAGACAGAACTACTGCTGAACAAATCAGTGCAGAAGCACCTGGTGCATCTGCACCTACAGAAACAGCAACAGAGGAGGTTGGTGCAGATGCACTTGGTGCAGAAGCACCAAAGGTTGAAGGGGCAAAGAAGAAGAAATAGAAGGTCAAACACATGCCCAAAAGAACCAGCTCCAGAATCAAAAGTGGTGCCAAGAAAGAGTAACCCCTTTCATGTTGTTATTTTATAAGTACTTTTTATGTTCTATTCGTATCCCACATGTATTAACCCCCCTCCCCATTTTGAAACAAAAATTACTTTTTCTAACTCAACTTAGAGCAGTGAAGACACTGCTCAACTTTAAGTTGGGGGGGAGAAAAACACTTTTAAACTACTATATGCATGTGCTGATATGTTTTTAGTAAGTATGCATGTCTGAGTTTTGTTATTTCCTTATATGTGCAAAATATAGTATAGCTATTTTCAAATTTTGTGATGCAATCAACAAAGTTTCTTTTGAAATTTTTTCAGAAAATTGTTCCAAAAAAACATCAGTCACACAAACCTGTTGAAGTGCATCAAATTGTTTTTATGTCAAAGTAAGAATTGAGAATTTTTGAAGCATGATCAGCTTGAAATCTTTTTTACAAAACTTAGCTAAATGCATTCTTTGAACTAAATTTTAATGATGAATGAAAGAAAAAGAAAAAGAAAGCCTTGTTTTCCTCAAAATGACCAATTTTTATTATTACCTTGACACATCAAAACTGAGTTTTGAAAAGAACCTTGCTATATGAAAAATTATCTGATACAAAAAGAATTTTTTAGAAAACCAAGGTCAAAAACAAATTTTTACTAAAAATATAGAAGAGCACAAAGAAATAAGTTTGGGAGAATTTCCATGAATACTAAGGCTGAGTAGAGTCAATGCAAAAGGTTACCAAAATACACTACAAAAAAGCCAAAAATATTACTCCCTCCGGTCCACAATATAAGAGAAAAAAATTGGTGTTTTTGTGGTCCACAATATAAGAAATAAGCATTGTTTTTAGGATGTGTTAAATGTCAATTTCCAATTCTATCCTTTTGTAATGATGTTGATTCACTTTTTTGTTTCTGCTACTTTAACAATGGTGTTTATCATGACTTTATCAGTTATGCTTATTTTATAATGGTGTTTGTCCTTCTTTTTTACTTATGCTTTTTCTAATGCCTTTTTTGTTTCAGTATCATTCTTTTCAACTCTGGTGCTAATATATACTGGAAAAAACTGAAGCGGTTCTATTTAACCATTGAGCATTATGATATTTCATGTATTCTACGAAACCTGTATCAATTGATGTGGTGCAAACACGGACTATAAAAAAACAAAAGAGTGAAGAAGGTGAAGGGTTGCATTGGTTATTTAGATGGAGAAGAGAGAAGAAGGTGGTTAATTAAATAGTGTCATTAATGATTAAAGGTGGTGTAGTTAATTAGGAGATTAAATTTAAATTTTATAAAAAGGGTAGTTTTGGAAACAAAATTATGTTTCAGCTTTGTTAATTGAAAAACACACGTTTCAATGTTATTCCTTGGTACGTGAGATGTCTGGTTTTTTCTCTTATATTGTGGACCGGAGGGAGTATGAGCTAGCCATATTGACCCAAATCATTTAAATTGAACCTGTTCTAGTAGTGCATTTGGTTTGAAAGAAAAAGAAAAGAAAAGAAGAAAAGAAAAACAAAAACCAAAGAAAAAAGTATGTCTAAGGAGGTCAGTGGGGAGGGCAGTACATGCTACAAACCATGAAAAGTAGTGTAAAGTGCAGCTGCACTCAAGTGCTTCTGCACCGTTACAAAAAGTCAGTGCTTCTGCACTTCACAAAATTATTCAGTGCATCTGCACTAGCAGTGCTCCTGCACCAACAAAAAGAACCACAAAAAATAAAGTATAGTGCATAGACCCAAACAGTTTTGAAAATGCTCAATCAAAGTCCTTAGTTGTACTTAAAGCCCCCCAAATCTTGAAGATGTTGTTAGTCTAGTCTATGTTTTGAAACATCTTTGTTTTGACCAAACGTGATCTACAATTTCCCAAAAGTTAAAAAGAAACTTTTCACTTAGTTTTGGAACTGATTGGATCTCAGTGGGGCACACACTCACACAATTGAGTTTTAAAAAACTTTGGATGTTTAGGGAATTCAAAAGCACAAAATGTTCTGAAAAATGAAGTTCATAAAAATGCAAATTCACTTTTTGAAAAGATATAAGCTGATCTGTTCTTCTTTAATTTGAAAAACCTACTTGAATTTCTTTTTGTCATTACTTGGGGACAAGCAATGATTTAAGTTTAGGGGTGTGATAACTCTAATTTATAGAGTTATTTATACTTCTAAACGCAACAAATTGCTTGAAACTCAAGTACATAGTGTGTTAAATATAGTAATATTAGTAAAATAACAACATTCTAGGAATTATGTGATGAATAAAGCATTTTGTATATATTTTGGTATGTTTGATGTGTTTGTTTAGTTTTCCTACAGATGATGCTTCTGCACCACGATGCTTCTGCACTTAATGCTTCTGCACCACAAATGCTTCTGCACTTAGTGCTTCTGCATCATCCTGCGCTGAAGATTTATATCCCCACAATGGAAGCACCTCAAATCATACCTCTACTCCAAAACTTCTATGACATCATGCTTTGTCACAATTCACATGGAGCACATGGCCACATGCATAAGGAGGCGCCCACCATAAACATCATCATGAAAGGTTATTCACCTAAAAGACATATGGCCTTACATAATTGGACCTCTTCTTATGGAAATGTGCTGAACTCAATCTCCTTATCTAAAGATCAGAAAAGCAACCATGGTTAAGCCTCCTTAGGTTAACTTGGTTTTCAAGCAAACCCTCAAGCAAAGGAAATCTCCAAGGCTATAAAAAGGGCTCCCACTTCTCACTTGGAGGGCATCGCATATCTCACTTGATAATATGTAGATCAAACACTTTACTTATATTTTAGTAGTTTCAATTCTTGCGTTTTATTTACTAGTTAGTTGTAAGAAGGTGAGGAAGGAAGTGACACCCTCTTCCTCCACTTCTTCATAGATAGACGAAGGAATCAGTGCTTCTGCACCTGTCAGAATTCATGCAAAGGAACATCAATTTGTGTAACTTCTACCCTATTGATATCTTTTATATGATTCATGTTATCATGCTCCTTACAGATTCTCTCTATTATATAATGAGTAACATGAGCTAAATTCCTTTAGTTGAGATGTTCTAAACTTATAATGATCTTTTGAGTAAGTTATTATGCTTTTAAGTGTCGTATCATTTTGGGTCTTGTGTTATACTACATCCATCTTATTTTAAGGTTGATCTCTTACAATAAGTAGAGTTATATTCACAGACATGGTTTATAATTAGAAATCAAGACTAATAAGGGTGAGTGTTTTAATAAAGGCTTTGTTAAACTTGTTTTAATAAAGAAACTGTGTTAAAACCATGTTAAGTCCTAGACATAGGATAACATAGTCCTTAGGGTGAAACAGTGGGAACTTCAAAGGCAGGAGTGAACTTATTTAGCAAGCCCAGACATGGGAAGCTTGTAATGAAACTCTGAAGAAAGTAGCTGAAGAGCACACACTTATGCAACTGCACTCAATGCTACTGCACTTGATGCTTCTGCATCATAGTGCTTCTGCATCTCTAAAAGCATAGAAACTCTCAAAAGAAGCATTATATAGTAAAGACATCTCAACTATCTTTCTCAACTGATTTCCTTCATCTTAATTTACATACTTGCATTCTGTTTTTACTTAAACTAAAATCCCCAAAATTTGTGAGTAGAATAGTAGTACTAATTTATATGCTTTCTAAACATGCATAAAGTTAATCCAATCCCTGTGGGTTCGACCTTTCTTATCATTATATTACTTGTTTGTGACTGTGTATACTTGCACATCTTTTCACACACCACTTATGCATCCAGGCAATTAAAGCCTCATGAAGAGAATTATCCGACTCGTGATTTGGAGTTGACAGCTATTGTGAATGCACTGAAGATTTGGAGACTTTACCTGTGTGGGTCTCGTTTCGAAGTCTTTAGTGATCACAAGAGTTTAAAGTATCTGTTTGATCAGAAAGAACTGATTAACAGGCAAGGAAGATGGATAGAATTTCTGAAGGATTATAACTTCGAGTTGAAGTATCATCCAGGAATGGCCAATGTTGTAGCTGATGCGCTGAGTAGGAAATCCATTCACATGACAGAGTTAATGATGCAAGAAATGGAATTGTTAGAGTCTTTTAGATCTAAGTCGGGGTACATCCATAAGCTTCCACTTTGGTGGCGAGGTATTAGTTTGTTAACGTCTCCTTTGTGAAGGTTAACAATGAGATTGTATTATGAGATTCCGTTTGACAGGTCAAACGTGGATAGGGATACGAAAGTGAAGTGAGGGCTAACTGTTTTTCATGTCGCGAATAACCATCAAAGGATTAACCGATGGATCTACTTGCAAGAGTCGGAAATTTCCGAAGTGAAGCTTGGCGTGCGGTATGGTAGTTTTGAGAAATCATTTTTGTGAAAACCCGCATGCTAAAGTTAATTTTGGGAAAGAATTAAGAGGCTAATGAAATTGGATTGAGGAAGAAAATCCTAGGAGGATTACTTAGGTTGAGGGGAAGCTCTCAACGCCATTAACTAATTCGGAAAGGAATTGGGTGCGTCGTGGATAAAAATATTGTGAGGAAAGTTACAATAGAGGAAGAAGGAGCTCTGAGTTCTGTGTGAAAGTTGTTTTGAGAACAACTGAGATGATTTTCATTACGTTCAAATTAATTGATGTTCCCACGGTTTATTTCTACGTTTAAGGTCAAAGCTTTTAGTAAAATCCTCATTTCATCTTTTTGAAAAGTGTTATCTCGAAATCTTGGGGGCGAGTCAAAAAGTTTCACAAATGACTTTCCGTCACATTTGTAAATGTGTACGTGAACTGTTATGGATTTTAGAAGATTTGTTGAGAACGTGTTTACACCCTTCAAGGAAATCGTGTTTGTTTTTACCTCTACCGAGGAGTACCAGTTTGTGGATCTCAATTTCAACCTGTATTTCTATCAAGTGTCTTGTATTAGACCCTTTGATTTAGATTAATTAAAGTTGGGGCGCAAGCGAGGATAGTTGGAATGAAGCTTCAGAAGTGTTTTTAAACGCGGTGCCAAGCCTATGTAGGCGAAAGAGGAGTTTCTCGTGTTGATTCGTAACAAGAGAGTTCGGACTGTAATCTTAGAAGCGTTCTAGGGTAGTACTCGAACATAGTTAAAGATTGACGTGCCAACTTGGGAAGATTTTCTACACTCATTTCGTTAGTTCAAGATTGTTTTCCAGCAAATTAAGACCTTCTGAGAATGTCGATTCTCGGTGAGTCAAATGAAAGACTTGGCGAAATTTTGAACACAAAATTCTTTCAAGTTGGGGAGAATGTAATATCCTTAAAATAATTAATCGAATTATTTGAATGTTAACCCCAGTTGAATTAATTTAGTACTTAATTGGTAAAATTATTGAGTGCTAAAATTAATTATTGGCTGTCACAGGATCGTTAACCGAATAATATGGGTCAAGGACGGTTTGAAATCGAAATATGAGATTAAGATCAATATGGTCATTTGACCACGTTACCACTTATATATTAAATAAATATATATGTATGCGTGTATGTGTGTGTAAGTGAAAGAAGAAAAGAAAGAGAATTAAAAAGAAAGAAAGGAAGCATGCGAGAGAAACAGAGAGAAGGGAGAGAAAAGAAAGGAGAAGAGAAAGAATGGGTGTGGAAGAAGAAGAGGAAAAAGGGGATACTTCGGTTCATCAAAACGACTTCCTTCCAACATGAAAAACGTTCAGCGTTACTTCCTCTTCGATTTGGTACCAACGTCATCATCATCAACTCACTCTACACAAATTCACCATTTTCGAATTTGGAGAAGAAGGGGAGGAAATCTTGAGTTTCTTTCTTTGATTTCAAATAAGTGATTGGGTGCAAGCTTGGAGTGAAGGAATCAAGGATTGGATGACTTAGGGCTTGAAAATCAAATTTGGGGTTATGGATGAATAGTGATTTGGAGGTTGAAGATGATGAATAGTATTTGATGATTCAAGGATGATTAGGAGCGAACCCAAATCGTATTGAGTGCGGAACGAAGTTCAATTTCGCGAATTGGAAGTTGGTTGGTGATTAGGATTCGAATGGGGGATTTCGAGGAATTCGATATTTCGGTCAAAGAGATGTCTCGGGATCGAGCGGAAAGACTGGAAGCGGATTTGGGCGTCATCGGAGCGTGAAAGTTTATGCGGGGATTGTTCGTGTGGTTATGTGGAGATTTTGAAGTCTCGGTGATTTCGGCTCGGTATCGACTCTCGCTTCAAGGGTGAGTTTTACTCACGCTTAGGATGTTTTTGTGTCTCGATAAATTTTATGTGATTTGATTTCGAGAGATTTTGACTTGAAAACTGATATTTTGAAAATATGTCGTATTTCGATAAACCTCATTTTGATTGAGATTTTGATTGATTTGATTGATTGTGTGAATTGGATTGGGACTGTTTTTATGGTTGTCAAATCTGTTTTAAATCGGAATTCAGCGGAATCGCGAATTTCACGCAAAACCGCCAAAAATTCTGCAATAGCTGACTGCCATCGCGTCGCCCCCCACTCTCATCGCGTCGCAACCAAGCCTGATTTTGCAACGAAAATATTCCTGATGCTTTTCGCGTCGCGACGGAATCTTTTCGCGTCGCGACGGTTTGCAGATTTTCAGCAACTATTCACTAATTTTGTTTTCGCGATAACTTTTGATCCGGGAACCCGATTGAGGTGTTCTAAGATGCGTTTGAAAGCTTATTCAGAGGTCTAACTGAATATTCTATTTTTAAGGCAAAATGAACTATTTTTGGAAACGTAAAATGTGTTGAAAGGTGATGAATTAGTATGCGAGAGTGAACGTGGATTTAAAATTGTAATGTGAACTAAATATTCAATTGATTGTCTGATGTGAATGAACTATGAGTTCATGTATAATATATATATATATATATATATATATATATATATATATATATATATATATATATATATATCGAGTTGGGTGACGACCCATGTAGACATACTAGGCGGGGTAGTCATGCACCCTTACCCTAGGCCTCTTGCAATAGGGAAAGTACTATTGGTAAGGTGGTTCACCGGGTATGTAGCGTTCGCGCAGTCGGTGGTGTGTTGAATTGTTTGTTGTGCGAATACCGGGTATGTAGCGTTCGCGCAGTCGGTGTCGTACTTGGTTGTAACAGGTTCATCGGGTATGTAGCGTTCGCGCAGTCGATGATCTGTCAAAGGTTAAATAACGCGGTTCACCAGGTATGCAGCGTTCGCGCAGTCGGTGCCGTGTAAAGTTAAAATGATTACATAATTGGACCGAGAGTGTTAGTTGGGGTCTCGGTAGAACTCACTGAGATTGTATCTCATTGTTTATATGTTGTTGTTTTACAGAGAAACAGGGACAGCGGAAATCCAAGAGGCACGAGTAGGGGGTACTCGGATGGTGGCTGAAGACTTAGCGTTATGCTTAAGTTTATATCTTTCCTTGTTATCTGTGTATCAAGACATTTTGTCTTTAGCGTTATGTATTTATTTCCGCTTTCTTGTACGATATTGAACACTGTATTTCACTGATGGTTTATGGTCTTATTTATGTTTAAGACTGTTCTGTTTTTATTCAGTGAAAATTTTATAGTGGTGTTCACTATTTAAACAGGAAATATATCTCTGATGTTTTAGGGATGGTGCACTCGGATATTGTTACTCGATAAAAATACCGGGGTGTTACAGATAGTTAATGTTATAAATCCATCACTCGAATCTTATAACGATATTAACTCAAGGACCAAGAAAGTCAAGGTCAAAACGTTTCATAAAGAAATGTAAACCTCAAACTTCAAATATAAAATTTAAAATGCTAATGACAATAGAGAAAGAGCAAGAGTGCTTTTGCATAATATCCTAAATCCAATTATGATATTAATGGTATAACCTTCCTTCCAGTACAAAATGATTATTATAAAACTAGAAAGAGCAAGAAGGTCTTAGGATTGCTGTTTGGAGACGACAACACATGGGTTCCCCGACACAACATCCTTTTGCCTTTAGTTTATGAATGGAACTAGGAGTAGGATCCCAATCACCCGAGGTCCCTATTACGTATTCACTTCCATGTGTGCTTATCACAAAAGTCATCACAATAGCCATAAGCACGACCACCAACTTCAATACCATTTTCAAAGAACTTTCCATTATAACTTTTTGTTTTAATTTGAAAGAAAACCAAAGAAGTTGTTTTGATATGAAACAAACGTCTTTAGGTAGCAATTTATATATACTGCAAAATTTACACAAGAAATAGAATTAAATGCTTTTTAAGTATAAAGTTGACTAATTAAAAGCTATACAAGAATTTCATAACAATCCATTCAACACATATTTAGAGAAATGATTAAAGAAAGTTTAACTTGATTGTAGGGCTAATTTGTTTTGTCCCTATTGTGTTGTGTTTGAATATTGAAATGTATTAAAAACATATGGAAAGAATATTTGAATGGCGTGTTTATGAAAATAAAAACTAAATGTATTATCTATATCTAACTAATGAAAAAAAAGTTGGCAGCACGTGAGTTTTTTCTTGACACTGGCTTCTTTTTGTGGTCTTAGATTTTTTCTCGATAGGCTGACACTTAGAGAAATTAATACATTTTTGTGAGATTGAGATTATCTATAGTCTTCAAAATAACACGATCTTGTGATTTTGAGCCCACGCCACTTTTTGAACAGTTTGGTTCTCATAATTTTCCTCTTTTTCAATGAAGTACCCTTATTTACTCCCTATTTCCGTCAATTTTGCTCACTAAGGTATTGTGGTTGTTCAACTTGTGTCCCCATTTTAATTTTCAGGTATCATGAATGTGCACAATTTAAAACTGGCGTACAAAAAATGCACAATTGGATTACTTTGAAGACTAAAAGTTGGAGAAAATCAAAACTAATTATAGGTCCCAATTGTAGACTTTTTCAAATTTAGTTTCCTCATTTCAGTTTCATTCATTAAACTTTGGAACCTAGCGTTCTTCATTTTACCTTAGAATTTTAATTGAAAATACTTTTCTCCTCTGAAAATAAACTATATGAAAAATTTGCATATACCGAAAAAGATTTGGATGTTGTACTTCACCTACTTCTTGATCCCATCTACATCCTCTTAATATCTCCTTAAAATTCCCACTTTCTCTTGATTATCTTTCTCTTTCATATTTTCCCTTCTTTCTCTTCTCCAAATGTTATAGAGATCGAAGGGAAGGAGAAAATCAATGTTATAAATCCATCACTCGAATCTTATAGCGATATTAACTCAAGGACCAAGAAAGTCAAGGTCAAAAAGTTTCATAAAGAAATGTCAAATTCAAACTTCAAATATAAAATTTAAAATGCTACAATTGAGAAAGAGGAAGAGTGCTTTTGCTTAATATTGTAAATCCAATTATGACATTAATGGTATAACCTTCCTTCCAATACAAAATTATTATTATAAAACTAGAGAGAGCAAGAAGGTTTTAGGATTGCGTAGTTTGGAGACGACAACACATGGGTTCCCAGACACAACATCCTTTTGCCTTTAATTCATGAATGGAACTAGGAGTAGCATCCCAATCACCCGGGGTCCCTGTTACGTATTCCCTTCCATGTGTGCTTATCACAAAAGTCATCAAAATAGCCATAAGCACGACCACCAACTTCAATAGCATTTTCAAAGAACTTTCCATGATAGCTTTATGTTTTAATTTTAAAGAAAACCAAAGAGGTTGTCTTGATATGAAACATATGTCTTTATGTAGCTGTTTATATATACTGTAAAATTTACACAAGCAATAGAGTTAAATGCTTTTTAAGTATAAATTTGACTAATTAAAAGCTATACAAGAATTTCATAAAAATCCATTCAACACATATTTAGAGAATTAATGATTAAAGAAAATTTATTATGATTGTATGGCTAATTTGTTTTGTCCCTAATGTATTGTGTTTGAATATTGAAATGTATTAACTAAAAATGGAAAGAATATCTGAATGACGTATTTTTGATAATAAAAACTAAATGTATTATCTATCTCTAACTAATGAAAATTGTTTTGGCAGCACATGAGTTTTTTTCTTGACACTAGCTTCTTGTCGTGGATTTTGATTTTTTTTCGATAGGATGACACTTAGAGAAATTAGTTTAGTTTTGTGAAATTGATTTTATCTATAGTCTTCAAAATAACACGGTCTTGTGATTTTGAGCGAACGCCACTTTTTGAACAGTTTGGTTCTCATCATTTTCCTCTTTTTCAATGAAGTACCCTTATTTACTCCCTATTTCCGTCAATTATTCCCACTAAGGTATTGTGGTTGTTCAACTTGTGTCCCCATTTTAATTTTCAGGTATCATTATTGTGCACAATCTAAAACAGACATACAAAAAATACACAATCAGATTACTTTGAAGACTAAAAGTAGAAGAAAATCAAAACTAATTATTGGTCTCAATTGTAGACTTTTTCAAATTTAGTTTCCTCATTTCAGTTTCATTCATTAATCTTTGGAACCTAGCATTCTTCATTTTACCTTAGATTTTTAATTAAAAATACTTTTCTGGTTCGAAAATAAAATGTCTGAAAAATTTGCATATACCGAAAAAGATTTGGAAGTTGTACTTCACCTACTTCTTGATCCCATCTACATCCTCTTAATATTTCCTTAAAATTCCCACAATGAAAAACCTTATTGTATTTACTCTGTTAAGTTTCTATAGATAGTCAATGTTATAAATCCATCACTCGGATCTTATAGCGATATTAACTCAAGGACCAAGAAAGTCAAGGTCAAAATGTTTCATAAAGAAATGTAAAATTCAAACTTCAAATATAAAATTTAAAATGCTAACGACAATAGAGAAAGTGCAAGAGTGCTTTTGCTTAATATCGTAAATCCAATTATGACATTAATGGTATAACCTTCCTTCCAATACAAAATTATTATTGTAAAACTAGAGATAGCAAGAAGGTTTTAGGATCGGTTTGGAGATGACAACACATGGGTTCCCAGACACAACATCCTTTTTGTAACGCCCCGATATTTCTAGCTTGTAGAAATACCAAAGTGCACCACTTGGCATACATCAGAGTAACTTCCTGTCACTGAATATTGAACACAACTAAAAACTTTCGATAAATAATTATCAAGTGGTTCCATGAACCTCATTAAACTTAACAAAGTACTTAAGTCTCATGACTTAAAACTTATACAATCCTGGTGTTCAATACCCAAAACATAAGTAGCGGAAACGATTTACAACTGTTAGCAAGTAATAGTTATGCAATAGATAATACAAAGACAACAAAAGGGACAAAGGCCTAAATGTAAAATTGAATCTCTGACGACTCCAAGAGTCACACCGGCTAGACGTGCTTCTTCGCCTTTGCTTTTCTCTGTTTCTCCGTAAAAACCACAATAACAAAGGGTGAGATAAACATTATCTCAGTGAATCCTATCGAGATCCCTTACTAACTCTAGCGATTCATTATGCTTTGAACTTTGAACATCATGGCCCTAATAAGCGACCATGTGGACACATATTTCTTTACTTCTTCTTGTAGGCCTAATAAGCGACTACATATCATGTCTTATCTTTCCTTTAACTTAGCACAACACCTCGAGCCTACCTTATTTGGTTAATTCTTTGGCTTTTGGTGAACCCAATCCACTAACCACTAATTAGCGGGAAAACCTCATGGGGCCTAGGTTTTGGGGCTCATGACTTCCCCTCCCCTAGTATGCTAATCCTTAGGGTCGTCACCCTTGATATACATATATTATTATATGTATGCCATCCTTCCTTTCCTCAAGGGAAAGTAACTTGACTTGTTATTACATGAATTGAGAATTTTACATGACTTGTATGGACTTATAGTCATTTATCTTGACTTGACTTGTGTACACTCGCGTTTACTAATGTACGATTTTTCCTCACCTGTATAACTCAAGAATTTTTATCTCAAGCATACTCAATTTCATCATACTCATGCATTACAATCATTGGGTAACCCTGGGGAATTGACTAGAAGGAACTTGGAATCATTTGGAATGGACTAAGGTGCATTTTAAAAAGGGTAACAGAAGCTTTCGCACGGTCCGTGCGTGTAGGCGCACGACTGTTATACCCCAATTTTGTTCGTCTTCTTTTTCTAGTTTTAGTCGTTTATTTTACTTAAATCGTGTTTTGAAGTCGCGTGATTACGAGAATTATCAGTATGGCGTCTCAGTTACTAATCCTGGTCAATTTCAATGACCCTGTTCAACTAAATCGAAATACCGTTGTTTTAAATTAGGCATGCACGCGAAGGATCGATCGTTTCGTGCGTTCTTCAATTTAATCTTCGTATTTGGATTTAGTCGAACCTAATTGGGACTAACAAAGTCATTTTTCTCGCGATTGGGCTTGTCGTTTCAATTTGGGCTTAAGAATGCAATTCCAAGTTAATTTTTAGTGTTTTTAGTTAACAGGCCCATTTTTCTATTTTTGGGCCTCGTTTTAGCGTATTTGTTTAGTCTGGCCCGTTCTCGTCTTTGTATTTGGCCCTACTCCTTTTTCTTGTTATTAATCTTATTTTGTTTATATAATTTATTTAAGCAATATAGTATCAAAAAATGTCAAAAAAAATTCTATTTAATTTTATTTACAACTTAGGAGAGTTCAAAGGTCCAAATGTCCAAAAAATACAAAAAAAAAATTACATCAAAAAAGGCCCAAATGGCCAGATCCGAAAATACAAGTCATAGAGCAGATATTAGGGTTTCCTAGCAGCACTCCAAGCTGCTACAGCTGCTGATGAGCTTGGATCCAAACCTGAAAAATAGCTAATTAATATCAGCAGCTAAAAAGGGGGGAGGTGGAGTCAGCCCTGAGTCAGCTACTAGCTGTCCAGGAGACAAGGCCATTAACCAGTAATAATCAGTAATCAAAAAGTTAATTTTCGGTTTCAAAATATGGCTATAAAAGGCTAATCTGAAAACCAAATTGGGGGGAACACTGAGAGAACGCAGCAATTTTTACAGAAAAATTCGCATACAGAAGTTCAGAGAAAAGAAGAAGGCAGCAGCAGTTGTTGTTCTCGTTCAGTAGCAAAAGTGAGTCATTTCAGAAGCTGGAGATTTAGGTTGGTCTTTTATATACTTACGTGTGTCTTCATTTCTGTAAATACTAGAAACAGAATAGACAAAGTATGGAGTTAGTTTTCTTTTTTCTTAAAAAAATGTGTATATATGTATCTGTTCAGTTTCGAAAAAATAGATCCAAGATGTTGCTTCTGTTTGCTTTCCCTAGTTCGTCTGCTTATGTTACTATAAAATAAAAAAAATAGGTTAGTTAATTTTTGCTTGTGTTAAACATTAAAAAAATAAAAAAAATAAAATAAAAAAATAAAAAAATACGGAAGATCCAGAACCAGTAAAAGAAAGTAGAAAAAAAAATGAAAAAGGAGTAAGGCAGTAACCTGGGCCGCCGTCAGGGGCGGACTCCGGCCACCACCCACGGTGGTCGTTGCCCTCCACTTCGCTGACCCTCCTAAGATCACCGCGCTATAACCACCGCGAACCCCCCATCACGTTCGCGAAGCCTCCGCCGGAAACGCGCTTCGCCGTTCGCATTCTGCTCCGGTGCCGTCACGTCGCCGTCGAGGGAGATGGTGCTGTAACCGTCACCGTCGCCGTCCCCCTTCCCCCACGAATCATCGCCACCACCCTGGGCCGTCGATCCTTCCTCCTTCTCTTTCCTGCTCTCCTTTCCTTTCTCTTCTTTCCCTCACTGATTCGCGTTTCCCCTTTTCTTCTCTCTCCTCACATAAATTTTTTTTCCTCTAAGGGTGCGGCTGCTGAAGAAGAGGATTGGAAACAGATTAGGTTTTCTGAGTTTGTTTCCTTTTATACCTCCATCTGTTTGTTTATTTTTTTTTTCTTTTAAAATTAAAAAAAATCAGATTTAGTAATTGCACCCACCAATTTTCGGTTGTATAGCCCCCCCCCCCCCTTTTTGCAAGCCTTTTTTTGTTTTTTTGTTTACACGGACTAGATCTAAAAAACGAACTGGGCCTTATTAACTGCACCCCCTTTTAAAATACAACCACTCCTATTGATCACACCCCTATTTTATCATTTTCCCCCCTTTTCTCGTTTTTTTTAATTTAATTTAATTCTCTTCAAGACACAATAGTTTCTCATAAATCAAAAACTTTGTTAATAGTCTTGTGAAGCCTCTGCTTGCATGATTATTAACAATGAGGTACTAGTGGTGATCACTTGGAGCCTTTGCTCAATTGATCATCATGAATGCCTGAATTTTCCTAAGGAGTTTCACTAAATCAAAAACTTTGTTAATAGTCTCGCGAAGCCTCTGCTTGCATGATTATTAACAATGAGGTACTAGTGGCGATCACTTGGAGCCTTTGCTCAATTGATCATCATGAATGCCCAATTTTCACAATTAAATAAGATAAAAAATAAAAACCTTTTTCTAGACAAACAAGAACTACGTAGCTTTGAATTCTCCATCGCACCGGGAGATACGTAGGAGCGGGCCATGTCCTGTCAAGCACTTTTTCTAAAAAACCTTTTTTTTCTTTTTTCCCCTTTCCCTCCAAAAATAAAAAATTTTATTAAGTTCTTTAATTCATTTTCAATAAGAAATAAAGAGGCAAATTAGGTATTTTTCAAATCAACACTTAAAACCACACATTTAATTAAAGGTTCCCTCTCAATAGAGAGGACGTGTGAGGTGCTAATACCTTCCCCGCGCGTAACCGACCCCCGAACCCAAAACTCTCAGTTTTCAAAGGCCAATCGCTTCCTAAAAAGGTTTTTCTAATACTTTCCTTAAATAAGTATTGGTGGCGGCTTCATTGTTTTTTAGAAAAGTTGTAAACGAGGAAGGTTCTCCCTCGGGGGCTTTTTCGGGCGCAACAACGACCTGTGCGCATTTTGTAAACATTTTCAGAAAGTTACAGAAGTTCTCGCACGGTCCGTGCGTGGAGACGCACGATCCGTGTGCATCTTGAAATTTTTACGCACAAGTAACAGACGGTGGAGCACGGTCCGTGCGCAAGGGCACCCGACCCGTGCGTCCACATCAGTTTTTCAGAAAATGCTATTTTCGTGAAATTTTCCATTCCGTCTCGATTTCAAATGTCTGTTCCGATCGATACCCTAACTCAATCAAACATCAATCCAGTCCAGAACAACAATTTATTCAAGCAATCTCAGCATCATTCAATCAATCATATAAGCTACCAAAAATGTAATTTCTTAAAAACGGTTTTGGACTCGATTCTTTTTGCAATAAAAATGTGAAACACGTGGAATCAAAGACATGCAACTCAGTATCAAACAAATATCCCTAAGCGAGTAAACTCACCTCTTGTGATGAAAATCGCATACAACAACGAAGCTTCTCGAACCGAAAACCGTAACTTCACGAAATGAGCTCCTAGCACCCCCAATAGTCTCCAAACTCGAACTCTCCACTCTAAAACGCCCAAAACTGAATCTAATCTTTGCTCTTTGGCTTCCAAAATACAATGTTGTTCCTGGGATGCCCCTACCTGGCTTTACTCTTGACATGCAAGGTTTGAAAACTCCATTTCTAACATATTGGAGCTTGAGGTTCGAATATGGTGATTTGAGGAGGAGGAGGAGGAGGAGATAGGTGGTGAAACTGGTATCAAGATGAAGAGAGGAAAACAAGGATCACCATTGTGCAAGAAGATTGAACATGCATCCAGAGGTTATGGAGATCTTTTCTCTCCTCCCTCTCACGGCTCACTCTCTCTCTCTCTCAATGCCTCTCAATTCTATTTTTTAAATTTCTGAACCTGTGTGGGAGTGTTTAGTGGTGAGTTGGTTTTGTGTGGTAGTGAGTAAGAGAGAGTCAATGGGTCAGCTGAAGGAAAATTAAATAAGTGAATTGACTGCTTTACCCTTTTCCTTAGTTTCTCACTTAAACTAGTTCTAACTCCACAATTTCTCCCTAACTTCTATACTTAGCATAATATACCAATTATGCATAAACGATAATTTATTCGTTTCAATCAATTTCAAACATCTCATAATTAATAATTTATGCTAATTATTCTCAGTTTAGCTAATTAATTAATTATGGCCTCTAGCTAATCCCATTAATTGAAACTAGTTAAATTGGGGATGTTACAATCACCCCTACTTTTTAAAATTGTGTCCTCAAAATTGAACATAACATACCTCAACTGAAGAGATGGGGATATTTCGCCCGCATGTTTTCCTCTACTTTCCATGTCGTTTCGTCGGGTGAGGCACCATCCCAAAGCACTTTGACAATAGGAATTGATCTCGTTCGGAGCGTTTTCTCGCCACGTTCGATGATTTGAATTGGAGTAGGCTGATAAGACAAATCCAGTCGGATGTCAACCATCTCAAAACTCAACGGCTGACTCAGATCGGGAATGTACTTTCTCAATTTCGACACATGAAACACATCATGTAGCCTAGACAAAGCTGGAGGTAAGGCAATGCGGTATGCTACTGGCCCAACTCGCTCGATAATTTGGAAAGGTCCAATATACCGAGGATTGAGCTTCTTTGCTCGCAATGCTATACCGGTACCAATAGTTGGAGAAAGTCTCAGAAATACATGATCTCCTTCTTCAAATTCCAACGGCCCTCTTCTTTTGTCGGCGTAACTTTTTTGTCGACTCTGAGCGGTCTTCATCCTTTCTCTAATCTAACGGATCTTCTCAGTAGTCTCACAGACTAATTCAGGACCTAACAATCTTTGCTCACCGACATCCCACCAACACGATGGTGTTCTACACTTCCTTCCATATAATGCTTCATATGGTGCCATCCCAATACTAGAATGGTAGCTGTTGTTGTAGGAAAACTCCATCAATGGAAGATGGTCCTCCCATCGGCCTCCATTGTCAAGTACACCAGCTCTTAGCATATCTTCCAAAGTGTGATTTGTCCTTTCAGTCTGTCCGTCCGTCTGTGGATGATAAGCGGTACTAGCACATACTGTTGTTCCTAGTGCCATATTCAATGCTCTCTAGAAACGTGATGTAAACTTGGGATCACGATCACAGATGATACTTGTAGGAATTCCATGCAGCTTCACAATGTTCTTGAGATACTCTTCTGCTAACTTAGCAATCTTGTGATTCGAACGCACCGGAATAAAATGGGCGGACTTGGTCAAGCGATCCACCACTAACTAAATAGAATCATTTCCGGCTTGGGACCGTGGTAGCCCCATGACAAAGTCCATAGAAATGCTTTACCATTTCCATTCTGGCACATTCAAATGTTGCAACTGACCGGCAGTCTTTTGGTGCTCTATCTTAACCCTTTGACAAGTTAAGCATCGAGACACAAATTCTGCAATTTCCACTTTCATACCCGGCCACCAATACAACTGCTTCAAGTCTCTATACAGCTTGGTAGACCCAGGATGTATTGAGAACTGACTCTTATGAGTCTCTTCCAAAACCTGCTTCTTAATATCTTCATCATTCGGCACACAGATTCTACCATCAAAGCAAATCATACCATCACTATCTTTGGTGTAATTTGGCAACCACTTCTGCGTTTGCAGCTCTAGATCAATCTCTTGGGTTGAGCGAATCAGATTTCTCAGAGAACTCAAAATCTGAATGTGGCTCAACACCAATCTATTCCGCCTTGGCTTCACCTTCAAGTTAAGATCTCTAAATGATTCGAACAATGCCATTTCATGAATCATCAATTCTGCGGTGTGAATAGATTTCCTACTCAAAGCATCGGCTACAACATTAGCCTTTCCTAGATGGTACTTCAGTTCAAAATCATAATCTTTCAGAAACTCTACCCATCTTCTCTGTCTGTTGTTCAGCTCCTTTTGATCAAACAAATACTTAAGGCTCTTATGATCACTAAAGACTTCGAAACGAGACCCATACAGGTAATGTCTCCAAATCTTTAGGGCAAACACAATCGCCGCCAACTCTAAGTCATGAGTTGGGTAGTTCTCTTCATGAGGCTTTAACTGTCTGGAGGCATAAGCAACCACTTGTTGATTCTGCATGAAAACACATCCTAAACCCTTACCAGAGGCGTCACAGTAAATTTGGAATCCCATGGACGGATCTGGACAAACGGTTGACCCTTGCGAGTTAACCGAGTGAGTGGAAGAACCAGCTGAGAAAATCCTTGAATGAATCTCCGATAATACCCAGCTAATCCCAAGAAACTTCTCACTTTAGTGACTGTAGATGGTTGTTCCCAGTCTACCACAGCTTCAATCTTACTGGGGTCCACTGCAACACCGGATTGAGATATCACATGGCCCAGAAATTTTACTTCAGGCATCCAGAAATCACACTTAGATGGCTTGGCATACAACCTCTTCTCTCGGAGTACGTTCAGAACAATTCGGAGATGTTTCACATGCTCCTCAATAGTCTTAGAATACACCAAGATATCATCAATAAACACCACGACAAATTGATCTAGATAAGGATTGAAAATTCGATTCATGTAATCCATGAATACAGCTTGAGCGTTGGTTAAACCGAAGGGCATCACTACAAACTCGTAGTGTCCATACCTAGTACGGAAAGCGGTCTTCGGAATATCCAAAGCTCTAACTTTGATTTGATGATAGCCTGACCTTAAATCAATCTTCGAAAACACTGAAGCTCCCCTTAGTTGGTCTAGAAAATCATCAATTCTCAGCAGAGGATATTTGTTCTTAATGGTTACCTTGTTCAACTGACGGTAATCAATGCATAATCTCATGCTCCCATCCTTCTTCTTGACAAGCAATACTGGAGCACCCCATGGTGAGGCACTCGGTCAGATAAATTGTTTTGAAATCAACTCTTCAAGTTGGGTTTTCAACTCTTTAAGCTCTAAAGGGGACATCCTATAAGGAACTATAGAAATTGGCCCTGTGCCCGGAATCAAAACAAAATTATTATTATAAAATTAGGAGAGCAAGAAGGTTTTAGGATTGCGTAGTTTGGAGACGACAACACATGGGTTCCCAGACACAACATCCTTTTGCCTTTAATTCCTGAATGGAACTAGGAGTAGCATCCCAATCACCCGGGGTCCCTATTACGTATTCACTTCCATGTGTGCTTATCACAAAAGTCATCACAATAGCCATAACCACAACCACCAACTTCAATAGCGTTTTCAAAAACTTTCCATGATAGCTTTTTGTTTTAATTTTAAAGAAAACCAAAGAGGTTGTCTTGATATGAAACATATGTCTTTATGTAGCTATTTATATATACAGTACAATTTACACAGGCAATATAATTAAATGCTTTTTAAGTATAAAGTTGATTATTTAAAAGCTATACAATAATTTCATAACAATCCATTTAACACATATTTAGAGAAATGATTAAAGAAAATTTATTATGATTGTATGGATAATTTGTTTTGTCCCTATTGTATTATTAACTAAAATGGAAAGAATATCTGAATGACGTACTTTTGAAAATAAAAACTAAATGTATTATCTATCTCTAACTAATGAAAATTGTTTTGGCAACACGTGAGTTTTTTTCTGGACACTGGCTTCTTGTGTGGACTTTGATTTTTTCTCATAGGATGACACTTAGAGAAATTAGTTCATTTTTGTGAAATTGATTTTATCTAGTCTTCAAAATAACCCGGTCTTGTGATTTTGAGCCCCCGCCACTTTTTGAACAATTTGGTTCTCATCATTTTCCTCTTTTTCAATGAAGTACCCTTATTTACTCCCTATTTCCGTCAATTATTCCCACTAAGATATTGTGGTTGTTCAACTTGTGTCCCCATTTTACTTTTCAGGTATCATGATTGTGCACAATCTAAAACAGGCATACAAAAAATACACAATCAGATTACTTTGAAGACTAAAAGTAGAAAAAAATCAAAACTAATTATTGGTCTTGTAACGCCCCAAAAGAATTTAATTAATTATTTAATTAAGTTATTTAAGGCTTACAATATTTATTTAAGCAAATTAATTAACTTAGAGTTTTGTTTTATTTCAGGAGGTGTCTAAGTAAATAGGAATGTGTTAATAAGGCCCATTATCCATTAAGTGGCCCAAGTTCTGTTAGTAAATCATAGGAGTCTTAGGAGAAGTCTTCACTTGTGCAAAATCAAAAAAATTAGAAAGTGAGAAGAGTGAGAGAGAAGAGGCGCGACGTGTTCTAGGGCAAAGGGAGGGGTTCGCGTGAAGCTTCAAGGAGAGGAAAGCTTGGATTGTTGGTGATTTTGGTGAATTGCTAGGAGCTTTGTGAATTCTTCAATTACCAAAGGTTAGGGGGCTCTCTTTCATTCATAATAGCCTATATGATTAGTATCCTCTATGAGTTAGGTTTTAGGATGAGTACTTGAGTGATTTGTTGTGTTGTCTTAGTGTCTTCTATCATGTTGAAATTCAAATTGGTGATCCTATGTTGTTTGGTGTTGAATCTATGTTATTTGGTGTTGAGATGAATATGAGACTAAGTATGCACATAAAGTGTTTGTTGTGTTGATTTAATAAAATTGAGGATGAAATTATGATGATTGTTAAGTGCTTAATGAATTGCATGAATGATTTGGAGTTAAAATTTGGTGGTTGAGGCGTGTGTCAAAGGTGTTGTTGCGTGATGTTGTTGGTGAGTGCTACGGGCCTAGGCGCCTAAGCGTGGTGTCGTGCGTGGGTGCGTGCCACATTGTGTGGTCGTGCGCTTGGTGATGGGCGCCAAAATGGCATGCCCGTGTTGCCTTGTTTGTGCTTGGTGCGTGTGGTGTGTTGTGTGTCCGTGTTGTTGGTTAGGCGTGTGATATGTTGCTTGATTTTGTGCGTGTGTGTGTGCTAGGTGGGTGGGCGCCAAAACGCGGCTGCCCCATGTGCGTGTGTGTTGCCGTTTCAAAGTTGCTGTTGCTGTTTTCCAAATGTTGCTGTTGCTGTTTTTCTTCAAATGTTGTTGTTGCTGTTTTTCCAAATGATGCTGTTGCTGTTTTTCCAAATGTTGTTGTTGCTGTTTTTTTTCCAAATGTTGCTGTTGCTGTTTTTCCAAAGTTGCTGTTGCTGTTTTTCCAAATGATGCTGTTGCTGTTGCTGTTTTTCTTCAAATGTTGTTGTTGCTGTTTTTCCAAATGATGCTGTTGCTGTTACTGTTTTTTTTTTCCAAATGTTGCTGTTGTTGTTTTTCCAAAGTCGCTGTTGTTGTTTCTCTAATGTTGTTGTTGCTGTTTTTTTTATGTTGCTGTTGCTGTTATATGGATGTGCTGTTTTATATTATTGTGGTGCTGTTTTAGTCCTGGTGGTGCTGTTTGAGTCCTTTTGTGAAAATTTAATCTATATTTACTTAGCGAACGGTGTAATTGGTGTGTTAATGGTGATATATATATAATGGTGAGGTAAATTATTGGTGAGTTAATAAAATCATTGGTGAGCTAATTAAATTATTGGTGAGTATGCTATTGCATTATTTTGGTGTGGATGGTGCATTGTTCATGGCGTCACATAATCATGTGCATTTATTGGTGAGCAGAAGGCTTCGGCCTTACGATAAATGATTGGTGAGCAGAAGGCTTCGGCCTTATTTTGGTGAGTGCCCTCAAGGCTATTATTAAGGTGATGATGGATCCACATGCATATGCCCTAGGATTTGGGTTACATTCCATGCACATTTCATACCTTCGGTGTTGATTCTTGATGATATAGAGTGATAGTGTATGTTAATATTGATGTGATTTGGTGTTGCTAGTTGCCTTCTCTAACATGATGCTTATCTTATTTGTTATTATTTATGTAAAGAGACTCACCCTACTGCTTTTATGTTGCTTCTCATGTCGGCAACATGCAGGTGATAACGAGTGAAGGTGATCTAGTACCTTCTTCTAGTTGGTTGAGTCTGCTCTGATACGTAGCACCGGGGGGCGTCTTAGTTTACTTATTTTATTTAATTGATGTCTTTAGACTGTTTATTTGGTGATGTAACTGAACACCTTGAGATTCGATGTTATTCCGCTGCGATGTTTTTATACTGTGTTGATGTAAACTAAACAGGATGTTTATGCTGATTGTGGTGCTATGTATCACGTACCTTATGTCTTTATGAATTAAGTTATGCGTTATTATATATATTGTTGACGCAAATGTGGCACCCTCTTGTGGTTGCATTGAAAAGTTTTTGAAAGCTTTGATTTTAAATTAATTAAATTCTAGTTGATTAGAAGGGGGTGTTACACTAGTGGTATCAGAGCAGTTCGGTCTGTCCGACCAAGTCGTTGAGTCTTTAGTTTTTATAATCCTCGAGTCTTGTTACTCGTTCTGACTTGAATCTTGTTTCAGTGATTAGTTGAGATGGCCGAAAGAAATGATGCTGCTCTTGCTGCTGCTCTGGAAGCAATGGCTCAGGTTGTGGGAAATCAGCAGGTTGCTGCTGATGCTGGTGCTCGCAATTTGGCCACTTTCCAAAGGGAGAATCCGCCCACTTTCAAGGGTCGGTATGATCCTGATGGAGCTCTGGCATGGTTGAAAGAAATTGAGAGAATTTTCCGGGTTATGGATTGCACGCCTGCTCAGAAGGTGAGGTATGGTACCCACATGTTGGCGGAGGAAGCCGATGATTGGTGGCTTGAGGTTCTGCAGAGGCTGGAAGCTACGGGTGAGGAGATCACGTGGGATGTTTTCAAGAGGGAGTTTACGAGGAAATACTATCCGGAAGATGTGAGAGGCAAGAAGGAGATTGAATTTCTGGAATTGAAGCAAGGGAACAAGTCTGTGGCCGAGTATGCGGCGAAATTTGTGGAATTGGCTAAGTTCTACCCTCATTATAATAATGATGCTAATTCTGAATTTTCGAAATGTATCAAGTTTGAAAATGGTCTGAGGCATGACATCAAGAAGGCAATTGGTTACCAAAAGATTTGGGTGTTTGCTGATTTGGTTGACAGCTGTAGGATTTTTGAGGAGGATAGCAATGCTTCCTATAAGATTGTGAAAGAGAAGAGAGGTTCCCAGTATCGTGGGAAGCCCTATGATGTTTCTGGTGGTAAGGACAAGTGGAAAGCTGGTTCAGGCAAGAAGCCAAGTGGGGGAGATTCCCCTGCGAACATTGTGTGCTACAAGTGTAGTAAGCCCGGTCATAAGAGTTTTGATTGCCCGGTTAACAAGTGTTTCAAATGTGGCAAAGAAGGTCACATAGCTGCTAATTGTGAGAAGAAGGATGTTGTTTGCTACAGCTGCGGGGAGGTGGGGCATATTAGTACCAAGTGTTCCAAGCCAAAGAAGGAGAAGGTGAGTGGGAAGGTGTTTGCTCTTGCGGGGACTGAGACGGCTAATGAGATCAGAGGTACGTGTTTCATTAATGGTACTCCATTGCTTGCTATTGTTGATACTGGTGCTACGCATTCCTTTATTGCTGCCGTGTGTGCTGATAAGTTGAATCTAGTATTGTCTGTTATGATGAGGGAAATGGTCATCGATACTCCGGCTAAGGGCTCGGTGACTACTTCTCTCGTGTGTGCTAAGTGTCCTTTATCAATTTTCGGTAGGGACTTTATGGTTGATTTGATTTGCTTGCTGTTAGATGGGTTAGATGTTATCTTGGGTATGGACTGGTTGGTGAATAACCATGTTCATATCAATTGTTTTGATAAGTCTGTGAGTTTCTCTTCTCCGGTCGAAGAGGAATCAGTTTTGCTGCCAGCCGGCCAATTGCATAAGGTAATGAGAGAGGAAGTTAAGCTGTTTGCTTTGATGGCGTCGTTGTCTATGGAGAGCCAAGCTAAGATTGATGAGTTGCCGGTAGTGTGTGAATTTTCCGAAGTGTTTCCTGATGAAATTCCTGATGTGCCACCTGAGAGAGAAGTAGAGTTTGCTATTGATCTAGTACCTGGTACTAGACCTGTGTCTATGGCACCGTATAGAATGTCGGCGTCTGAGTTGTCTGAGTTGAAGAAGCAGCTTGAGGACTTGCTTGAAAAGAAGTTCATAAGACCAAGTGTGTCACCGTGGGGAGCTCCGGTGTTGCTGGTAAAGAAGAAAGATGGGAGTATGAGGCTTTGCATTGACTATCGACAGTTGAACAAGGTGACAATAAAGAATAAGTATCCGCTTCCAAGGATTGACGATTTGATGGATCAATTGGTGGGTGCCCGCGTGTTTAGTAAGATCGATTTGAGGTCGGGCTACCATCAAATTAAGGTGAAGGATGAAGATATTCCTAAGACGGCGTTTAGGACTCGGTATGGTCACTACGAGTATTCGGTGATGCCATTCGGTGTTACGAATGCTCTAGGGGTATTCATGAAATATATGAATCGTGTTTTTCATGAGTATCTAGATCGTTTCGTGGTGGTCTTCATCGATGATATTTAGGTTTATTCTAAGTCTGAGGAGGAGCATGTTGAACATTTGAAGTCAGTGTTGGAAATCTTGAGGGATGGGAAGTTGTATGCTAAGCTATCTAAGTGTGAATTCTGGTTGAAGGAAGTAAGCTTTCTTGGTCATATCATTTCGGGCGATGGTATTGCAGTAGATCCATCCAAAGTTGATGTCGTGTTGCAGTGGGAGGCACCTAAGTCGGTTACGGAGATCAGAAGTTTTCTGGGGCTAGCCGGTTATTATCGAAGGTTCATAGAAGGGTTTTCTAAGTTGGCACTCCAGCTAACTCAGTTGACTTGTAAAGGGAAGGCGTTTGTTTGGGATTCTCGCTGTGAAGGAAGTTTTAATGAATTGAAGAAGAGGTTGACAACTTCCCCTATTTTGACGTTGCCTAAGTCAGGAGAGCCTTTTGTAGTGTATTGTGATGCTTCTAAGATGGGACTAGGAGGTGTTCTTATGCAAAATGGTAAGGTAGTTGCTTATGCGTCCAGACAGTTGAGGACTCATGAGAAGAACTACCCTACTCATGATTTGGAGCTTGCGGCAGTTGTGTTTACATTGAAGATTTGGAGACATTATCTGTATGGGTCTAAATTTGAAGTGTTCAGTGATCATAAAGGTTTGCAGTATTTGTTTGATCAGAAAGAGTTAAATATGAGGCAAAGGAGATGGTTAGAACTGTTGAAGGATTATGACTTCAGTTTGAATTATCATCCGGGAAAGGCTAATGTTGTAGCCGATGCTTTGAGTCGGAAGTCTTTGCATGTATCAGCAATGATGGTTAAAGAGCTTGAATTGGTTGAGCAGTTCAGAGACATGAGTTTGGTCTGTGAAGTAACACCTCAGAGTGTTAGACTAGGAATGTTGAAGATTCATAATGAATTTTTAGATGTCATTCGAGAGGCTCAGAAGCGAGATATCAAGCTAGTTGAATTGGCGGTTGGGATTGATCGTTCCGAAAATAAAGACTATGAGATTGATGCACAAGATGTGTTGAGATACCGTGGAAGGATTTGTATTCCGAGTGATGAGGAGATTAAGAAGACAATTCTTGAAGAAGGGCACATTAGTAAGTTGAGCATTCATCCGGGAGCCACAAAAATGTATCAAGACTTGAAGAAGCTGTTTTGGTGGCCTGGTATGAAGCGTGATGTAGCTCAGTTTGTGTATGCGTGTTTGACTTGCCAGAAGTCGAAAGTGGAGCATCAGAAGCCTGCGGGGTTGATGCAACCGTTAGAGATTCCGGAATGGAAGTGGGATAGCATTTCTATGGATTTCGTGACTGGTTTGCCTAATACCGTAAGAGGGTTTGACGCTATTTGGGTGATTGTGGATAGATTGACGAAGTCTGCTCACTTCTTGCCAATCAGTATTACTTATCCGGTTCTGAAGTTGGCAGAAATTTATGTTAAGACGATTGTGAAGTTGCATGGTGTTCCTTTGAGTATTGTGTCTGATAGAGATCCTAGATTTACTTCTGAGTTTTGGAAGAGTTTACAAGAAGCTTTGGGTTCTAAGTTGAGGTTGAGCTCAGCGTATCATCCGCAGACAGATGGTCAGACGGAGAGGACTATTCAGTCGCTAGAAGATTTGTTGAGGGCTTGTGTTCTTGAGCAAGGAGGGTCGTGGGATTCTCATCTTCCATTGATAGAGTTTACTTACAATAACAGTTTTCATTCTAGTATTGGGATGGCGCCTTTTGAGGCGTTGTATGGTAGAAGGTGTAGGACTCCTCTGTGTGGTATGAATCGGGAGAGAGTGTGGTACTTGGTCCTGAGATTGTTCGTGAGACTACAGAGAAGGTGAAGATGATTCGTGAGAAAATGAAAGCTTCGCAGAGTAGACAAAAGAGTTATCATGATAAGAGAAGGAAGGATTTGGAGTTTCAAGCTGGTGATCATGTGTTCTTGAGAGTCACTCCTGTGACTGGTGTTGGTCGTGCCCTGAAGTCTAAGAAGTTAACCCCTCGCTTTATTGGTCCGTATCAAATTTTGGAGCGGGTCGGGAAAGTTGCTTATCGGGTGGCTCTGCCACCTAATCTTTCGAACTTGCATGATGTATTTCATGTGTCCCAGTTGCGGAAGTATGTTCCTGACCCGTCTCATGTGGTTCAAATGGATGATGTGGAAGTGAGGGAGAACCTCACTGTGGAGACAATGCCGATTAGAATTGAAGATCGTGAGGTGAAGGTGTTAAGAGGTAAAGAGATCAATTTGGTGAAAGTGGTTTGGTTAGGAGCCATTGGCGAAAGCATGACTTGGGAGTTAGAGAGTAAGATGCGGGAAGCATATCCAGAGTTATTTGATTCAGGTAATTTCGAGGACGAAATATTCTAAGTGGGGGAGAGTTGTAACGCCCCAAAATAATTTAATTAATTATTTAATTAAGTTATTTAAGGCTTACAATATTTATTTAAGCAAATTAATTAACTTAGAGTTTTGTTTTATTTCAGGAGGTGTCTAAGTAAATAGGAAGGTGTTAATAAGGCCCATTATCCGTTAAGTGGCCCAAGTTCTGTTAGTAAATCATAGGAGTCTTAGGAGAAGTCTTCACTTGTGCAAAATCAAAAAAATTAGAAAGTGGGAAGAGTGAGAGAGAAGAGGCGCGACGTGTTCTAGGGCAAAGGGAGGGGTTCGCGTGAAGCTTCAAGGAGAGGAAAGCTTGGATTGTTGGTGATTTTGGTGAATTGCTAGGAGCTTTGTGAATTCTTCAATTACCAAAGGTTAGGGGCTCTCTTTCATTCATAATAGCCTATATGATTAGTATCCTCTATGAGTTAGGTTTTAGGATGAGTACTTGAGTGATTTGTTGTGTTGTCTTAGTGTCTTCTATCATGTTGAAATTCAAATTGGAGATCCTATGTTGTTTGGTGTTGAATCTATGTTATTTGGTGTTGAGATGAATATGAGACTAAGTATGCACATAAAGTGTTTGTTGTGTTGATTTAATAAAATTGAGGATGAAATTATGATGATTGTTAAGTGCTTGATTAATTGCATGAATGATTTGGAGTTAAAATTTGGTGGTTGAGGCGTGTGTCAAAGGTGTTGTTGCGTGATGTTGTTGGTGAGTGCTACGGGCCTAGGCGCCTAAGCGTGGTGTCGTGCGTGGGTGCGTGCCACATTGTGTGGCCGTGCGCTTGGTGATGGGCGCCAAAATGGCATGCCCGTGTTGCCTTGTTTGTGCTTGGTGCGTGTGGTGTGTTGTGTGTCCGTGTTGTTGGTTAGGCGTGTGATATGTTGCTTGATTTTGTGCGTGTGTGTGTGCTAGGTGGGTGGGCGCCAAAACGTGGCTGCCCCATGTGCGTGTGTGTTGCCGTTTCAAAGTTGCTGTTGCTGTTTTCCAAATGTTGCTGTTGCTGTTTTTTTTCAAATGTGGTTGTTGCTGTTTTTCCAAATGATGCTGTTGCTGTTTTTCCAAATGTTGTTGTTGCTGTTTTTTTCCAAATGTTGCTGTTGCTGTTTTTCCAAAGTTGCTGTTGCTGTTTTCCAAATGATGCTGTTGCTGTTTTTTCCAAATGTTGCTGTTGCTGTTTTTCTTCAAATGTTGCTGTTGCTGTTTTTCCAAATGATGTTGTTGCTGTTTTTCCAAATGTTGCTGTTACTGTTTTTTTTTCCAAATGTTGCTGTTGTTGTTTTTCCAAAGTCACTGTTGCTGTTTCTCTAATGTTGCTGTTGCTGTTTTTTTTTATGTTGCTGTTGTTGTTATATGGCTGTGCTGTTTTATATTATTGTGGTGTTGTTTTAGTCCTGGTGGTGCTGTTTGAGTCCTTTTGTGGCAATTTAATCTATATTTACTTAGCGAACGGTGTAATTGGTGTGTTAATGGTGATATATATATAATGATGAGGTAAATTATTGGTGAGTTAATAAAATCATTGGTGAGCTAATTAAATTATTGGTGAGTATGCTATTGCATTATTTTGGTGTGTATGGTGCATTGTTCATGGCGTCACATAATCATGTGCATTTATTGGTGAGCAGAAGGCTTCGGCCTTACGATAAATGATTGGTGAGCAGAAGGCTTCGGCCTTATTTTGGTGAGTGCCCTCAAGGCTATTATTAAGGTGATGATGGATCCACATGCATATGCCCTAGGATTTGGGTTACATTCCATGCACATTTCATACCTTCGGTGTTGATTCTTGATGATATAGAGTGATAGTGTATGTTAATATTGCTGTGATTTGGTGTTGCTAGTTGCCTTCTCTAATATGATGCTTATCTTATTTGTTATTATTTATGTAAAGAGACTCACCCTACTGCTTTTATGTTGCTTCTCATGTCGGCAACATGCAGGTGATAACGAGTGAAGGTGATCTAGTACCTTCTTCTAGTTGGTTGAGTCTGCTCTGATACGTAGCACCAGGGGGGCGTCTTAGTTTACTTATTTTATTTAATTGATGTCTTTAGACTGTTTATTTGGTGATGTAACTGAACACCTTGAGATTCGATGTTATTCCGCTGCGATGGTTTTTATACTGTGTTGATGTAAACTAAACAGGATGTTTATGCTGATTGTGGTGCTATGTATCACGTACCTTATGTCTTTATGAATTAAGTTATGCGTTATTATATATATTGTTGACGCAAATGTGGCACCCTCTTGTGGTTGCATTGAAAAGTTTTTGAAAGCTCTGATTTTAAATTAATTTAATTCTATTTGATTAGAATGGGGTGTTACAGGTCTCAATTGTAGACTTTTTCAAATTTAGTTTCCTCATTTCAGTTTCATTCATTAAACTTTGGAACCTAGCATTTGTAACATCCCCAATGTAGCTAATTTCATTCATTGAAATTAGCAAGAGGTTAAGATAATTAATTAGCTAAATTGAATTATTTGGGGTTTAAATGAGAATTAGAGGACGGGGGTATTTTGGTCTTTTCCTTTATAAAACACCACAGCTGAGTCATTAAATCATCACTCACTTCCATGAAACCATAACTAGAATTTTAGAAGGAAATTATTGGATTAGTATATGATTAGAAGTAAATTAAGGTGATGTAATGAGTAAGGGCAAAATGGTCTTTTCCCACCCATTTAAGTGACTTACCCTCAGCCCACACACACACACACACACAAATTCTAGGGATTTCAGAATTCTAAAAGGAAAAAAACAGAATTTGAGAAGTGGTGAGAGGGAGGGAGAACTCGAGAGTGAGAGAAAAAGAAGGGGAGGAGAGGTGATTTCCAACCATTGATGCATGTGAGAAATTCTTACATCCTTCTTCCCCATTTTTCACCCTCTACCCATAGATACAAAAATCAGTAGCTGGTTCTTTCTCTAGCCCAATTCACCATTTGTGAGTCTCAAGCTCAAAAGTGCGAAATGTGAAGTTATGAGCACTTGCATGTCATCCTAGAAATTTAACAAATTGTGTTAGAGCATCTGTTCAAGCCAATCCAAGTTTCAGTGTATTGGGTAGTGATTGGAGCTTCTTGGGTAGCCTTAGAACGATTTCAAGTTTGTTGAAGCAAGGAGTTCGTGTTCGGGGACCGTTCGTGTGGTTTTGTGGCGCGTGAGCTCCGTTGATTGTTGTCGTTGTGATTTTCATCACACTACGGTGAGTTCTATACTCGCTTAGGGTTTTCATTTTACTGTGTCAACCTTGCATGTGACTGAGAATGTGTTTCGTGTTCTTCGTTTCGTTGAAAGCCGTTGTTTTGCGAAAACCGTAATTGTGAAAATGTATTTCGTTATGAATGTTTGAATGATTGAGATTGGATGATTTGATGTTATGTTTGATGTGTGTGGGACTGGAAATGTTTGTTGTTTGATACTGGAATAATGTTTGATTGTGTTGGGTATCGATCGGAATGGGAATTTCACACGAAAACAGGCTTTTTGGAAATGCTGATAAGTCAGTACGACCAGTGCTGATTTTGGCACGACCCGTGCTGATCTTTCTGTCCCAGATTTTAAATGCTGATAAGTCAGCACGACCCATGCTGATTTTGGCACGACCCGTGCTGATCTTGTTGACCAAGTGACTTCAAACACAAGAGGGGGGGTGAATTGTGAAATTAAAAATTGCGATTAAAAATAAAGTCTTTGAAAGATTTTGATCAAATAAGGCGCTTAAGAAAGTGTTTTGATTGGAATAAGAGTGATAAGGCAATAAAAATAACTTGCAAGGAAAATAAAAGAGATGAATGGAAAGAAGAAGACACGCAGAGTTTTATCCTGGTTCGGTCACGTCCTAGTGCCTACGTCCAGTCCCCAAGGAAAACTCCAAGGGATTTTAATCAATCACTACTTTTAAAACAGGTACAGCTAGAAACCTTTACAACCAAAGACCTTTTCACACAAACCCGGGATATCACCTCCCTATGTAAAAGAACTTCAAAAACCAAGAGATATCACCTCTCTTGAATACCTTGGGATCACACCCAAAAATAAGAAATGACAAAGACAATGATAATACACTCAATAGTGTAGATAGAACAAATTGAAGCACAGTAATACAACTCAAACTATATGAAATATAAAGCTCTCAAATAAAGATTTCAGCAAGTGTAAGAAGAGTGAGAGTGATGAGAAGAATGATAGAGTTTCAGATGCAAGAATGAGTTGTGTTGAGAGTGAAATGTGAGGCTTCTATTTATAGGCTTAGAAAAATATGACGTTGAGATATTTTTGGAGATGAGGTAATCGATTGTCTGCTTAAATAACTTGGAGATGACAATCGATTAGTGCTTTCCTTAAAACATGGATGAATCGATTTTGTGCTCTGTTAAAATATGAATGAATCGATTGTGTGCTCTGTTAAATCCTAAGAATCGATTGTGTGGTTGTTTTCATAGAGAAGGAAATCGATTCTTTGCTTGAATGAAGGAAGTGTTGAAATCGATTATTGCTTGAAGGTTGCATGCTAAAATCGATTTATGCTTGAATGTGGCATGTTAAAATCGATTATGTTCTTTTCCAAAAATCATTTTCATATATTATGTGCTTGTCCTATTTAATCATGCATGCATGAGGTTTGTTGAAAAATATTTTCATGCAAAATCATTTTTATGAAACATATTGTGAGTGTGTGATTTATTTTATATTAGAGAGCTTTATTTTCACTTACAAAATGTCCTAATACACACAACAACAACAAAAACAACTCTTGACTTGAGCTCGATTATATTTTTCCGCTTTTTGCAATCTTGACCTTTTTGACCTTCTTTTGTCAATCATCAAAACCAGATTATTCCTGTCAAGGCATATATTCACAGATCTTGCTGTCCCAGTTTTTAAAATGTGTCCAAAGCCTTCCTAATTGATTCCCAACCTATTCTAATCCTTTCCCCAACCCTATATGTTATGTTTTATTGATGTGATGCGAAGGTTCTATGTGAATGACCATGAGGTTGAGGTAAGTTTCATGCTATGATATTGATTGTAATTGAAATGATTATGTTGATTGTGATTGAGGTAATTATCATTGGATTGAATTGTAAATCTTCTAAGTTATGTTAATGAATGTTAGTAACCGAGCGAGGTAATGTCACGAAATGATAAAATGAACTATATGTTCCTTGAGGTTGAGGTTATGTTAAGTCAAGGCCAAGTAAAAGAGACGGCCCAATGCGGGTGCAATTATATATAAATTATATAATCGAGGTCTAGGGCGACGACCCTATTGAGGTTAGCGTACTAGGGGAGGGGAAGTCATGAGCCCTATGAACCTAGGTCCCATGAGGGATCCCTGATAGAAAATGGTCAGTGGAATGGGTTCACCCGGATTTTATTAATGAACGGTGATATGCTAAGTATTATGAAAGAGGTTTCACGTAGTCGCTTATTAGGACTACAATTTAAAAAGAGGCATAATGAACCGAGAGAGTTAGTAAGGGGTCTCGATAGGACTCACTGAGATAATGTTATCTCACCCTTCATATTTTGTGGTTTTTCAGAGAAACAGGAAAGGTTAAAGGTGATGAGGCATGGCTACGGTGCAACCTAAAGGAGATGCTGAAGTTTTTATTCTATATGCTTATGTTGCTTTCTATTGTCAAACATTTGTATTTTCGATTGTACGATTTATACATTGTTAAAGTTGTAAATCGCTTCCTCAACTTCCGCTTTTGATATTGAACACTAGGACATGAGAAGTTTGTAAGGCATGTAATTCAAGTATTCAAGTAAATTATGTTAAGTTATGCAAATCAAAGTGACCGTTTGATGATTATTCATCGAAAAATTTTAGTTGTGTTCAATGTTCAATAATAGGAAGTTACTCTGATGTATGTCATGTAGTGCACTTTGGTATTTCTACAAGCTAGAAATATCGAGGTGTTACAGCATTCTTCATTTTACCTTATATTTTTAATTAAAAATACTTTTCTAGTTCGAAAATAAAATGTTTGAAAAATTTGCATATACCGAAAAAGATTTGGAAGTTGTACTTCACCTACTTTTTGATCCCATCTACATCCTCTTAATATCTCCTTAAAATTCCCACTTTCTCTTGATTATCTTTCTCATTCATATTTTCCCTTCTTTCTCTTCTCCAAATGTTATAGAGATCGAAGGGAAGGAGAAAATCAAAGTTGTACTTAAAACTAAGATTTGGAAATAACTAAATTAAGAAATATTTCTAAAAAAATTATTTGAGTTTGCTGCGAAATGAAATTTATTGTATTTGTATAAACCAATTAAAAATAGAAATTCACAAAGACACGCACACATAGGGAGACATATCTTTGAGAATTCTTTTCAACAATGAAAAACCTTATTGTATTTACTCTGATAAGTTTTTATAGATAGTCAATGTTATAAATCCATCACTCGAATCTTATAGCGATATTAACTCAAGGACCAAGAAAGTCAAGGTCAACAAGTTTCATAAAGAAATGTAAAATTCATACTTCAAATATAAAATTTAAAATGCTAACGACAATAGAGAAAGAGCAAGAGTGCTTTTACTTAATATCGTAAATCCAATTATGACATTAATGGTATAACCTTCCTTCCAAAACAAAATTATTATTATAAAACTAGAGAGAGCAAGAAGATTTTAGGATTGCGTAGTTTGGAGACGACAACACATGGGTTCCCAGACACAACATCCTTTTGCCTTTAATTCATGATTGGAACTAGTAGTAGGATCCCAATCACCCGGGGTCCCTTTTACATATTTACTTCCATGTGTGCTTATCACAAAAGTCATTACAATAGTCATAAGCACGACCACCAACTTCAATAGCATTTTCAAAGAACTTTGCATGATAGCTTTTTGTTTTAATTTTAAAGAAAACCAAAGAGGTTGTCTTGATATGAAACATATGTCTTTATGTAGCTATTTATATATACTGAAAAATTTACACAAGCAATAGAATTAAATGCTTTTTAAGTATATAGTTGACTAATTAAAAGCTATACAAGAATTTCATAACAATCTATTCAACACATATTTAGAGAAATGATTAAAGAAAATTTATTATGATTGTATGGCTAATTCGTTTTGTCCCTATTGTATTGTGTTTGAATTTTGAAATGTATTAACTAAAAGGGGAAAGAATATCTTAATGACGTATTTTTGAAAATAAAAACTAAATGTATTATCTATCTCTAACTAATGAAAATTGTTTTGGCAACACGTGAGTTTTTTTCTTGACACTAGTTTCTTGTCGTGGACTTTGATTTTTTTCGATAGGATGACACTTAGAGAAATTAGTTCATTTTTGTGAAATTGATTTTATCTATAGTCTTCAAAAAACACGGTCTTGTGATTTTGAGCCCCCGCCACTTTTTGAACAGTTTGGTTCTCATCATTTTCCTCTTTTTCAATGAAGTACCCTTATTTACTCCCTATTTCGGTCAATTATTCCCACTAAGGTATTGTGGTTGTTCAACTTGTGTCCCCACTTTAATTCTCAGGTATCATGATTGTGCACAAACTAAAACAGGCATACAAAAAATACACAATCAGATTACTTTGAAGACTAAAAGTAGAAGAAAATCAAAACTAATTATAGGTCCCAATTGTAGACTTTTTCAAATTTAGTTTCCTCATTTCAGTTTCATTCATTAAACTTTGGAACCTAGCGTTCTGCATTTTACCTTAGATTTTTAATTGAAAATATTTTTCTCGTTCGAAAATAAAATGTTTAAAAAATTTGCATATACCGAAAAAGATTTGGAAGTTGTACTTCACCTACTTCTTGATCCCATCTACATCCTCTTATATTCTCTTTAAAATTCCCACTTTCTCCTGATTATCTTTCTCATTCATATTTTCCCTTCTTTCTCTTCTCCAAATGTTATAGCGATCGAAGGGAAGGAGAAAATCAAAATTGTACTTAAAACTAAGATTTGGAAATAACTAAATTAAGAAATATTTCTAAAAAATGATTTGAATTTGCTGTGAAATGAAATTTATTGTATTTCTATAAACCTATAAAAAATAGAAATTCACAAAGACACGCACACATAGGGAGAAAAATGTTTGAGAATTGTTTTCAACAGTGAAAAACCTTATTGTATTTACTCCATTAAGTTTTTATAGATAGTAAATGTATTTACCCTCTATGTCTGGCAGTGGTCAGGTCGTCATCTTTCTAAAGCAGGCAGGGAGGTGCTTGTGAAATCAGTGGCTTAAGCTATCCCATGAAAGGAGAAAATGTTGATATAGGAAGGCTTATCTCAAGAGAAATTCTTGAATGCAAGATCAAACCTGTGGGTAATCTCTATTTCCCTTGCTTAATTACTGAACTGTGCATTAAGGCTGAAGTATAAATTGAGAGAAAAGAGGAAAGAAGAACCCCTACAGGACCTTTCCCAACAGAATTCAAGGCAAGACAGAAGCATGCTGCTATAGCATCAGGTGATGGGTCAATGCTACAGCACCTGAGGCTACAGCAGCAAGCTGTCTGGAAATTCATGAAAGAACATTATGACTGGGAACAGGCTATGTTTATAGAACTTACCAAGGGAAAGAGCACTATGGAACCACCACGGTTTCCTGAGTGGGTGCTTGAAGAAGAAACTGAGCAAGAGGTTGAAGTAGAAAAGTAACCCACTGAAACCATGACCCCACAAAAGGAGAAGACCCCTACTAAAAAGCCCACAAAGAAACCCATTGCAGAGGAAGAACCCACTGTAAGTTCTGATGAAAGTGAAGAAAATGAGGAGGACAGAAAAAGGATGAGGAAGAGAGTGAAAAAACTGAGAGCGAAGAAATTGAAGCTGGAGAGATTCAAGAGACAGATCACCCAGAAGAAACCACACCAATACCCCCCACCCACACCTAAATTCCACCACCATCATCACCGAAGATCCCCACCCCTCCACCCAAAGAACCAACACCGATCCCACAACCCGCAAATGAACCAATTTCACAACTACGCACAGAAACACAAAAGCCAGTCACCACTGACAATCCACCACAAACCCCTCCACCTGGCCCTGCAACCACACCAGAGGCTATAGCACCTGAGGCTATAGCATCTCCTGAAGCTACCAAAAACCAACCACCAAGTGCAGCCACCCTTTTTGCAGGACAAGGAACCAAGAAGACAACTGAGGAAGTTCAAGAGGCATGATAGGAGTTATGTCAGAAGAAGAAGTCACTGGGGAGGCAGCTGCTGAGAAAGTCTCAACAACATCTGATGCTATAGCATCTGATGCTATACCTCAAGAAAAAACCACAGCTGTAGAAGAAGGGGCAACAGCAAAGAAAGAGCAGCAGCCATCAGTGGAGCAAATCTCCAAAAAGTTTGTTGAAGACACTCTGGCATCAATGGGCCTTACAGCACTGGCATAAAAGATGCAGACAGAAAAAGCAGAGAAGGAAAAAGCTGCTGCTGTAGCATCCAATGCTACAGCATCAACTGCAGCAGAGGAAGCCCCCCAGGAACCCAAGAAGAAGAAACAGAAAACAGACAAGAAACCATCCCAGAAGCCTAGCAGGACCAGCAACAGGCTCAAATCTGGATTAGCAAGAAAATGATCCCTTTTCCTTAGTCCTTTTTAAATTTATTGCTTTAAATAAACCTGTTGGGTGATATAGCACTTGTCCTGCACCCAATAGTTGTGTTAGTTTTAAATCTGCTTCTGAATCATGCCAAGTATTTTTATGTTTTGCTGTGATGTTTTTCTTTACCCTCTCCCCTAAATCATTTTGAAGGCAGTGAGGACACTGCCAGGTCTTAAGTGGGGGGAGGAACTTTAGTTGTTTTGAACTATTGTTGAATGGTTGTGTATTTGTTTTGTGTCACGGTCCGTGCTCCCATACGCACGGGTCGTGCGCCCTGTAAAACGTTTTTGAAAAATAGAAACAGAACGGGGCGCACGGTCCGTGCCCTTGGGACGCACTGGTCGTGCGCATTTGACAGCACTCTATTTTTACCCCGTTTCGTGTTTTTCGTCGTTTCGATCAATTCCGATACCTGTTCCAGTCCAGTCCCAACACAAAAATAGTCCAAAAACATATACAAACAACAATCATCATCATCATATCATCATTTGTCAACCACAAACACAAACATAAACAATTTATCGTTTATGTCAAAATACGTTAATTTTCAAATAACGGTTTTCAAAACTCAATGTCGACAATTCAAAATCCTCAATCAAAAACCTAAACGTGAGTAAAACTCACCCTTGACGCGTGAGCTATTATCGAGCCGAAGTCACCGAAGTCTCAAAATCCCCAAACCAAACCCTATAATCACCAATCCGCTCCCAACTTTGAATCGAGCTTCAATCCGCTTTCAATCTTCCTTGGGTTCGCTTCTAATCATGTGTAAACCATCAAAATCATCTCAAACACCAAAATCATCTCCCAAAACCCTCAAGATTCGAAATCCACAAAAAGGGGAAAAATGGGTGAGAAGCTTGACTAGCTCTTGGGGAACAAAAATGGAGGGAGATGATGATGATGATGATGAACTTGGGGCTTGGGTTCCACTTCTTCTTCTTCTTTCTCCTTTATTGAGACAACTCTACATGATGATGATGATGATGGTGATGATGGTGATGATGGTGATGATGGTGTGATGATGATGATGATGATGATGATGATGATGATGATGATGATGATGATGATGATGATGATGATGATGATGATGATGATGATGATGATGATGATGATGATGATGATGATGATGATGATGATGATGATGATGATGATGATGATGATGATGATGATGATGATGATGATGATGATGATGATGATGATGATGATGATGATGATGATGATGATGATGATGATGATGATGATGATGATGATGATGATGATGATGATGATGATGATGATGATGATGATGATGATGATGATGATGATGATGATGATGATGATGATGATGATGATGATGATGATGATGATGATGATGATGATGATGATGATGATGATGATGATGATGATGATGATGATGATGATGATGATGATGATGATGATGATGATGATGATGATGATGATGATGATGATGATGATGATGATGATGATGATGATGATGATGATGATGATGATGATGATGATGATGATGATGATGATGATGATGATGATGATGATGATGATGATGATGATGATGATGATGATGATGATGATGATGATGATGATGATGATGATGATGATGATGATGATGATGATGATGATGATGATGATGATGATGATGATGATGATGATGATGATGATGATGATGATGATGATGATGATGGGGAAAAATGGGTGAGAAGCTTACCTAGCTCTAGTAGATCAATTGGTAGTGGGAATGCATTGAGCATGTACCTAATCCTCAGGGCACATGGTTCGATTCCCACGGAAGGCAAAAACTCTACTTGGGGGTAGAAAAGATCATGAGTGCATTGCTGGGTAGCCTACTAAGTAAGAAAAGGGCCCAGGATGTTACATTGGTTCTCATCATTTTCCTCTTTTTCAATGAAGTGCCCTTATTTACTCCCTATTTCCGTCAATTTTTCTCACTAAGATATTGTGGTTGTTCAACTTTTGTTCCCGCTTTTATTCTCTGGTATCATGATTGTGCACAGTCTAAAACAGGCATACAAAAAATACACAATCAGAATACTTTGAAGACTAAAAGTAGGAGAAAATCAAAACTAATTATAGGTTCCATTTGTAAACTTTTTCAAATTTAGTTTCCTCATTTCAGTTTCATTCATTAAACTTTAGAACCTAGCGTTCTTCATTTTACCTTAGATTTTTAATTCAAAATACTTTTCTCGTCCGAAAATAAAATATATAAAAAATTTGCATATACCAAAAAAGATTTGGATGTTGTACTTCACCTACTTCTTGATCCCATCTACATCCTCTTAATATCTCCTTAAAAATTTCCACTTTCTCTTGATTATCTTTCTCTTCTCCAAATGTTATAGAGATCGAAGGGAAGGAAAAAATCAAAATTGTACTTAAAACTAAGATTTGGAAATAACTAAATTAAGAAATATTTCTAAAAAAATGATTTGAATTTGCTGCGAAATGAAATTTGTTGTATTTGTATAAACATATAAAAAATAGAAATTCACAAAGACACGCACACATAGGGAGACAAATGTTTGAGAATTGTTTTCAACAGTGAAAAACCTATTTACTCCATTAGGTTTTTATAGATAGTATTGACACCCGTTTTCGCCGAGGGCAACTCGGCTGGCGTAGAATCGGCTAGCCGAGAGCTGAAGGCTGATTCCCGTCGGTAAAAATAGAAATTTTAGCTTCTTGGGGTCTAAATTGACTATACATGACCACATGGCTAAGATAAACAACTTAGGTGCCTACTCGGCTGACGCCTGATTGGCTGAGGTAAGACTCGGCCGAGACAAATCGGCTTGACGTGGCTACTAAGTTTATATAGACTTGGAGGCTAATACTTGGTCTTAATGTGTTCATATAATTATTTATTAAATAATTATAAGATTTATTAAAGTAGATATAATGGAGAAAGGCCAAGCCAAGCTACGATAACCACCTTCCTAAATTTATGGGAAGTGGGCATGAGGAGTTGGCCGAGGTAAAGGAGCTTGCTTTGGGAGCAAGCATTCAACGCACGTGGACACATTTAGACGTTGGAGCGGTTAAGACAACGTGGAGAAGCGCCGTAGAAGTGGAAGCGAAGATATTTTGACCCCACTACCCGTGCTAGTACTGGAAGAGTGGAAGAGTGCTTCCTAGTTTTTAGGGCTTGGATGTAACGTAGTGCGTTGATCTTGATTAATCCAATGGTAGGCAAGTGTTGGCTCGAGTAGTGCGTTGATCTTGTACTGAGAAAACACATCAATCAATCAAAAATTCTACATTTATTTCATCTATCTGCTTTTATCGCACTTTATCTTTATCTTTATGTTTATGCATTAGCCAGTAGTATAATCCAACCCTCGTAGTCCCCTCTCACCTAACCTGGCCCTTTCTAGAGGAGTCAGGATACCCACAGTCAAGGAGCGGAGTTCCCTCCTTGGCGCAATCGCTTGAAGAATAAGGAATCGAAGAACTTACTCAAACCTCTGGCCGAATCCACGGCTAGGACCTAAGAGTTTGAACCAATGAACAACAAATTGGCACGCCTAGTGGGACTAGAACAGGTGAACAGACCATTGCGTTTGATTTTCCTGGAATGAATTATCATTGGCGTATGCACCTGTGCTCTGGGAAAAACTTAAGTATGGATTCGCCGTCTGCTTCAAGAAAGGCAACTGCTGCGAAAAGCCGAATCACAGAGCCAGTAGGTGTTTCAGGGAATACTACTGCAACGGTTACTGCGGAATCGAATGAACTGCCTCACCACGAGGAGGAGCCTGTGGTCATGACCACCTCATTCATTCGGCAAGAAATTGACATGGGGATACATGATATAATGTACCAAGTGTCCCAACAATTGGCTGACATAGTTAAACCTATGGTGCACAATGAAGTGCAACGGGCCAAGGAATTGGAGCACAAGCAAACAACACAAGGTAGCAGCCTACCAACCCCATTTTCCCTGGCCAATTACAAGGAGGACATCCTACTTCTCTGGGAGGCACGCATCAGTCCCTGCCATACACCAACCCTGTTGGACCTCAGCAGGCATCCTCCTATGCTTCTATGGGAGGCATGCACCAGTGTTCACCGAGTGGGAGTTTTACTGGGCCTCAGCAGGCGTTCTCTCATCAGGTATGCCCTTCTCCTGTGATTCCTCAGCCCAGTACTTTTGCCACTGCCAACACTGGGGGCAGTTTTTGGCGAATGTCACTAATACGGCTTCTCTTCAGCAGGGACAAGTGCAATTGGCCTGAAGGCTGCCCGAGGCAGTGGGCTCGGTGGGTTTGCCGCAAGGACCATCCCATGGATGCTCTGCCACGGCTAACTACCCGGCCTATGCAGGGGGCAAGCCTTCCCCCCGGAATAAGGGAATGGCAGGATCGGTGGGTATTGCCCGAGCCAGCAGCCATGGGCCCAGAGCCCACCTGGCTCGACAAGCCTACCTCTTAGTCAACCGTACTCCAAAGCACTCAGTACCTACCCGGTGGGTTCCTATATACAGACACAGATGAATGTTGCTCCAGCCGAGCAGCCATGGAATCAACTTCCACCTCACCGAGGCATGCAAACATTTGTACCAGGAACTGGCCTTGTTAACCTGGCACAAGTAATGCCTGGGCAGCCATGGACAGACGCTCCACCTCAGGTACCACCACAGCCAGGGGCGCAGGGTCCCCCAGATACACTGTGGCGACCAACGCCTCCACCTGAAAGACCATCGGGGGTCCAACTCCTGGATCCTAACTTGATATCCGACACTATTAAGAAGTCTTTCGGTGTTCAGTTGAAATCGCTTGATAGACCAGTGTACAGGAAGCCTTACCCCGAGTGGGTGGATAGATCGGTACCTCTGCCCAGAGGATTTAAAACCCCTAACTTTGCCACATTCTCTGGGGATGATGGTAAGTCTACCATGGAGCACATCGGCTGATTCACGGCCCAATGTGGGGAAGGAAACCAGAACGAGTTCCATAAGTTGCAGCTGTTCCCTTTGTCCTTGACAGGGACTGCCTTCTCATGGTATTCTTCTCTCCCACCTGATTCTTACAGACCTGGGCAGACATGGAAAGATGCTTCAATGACAGATTTTATTGGCCACAGCCTGAAGTTACCATAGCCGATCTCATGAATTTACGGCAGAAGGTGGATGAGGTTGTGACCGACTTCATTGAAAGATTCAGAAAGATGGCCGGAAAGTGATCAGTATCCTTTCCAGAATCTCAACTTACTTCCATGGCCATCTCTGGAATGCACCCTCAATTGAAGGAGAAGCTTGTGGGACAAGCTTGCAGTGACCTCAATGGCTTGGCTTTCAAGGCAATTCAGATTGAACAATTCATTCATGAGAAGAATCAAGAAGAATTTGACAGTGAAATAATCCATATGGATGATTATGATATGTCTGAAGATGCATCAGATTACCATAGTGATTAGGCAGCCAAATGACATGGCAGCCGAGACCTCGTCAACTAACAAGGGTGGCTACACTTTTTGACTATGGTTTTGGCGCACGGCTTACCATTTCCTTCAACAAAGGGTAAGTGGAAGTAGCCGATTCAATGGAAACGGAATAGTATACCAATCCAACATGACAAAGTGTGATGACACTTAGCAGTGCCACATTGGCAACGTAAGACTACTATCTGCAAACACGACGTCTTACTTACGTTGGTGTTTCCTTAACCGGCTGGAACACACAATACTGGGGAGCACCTAGCAGTGTCATTTTGACATTATGAGTCTACTGTCTGCAATCCCAATTGTACACAACTTGGGCGCGCCTAGCAGTGTCACTTTGACATTATGAGTCTACTGTCTGCAATCCCAATTGTACAACACTGGGGGGCACCTAGCATGGTCATTGTGATATTGTGAGTATACTGTCTGCAACCTCAGTTATTCCAAAAGATTAAGTTTTCATATGCACTACAACCATAGTTGTCAGGAGTTGGCAGAGAAGAAATCGGCTGACATAACACATCCTTCAGCTTCCTCTTAAGGTCCTCAACTAAAGGATGCAGGGGGAATTTGTTGACACCCGTTTTCGCCGAGGGCTACTCGGCTGGCGTAGAATCGGCTAGCCGAGGACCGAAGGCTGATTCCTGTCGGCAAAAATAGAAATTTTAGTTGCTTGGGGTCTAAATTGACTATACATGACCACAAGGCTAAGATAAACAGTTGAGGTGCCTACTCGGTTGACGCCTGATTGGCCGAGGTAAGACTCGGCCGAGACAAATCGGCTTGACGTGGCTACTAACTTTATATAGACTTGGAGGCTAATACTTGGTCTTAATGTGTTCATATAATTATTTATTAAATAATTATATGATTTATTAAAGTAGATATAATGGAGAAAGGCCAAGCCAAGCTACAGTAACCACCTTCCTAAATTTATGGGAAGTGGGCATGAGGAGTTGGCCGAGGTAAAGGAGCTTGCTTTGGGAGCAAGCATTCAACGCACGTGGACACATTTAGACGTTGGAGCGGTTAAGACAACGTGGAGAAGCGTCGTAGAAGTGGAAGCGAAGATATTTTGATCGCACTAACCGTGCTAATGAAAGAGTGCTTCCTAGTTTTTAGGGCCTGCATGTAACGTAGTGCGTTGATCTTGATTAATCCAACAGTAGGCAAGTGTTGGCTCGAGTAGTGGCCGACGAGGGCCAATGTATATAAATAGGAGAGTAATAGTACAGAGAAAACACATCAATCAATCAAAAACTCTACGTTTATTTCATCTATCTGCTTTTATCGCACTTTATCTTTATCTTTATTTTTATGCATTAGCCAGTAGTATAATTCAACCCTCGCAGTCCCCTCTCACCTAACCTGGCCCTTTCTAGAGGAGTCAGAATACCCACAGTCAAGGAGCAGAGTTTTCTCCTTGGCACAATCGCTTAAAGAACAAGGAATCAAATAACTTGCTCAAACCCCTGGCCGAATTCACGGCTAGGACCTAAGAGTTTGAACCAATGAACAACAGATAGTAAATGTTATAAATCCATCACTCGAATCTTATAGCGATATTAACTCAAGGACCAAGAAAGTCAAGGTCAAAAAGTTTCATAATGAAATGTAAAATTCAAACTTCAAATATAAAATTTAAAATGCTAACGACAATAGAGAAAGAGCAAGAGTGCTTTTGCTTAATATTGTAAATCCAATTATGACATTAATGGTATAACCTTCCTTCCAATACAAAATTATTATTATAAAGCTAGAGAGAGCAAGAAGGTTTTAGGATTGCTTAGTTTGGAAACGACAACACATGGGTTTCCAGACACAACATCCTTTTGCCTTTAATTCATGAATGGAACTAGGAGTAGGATCCCAATCACCCAGGGTCCCTATTACGTATTCACTTCCATGTGTGCTTATCACAAAAGTCATCACAATAGCCATAAACACGACCACCAACTTCAATAGCATTTTCAAAGAACTTTCCATAATAGCTTTTTGTTTTATGCTATTAAAGAAAACCAAAGAGGTTGTCTTGATATGAAACATACGTCTTTACGTAGCTATTTATATATATACCGTAAAATTTACACAAGCAATAGAATTAAATGCTTTTTAAGTATAAAGTTGACTAATTAAAAGCTATACAAGAATTTCATAACAATCCATTCAACACATATTTAGAGGAATGATTAATGAAAATTTATAATGATTGTGTGGCTACCGCACAATCGGGTTACTTTGAAGACTAAAAGTAGGAGAAAATGAAAACTAATCATAGGTCCCATTTGTAGACTTTTTCAAATTTAGTTTTCTCATTTCAGTTTCATTCATTAAACTTTGGACCCTAGCGTTCTACATTTTTCATTGGATTTTTAATTGAAAATACTTTTCTAGTTCAAAAATAAAATATAGGTAAATTGCACTTTTCGTCTTTTATTTTTGGCTTTGGTTTTATTTTGTCTTGCGGTTCGGTTTATTTTTTGTCTCAAAATCGAACCAAATCGCGAATACCCTATCCACAACACCGAAAAGAACCCTAAATCCCAATACCAATCTTAAATTCCAAATCCTAAATCCCTAAATCCGAAAAATCTGACACACGGGCATTTCCTTGCTTGTCAAGGAGTACGTTGGTGGATTTGATGTTACTGTTAGTTACTTTAATGGATTTACAAGGCAGATGTTTAATTATAAAGATTTCGTTAGTCCGTTGGTGGATTTGATGTTACCGATAGTGGATTTCGGTTAATCTAATATTTATTTATTATTATTTAATACAAAGAAACCTCGTATTAAATTACCAATTTAAATATTTTATTAACAAGACACATATCTAATTTAAGGGTAAAAATGTCATTACACTTTCTTTTTTTTTTTCTTTGTACACTCTCTTTCTTCATTTTTTTCTCATTCTTCTTATACTCTTTTTCTTCCTTTTACTTTATTTTTTCTTTTCCTATAAACAATTCTTCTCTTTCTCTTATCACTTTACTTTAATTTTTTTAACTAAATTTCTAAATTTATACGAACACTACTCTACTAAAATTACCTATAAAAATTTAAATGAGTCACACTAAAAAAAAAAAATTATCACCTTTTTGGAAAAAGTTATCACGTTAAATTTTAATTTTTCTCTCCGAAATCTATTTACATTTTTATTGATAATCTACTATCACCTCTTATTGATAATTTACTATCTATCTTTTACTATCTACTAATCAACTAAAATAATCAACTGAAACTACGAGATAACTGCAATGATATATAAAAAAACACGGGATAACTGCATTGATATATAAAAAAAACACAGGATTAATATTTGTCATTGATAATTAAAATTTTTGAAGACTACTATAAACCTACTATCTAAAAAACAAGAATATTTAATGACTATTTAAACTACTGATAATATACTAATAAAAAAAATACTGATTAATATTTAAAACAAATATTTCTTATTGATAATCTACTATCTCTCTTTTACTATCTACTATAATCTACTAATCAACTAAAATAATTAATTTAAACTACGAGATAACTGCACTGATATATAAAAAAAACACGGGATAACTGCACTGATATATAAAAAAACACGAGATTAATATTTGTCATTGATAATTATAATTTTTGAAGACTACTATAAACCTACTATCTAAAAAACAAGAAGGTTTAATGACTATTTAAACTGATTAATAAATCACACGTGACAAATATTTGTCATTAATACCTAAAAAAGGACAAATAATTGTCACTGATATATAAAAAAACACGAGATAAATATTTATTATTGATAATCTACTATCTATCTTTTACTATCTACTATAATCTACTAATCAACTCAAATAATCAATTGAAACTATGAGATAACTGCACTGATACATAAAAAAACACGGGATAACTGCACTGATATATAAAAAAAATACGTGGATAACTACAATGATATATATAAAAACACGGGATAGCTCCACAGATATATAAAAAAAAAACGGGATAACAACACTGATATATAAAAAACACTACACTGATATATTAAAAAACCCGGGATATGTTCAGAATATTTAAATTTGTCTGCTTTATCTACTTTTTTATCTACTTTAAATTTGTCTTTATTTTCACGGGATAATGTTCAGAATATTTAAATACTGTCTAAGTTCATTCATAAAAAGAACACGACAGCACTCGTGCATACGCACGGGTATCCTAGTAGTTATAAAGATAAAGCAAAAAAGACAAATGTTGTTCAGAATAAGAACATAAAGCATGCTACTGTGCAATTTAACAGCTCCTTTGCCTACAATTGCTAGAAAAGAAACAATGAATACCGATGCTAGTTGACTGGCCAACTTCAAGGAGTTGGGATTTGGGATTTATGGAGATGGGATTTAGGGTTCCGTTTGGTGTTGTGGTGGTGGCATGGCGATGGAGGAGAGAGTGGCGGTGCATGTGAGGAGGAAAGGGTGGCAGTGCATCGCCGGAGGTGGAGGTGGCTCGTCGCGGAAGATGAAGATGGAGATAGTATGTTTTTGTCAATTTGGTCCCTTATGTTTTTTTTAGTTTCAATTAGGTCTCTATTTGCCATGTCATTAAATGAATAACACATCATATTGGACAATTAAGACGCCACATCAGCAGATAACTCATGCCAGCATGGCGTCTGTTAAGTTAATGGATGAAAATACCAAACAATGACCAAAAAAAAATAAAGAACCAAAGTTAATGATAAATGAACAAAAGTGCAATTTAGCCTAAATTAAATGAATCAAAGACTTTTGTCAAAAAAAAATGAATCAAAGACTAAAATTTCTCCCATAGTATATCTAATGCAGTAGATTATGGTCCAATTAATTATTTATAGCCATATACCTCAATCTGTATCAATTCAATAATTCATAATGGTTAAAGTGAAGCTCTTAATATCGACTCAATCATTACCCGTATTAAGAGTTTAACGTGGAGTTAGTTGGTTTATAGAATCTATTGTACTTCAATGTTAAATAATTCCTCTTGGTGGAATGATCTTATTGATTACCTAAACAATTTGTAATTTGTTGTTTGGGTTTGAGCACCACCAGTGCTCCAATCAATGAAATATTGCTTATCTAAAAAAATAAATAATTTATAATGGTGCCAAATAGTATAATTCTTTATAGGCTTTTTTTTATTTTTCCAGAATTACCTGACATAATTCCAGAACGTATTTTTTTTATTTTTCCAGAATTGCCTCTTAACACGTAATTCCAGAAAGCATTTTTTTATTTTTTTCGGAATTACCTATCAAGACATAATTCCGGAAAGGTTTTTTAAAAAAATGACTTTTACTTATGGACAAAAAATGTAGGTAAAAGTCCATTTTATAAAAGTTTTTTACCTACGGACAGAAACCGTCGGGAAAAGTCATTTTTTTTATAAAAACCTTTCGAAATTATGTCTTGATAGGTAGTTCCGGAAAAAATCAAAAAATGCCTTCCGGAATTACGTGTTAAGAGGTAATTCCAGAAAAATTCTATTAAGTTTGGAACTGTTTTTGAAAAAAAAAGACTTTTACCTACGGACAGAAATCGTAGGTAAAAGTCAATTTTTTACGGTTTCTGACCGTAGGTAAAAGTCACGCCACTAGCAAACAGCGGAAGGGAACATTCGTCCATGATGCATGACAGCAACAAAAGGAAGGGAATTATGAGCAGCACACCAAAAAGAAATTTTAATCTTTTTCTGAATGAAATTTTTCCAAACCGAGCTCCAACATTGTCCCTCTACATTGGAGTGCATTCAGGTTCTGAGAGTCATTGTGAATGGTGTCTTCTATGCAAAGATCTCTCTCTTCTATGCAAAAAAAGATTAAGTGCAGAGTGACTTTTACCTATGGACAGAAACCGTAGGTAAAAGTCAATTTTTTTAAAACGTTCCCAAACCAAATTTTTCATTCCGGAAATACCATTTATTGTAACACCCCAATTTCTCCATCTTATTATTTCCAGGGATTTTACGTGTATTGTGTCATAGTTATTGTTGTGAATACCTTTGGATGCCTTCAATTAGTGATAAGCGTTCATAAAGTGATATTTTAATTACTTCCAACTATTTCTTATTTTGATTATTTATATTATAAATAAATATCTCATTAAGTTATCTATATTTTGAAATTGCTATGTTTATGATGTAAATGATAAAATTGGCTTTAGTATTTAATAAAATACACATTGAAAATGATTTAAATGAGTTTTAGGTTTTACTACAAAACTCCTTCTTTTTACTTTGTTGCACTCATGTGGAATTTTCATAACGTCATGGATAAAGCCCAAAACATCTAATTCCGTATTTTCTTTGTTTGAACCTTAATCTAATGGAAGCATTTTACATTTTCCTTCCCTGAGCATTCACACGTCTCCTTCATTGCTTGGCCAAGTCACGATTCTCTTTTGAAGCTCATAAATCCTTTGTGTGCCATATTTCAATTTGGCCAAGATATCAAGTCCATTTATATTGTAGGTTAGCTTATCGCCACTTTCATTCGATGGTAACCAATCATAGGCTATATTCGCATATGGATAGTAAAGATCATATAACCGATCATACTTTTCACTACCTGACTTTGCTGCTCAAAATTACTTTAATTTGGGGAGCACAGCACATGACTAGTGGCTCAGAGTTTTCAAGGATAGTCGTGTCTTTTTTGGTTTTGCCATATACCACGGATCACGATTCACTGCTATCAAAATTGACAGCAGTCACTGCATTCAGACAATTGTATCCCTCTCTCTCTCTCTTCAAATATTTTTCTTCTATTATTTTATTTAAAACATATCAAAGGTTGGAATTTAAAAAATTGTATCAAATGGCATAAATTTGTCTGAATGCAGTGACTGCTGTCAATTTTGACAGCAGTGAATCGCGATCCATATACCACTGGGGAATTGGAATCCAGCCGTGTCTTTTTTGGTTTTGCCATATACCACTTGGGAATTGGAATCCGTTAAGCTATTATTTTTTGGCAAAATTACACTATAGGTCTTTTAAGTTATTTAATTGTAACAAGTTAGTCTTTTAAATTTTTTGTCGAACCACTTAGATCCTTTAAGTTACATAATGTGTACACCGTTAGTCCTTTTTTCATTTTAGTTACAAAAAACCCAAGTTGGCACTAATAGAGCTGACGTGGCCATGACGGAGTCTACGTGTCATCTATCTGGTGACAATTTTGTCATTTAAGACTACTGTCATGTAACAATTTTGTACTTTCAACTTAAAAATTTTAAAAAAAAAATGGTTCATCTTCTTTTTCATTTACGTTAAAATTAAGGACCAAATTATTACATGACACCAGTCTTAAATGACCAAATTGTTTCGAGACAGATGATACGTAGGCTCCGTCACGACCACGTCAGCTCTATTAGTGCCAACTTGGGTTTTTTGTAACGAAAAATGAAAAAGGACTAACGGTGTACACATTATGTAACTTAAAGGACTTAAGTGGTACGAAAAAAACATAAAGAACCAACTTGTTACAATTAAATAACTTAAATGACCTCTAATGTAATTTTGCCTATTTTTTTATACCGGCATCTATAGTCGTCATTCCCAAAAATGGATGTTATTTTTTGGATTTCCTTCCGTCGAAAACTTCGGGAAACATTGCTCGTTCGTGCGCTATGAAGAATTTGATGTCGCTCAGCTGTGTCGTTATATTTCGTTAGCTGTATGAATCCGTCGCAGAACGAATTAAATATGGACTCGTTCATTGTGTGGAGTGCCATGCCGAAATTCATCTTAATTTTTGCATCAGCGCCAGACCAGGTACGGGGATGATCTTCGGGTTATATTCGGGCTGTGGGGTATCTTTAAGGTTGTAGGGATTTCCGTTAATCCCTTGAGCACTTAATTAAAAATGTATATTGCCTCATTCAATGAGGCAGACACCTAAGAAATGGTTTTAAAATATATTATTAAGAATTTAATTATTAATAATGAAGCTTGCATGTGTGTTTATTAAGAGTATTATTTACATGTTTGCTTTTATTTAACTTATGAGTTGTGGTGTTAATTTGATACTCTTCAATATTGTTCGTGATATGCTGGTATGATGCCCCCGTGTCTTTGACTATTGTAGGCTGAATTTTCCCTTCATGGTATTTATTTTTGTTGTTAATATATTGATACAAATTCATAAAATTGAATCAGTCGAGTGGTGTGTATTTATTTGGGACTTGAGTCGTAAATTAACGTCTTGTCAGTGTCTCAATTGGAGATTTATTTATGATAAATATGAAATCGTGTTATTGCATTAAGGAATGACTTAAATACCCAATAATTAGTGTAAAATTTTATGTTTAAAAATATTGTATGCTATATATATTGTATGCTATATATATATATATATATATATATATATATATATATATATATATTAAAAGGGAAAACGACAATATTAGAGTTAGCAATTAAATGAATTTGAATAAATAAACGTGTGAGTAAAATGCGCGTGTCTTTGTTACTATTTTCACTTATACTATGTGATACATGATTATGACTTTATATCATTGTGATGAGCTACCTGGCCTGTAACAGGTGAGAATGGTGCTCAGGTGATACTGTGACTACATTGTGATTGTGTTTGTGATACGTGGTTGTGCGTGTTGTGATATATTGTCCTTGAGTCTGAGTCACCTAGCATGAGAGAAGCGAAAATAATAATCGAGTCGTGTTATGACAAACCTAGTATCTTTGAGTCTGAGTTACCAAGTCTGTGAGAGGCGATTCGGTACTCAAGTGATGCCATAGTTAACCTAGTGTGGTCTAGTCTCAGTTAGCTAGCCTGTGAGAGGCAACCAGTGTCTCCGAGTCTGAGTTACTTAGCCTGTGTTGAGAGGCAATGATGGCGTTTAAGTGATAATATAAGTCACTTAGTTTCATTCGGTCTGAGCTACCTAGCCTGTGAGAGGTGAAGATGGTGCTCAGGTGCTACTGTGTTTGGTTATGTGTCATTGAGTTCGAGTCATCTGGCCTTAGGGTGAGGCAAAGATGGTTCTCCTTTTTTTTTCTCGAGTCTAAAGAGAGACATTCTTGTGTTTTCTGTATGAGACATGCATATCAAACCTTCGTGACTTGTGAGGATTTATGATTTATTGCGATTTATGACTCGTGATTGTCTCTGTGAAAAATTGATTTTGTAGTGACTTATAAACTTTAATTTTTATTATTATTAAATGAAAAAAGAAGGTGCAACCTATATGTATTTAAAACAAAATGTTGTTTCACACTTTAGGCTAAATATATATTTTGGCCCTTTATCTTTGGGGTTGTGGTCACTTTGGCCCTTTATCTTTTTTTTTTCTCATTTTAGACCCTCATGTTTTGTGTGTGTGTCATTTTGGCCCCTGTCGTTATCATTTTGGTCCCTTATGTTTTTAATTGATTTCATTTTAGTCCCTTATGTTTTTAATTGATTTCATTTTGGGCTCTTATGTTTTTAATTGATTTCATTTTCGTCCTTAAAAATTTGCCTAAAAAAACATAAACATAACGGCAGGGGCCAAAATGACACAAACAAAAAACATGAGGGTCTAAAATGAGAAAAAAAAAAGATAAAGGGCCAAAGTGACCACAACCCCAAAGATAAAGGGCCAAAATATATATTTAGCCCACACTTTATTATTAAATGACTTTATTGTTGTGCTTAGTTTAAATGAAACTAGTGATTGCCCTCGATGTTTATCTTATCGTCTTAATATAGCTTGAATGTGATTCTCACCGTACAACCACATTCCCAAACCATACGAAAATACGAAAATGCCATTAATGAAACATATTTTTTTCAGGGATTACGAAGGTTCGGACCTAAACTTCCGAACCAAGCAAACACCCCCATTTGCAAGGTATTTTACAGGTTCGGAGCTAAAATTCTGAACCGATTCGGAAGTTTTGGTCCAAACCTGTTAAAAATCAGTGTAGAGTGTTTGGAAGCGCATTTTCATGAAAGAGTATTTTGAGAATATTTAAAGATTGAGAGTGTCTGAGGAGTAGAGCGGGTTGTAAAAAGTATCACCCAAAAGAGGAAAGATACAAGCCTACGATCACTGCTAGGCCAGCGGATTGTTTATAATGCAAGCAACGAGGGATATGGATTGGTCTGCTCCTGCAACGCGTGGTTAGCCTTCCAATGATATTAAAAGCACATGGGATGCCATGACTCCTTCAAAGACAAGGACTCAGGAAATGTCATTTTTATTTGGGGCCCACATATCTAAGTAGTATCGAGATTTTGTTTCTTTTTTAAAGGACATGATTTGATTTTAAACTATGATTTAATAATGTAATGAGGGTTTAAATTCAATTTTATGCCTCGGATCCATTTGACACGGAACAACACTTGGTACCTGGGAGACGCTTATGCTTCAAATAATTTTGCAAGAGAAATTTTAATACTCCTATAATTAATTAATAACGTATACAATACTCCCATATTGTTATTATATAGCTTTAGCAAAAGAATTATTGGCAAGAAAAAAACTCTAGCAAAAGAATTAAATAAGTTAAATGTGTTTTTAATGAATGTAAAACATGGACTCTTTTCATCTTTAATTTTTGGTCATTATTTATATCTTTGTTTCTATTTTTGATCTCTAATGTTAAATTGATGTTTAATTAGCTAATGACCTGCATGCTATGGCTCAAAAATCTTTTTTAGTAACAGAGACTTAAAGCAATTTTTCAATTGAGGCTTTTTTTTAAGATTGTGTCTTATATGCATCATTTTGCTTTGTAAAAACTATTGACAAAAATATGATACTTAAAAGTAAAAACTAGAGCTTTAATAGCCTTACTTTTAGGTCGTTATTGTGCCACGCCGATACCTATCACATTATACTCTTGATGATTATGATGTCAAATTGTTTTGATGGCGCTTTTTTTTTTAACCAAGGTATCCTCCATTAGTATGCAGATTGTGACACTCTTTTTTTTTGTTTAGGGTCTTTGACCCCGTTTCGGTGTCTAGAGAAAATGGGCACTGAATCCGGAGTTCACTTGAGATGTAAGTAAAGTCTGGCTTTAATTTGTTCTATTGACGAGGATCGAACTCGGGTACTAGCTGAGTCCACCCATTTAAATAAAATGTATTAACCACTTATACCCAAGCTTTGAGTTGGGACACTCTTTTTAAGACTGAGTATTACTAGTAGAATTTAAATAAAAATTAAAATAGAAAGAAAAATGATTAAACATATCTAATCTAATACTTTAAAAATTAAACATACCAAAAGTTAAAGAAAAAATTATCAAACACTAACCATTAAAAAAATATGTACACGTGAATACTACTGGAGCATGGAAAATTTCCCCACATTAAAAAGTAATAGTGCATTTAATTTTTTTCAATTGTTGGTCAACAAGTAAAGAGTGCATTTTGAAATCATATCAATATATCTGATTTCGTGGGCCTATTGCATGTGCTCCTGTTCCTTCTCCCATTCCTCCTATATCCACTTTTGTCTCTGCCATTCAAATTTTACGCTTTCATATTCTACTAGTTCTAGCTCCAAGTAGGGGGCTACATTATTTTTACCAGCCAAAATTAGGTGGCTAATTAAATAATTATTCTGACACCAATTATTTTTACTAGCCAAGTTTAGGTCGCTAATTAACTAAATTCATTGCATGGTGCAACAGTGAAGTGGATAGATCTAGATGTTAGAGAATTGAATCTTGAGTTGAAGTTTATATATATTACCCTCTCCTTCATTGAGAGAAGTTTATATATATTACTCATCTCTCGCATCTTTTACTATCACACTTTTCATCCATTGAGAAGTAAAAATGTTTTATGCATTACTCTATTTTAATATGATTAAATTTCTTATCATATTTTTTACTTGGTTGTGATTCTTAGAAATGTTTTATGCATTATAATTAACATATAGTTTTCATTTCGTGAAAAAATCATATAGTTAGTAATCTCTAGGCTTCACTCAAAAAATAATAATCTCTACGCTTAGCAGCAATTTTAGTCCCTATTATATGTAATCTGTAATTTTAGTTCCTCTAATTTTAATTTTACAATTCTGGTGTCCCAATTTTGACAATTTCTGAAATATTGACCAATTTTAAAATTGACTTAGTCACGGTAGTGTCAAGTAAAATACTGATGCGGCAATGCACACTTGAATCTTCTGCACACGTTGGTGTTCCACTTCACTTATTACTAATTAAGTTCTTATATTTATTTATTTAAATAGTTACTGTTAATTAATTTTTGTTAAAAAAAAGACATTGTGAACCTCAAAATCTCGATTCATCTTCGATTGAACACTTAAACAAAACACTTGAACCCTAACCTTTGATTGTGTCATGATGTCACGATGGAGTAAATCGTTTTGTTTGCTTAATCATCTCCCAAAACTCTCTCACACACACATTAATGACGAAAAGGGGGAACCATGAGCATTCAAAGTACGACAAGTATGCATCTTCATGAAGGAAATAGAACGAGAAGTGCGTTGAACAATCTGTTTTTGTGGCTTCTCGTTGTTGATTCATTCTTGTGTTGGTTTTTTGTTCTCAAGAAGTACATACTATAGTGTTATTTTTTATTCTCTTAAATTGTGGTCTAAATGTTGTTTTATATTGTTCTTTTGTACCCAAGAGCACTTGGATGAGATGATAGGGGTCTCTTCCAGCTTAATTAACCAAGGTCCTTGGTTCAAATCCAGTCTTGGGCATGCAGCAGTGTTAAATCTCTTGAAGGAGAGCTTTGCCGACCATTGTGATTCTACCTGGCTCGAGGGATTAGTCTCTGCAGTTACGCGCAGAGAATACCCGATTTATACCAAAAAAAATATTGTTCTTTTGTGGTTGAGTAGAACTAGCTAGTGTATGTTATTTCAAAGGGTTTATGAGTGTGTTAAATGTTGTATGGTACATTTTTGTATGTAGTTCAAAAGGGGACCACAAGTCCCTTTTTTTGCTGTAATTTTATTTGTCATTTAGCGCCATTTTAAGAGTATTTTACGGACCCTGATTCTCAGTCTGCAGTTGCCACCAACTGCAGGTTCCTAAATTTAGTGTAAGTAAGATAGGAGAGAGATTGGGAGAGAAAGACTTGAGTTGTGTATTGATCAAAAACACCTTACAAATGAACTAACTGCAGGTGAATGCTGGGTTAATGAATTCAGAGAATCCATTTCCGTATTTTACATTGTACAAGCTAGTATAGGTCATGTGTGTTAGATTTCAAATACAATGCATGGGCATATTTTTCTACTACCCTACAAAGATGTAGTATATCAAGGGTCAGATGGTAGATATGAATTGGCAATGGGATGTGGACCTTATGTCTTATATGGATATTGAAAAACTAGTCAAAAGTTTGGGTTACAGAGGCTTCGAATTGTTCTGGTATAGGAACTCGTTTGCACTTGCTCATGGTTTGAAACCACTACAAAGTGATAGTGATGTCATACAACTTGCTGAAGATGTCAAGAGCTGTGAGGTAATAGAAATTTATATGGATCACATCATTGACATTCCAATTATAGTTTATAACGAAGATGTGAAATGCAAGGTAGTGACGATTTGGAAGCTGAAAGAGAGTTGAACATTGAAGAAGATGAATTATATGTTGCAAATGAGGGGTGAAGGTGTGGACGACAATGAAGCGGATGATATTGAAAGGAATGAAAGCATGCAGCCCAAATGATAGTGAAAAGATTCGTGATAATGGCATGGGTAAGGAAGATTTTGATTAGAACTAGATTGGACAAGTCTCCCGCCTAATGTAACCGATAATGAATTATTAGGACTAGAGTTAAGCAGGGCCGACTATTAGGGTGTGCAGGTCGTGCTACTTCATAAGGCCCCAGTCCAATACCTTTTTTTAGGAACCCCCAAAAAATTAGTATAGTCTGGTCTTTGAAGATTCATTTGATAAAAATACAATTAATGGCTCAATTTTTAAGATTTGAACAAACCTCTAAATTGTTTGAAACCGCACTAGAGTTAAACCTAATGGGGAGTACTAAGAAAAAACGTGAGACTAATCGCTCGCACCTAAGTTTTCAATTGTTAACTTATCCTTTAATTATTTTCTTACATCATCTGTATGTAGCATTATAAAAATATTATGAAGGAAAAGAAGAAACATAACTTGTGTGAAACGCATGGCAAACGAGTTAGAAGCACATGAGTTTTTGGAATAATCCGAGAGCATAACCACAACATGCCATGATGCCACGTTTTGCCTCTCCCCACAGGCCACAATTGGGGCCAAAAATAGAGAAAGGTATCTATTGTTAAAGACGTAACTTGGTGGATAAGAGCAAATTAAACGTTCCAAAAATGTGGCGAACGGGTAGGTAACTCAGGATTGGGATCCTCTCTATTTAATGCAGGGTTCTATTTGGAGAGACAGTAACACAATGAATATTTTAATATTATTTTAAAAATAATATTAAAATATTCAATCTGTCACTCTCTCTCCAAATGAAACCCTCCATTAAATAGAGAGGATCCTGATCCGGTAACTCATGAGGACGTTTGGTACCACAGTGGAATTATCATGAACACATGCACCGTGCGTTTGAAGTGTTATAAGTTGTAGCTTTTGTAGTAGATCACATATTGAGACTATCTGGATTTACCTATTGACCATATGTAAAACAACTTACGTAAGTATAAAAAGCTTTTATGTATTATTTATAGTGGTAGTTTATGAAAAAATAGTTTACGGAGATACAATTTCTTTTGGTTCTAGACGGAGTGACAAATGTCACTTGAAATCCACACACAACTGTGAGGTCTCGGGTTGGAACCCGAAACATTCAGCATTTGCCATTAACATCAATGCTTATTTATTTATATAAGCTCAAAAATAAGTCAATCAAAAAAGGCCTTTATATGGAGCGTATATATATTTGAATATCTAAAAATTATATTTAAAATCTTGGTTAGTAAAATTTAGTTCATATAGTTAATTATATATATATATATATATATATATATTAATTTAACATTTTATTCATTGTAAACTGCATTAATTAATAAAATTAATGCCAACTTTTGATAAGCCAACTTAATTTTGAAACAACACAACTAGTTTTAAATATTAAATATATTTAGTGAATGAATTATTTTGCGGAAATTATATTTTATTGTTTTTTTAATATAAATTATATTTTATTGTTGAAGAAGAAATGTGTTGTTTTTCTTACCTTAAATCCTCAATTGAATGAGAGACAGGTGGACCAAAGAGGACAATAGAACATGATAGCACCATGACTAGTATTTGAACACCGCAACCAAAATATAATAAAATAATATCCACCGGCATCGTTAAAAGTAAATAAAAAAAGTGTATTTTTGAGATTATTAAAACACTACGAAAAAGGTTAGTAAAACACGAATTGCAACGTTACAGTGTTGGACACTTGGGTTTAAATAACTTTTGAGTCCATCGATAATTCTGAATAAAATATAAACAAAAGGTCTATTTGATTCTAATTCAGGACTAAATATACATTTTTTCTGTTCACAAAAAAATACATATATAGAATAGCCTAATGGCACACGAAAATAGCCATAACATATATTAAATTTGATTTTTTTTGTTACATATTTAATTTGGCTCCCATATCAATTGAAAGATTTAAAATTTATATGATGATAATGTAGACACTAATTATAGCAAAAAAATTATAGCATATTAATCATAATTTCGAAGTATAAGAAATTGAGTGGTGTACCCAAGATATTGAAGGATATAAGAGGATATGAGGTTGCGTGGCCAATTTCAGCGACGTGTAATAGTGTGTTGTTTATTTGTCAATTCGTCTTAGCGACAAAAAAAACATGAAGTAGAGATCGGATTTTAATTTTAATTGTATTTTAAATAGATCCTCTCACTTCCATTACAAAAAGAAACAGATACTCTCACAGCATAAATTATGGAGAAAAAGCCGGTTAGAAATTAGAAGAAAACTGAGAACTTTATTTAGACTTTATATACGTGATTTTTGGTAGGTGTTATCCATCACCCTTTTCTCTCTCCACTCCAACTCCAGTATAAAACCAACCAAACCTCTCTCTATCTACTTCACTTCCATATCTAGCTCTACTTCCTCAGAGCAACAAACGAACCCTTTTCACATCTCTCTTCATTTTTTAGCTTCAGTTTTGAACTGAAAAAAAATGGCATTTCCTCTCATTTCATCACTCTTTCTAGCTTTCCTCTTTGCTTCTTCAGCTTTAGCTTCTCTTCAACCTAGAGTCCCAGAAGGTAATCTTCACATCTAACACCCTTTCATTTAGATATTCATGAAAAAGTGGAAAAAAATGTTTTTTTTTTCATTTTACATATGTTGTCTTGTTCTACATTTTGTCATTATACTTTGATTTGCTTGTTGAAAAAATAACTTTATGGGTTCCTTTTTTTTTTTTTACAATTTTTGATTTGTAACCTTTAGATCTGTCACTTATGATGAATAGTGAGTTAAATAGCTAGAGAGATTTTGACGAATAAAAGAAATAGCTAGAGAGATTCTATGGCTAAATCTGATTATTATTATTATTATTATTATAATGAATAAAAATTTTATCTTTGCAGTTTACCTTGAAAATGGAAATTTTGAGGAGAAGCCAGATCCAAAAAACATTAAGAATACAAAGCTAATAGGCAAAAATGCACTACCAAAATGGGAAATCAATGGATTAGTAGAGTATATATCAGGTGGGGCCCAACCAGGAGGCATGTATTTTCCAGTAACACATGGAATACATGCTGTTAGGTTAGGAAATGAAGCATCAATATCACAAACTATTAAGGTCAAACCTGGTCAACTTTATGCTTTGATTTTTGGTGCTTCAAGGACTTGTGCACAAGATGAGGTTTTGAGAGTTTCTGTTCTTCCTCAAACTGGTGATATTCCTTTGCAAACATTGTATAGTCTTAATGGTGATGTTATTGCTTGGGGTTTTAAAGCTACTTCTAGTGTTGCTAAAGTTACTTTCCATAATCCTGGTGTTCAAGAAGATCCTGCTTGTGGTCCTCTTTTAGATGCTATTGCTATCAGAGAATTTTACCCTCCAATGCCTACAAGAGGTAATGAAACATATTCTATATTTTATTCTTACTATTCTAATCCCTTGTTGGATCCTAACATGCTTGATTCTGAACAAATACTATTTGTGTATTCTAACACCTACACTTCAATTATTTGTATTTTTCAGATGAGAACACAGATCTTTTAGTCCTTTTACTGAATTTTCAGATGATAATTATTTTCATGTTCTTTGGTCTCTCGAGATGCTATTATATTTGCATTGTGTACCAAAATTCATCCTTAATTAATCAAAAATATCTTGCTAAGGAGTACATTTGGTCAAGAAAAAAAAAAGAGAAAAATGCTATATATTTTGTGTAATAATGACTTAGTGTGTGTTTGGTTTGTAGTTGGTTTGCTGTTGAAAAACTGTAAATGTACATTTTGAGTTCAATGCACACTTAAAACTACACACCAAACAGACCCTTTAAAAAATTTCACTTTTTGATGAATCATTACTTTTCTTCTTTGATTCTTCCTTAGCAATCTAATAGCATTTTCCTTTTCACAAATTATTTAGTAATATTTATAGAGTTGAAGTAACTTGGATCCCTACCTTAGCCAAAACATAAGGATGGAGTCATGGAGTCTGATTAGTCTATTTAATCTGCTTTTGCTTAGCATTTTTTGGGTGCTTTGTTCTTCTCATCTATTATCTATTTAAATCAAAGTATTACATGGTAAAAGATCATTCACTTCCTCAAAACTGTTTTCTCGGCTTCTCGCCTTTTTTTCTTCTCTGATGTGTTGTGCACTCGTGAATCAGTCGACTATCTTTTGACATGAACCATCAACACATACAACAGACACGACACATACACATTAATGTTAATGAGTAATTGAAGTGTTAGTGTTGGTGTCTGACACGACACGTGTTTGACATCGGACACGTCTTCAACTTGAGTTGTCGGTGCTGCAGAGCTTTTGACTAATTTACTGATAAAACCATTACTTGTTGTATGGTCTGTTGCAGTTAATTTGGTGAAAAACCCAGGCTTTGAGGAAGGTCCATTCCCAATATTCAACTCAACAAATGGTGTTCTACTCCCACCACAACAAGAAGACAAATTCTCACCACTCCCAGGATGGATAGTTGAGTCACTAAAAGCAGTAAAATTCATTGATTCAAAGCATTTCAATGTCCCATATGGACTAGGAGCAGTAGAACTAGTAGCAGGAAGAGAAAGTGCACTAGCACAAATCATTAGAACAGTTACAAACAAAGTCTACAAAATCACATTCTCAATTGGCGATGCTAATAATGGTTGTCATGGATCAATGATGGTTGAAGCATTTGCTGCTAAAGATACTTTTAAAATTCCTTTTAAATCTGAAGGAAAGGGTAAATTCGTAACTGTGAGTTTTAAGTTCAAAGCTATTGCACCAAGGACTAGACTCACTTTTTATAGCTCATTTTATCATACTAGAGTTGATGATTATGGTTCTCTTTGTGGTCCTGTTCTTGATCAAGTTATTGTTTCCCCTGTTGCTTAGATTTGAGTTGTGGTCCACTTTTTTAATGTAAGATGTGGTCATTGAGAATTCTACAACTTGAGATTGTCTATGTATAATTGCATTAAGATGGAAGATATTCTCAACTATTATTCAGTGTTTGTTGTAAATTTCTCTTTCCTTCTCTTCTTTATTTCGGTTATGCAAGAAAACGTTAAATATATGTTTAGTTACTGCAAAATTATTGTTTTTTTGGACACATACTGCAAAGTTATTGTTGGTTGTATTGTTAATTTTAGCGATATGGGAATGTTGGTTCTCGCGTTTAAGTTCGAGTGTGATTGTGGGTTATTGTATGCGTGTGATGTTTATTTCTCATTTCAAATAATGGTTGTATTTCTCATTTCTCATTTAAGTCAGGAATATCTTCCCTTTATCAAGTTGTGCAGTAGAAGGACACCGTGTTAGAAAGTCCTAGACTAAATAAAGGGCACCAAATGCGTAGTAGGCTTCTCTTCGGTTGAAAGGGGAGTAAGAGATTTGCTCGGTCTTGGACCAGATGAGTAATGAGAATTCCCATCACCATATCTATGTAAGCGATTTTATGAATCTAGAAAAGAGATGGTTAGATGTGGATTGTGAACTAAAATATACTAAGAATGCTGAAAGAAAAAAGGCTAAGCTTGCAAAAGTAGAAAAGGTGATTCCTCTAATTCTGATGGAGATTAGCGTATCGAACTAACCGTTAAGAAGGGAAGGTTAAATTACAACAGGTAGTTAAAAATTAATGATTATAAAAATGACGCTGATGTAGATTCCAGCTTAAGTGCATGTTTGGTGTGGCGGTAAGGTTGTGAGAATTGCGGTAAAGTTCCACGTCTAGGCAAAAGCTATCTTTTGGAGCTTCTGTTTTTTTCCCAATTTTTTACGGTGAAATCAATGGTAGATGCGCGTCATGGGCTTCAATTGCATATCCATACATGCGCTAAATGAAAAAAATCACTAAAGTGGCGTGGGGGAAGTTGTTTACATTCAAAATTATTGAAGTGTTAGTTGAACACAAAAAGTAGTCGAGCTACCATGTGAGCCAAGTTACCATTAGCCAAATCATGTGTAAGTCAAAGTTGCAATTAATGAATCGAACAAGAAGGAGGGACAATTGGGCCAAGAGGGCATGATGATTATTTAAACTAGAGATAGGACGAGATAACGAGATAAAACCGAGTTAAAAAGTTGAAATAATTCATGAACGACAAATTAAATTCTATTGGGGGTGGTTTATTTCCAGGAGGAGTATAAATTCTATACACAATTTTACTAACGTAACGGTTAAATTGCCCAATGGCCCGATATTTTGGTTGGGCTGGGCTCTAAAAATAGAGATCTAAAAACACAACTCAAATTTTTGGCTCTGCCCGATTGGCCTGATCATACAATTGGGCCGGGCCGGGCTGGCCTGTGGGCTTTGGATTGGCCCGATCATACATATGATTATTAGGGGCCAGCAAAAAAATACGGTACTAAACGTGTTATAATATGTTTAGATCCGCGGCACAAAAAATTAGATGCATGGTGAGAGCTGATTTTTTTAACGTGTATGGAAAATGCGCCTACACTGTTTGATGAATTTTTTGGTGTTTGATGAATTTGATTGTAATTAAATTAAGCTTTTAATCAAAAAGAATGTTCACTTTCCCTCCTATCAGTTAATGATGGTCTTAACGTTGCTTCAACTAATGAGTGATACGTGCATTTGATCAAATAAATCCGTAGTGCCTCTTTTGAATTGAAAGGGCCCTGGTAGAAAAAAGCTACTTGGTGCTCTAAAACTTCAAATCACATAATATATTTGACAAATTTCAAATGATATTGATATTATCATAAGTCATAACAGCAACAACCAGACTGGCTCATTAGTGTCTTTGACAGGTAAAATCTATTTGCATAATGTTCATAGAATTATTGAAACTCAAATGAGCATATCAAGTTCCACGGACAAAAGTTGAAGATAATGAAGACACTGTCGTTTCAATCCTTAACAAGAGAAAGTCATTTTGTCCTTCTCTTGGATAAAGACCAAAATACCATAATGATAACATTGTAAACAAATCAAACATTGTAAAAACCAACATGGACGGTTATCTAATTTTTTTTTGACACAATGGTTTGTGGCCCATTGGGCTGGCCTGGGCCCATGAGCTGATGTTGGGTTGGCTGTGTCTGAAAAAAGCAGCCCATTAAAATATTGGACTGGCCCAAGCCTGCCCATATATGCTGTTTGGTCCGTTGGGCCGGGCCGATTGACAGCTCTACCCTTGGGGATGCCTTAGATCAGCTTAAAACGTGCAGCGAAGTACAGGACGATACGAAGGTAATGAAACAAAGGGGGAATTGCACTACCTCCTCTACTACTTTTGGCATGCACACGTGGTTGTTTTTGGAAGCGGTGGTTTTGTGCCTCCTTTCTCGCCGCAACACACGCGACGATGAGGGAAGGACTGTGGACCCAATTTCTTTAAAAATGATTGTTTTTTGTTGTTTTGTAGATGTTGTACTGTTGGATGGTGTACTTTCTTGTTACTTTTGGGTAATCTTTTTTCTCCTTGAGTTTTTTCTTGTATGGTATCTTGCAGTTAACTTAGTGAAAAACCCAGGCTTTGAAGAGGGACCATTCCCAATATTCAACTCAACAAATGGTGTTCTACTCCCACCACAACAAGAAGACAAATTCTCACCACTCACAGGATGGATAGTTGAGTCACTAAAAGCAGTAAAATTCATTGATTCAAAGTATTTCAATGTCCCATATGGACTAGGAGCAGTAGAACTAGTAGCAGGAAGAGAAAGTGCACTAGCACAAATCATTAAAACAGTTACAAACAAAGTCAACAAAATCACATTCTCAATTGGTGATGCTAATAATGGTTGTCATGGATCAATGATGGTTGAAGCATTTGCTGCTAAAAATACTTTTAAAGTTCCCTTTAAATCTGAAGGAAAGGGTAAATTCGTAACTGAGTTTTAAATTCAAAGCTATTGCACCAAGGACTAGACTCACTTTCTATAGCTCATTTTATCATACTAGAGTTGATGATTATGGTTCTCTTTGTGGTCCTGTTCTTGACCAAGTTATTGTTTCCCTTGTTGCTTAAATTTGAGTTGTGGTCCACATTTTTTATTGTCAGATGTGGTCATTGAGAATTTTGCAAATGAAGACCGTCTTTGTATAATTGCATTAAGATGGAAGATATTCTCAACTATTATTCTATGTTTTTTTGTAAATTTCTCTTTCCTTCTCTTCTTTATTTCGGTTATGCAAGGCTACACATCCATTTTAAAAGAAAACGTTAAATATATGTTTAGTTACCATAAAATCATTGTTGTTTGTCTTTTGCAGCTGGTTGCATTGTTAATTTTAGCGACATAGGGATAAAATAATGTTATGCTATTTTTCTATTATATAAGCCATAAGTTGTTTTCATCATGTTCTAAATATTACTATTGGATGTCCATTATTTTTCCCCTACATTCTCATCATTATCTTATAACTGGTTTTTTATGATGGGACTACTCACATATGTAGAGACTTACTTGTAAAGAGAAATACAAAGACTCTTATATTGTCTCATCTCATTCTCTTGTTCTTCTTCTTACTATAGCTTTGATGTCTTCCATATTGCCATTCTTCATACAATAAATACAAGAAAAGAACAAAAGTACCTGAACAAGTGGAAGCAACAATGAACTCGAACGAAGTAGAACGAACACTCGAACCAGGACGAACTCGAACAATGAACGCGAAGCTCCGGCAAAACAAACTCGCAAAACCTAACAAACAATTCGCATATTCGAAAAAAGGAAAATTGTAATGAATAGAATAACTAATAACCAAGACACCTAATTGAAGATATTTTCTAAACAAATTTGATTATTGAGAAAAGTGTTAAACAATTACAAACTAGCAGCACCTACTCTAACCATCAATTTTAACAGATAATAACCCTAAATGAACACGAAACCCTAACTCAACAAACAAAGGATGAACCCCAAATCAACAATTTTAATAGATATCTTGCAACAATAATAACCACAAATGAACACGAATCCCTAACTCAACAAACAAGGAAGCAACAGATGAACAGGGGTAGTAAAATAAAATGTATACCAGAGAAATGACGAAGGCAGAAAACACACGAACTGAGACAGCAAACACGAACACGGGCAACAAACACGCAGAGGCAACAACACGAACTGAGTGAAAGAGTGAAAGCGGTGCTTCAGCAACACGAACACGGGAAGGAGCAGCGTGAGAATGGCGTCAATGGATGACAACGGCGTGCAATGTTTGCTGAGGGAATGAGAAGCTAGTGTGACGGTTTTGGTTACAGCGTGGGCATCAATGGTGAGAGGGACGAAGTGAGAGAGCCGTGAGTGAGAGTCGTGAACTGAAAGTGAGGGAGTCAGGGAGAGAGGAAAATGAAACGTTGGAGCGCGAGGGAATGAGAGGAAAATGAAAAAAAAATAATAGTAATAGGCAGCGCTTTTGTAAAAAACGCTGCCCATCGCCCAATTTCGTTCTACTATAGGCAGCGCTTGATAAAAAGCGTTGCCCATCGCCCATCCTCGTTCTCCTATAGGCAGCGCTTGATAAAAAGCGCTGCCAATCGCCCCAGCGCATTTTAACAAAAAGCAGCGCTTAAAGCAGGAGCGCTGCCCATTCCCTGCGTGTTTTAAGCAAAAGCAGCGCTTATAGCAAGAACGCTGCCCAATAGGGCATTTTTTTCTTAAGATCTGGCGTAGTGTTTGGAGGGAAATCTTTCAGCATAGGAGGAGAACAAGCAATATTAGTGTTTTAAAAACCAGCTCGGACCAGCAGTCCGATCGGGACTTTTGGCATAGACAATTTGGAGCTGTGTATCAAATCAGAATGCAAGTAAACCGTGCAACTCACTTTGACTAAAACCGATTTTTTTGCAACATTTGGCGATTCATACGGACCCGGCAGAGTCTTGCTCAAAGAAAAATTGAAAATAGACTATGCTATACCAACTTCAAATATAAAGATGATTTTACCTGTAAATAAGAGGAGAGGAAGAAAAGTTAGAGTTATTCATGTAATCTTTTTTTTTTACGTGAGTTATTCATAACTGTGAGTTTTAAATTCAAAGCTATTGTACCAAGGACTAGAGTCTAGACTTACGTTTTATAGCTCATTTTATCATACTAGAGTTGATGATTATGGTTCTCTTTGTGGTCCTGTACTTGACCAAGTTATTGTTTCCCCTGTTGCTTAGATTTGAGTTGTGGTCCACTTTTTTTATTGTAAGATGTGGTCATTGAGATTCTTAGAAATTGAGTGTGTCTTTGTATAATTGCATGAAGATGGAAAGATATTCTCAATTATTATTATTATTCAGTGTGTGTTGTAAATTTCTCTTTTCTTTTTTTCTTCATGTTCAACTATTTACATTCTACTATTTGTGCCACATCATGTTGGCAAATGTGATAGTTACTATAAGATCATAGTTTCTATATTCATTTTTTCATGTATCAACAAACTTTTAACTACCTAAACAATATTAAAACTAACTAACAATTAATTCTAACATCAACAATAACAAGTCAAACCAAAAAGGGAACAATTGGTCCCGAAGGAGCAAGATGATTGGGCTTATTTTGATTTTGAATTGAGCAAATCACGTAGGCTTCAGACGGGCAATGAAGGTTAAAGAGCTTTTAAATCACGTAGGCTTCAGACTGAAAAAGATGGACTCAAGGATGTGGAACCAATAAAAATAAGACTTTTCAAGGAATTTATTACTAATATAGTGTGAAATGTAATTCAAAGTCCTGAACTCCTTTTTATATGCTTTACTATTCTTGTAAGTACCTTAGGTATCCAACTAGTGTTTAAGTTGGTGTGAATCCTCTATGCTATTAAGGTACTATAAATAGCATTGTAAGTCACAAATTGGAAGTGAATAAAAATGTGAATAACAGAAACAGTTATTTGTTAGATCTAATTCTCTCAACTCTCTCCCTCTCTCCGTGAGTGTGTGTGTGCATTTCTCACTTCTCTGTGTGTGAGACTTGAGCAATTGGAGTATTCGTTCCAACAAATTGGCATCTAGAGCAAGGTTGAAGACGATCCAGAGGCAACTGTGCGACGGCGATGGCTAACAATGGTGGCAGTAGTGGTCAATTTCTGGCGAAACTCCCCCTATTTGACGGCAAGAACTACGATCAATGGATCGTCCAGATGAAAGTTGTGTTTCGCTATCAAGAAGTTCTCGAAATCATTCGCAACGGTGTCGTGGCCGTCGGTGGCGACGCACTCCGTGAACAACAGAAGAAACACAGCAAGGCATTATTCTTAATTCACCAATGCGTGGACGCTGATGTATTTGAGAAGATTGCAGAGTACGAGACAGCGAAAGGAGCCTGAGATGCGCTAGCACTGGCGTACGCCGGCGATGCAAGCTTGAAGAAAGTGAGGCTCCAAACATTGCGAAGGCAGTACGAAAACCTAAGAATGGAAGAGAACGACTCAATTGCAGAGTACCTCAGTAAATTAACACTGATTACGAACCAGATGCGCAACAATGGAGAAACGATTTCTGATCAATCAAAGGTTGAGAAGGTACTACGAACCCTAACTCCTAAATTCGATCATGTTGTAGTAGCAATTGAACAATCAAAGAACCTAGACACCTTGAGGCTTGAGGAACTTCAAGGTTCACTCGAAGCAAATGAGGTTAGGTTAAAAGAAAGAATAAGTGAAAATGAGAAAGAAAAGGCTACTGAGGAATCCTTACAAGCCAAGTTCAAGAAAAATAATAGTAATTGGAAAAAGAAAGCCAAAGGAAATTGGAAGGAAAAGAACCCTAGGGTAGACAAATCTGATGAGAGTGATAATGGTGAAGTAGAGAATAACAAGAAAGGAGTGAAAAGGAATAATAAGAAACTTATACAATGCTATAACTGTCAAAGGTGGGGGCACTTTGCAGGTGAATGTGTGAATGAAAGAGTTCCTAGGAAGAAGAAGAATGATGGAGAGGCTCAATTTGCGGATTGTAGTGATTCAGATACTGATACCGTGAATGGCCATAACTGACTCTGAAGGCAACATAGTGGAGTCCTGGTATCTTGACACAGGTTGCACGAACCATATGACAGGCAACAAGGCCTGATTCTGTAAGCTTGATGAAACAGTGAAGAGGAACATCAAATTTGCAGATTGCAGGTCTACTAAGGCTGAAGGTATTGGGAAGGTTGAGATCAAAAGAAGCAATGGTAAGAGGACTATAATTAGTGATGTGTTGTATGTCCCTGGGATGAAAAGTAACCTGCTGAGCTTGGGGCAACTGTTAGAAAAGGGTTACTCTGTTCTGATGCAGAATGGCTTTCTTGAGCTACTGAATTCTAGGAACAAAGTTGTGTTGAGGGCACCTTTGTCCAAGAATAGAACCTTCAAGATGGAAGGTGATGCATTAGGATACAAGTGCATGAAGGTTACAACAACTGAAGACAGCTGGATGTGGCATAAGAGGTATGCACATCTCAATTTCAGAAGTCTAGACAAGCTTAAAAAACAAAAGATGGTAAGTGGATTGTCATCAATAGAAGTGCCTAAAGAAGTGTGTGATGGCTGCTGTGAAGCTAAGTAAACTAGAAGCTCCTTCTCGTCATATGTGCCAACTAGAGCAACTCTTAAGTTAGAGTTAATTCACTCAGATGTGTGTGGTCCATTTGATACAAGCACATTGGGAGGTAATCTCTATTTTGTCACCTTCATAGATGATTACTCCAGAATGTTGTGGACCTATCTGTTAAAGAAGAAGAGTGATGTCTTTGAAACATTCAAAGAATTTAAGAAGATGGTTGAGAACCAATGTGGAGAAAGAATTAAATGCTCAAGGACTGATGGAGGTGGTGAGTACACCTCTCATGAGTTTGAGAACTTCTGTAAGAATGAAGGGATCATACATGAAGTAATAGCTCCATACACTCCCCAACACAATGGGACAGCAGAAAGGAGAAACAGAACCATATTAGACATGGTAAGAAGCATGTTGAAAGAGAAGAAGATGCCTCACTATCTCTGGGGAGAAGCCACTGCAACAGCAACCTATCTCTTGAATAGAAGCCCCACCAAAAGGTTGCAAACTGTTACTCCATATGAGAAATGGTGTGGAAGGAAACCAGATGTGAAGCATCTAAGGATCTTTGGGTCTCTGTGTCACAGGCATGTACCTGAACAGTTGAGAAAGAAATTAGATGATAGAGCTCAGCCAATGGTTTTGGTTGGATATCATACAACTGGTGCCTATAGATTGTTCGACCCAGAAAAGAGAAAAGTAGTAATTAGCAGAGATGTTACAGTAAATGAAAAGAAAGGATGGGACTGAAGCACAGTGACTCAAAGTAATTCAGGAGAATCAGTTCTGATTGAGCTGCACAGTGATAGAGAGAATGAACCAGCAACTGGTGATGAAGTACAAGTGAGAAGATCCCAAAGGAATAGAACCATACCACTGAGACTTCAAGAGTTTGAAGTGTTTCCAGACAATGCAATCACTGTTGAGGGTGATCTGTTGATGATTGCTCTGGTAGCAGAAGCTGAACCAGTAACACTAGAAAGTGCTTTATGCAGTAAACATTGGAAGGCAGCCATGGATGAAAAACTAAGAGCTATTGAAATAAATAAGACCTCGGAACTAAGAAACTTATTGAGGTTAAGTGGGTCTATAAGACCAAGATCAAACCTAATGGTGAAGTGGCAAAATATAAGGCTAGACTAGTAGCAAAGGGCTTCTTGTAGAAGCCTGGTCTAGATTTTAATGAGGTATTTTCCCCAGTAGCAAGGATGGAAACCATTAGATTAGTGGTTGGATTAGCTAACTTGAGGGGTTGGAGTATGAGCCAACTTGATGTCAAGTCAGCATTTCTGAATGGGCCCCTAGAAGAAGAGGTCTATGTGTGTCAGCCACCTGGATATGAGTTGAAGGGACAAGAGGGAAAGGTGTACAGGCTACACAAGGCTCTCTATGGCCTGAAACAGGCGCTAAGCGCCTGGAACAAGTGCATAGATAGCTTTTTGCAGCAACTACAGTTTGAAAAATGTGTGTCTGAACACGGTGTGTACACTAAAACTGACATCAGAGGCACTCATCTCATAGTGTGTCTGTATGTTGATGATATGCTAATTACTGGTGATAATGACAGTGGGATTACTGAGTTTAAGAGTAAGATGATGAAGGAATTTGAGATGAGTGACTTGGGGTGCTTAACCTACTTTCTTGGCATTGAATTTGCAAAGACTAGCAGAGGCATACTTCTTTATCAAAAGAAATATGCCACTGACATATTGAAAAGATTCAAGATGAGTGGATGCAACAGTGCAGCAACTCCAGTTGAGACAGGATTGAAGTTGAGATCTGATGGTGATGAAACTCTGGTAGATGGAACACTCTACAAGCATATAGTAGGTTCACTTAGATATCTAGTTATTACTAGACCTGATATTGCATATGGTGTGGGGTTGATTAGTAGGTACATGGAAAAGCCCAGGGCACCTCACATGGCAGCAGCCAAGAGGGTCTTAAGGTATGTGAAGAGCACAATTGATTTAGGAATTCTATTTCCCAGCAGCAGTAGTACTGATGCAGAAATCTGTGGGTTTACTAATTCGGATTGGAGTGGTGACACAGTTGATAGGAAGAGTACAAGTGGTTATCTGTTCATGTTGGGAAACACACCAATATCCTAGAGCTCAAGGAAGCAGAATGTGGTCGCATTGTCCTCCTGTGAAGTTGAATACATATCAGCTGCACGAGGAGCCTGCCAAGCACAGTGGCTTGGGAAGTTACTTGATGAGCTAAAATTGGGAAACAATTCTGTGATGAAACTGAAGATTGATAATAAGTCAGCCATTGACTTGGTCAAGCATCCAGTATCTCATGGCCGCAGCAAGCATATTGAGACCACGTATCATTTTTTGAGAGACCAAGTCAATAAGGAGAAGCTAATACTTGAGTACTGCAAGTCTTCTGATCAGTTAGCAGACATGCTAACTAAGCCTTTGGCAGCAGGCAGGTTCATGGAACTGAAGAAAAGGATTGGCATGAGGAACTTGGAGGACTTGAATTAGGGTGGTGTATTGTGACTAAGCCTTTGGTAGCAGGCAGGTTGTCCCACTCATATACTTAATTAAGTCTCCGCAGTATCTGCATTTGGCGTACATATCATCACCGGGTTGCTTTGTAAAGTATTTCCACACTTCAGACCGAGATTTACGCTTGGGAAGAGTCTGTAAAGTATTTACGCTTGGTGTGGTATGAACATTGTCTGGCTCTTCAACATTGTCTGGCACTGTAAAATCCATGATATAATCGTGTGTCGACATGGGTCCCCAAAGTAGCTACAGCCTACAATCAAGTAATGCAGAAAAATTCATCAATAATTCAAACAACCACAGAAGGAAGTATAATACAACACACAGTTATCAAGCCTTTATCCACCATCAACTAGGAAAAAAAATATTACAAAAGTATTGGCAGTTCATGTTGCAAGCAAAAGAAAGAAACATGTATTCTCTACAATCAAATAGTAGTAACTGTAGGAAAATAACAACTACACAATTTCCAGCAAATGTATCCTATTTTCTTGAACTTCATCTTTAAACCATGAGATTCTGATCCAAACAATAGAGAAATTCACATTCACATAAATACCAGAAACAGGATCTGAACATTAAAATCGCAACCACTCGTTTCAACAAAGCCTTTTATCTCTAGAAAATTAACACTAAACACTAAACCCTGAAGAAAGCAGAAGCCAGAAGCCAAAATACACTAAAAACATGAACAGGAATCTAAACAACCAAAAGGGAAATAAAAATTGGATACTTATAGAAGTAAACAATTGGAGAAGTGTTTATGCTTCAAATATCTATCTGAGCATGACCTGAGGTCGCGATTTGAGAAGTGAGGAGTGAAGAAATCGCGATTTGGAAAGCTCGCGATTTGGGGTTTTAGGGTTCTTGCTCGTGGTGTGTTCGATTCTTGTTGCATCTAGAACGAAAACGAAAACCCTTGAGAAAAAAACGAAAGCGAAGTAAAAAAATATAGTATCAGAAAACGAAAACGAAAATGAAGTAAGAGTGAAGAAGCTTACCTGAATGTGGTCGATTCTGATATTGCAATCTTCGATTAGAGGCGCTGAGTTTGGAGAGGAAGGGTTTACAGATTGGGGATTAGGGTTTTTGGTTTGGAGAGGAAGGGAGGCGCTGAGTTTGCAGAGAAAGGGTTTTTAGTTCGGTTCTAAATTGGGATTTGGGAGGTGCTGAGATTGGAAAAAGAACCCACTTAAGCCCTTAACAGTTCAGTTCGGTTACTGAACTGAACTTAAAATAACAGTTCGGTTCTAAACTGTTACTAATAGTTCAGTTAGTTTTGGTTTAGTTCGGTTCGGTTCGTCAGTTCAGTTCAATTTTTTGTTAACCATGAACAACCCTAGGGTCAGGCCGGGTTACCCTAAAATAACATAGGGCTCGGGCTAAAGAAAGTGAGCCCTTTTTACATTTGGGTTTTTTGGCCCGGCCCCATAAAAGGCCGGCTAATGAAGAGAAGGTTAAATTACAACAGGTAATTAAAAAATAATGATTATAAAAATAACGTTATGTAGATGTTTTTTATGTGATTTCAGCTCAAATGTAAATATCGCTAAAGTGTGGTGTGAGGGAAGTTGTCTACACTCAAAATTCTTGAAATGCTAGCCGAACACGATAAGTAGTAAAGCTACCATTTGAGCCAAATTACCATTAGCCAAATCATGTATAAGTCGAAGCTGCAACAAAGGGTCGAAGCAGAATGAGATACAATTAGGTCCAAGGGGGCATGATGATTATTTAAACTAGAAATAGTACGAGATAATGAGATAAGACGCCACCATTTTAGGAGTGTGTTTGGGAGAATAAAAACTTGAGTGGATAAATTGTGGAAATAAATACACATGGCTATGTTTAGCACAAAAGTAGTATGAGAGTGGCACACAAAGATAAGAAGAACATTTGCACAACTGGCTAACCTAATAGCCATATGATGATGATTCACGATTGTTGATGGCGTGATGTAGTCTAACAATAAATTTATAATATACTAAATTTCATGTTCCACAAAAACAAAATTATAGCGATCTACAACGTATTTTACTTAAGAAACTGAGTTAATATGTTGAACTAATTTATGAACTACAAAATTACAAACATACCGCATTAGTAATCCAGTGTTTGATGTAGTAAAATACTAGAAGTATACCCGTGCATACACACGGGTAACATCATATTCTTTGTATATATAGATTTAGACAAATTTCAATTACAATAAATATTTCAAATTATTAAAAAATGAATTTTTACAACTTTCGAATATTTTATTTATTTGACATTTTTTTATCGTTACAAAATACATTTTCTCAGTCATAAAATTATGATAACAACATGTAGCTTTTTTCCTTTGAATCAAATGCAGAATATAAAATAATTATGATGATAATGTGTAACATTCCACCATAAAAAATTAAATCAAATTATAGCAACAACATATAATGTTTACCCGCTAAACCAAAAAATAAAAAATAAGTTTTCGACAATATTTAGTACTTTCTTGTCGCGGCTCAAAAAATATTTATATCGACAACGTGTTACATTTCCTCATAAGAAATTAAATCAAAAATAATGAAATTATATCAACAACATGTAATGTTTACACGTTAAAACTCAAATGCAAGATAAAAAAAGATTTATAAAACAAACAAACTATCCATTTATAATAGTAAATATATTTTCCCGTCTAGTATTTTAGACATGGGTAGTTTGGTATTTATAGTAGTGGTTTAGATTATTAAATAGATAGTTGATAGTTGATAAATAGATATAGTTGATGATTAGTAGTTTGATTAAATAGATAGTTGATAGTTGATAAATAGATAGTTGATGATTAGTACTTTGATTAAATAGACAGTAGATAGAATAAAAAAATAAAATGTAAAAAATAAAATGTGAAGAGAGATAGATAGAGAGAGAGAGTAGAAGTGGGAGAGCTAGAGAGAAAATAGAAAAAGATAAGAGTGAGAGATAAAAAAATGAGTTTTAAATTTGAGATAAAAAATTTAAAAAATGATGTAAGAAAGTGGAATCCACAAAAATAAAATATGAGATAATAATAAATTTCCAAATTTGTGTTCAACAATGAAAAGAATTAAAAGGGCAAATTGGTAATTTAAGCAACCCATTCTTTTCGATCGTTAATAAATTGTTAATTGAAGCATAGCAGCACAAAGAATTCCCAGCACAAAAATTTATTTTCCTTTTTTTCTGATCCCTTTAATTTTAATTTATTTTTTACAATTTTCTGATCCCTTTTCTCTCTTTTTCATCTATTTTCCTTTTTTTTTCTTCTTATGACTATCATCACGTGCATAGCAGCAGCAGCAATTAACAAATCAACCCACACACAAATCGCCTATCAAACGGCAACGTTAGTCTTCAACAACACGCAGTCACACCACTGATTCATAACTCAATCCGAACCCTTGAATCCAAAACCCTTATTCAAATTTCAAACTCCCTCCCGAAACCCTCGCTTCAAATTTCAAACACATCAAGATACTACCGTTAGATTCCCTCACACACCCTTTCACTTAAATCGTCAAAACCCCTCTCTCACTCACCCAAACACTTTCTTCACTTTCATTCTCCACTTTCTTTCTTTTCCTTCCCCCAAACTCCGACGACACAACCTCCGTGTCTTCCTCCGCTAACCACCACAATGGAGAAACGTCCACTCCAAACCAGCAACGCAACAAACGTTCCTTCAAAAACTATTGAACAAATGTACCAAAAGAAAACACAACTTGAACACATTCTTCTCCGTCCTGATACCTACGTCGGTTCGATTGAAAAACACACTCAAAATCTCTGGGTTTATGAAAACGACGAAATGGTTTACCGATCCATATCTTACGTTCCTGGACTCTACAAGATCTTCGATGAGATTCTCGTTAACGCTGCTGATAACAAACAGAGAGATCCTTCGATGGACTCTCTTAAGGTTACCATTGATCCTGAAGCGAACACTGTTTCCGTTTACAATAATGGAGATGGCGTTCCTGTGGAGATTCATCAAGAAGAGAAGGTTTATGTTCCTGAACTGATCTTTGGTCATCTTCTTACTAGTAGTAACTATGATGATAATGTTAAGAAGACTACTGGTGGTCGGAACGGTTACGGTGCGAAGCTTACGAACATCTTCTCTACTGAGTTTGTTATCGAGACTGCTGATGGTCGCCGCTTGAAGAAGTATAAACAGGTAGGGTTTCTTTGATTCTTGAAATATTTTCCCCAAATATGTGTTTCGAATTGGAATTTTGTTTATTTAGGGTTTTTTTAGGGTTTCCAATTTTGCTTTTAATAGGTATTTTGTTGATTTAGGATCATGCTAGGGTTTTCAATTTTGATTTAGGATCATGCTAGGGTTTTCAATTTTGATTTTGTTGCGGTGTTTGTTTGTAGCTGGTTTCATTTCTCTGCTAACATTGCAGTGTCTCATTTGGTTTTTAATTTTTGTGCTTTTAAACGATTCTGGATTTTTAATTCTGACTTTCAGATCCTATTGGGGTTTATACTTTTAACTTCAATGGAGATAAATTAATGTTAGTGCATGGTTTCATTTTGGTGCTAACAACTTAGAATCATTAGATTGTTCAATTTAGGCTTTTATTTGAATGGTTTTCGTTGCTTCAATGAAGGTATTCACAAACAACATGGGGAAGAAATCAGAGCCGGCGATTACAAAATGCAAAGCGAACGAGAACTGGACCAAGGTGACATTCAAGCCTGACTTGGAGAAGTTCAAAATGGCCTATCTTGAAGAAGATGTTGTCGCGTTGATGAAAAAGCGTGTGTTGGACATGGCTGGATGTCTTGGAAAGACTGTCAAGGTTGAACTTAATGGCCAGTTGCTTCGTATTAAGTCCTTTAAAGATTATGCTGATCTCTACATGAAATCTGCTGAGAAGTCCAGACCAGTGCCTTTACCAAGGTTTGCTTCCATAGATAGTTAGTTTAGGGAGTCAGTGACTGTTTTTTTATGGTTATGGTTATTTCCCTTTATTAATTGTTAATTTGTTAACTTGACTTGGTTTTGTTTGTAGGATCCATGCCAAAGTCGGTGATAGGTGGGAGATTTGCGTGAGTCTAAGTGATGGCCAGTTTCAGCAGGTGACTAGTGAACTTTTTAAGTGAAGTAACTTGGTGGCTCATTGTTGCTGTTAGTTTTGTTGTCTTATAAACCTTTGTTTTGTTCTTTTATTACCAGGTCAGCTTTGTTAATTCCATAGCTACAATCAAGGGTGGGACTCATGTTGATTATATCACGAATCAGATTGCTACCTCTGTGATGAATAAAGTAAACAAGAAGAAAAAGGATGCCAATGTCAAAGCTCACAATGTTAAGAATCATTTGTGGGTTTTTGTCAATGCTCTTATTGACAACCCTGCTTTTGATTCTCAAACTAAGGAGACTCTTACTACTAGACAAGCTAGTTTTGGTTCTAAATGTGATGTTCCAGAATCAATGCTTAAGGATGGTTAGTTGCATGTTGTTTATTATGTAATAATGTAATGTAATCAATTAACAATAACAATATGCCAATATGGTATTTTACATTCACATGTTGAAAATCTTTGCAGTTGCAAATTCTGGAATAGTGGACACCCTCCTATCATGGGCAGATTTTAAGCTAAGTAAAGATTTGAAGAAAACTGATGGAACTAAGACTCAGAGGATTCGTGGGATTGTAAAGCTAGAGGATGCCAATGATGCAGGTGGAAGGAACTCTGAGAAGTGTACCTTGATATTGACTGAAGGAGACTCTGCGAAGGCACTTGCTGTAAGTTGACTATACCAATACCAATAGAAAGAAGAGTGTATTTCAACTTATAGTGTCAACTTGTTTATTTTTCAAACCAACCTAAATTCTTTATTTTTTCTATATGAAGATGGCTGGTCTCTCTGTTGTGGGTCGAGACCATTATGGTGTGTTTCCATTGAGAGGCAAATTGCTCAATGTGCGGGAAGCTAGCAGTAAACAGATAATGGATAATGAAGAAATTCAAAATATTAAGAAGATTCTTGGCTTGCAGCAAAACAAGGAGTACACAAGCGTGAAGTCCTTGAGATATGGTCATTTGATGATAATGGCTGATCAGGTTAGAGTACATTACATAAAGATCATAGTTAAACTATGCTTTTGTCTTTTATATTCAACTTTAGCAAATCCTATAAGGCAAGAGCATGTGCTATGTATCGTTTTCTTATTCACCGAGATTATAATTGCTCTACTTAATGGGTGGTTCAGGATCATGATGGCTCCCACATCAAAGGGCTACTGATAAACTTCATCCATTCGTTCTGGCCATCATTGCTAAAAGTTCCAGAATTCATGATTGAATTCACCACTCCCATCATAAGGGTTAGTATGGTTGATGTTATATTTGGTAAAGAAGACACTAAGCTAGAAATAATGCTGTATTGAACCCGTGTATGCTTGTTTTTGTCTCTGCAGGCTTTTCATTCAAACGGCACAAAATTATCATTTTATTCCATTCCCCAATATGAATCGTGGAGAGAAAACTTGGGGAATAATGCAACTGGGTGGAAAATAAAATACTATAAGGTTTGTTGTTACTTTCATACAGAATACAGAATTCATCCTTTCAGTTGTATCTTATTTATTGTTTTTTATAGGGGTTGGGAACAAGTACTCCCCAAGAAGGGAGAGAGTACTTTCGAGATCTTGAGAAGCACAGAAAAGACTTCATTTGGGAAGATGAACTTGATGGAAATGCAATTGAGCTGGCATTCAGTAAGAAAAAAGCTGAAGATAGGAAGACCTGGATTCGTAATTTTGAGGTTTGATGTTTACCATTAGGGGAATTTCCTAGCAAAAGTTTACTCTTCTAAGTTATATTTGCTAACAAAAGTTTACCATTTGTTCCTGCAGCCTGGTACTTTTCGTGATCATGCAGACAAGCTTATAAACTACAAGGACTTCGTTAACAAAGAACTCATATTGTTCTCTAGGGCCGATCTACAGAGGTCTATTCCCTCGATGGTTGATGGCCTGAAGCCTGGTCAAAGGAAGATACTTTTCTGTTCCTTTAAGAAAAAGTTGTATAAAGAAATTAAAGTAGGTCAGTTTATTGGTTATGTATCTGAGCACTCTGCTTATCACCATGGTGAGCAAAGTTTAGCTAGCACAATTATTGGAATGGCACAGGACTTTGTGGGCAGCAACAACATCAATCTCCTCAAACCAAACGGTCAATTTGGTACTCGTAACTTGGTGAGTTGAACATGTATTATATTTTGTTGTAATAGTCGCTACCTTTCATTTTGAAATTTATATTTATTGGGTGATTTTCTCTTCTAGGGAGGTAAAGACCATGCAAGTTCTAGATACATCTACACTGAACTAAATCCTATTACTCGGTGCCTATTCCATGAAAATGATGACAAGCTTCTTGAATACCTGAATGAGGATGGGAGATCAATTGAACCAAACTGGTAATTTGTTTTTTCCTGTCTTTCTAAAGGCTACTTAATTAAGTTTATGGATTAGTAATTAGTGTCTAGTAACAACCAAGGAACACCATATACTTAGAACTTATTCAAATTTTGCATGTCCATATAGGTACATTCCTATTATACCTTTAGTTCTTGTCAATGGTAGTGAGGGGATCGGGACAGGCTGGAGTTCTTATATTCCCAATTATAATCCACGGGAAATTATTGCCAATGTGAAGCATTTGTTGAATGGTGAGAAAATGGTGCCAATGGATCCATGGTACAGAGGATTTAGAGGAACAATTGAGAAAAGTGCCAAGGAAGGTGGGTATATAGTCAATGGTACTGTGGCGGAAATAGATGAACAGACTTTTAGAATTACAGAGTTGCCTATCCGGAAATGGACTCAAGATTATAAGCAGTTTCTTGAATCCATAACTGACGGGTCACCTAATGTCAAGGATCCTCTCATTGAGGTAAAATGTCCTTAACAGCTTCACCATATACTCAATGGGTTAATAGGTGTCCTTTTCTCACTTGATTACTTTCTTTATGCAGGACTTCAGGCAAAATGGGGATGATGCAATTGTGGACATAGAAATCAGGATGAAGGCAGACAAAATAGCTATGATCATGCAAGAAGGACTACTTAAGAAATTTAAATTGACCACCACCATTAGCACAAGCAACATGCATCTTTTTGATGCAGAGGGGAAAATTAAAAAATTTGACAGTCCAGAACAAAGTAAAACCTTCATTTTCCAGATTTATTTTGAAGAACACTAATATCACCTAGTGTGTTTTACATACTCATTATTTTGTATCATTTCTTGTGCAGTTCTGGAAGAGTTCTTTCCTCTACGGCTGGAGTATTATGAGAAGAGAAAGGTGAATTATTGTTGCAATGAGCCATATACATCGATCTTTATTTTCTGGACCTATTGGTTTGAACTGAATTTGAATTTTTGTATGCATGCAGGCATATATACTGGCCAACCTTGAACGACTTTTGTTGATATTGGACAACAAAGTCAGGTTCATATTAGGGGTTGTGAATGGAGAAATTATTGTGAGCAACCGTAAAAAAGCTGATTTGTTGATGGAGCTGAAGCGGAAAGGTTTTACTCCCATGCCAAGGAAAGGTAAATCTGCAGAACCACAAGTTGCTGGGGCAAATGATGACAATTCAGAAGTGCAGGAAGACAACAACGACGAAGAACAGGAAGCTGGTCCTCAAAATGAGGCAACATGGGGTGACTACGAGTATCTGTTATCCTTGCCTATTGGAACTTTGACCATCGAAAGTGTTCAGAAGCTGCTAGCTGAAAAGCTTGAAAAGGAAAAAGAGTTTGATATATTAAAGGCAACACCCACAACTTCTCTGTGGATGACCGATCTTGATGAGCTTGAAAAGAAACTAGATGTAGGAGACAATTACTTCAATTTTTAACTTAGGGCTATATGTTTTATCTCTTAATTATTCTTTTCTGCGGGTTTCAGGAGATAGACAGTAAAGAGGCAGAGGAAGAAAGAAAGAGATCAAGCCAAGCAGGTAAAAAAACAGCCGGTGGTTTGGCTACAAAAGGGGCAAAGAAGCCACCACAGCCTCGAAAGAATACTAAAAAGACCAAAAATGTTGAGCCTGAGAATGACAATACTTCAATGGAAGTTGGTAAGACAGAGCTGTTAATACTATTATTATTTAATGTGATATAATTCATATGCATCATGTGTAATTTGATCATTTTTCTTTATTGCAACATCAGAGAATGTAGTTCAAGTCACTAAACCAAAAGGCAAAGCAGGTTCTAAGAAAACTCAGAAGGTATGCCAATTGCCAAATTCCTAAAATTGCATGTTTTCTAACCAACTATGTTGAGCACTTACACTCTCATATGCCTACTATCAGGATTCTGCTGATGATGATATTCTTTCTCTTCAAGAACGCCTAGCTGCTTATAACTTTGAATCATCTAGTGAAAATACAGGAGGTACATGTTTTGGGCTGTAGCAGTTAAAATCTGTTCTGAATCTTTCATTTCCTATGTGATGATAGTGCTTAACTTTGTATTTGCTTTCCACAGCCATGGAAACTGAGGAGCCTCCTCTGCCTGCTGGGAAGAAACAGAATAACAGAAAGGGTGGTGCAAAGAAGAAGACTACCGTAGTGTTGGATACTGATAGTGAAAATGAAGTCAATGATGTTGATGATGATGATGACTTCGAAGTGGTGCAGCAGCCTGACCCAGAAGCTGGGAAAAAGAAGGGAGGGAGAAAGCCTGCTGCTAAGAAGGCGCCTGCAGCCAAGGCACCTGCTGCCACTAAGAAGAGAAATGTAGGCACCAAACAAACATTGGGTCAAAAGTTATTAACTGATATGTTGCAGCCAGCGGAAGGTACAGGGACATCACCAGAGAAGAAAGTGAGGAAGATGAGGGAATCTCCATTTAACAAGAAAAGTGGTTCTATTCTGGGCAGGGCTGCTAACAAGGATAAAAGTCCAAGTCAAGACTTGTCTTCGGGTTCTGGTTCTGCTACTAACTCTCCTCTTAACTTTGAGGAAGAGGTGGTGGAGGTTGCACCTCCACCTGCAAGGGCTAGGCCTCAGAGGGCCAATCGTACAAAAACCAAATATATAGTGAGTGAATCAGAAGAGAGTGACCATGATGATTCTGATGACAATGTAGAAGAATTCTCTGATTTTGAAGAAGATGAAGACTAGACTATTGCTTCTATTGTAAGACTTGACTATGGGTTCAATTGTATCTCTTTGTAGGTGACATCAAATAACAACTCTTTGGGGGATTTACTTTGTTGAAATTTGATCTGTTTCTCGTGGATTTTCTGTTAATTTGATGTTTCTGAACTTGATGTTAATATGAATGAATCAGATTTGATGTTTCTGATTCTGAACTTGATGAATCAGATTTTCTGTTCTCCAATATGATGTTTCTGATTCTGAAATTTGATGTTTATACTTTATATTTCCTTCCAGTAGGCTGGTGCAATCCCAAAAGTCCAAATTCTTTTCTTTTTTTTTTTTAAATAAAAATCTATGAATATTGTTAAAAATTAAATCAAGGCAACTAAGAAAATTTGAGAAGCACTAGAAGAGTTGAGAAGTGTTGCATATACAATACTAGGAGAAAATTTGATAAGGAAGTTTGTGATTGGACCCAAATGAAATTGCAGGCACCGCCAACAAGATGTGCAGCAGCAACGTTTTACTAGTTGGTTAATCATTACGTTTTTACTTGCTTAATTATTATGAATGCAAATGAAATTTGTGATTGGACCCAAATGAAATTGCAAGCTTTTTATAACGGCTTGAATCATATATAATTCATAATTCAAAGTTAATATCACATTCCTACTTCCCCATTTGGCTCCGATACCAAGAGAAGTAGGTAGTCACTTCCGTAATTCATGCAAACAGAATTGAATTAGGATATTTCAATTTGTGAATGAAATAGTAGAACAATAGTCTCTGTTTTGGTGTGAAATTATATCTTCCACGCCTCTTTCATATCAAATATATACGTTTAAATTATAAATTATTCACAAAGCAAGGCAAATCTATTAATTTAGAAGATTTTTGATGCATGCTATTTGAATGAGTGAACTTGTAGAAAATAACGTGATACAAATTTTACGTTTAAAGCTATTTTCTTTCCTTTATTGTAATGTAAATATATTTTCTCTCCTTTCTTTTTCCACTTTTTTCCTTTTCTTCTTCCTCAGCGCTGATTCAAAACTAGAGAGAGAAGAAATTATGTGGGAACAGAAATTGATGTCACGTGACTCACTTAGAGTTAGTGTTTAATCTCAACTATACATTTTAATCTAAAGAACCCTTTGATTCTCACTTAAGGCAACATGGCTATTTACTATTTCTTTGAGAAATATTATTTTAACCCCAATTTTAGGACAATTTACTTTTGTGGAGTTGTTATTCTCTTTTTGTGTTTTAAAATAAAGGCCAATAAAATGAGTTACAATTCATAAGTTTTTACTCAAAAATTAAACAAGAACACTATAAGGATATATTGAACACAAAGTCTTTGAATGACATCATATTTCTAGAGGCTTTGCATGGATTGTATTTAGTCGCAATTTCCCTTTATACTTTGTTTTTCATTATACTTCAACAAACATGATTATATTTTTTTAGTCGGCTTAAACGAAATATAAAATAAACACCACATAAATTATCAAACATACACACCTAAGTTTGAATCTAAGAGGGGCGTCTCCATTTTGCCGAAATTGCCAATACAACCGGCAGTAGGATATGTGTATATTTGGATCTAAAGTACCCATCATTTAAGTAGCCGTGTACAAGTAAATTCTTTAACTTTTCACTACAATGTTCCTCATCTTAAATTCTTTGTTTATCTATATATGCATATTTTACAAAAAAAAACTGATAAGATATATGAAGACTTGTATAACATTTAAAATGACATTGTATACATGTGTAAGGCACGAGTCAAATACACATCATAGTGTAAATTTTACTATTAATGAATATCACCATCGGTTATTACTTTTATCTAGCTTAGACTATTAAATAGATTACAAGAGATATTATTATTATTATTATTATTATTATTATTATTATTATTATTATTATTATTATTATGAATGAACAATTTACTATAAATAAAATGTTAAAATATCTGCAAACATAGAATTTACAATGTTAATATACTTTACGTAGCACGTACCGTACTAGAGATATATTATTATAAATGTGGATAAAATGTTTACAAGAAAACATATTTTTTTTATTTAGGGACATGATGAAATTACTTTATGAGTTACTCGATGTTGAACTTTTATGTTATATATATATATATATATATATATATATATATATATATATATATATATATATATATTGAATTTTAAGATCTGAAGATTGATCATTGTCATATTAATTATATTAATGATCAAACACCAATGACTTTCATGTAGTTGAGAGAAGACACAATCAATACCATATATATTGAATTTTACATTATTTAGGCTATTTGTGTATAAATACCATAATAAATAAATGTTGGATCTCAATATTTCGAGGAATTAGTCTTTGTACGAGTTGTGCACAGGGGATATCTTGCTTTTACAAAACAAAAATTAGCATTTTTTCTGAAGAAATAATCATAACAAATCATATAACTACTTACAAGTATTGTTGTATACGAATGCATCACACAGCTCAAACACACTAATGTATATTTTACTATTTTACATATAATAAATATTACATGAGTTTTTCTATACACATATTGTGTATAGATTTTTACAACCACCACCAATCACAATACATGAAGTGGTTGGTTACCAATTGACTAATTGGTGTTTACCAATTGACCAATTTCATTTTGATGATGTGTCAGTCTCTAATTCGTATATAGTGTAAAACAACGTATACACATATTGTGTATATAAATTAAATCCATATTACATTTTTCTTATGTAACTTTTATTAATTTTTCTGAAAACATAATTTAATTTCTTTTTTTAACCGTGCATCCGCACAGGTGACACTGTATTTGTTATAATTTTCTATAAACTTGTAAATACTTTGAAAATCGTCAAATTTAATAAAAGAAAAATGAAATACTCGATTAAAAGACTATATTTCAACTTACTTAAAAAACTCGTGTTGCAAAAAGTTTAAAAAAAGTCAATATCTTCTAATCTTAATTAATGATGGAGTAAAAAAAATGAGATCCAATATAAGATACGCACCCTGTTGCCGCTCCCCGTTGTCGCTCTCCGTTGCCTCCCTCGCTGCCGATCTCGTTACAGTCTCTAGTTGACGCTCATGTTGTCTCTCCCGTGGCAGCTCCTGTTGCCGGTCTCCTTTGCTGATCTGGTTGATAGTCTCTCGTTGCCACTCCTATGGCCACTCCTGTTGTTAGTCTCTCGTTGCCGCTCCTGTTGCCGCTTCCGTTGTCATTCTCTGGTTACCACTTATTTATATTTTTTATTCTAGATCATTTAATATTAATTTAATAATTTTAGTTTAATTATTAAATTATGTAAGATAAGATATCCCACTAATAAGAGGAGACATAAATGGAATGCATCTGTGTCCCCCAACTTCCCTTGTTGTAGACGTGCAGAGGAATTTCTTATTCACGTGTTACGATACTGCGTGTTTACAACCCAAATTTGGCTAAGATTGATCCCTTCAAATCGGATGGGTATTTCCTTTTCTCAAGATGGCAAGGGCTGGATTTTCCATAATGTAAAAGACAACTCTTGTGGGATTTATGATATCCCCCTAGAACACCATATTTATGACAACAAGTTGGTCTCTATGGAAGTGGAGAAACCAATCCATTTTTGAAGAAGGGTTCACAAGACCTTCCAACCTCGTGTACCCTATTTTCAATATGTCAAAGGATATTGATGCGTCCCTCAAGCTGACTGCAAATTGAACGAGACAAGATGTTCATCAAGTGCACATCTCGTGGAGGTCCCTAGATCACAATTGCACGAAACTCAACCGTGACGATGCTTGTAAGACTCACACCGATCTAGCCGGGTGTGGTGGTCTCCTCCTTGATGCTAATGGGCAGTGGATAGCGGGTTATTCGTGAAAGCTAGGCAAGTGTGATGCTTTACAGGCGAAGATGTGGGAATGCTAGAGGGACTCCGACTTGCTTGGCAAAAAGGTACTACTAGACTTATTGTTGAAAGTGACTCCAAGATAGTGGTGGACATGGTTAACTCGAAGAGATGCCGCAGATATTAACTCACATACCCTCATTAGGCGAATCCATAGAGCTCTCTAGCAGAATTGGGAAGTGCATGTGGCCCATGTGTGGTGAGAGGGAAACCGGTGTGTGGATTGGCTTGTGGTTGCGGGTAACTGCCTACAACTTAGCTCCTATGAGGTTCAAGTGCTGCAACACCCGCCTAGAGATCTTCAACAAATTCTATTTGATGACTATTGTGGGACTTCTTTGCCCAAAACTGTTGGTTTAGTTAGTTAGCTCTGCTTTTTATTTTTTCGTTGGGCCTCGACCCTCTTATGTACCAAAGAAAAAAAGATATGTACCCCCGTGTTGCAGCTCGCATTGCAGCTCTCCTTACTGATCTCGTTGCCAGTCTCTCGATACCTCTTCCATTTTCCGCTTCCGTTTTCAGTCTCTAGTTGCCGCTCCCGTTGCCACTTGTTGATTTGTTAATTTTCTAATCTTTTTTTTCTCTTTTTCATCTATTTTGCTTTTTTTATTACTCTATTTTCCTTTTTCTGATCCCTTTTCTCTGTTTTCCTTTTTTGGGCTGTAGTAGTCAAATGTGTTCTGAATCTTTCAATTCCTTTGTGATGATAGTGCTTAAGTTTGTATTTGCTTCATCTAGTGAAAAAACAGGAGCTACATGTTTTTTGGGCTGTAGTAGTTTAATGTGTTCTGAATCTTTCAATTCCTTTGTCATGATAGTGCTTATGATATTTTTTCTTTATTGCATTGAAGTCACTAAACCAAAAGGCAGAGCAGGGGGCTAGGCCTCAGAGGGCCAATCATACCAAATATAAGTTTTTACTTGCTTTAAGTGTATGCTTTAAGTTTTTACTTGCTTTAAGTGAATGAAATATTAGAACAATACCCTCTGTTTCAGTGTCTGTAATTTTATCTTCCATGCCTCTTTGATATCAAATATATACATTTAAATCATAAATTATTCACTAAGGCACATCTATTAATTTAGAAGATTTTTTATGCATGCTATTTGAATGAGTGGACTTGTAGAAAATAATGTGATATAAATCTCACGTTTAAAGCTATTCTCTTTCCTTTATTGTAATGTAAATATATTTTCTCTCTCTCTCTCTTTGAATGGATGGTGGAGATTTTAATGGACTCTCATGTCGCATGAGATGATCCATTCTCAGACTTGTAATTATGTCCTATCTTATCTTATTCTTATTCTTATTATTTATATATATATATATATATATATATATATATATATATATATATATATATATATATATATATATAAATAATTGTAGATGTGATATGAGGCTGGAAGGCTATTTACTATTTCTTTGAGAAATGTTATTTGAACACCAATTTTAGGACACTTATATTTTTGTTTACAATTCATAATTTTTTATTCAAAAAGTAAACAAGAACACTATAAAGATAGGAAAACACACGAGCCAACTGAACACATTATAAAAAATATATTGAACACAAAGTCTTTGAATGACATCATATTTCAAGAAGCTTTGCATGGATTGTATTTAGTCACAATTGCCCAAAGAGTAATATAAACACCTTTGTGACTAAATAATTATTTTTGCATTCTTTTGCATAAATGAATATATTTTTTTAACCGGCTTAGATGAAATGTAATATCAACACCACATACACACCTAGGTTCGAATCTAAGAGCGGGTGTCTCCATTTTGCAGAAATTGTCAATACAACCAACAGTGGGTACGTGTATATTTGGATCTAAATTACCCATCATTTACACTTTTCTGAATTATTACTTGTATGTATAATACATCACACCACAAACTGACTCTAGCAAGTTTCTATATCCCTTGTTGCTACGTACAATTGATGTCTATCTACTTCCTAAACTACCTAACAATCTAAGATTAATATTTATATGACATGACAGAGAAATCTTCATCTAATCCATCAATTTCTCCTTTAAGTCTATGTTGTTGAATAATCAAAACAGAAACAGTAATTGAGAAATCTGGTCCTGAAAGAACATCACCTATTGGTCCAAGCTCAGGACACTGTTGCCAATCGTTCATTCCCCTTGTCAATATAGAATTAACTCCTCCTTCTCTTCCTACTATCACCAAAGAATATTGTCCCTCAAATGATTTTAGAATAGAAAATGTTTCTGCAGCATTTGCAAGGTGTTTCTCCATATATGAAATTCTTCCTCCAATTACATGCTTCTCATAGAACATTGCAAAACATTCATCATCTAATTGCATATCTTTTTCTTGTTCTGGAAGAATGATTCTGTATCCAACTAATCTTGAGGATTCTGCATTGGTATCTACTAGGAATCTTATAACAGTTAGTTTTACTCCTGGATGTCGCGCTACGCGTCCGACGTAGGCAAGTGCTTCTCTATCATCTTTTCCACCAATGAATATTACTGCCACATTTATTGTTACTTCACATCTTGATATACCTTCAAATGTTCCTAGGCCTCTGTCCACTAGAATCCCAACTGAACAAGGAGCACTTCTTAATACCTGTTCAAAACATTGTCAATTCAATTTCAAACATCATTTTGAGTGGGACTTTGGCCTATTTGAATAAATAACTTAATACATTTATAGTATAAATTGAATGCAGATCATCTATAGCGGACTGTAAGGTGCAGCCGACTGCAAAGCCGTTAGACGTAGAGAGAAAATTTCTCTCTAGATCTAACGGCTCTACAGTTGGCTGCACCGTGCAACTGTTGTAGAGAATCCATACACGTAGAAAATAGAAACCAATGTTTTTAAACCGGGCCGAAGATGGAATCGGTGACAACTTTAGATATTGGTTCATCAAGTTCAAAATAAATTAATAAGAAGTACCTATATTTTGTAGCAAAAGTAAAAAGCAAATAAAACTATTCAACCAGTTCATTTACCAGTTCAAAGCAATTCGGGTGGGGTTCAATCCGGTTAAACTCGGTTTTAGTCGATTGAACTAGACTGCGGTCTAATCTAGTCTAGTTCTCACAACACTGGTATAAAGGCTTATCCTATAAGTGCTTGTGTTCTATTTCTATAATATAAAGAAAAAATAAAACAAACGGCTTTTCCACAAGCTATAAGTTGTTTTCATAAGTTATCCAAAAAAGCTAATAGAAGTAAGCTGAAAACAGTTTATGGACATGCTATAAGTCGATTCCATAAGATCAGTTTCACAAGTGCTTATGACAATAGATAAATCCAAATAAGCCAATTTGATACCTTTCGGTTGACATATCGAAAGCCTTGATTACCACCATCCAATGTTCCATCCTGACGCTGGATCCTATGGAATGGTAGTATGATGAGGGCAACCATCAAGTCCTCAGCCAAAAAACAAATATCTTGAGGCATGTTATTGATAGTTGAAAGTGCCATAGTTCTTTTAAGTGTAATACCTTCTTCACCATTATCTAACACATAGTTTTGAAATGAGTTGGTTACTTTTTCTCTCATCTCCATCACTTTCTTGTCTTTCACACTAGTTGTATGCACCCCTTCATCTCTCTCTATTGTAGCTGATATTTCTTCAGTTAGTTCAATCATGTCTGTTACATATACTAGAATACCTGGATCAGCTGACCCTTTTGAAATCTCCATGAAATTTATTGAAGAAGGAATATTTTCTGTCCCATGAACACACAAAAGTAGCCTTAGCTCAGTTGATGGATCTAGTGATTGAAGAGCTAATCTATGAGTTGGTGCTCTTTTCTTTGCACGTTTAATGATTTGTGACACAACTATTGGTGTATATAAAACTGTGATAAATATTGCAATTATTATCCCAATGACTGTTGAAGGTGTTGTTACAGTACCACAATTCATCTGGTCAAAATACAAGAACAACATATTAATGATTAATTATGTTGTAGAATTGATTAGTAGCAGAAGTAGTCGGTGAAATTAACATTATGAAATCTAAAAAAATATATACAAATTCAATTAATACTATTTTAAATTAAAAAATTAATTTGAGGCCTAAAGTGAGAACTTCACTTGTAGATAGAAATGAAAATTTTGGACCAGTCCAACGGGTTGACCCGATAGCCTAGTGTTCAGGATTGGGCTGGGCTGGCTAAATCAACGCCCAGAAAAGAACCAAGCCGTTTTGGCGCAGCCCTGTTGGCCACCGGCCAAGTCGGACCCACTTTTTGTACTTTTTTTGTGGTTTCTTTTGTTAAAAGTTGGATTGGGGTAGGCTAGCCCAATTTTACATTTTGGCCCAATGGGACAGGCCAAGTCTGGCTGGGCGACCTAGTTTGATAGTTCTACTTGTAGACCCTGAGCCTAGAGCTGTCAAACTGGGTAGCCCGGTCCACTGGGTGAAAACATAAAAGCGGGATGGTCTGGGTCAGCCCAGTTGTCTACTGGTTTGTATTTTTTGTAGCCTAGCCCAACTCAGCCCAAAACACTGGGCCAATAGCCCGGTCCACTACAATTTTTAACAAAGGAAACCATAAAAAGTTCCAAAAACATAAAATGGCGAGCCCAACTTGGCCCATGGGCTAACTGGGCTGGGCCAAAACGTCCTAGTTCTTTTCTGGGCCTCTATGTAGTGAGCCTATCTCAGACCAAAACACTGAACCATTGAGCTGCCCATTGGGAGAAAAAAACACCTCAACTTAACCTGCCTTGTGTTATATGACAGTTACATGACATCAACAACAATTAAATTAATTTTTATGGTAGTCTTGATTATATAGTAGAAGAAAAAGATAGGCATAAAGATTTACCACTTTGATAGCCAAGTAGATATGTAGATGACCTTTAGTAGTTAGAAGCAATCCAATTGCAACTGATTCTGGCCAATGAAATCCCAACATTTTGCCAGAAATAAGTGTGCCAATAACTTTTCCCATTATTGACAGTGTCAAAAGTAAAAATATTCTTAACCATGTGATTAGAAAACCTGGCTCAAGCTTCCTCAGATCAGCTTCATACCCCATCCACAAGAAAAATATTGGAAAAAATATAGTATTCAACAAATAATTGATTTTGGTAATAACCCATTTGGAAACTCTACCCTCTCTTGGAAAACAAACTCCAACTAAAAAAGCACTTAAAATTGCTCTATATCCATTCAAAGTAGAAAAAGCACACATTAATACCACAAATGCAATTGATAGTACTAAATGTGGACCTTTCATTGGTTTCCCATCAGGATTTTCATTATCAACCCAACTCATAAAAAATGGTGCAATCGTTGCTGTGAATATTATTTGTCCCAAAATTGAAAGTGCCATTTGAATAATAAACTTAGGTTCAACCCTTTTTGTGGCAAAATCAGGACAAATTTCAGCTAGTGGAATAAGAATGTAACCAATTGAAACAATCAAAGAACAAACAAAATCTGTGTGCACTCCTGCTGCAATCACAAGTTTTCCAATATCTGATTTTCCAATTTTGAGTTGTGTTATTAAACGTGTTAGAAGTGGTGAATCTGTACTAGCTATAAGAATTGAAAATGCAAAGCAGAATTCTAATAATCTAGGTAGGTTTGGGAAGTATCTAAATATTGGAGTGAAAAATATTGCTAAGATGAAGGTTGATAGAATTCCTGGATATGCAACTTTGGCATGTCTAGTTGGTTTTTCCAATAGTACATATGGATCCATTTCTACTCCAAGTGCAAACATGTAACACACCATACCAAAATCAATTATAAATCCAAATGTCTTGTTGAATTTCTCATATAGATTATGTACATATCTTATGTTTCCCACAAGTAGTCCTACCTGCATGGGAAATCATATTCATAAGAAAGCATATTTTTTGTCGGCTTATGTGAAATGATAAATAAACACTACATAATATCACATGATCACACTCGGATTCGAACTTAGGAGTTGGCATCTTCATATTGCTGAATTTGCCAAAGCAACAAGCATTTGGGAACTTGATACCTGTTTACTTTGAAAAAATGTTTATCTTTTTCATTTCGAATTGCGAAAATATCATTTGTTTTTACTGTGTTTATTGTTTTTAAAAAATTTGTACGGAAACGATGAAAACAACTTTTTTAACAAAGTAAAAACAAGGAACTATTTTACAGTTAAAAGTGACAAATAAACATTACACACTATCACACGATCACACCAGAGTTCGAATCTGAGAGTTGATGTTCCCATTATACTGAAATCACCAAAACAACCAACATTGAGAACTCGGAACCTGTTTACTTTGAATTTTTTTTTCATTTTGAATTGCAAAAATATAGCTTGTTTTTATTTTGTTCCTTGTTTTAAAAAATTTGTACAAACAATCAAAACAACTTTGCTAACAAAGTAAAAACCAGAAACTATTTTGCAATTAAAAGTGAATAAACAACATTACACGGACTGTCACACGATCACACTCAGATTCGAACCCGGGAATTGATGTCTCCATGTCGAATTGCAAAAATATCAGTTGTTTTTACTTTGTTTATTTTTTTAAACAATTTTGTGTGGAAACGATGAAAACAACTTTGCTAACAAAGTAAAAACAAGGAATTATTTTGCAATTAAAAATGAAAATAGAAAGTGTTTTCTGATTCTGAAAATAAACATCATATGAATAATGTCTAATAAAAAAATTGAAGAGAGAGAAACTTACAATTATGTGAGAAGTAATACGAGGTTGTGAATAAGGCTTTAGAAGAAAATGCAAACCATTGCACATAATCACCATTGCCATAAACAAAGCAAAGTTTACACCTACTTCCTTAATGAGGCTAGTTAACTTCTCCCCACATACCGCCACTGGTGCAAGTTGAAATCCAAATTGTACCATATTGACAAACTTAAAAGGTTAATAACTAATAATGTTTAGATATCTTTCTTTCTTTCTTTCTTTTTGTTTTTTCTCCCTTTTGATTAACTTGTTTCTTTTCCTCTTCTTCTTTGCAGTCTCAATCGCACCAAGGACAACATTTTTCTTCCTCATTTTTGTTTAGCTAATGAATAATTGTCAACAAAGGATTTTTGAGACAGCCAGTGGCTGTGATTCATAATAGCTTTGTTTCAGGAGATAATAGAGGATTTGGAGAATGTGTGAGGAAACTAATAAACCGAAAAATATGGATAAAGCACAAATGCTATGTTTCATCTCTATCACTAATTATTGGTCAAAAAAAAAATCTCTATCACTAATTCACTACATTCTTTTTTTTTTTGGTAATAATTCACTATATTCTTTTTTGACAATAATTCACTACATTCTTTTTTTTTGGACAGTCCTTTAAACGATTTTTTTTATTGTAAAAAAACAATTTTTTTTGGATCACTCCTTTATTTTGAAAAATATTTTATATGTTATAAACTTATTAATTCATACAATCATTCAAGAAGAGATATATGTCCCTTCAATGGCATATCTAGGACCCTGGACCAGGGTAGTCAAACGATTTAATTTAACAATTATTATATATTATCGTGTAGAATTTTTTTTACAACGTCAGTCAATCACGAAACAACACATAATAAAAAATATTTGACTTTATCTCACCTACCTTAATTTTTTTTACAACAATGGTGTATACCAATTAAACAAATTTTTCTCTTCTAATTTGGTAATCTTGGTCTTTGTGTAACACCTTGATTTTCGTGTGTGGTGGTTCTTTTAATATGTTCTTTTTTTATGAATTATTTTTGAAATTATAAGATTAAATTATTTTAATCTATTGTGTGTTTGAACTACTACAATATGTTGAAATATTATTTTGTTTTATTTTTATACTACATTGGTAATATATTCTTGTTATTGTTTAATTGTTTTATATATAGAATATTTGTATATAAATTCTTATTATTTTAGTTGATTATTTTTTTTAAAAAAATATGAGTATTAGAGATATTATCTATTTTGAAAAGTATTTTGGGTTATTGAAGAATTAAAATAGTATGTATTTAAAAATGGACTTTAAGAGTAGACAAAAACTAATTTGAGAGGATGTTTACTTGCATACACCCCTCCTTTTACTTTCTGCACCCCTGTCACTAACCCAATTTCTTCAGCTATGCGCACCAAGCCCACACCACCAGCTCACTAGACCCGCAAGTCTGGTTCCTCTTCTCCTCTCTGCGTTGCAACACACAAAATACCTAGTTCTTCTATTCTTCAACCTCACTAACTTGTGACAAAGACAATCCACCATGGCAGCAACCTCCAAGCTTCACCAAACAGCCACGAAACCGCGAGCTCTCTCTCTCTGCCTAAGATAGTGCTGCTTTTTTGGTAAAAAAACGACTGTAGCACAAAAGAAAAATTATTTACCAAAATAACATCATTTTTAGATTATTTACCAAACTAGAACACATCCAAATTTTAGGCTAGAAGTCATCCCCACAGGCCACGACTTCTGAACTGCATTTTGCAATTTTTTTTGCTTTTCTAGTTCAGAAGTCGCCCAGGGAGACTTCTGAACTGTGTTTTTTAATTTTTCTTTTTCTTTATATTAATTTAAATTAAGTTATATTAATTAATTTAATTAATTTAGAAAATTAATATTTATAATTCTAAGTTACTAAAATAATTAAGGGAAAAAAATTACAACACATTAATTTATTTAAATGACTTATCAGATAATTACAACAGTTGTACAAATAAATTAAAAACAAAACAAAGCAAAAAAATAACGTTGTAGATGATGGCCAGTTCCACATGGTGGTGGTCCGCGATTACGGCGTGGACGCTGTTGTGCTGCTAGTATTTCTTCTTTAGCCGGGGCAGGGGCAGTTGGTTGTTCGTATTGGTGAAATGATGAGCAACTAGTACCGTCATGCTCCTGAAGGCTACGAAGATATGCAACTGATTCTGGCGTACCAGGGTGGACACCAAACAGACTATAGAACATATCATCATCGCTGCCAGCAGTAGAATGCCGATAGGTATCTTGAAATGGAGTATGTTCTACAGACTGGTTGAACAGCTGATAATCCTGATAGGTTGGCGTGAAGGAGATAGAGTGGCGATGAGGCACAGTCTGTTGGCTTTCCTCTAAGGTTGGGGGAACTTGGGCTGCATGTTGAGTTTGTGGCCAACGTCGACTACGGTTACGGTTATGACGTTCGGTTTGAGTGGTTGGCATTGATGGTTACGGTTACGACGTTCGGTTTGACTACGGTTACGATTACGACGTTCGGTTATAGTGAATAGTGCACAGTGCACAGTGATTAGTGAATAGTGCACAACGCACAGTGCACAGTGCACCGACAGTTTCAGCATCCCAGATTGTACCGACAGTTTCAACGACCCAGATTGTGTTTTTTTAGTGTTTTTTACGATTTTAATAGATGTCTAATTTAAATCCGTATCTAATATTTCATAACTCAAAACGGTAGTTTTATACCTCTTCTACACAGTAGTTATTTTTTTGAATAAAAAAATAGATATATATGATTAAAAGTGGTCACAACATAGTAAAAAACTAATTTTTTACACTACAAAACAAACGGTTTTTTTCAATGGCCTTGATGTTGCAGGCACTTTTGAACGCACGAGATCTTGCCTACGACACTTTTAAATACATTAATGTGTTCAAATATTTTTTTTCACCAAAATATTTATAATTAATTTAGAATTATAAATATTAATTTTCTAAATTAATTAAATTAATTAATATAACTTAATTTAATTAGAAAAGCAAAAAAGATTTGCAAAATGCAGTTCAGAAGTCGTGGCCTGTGGGGGCGACTTCTAGCCTAAAACTTGAAAGTGTTCTAGTTTAGTAAATTATCTAAAAAAGGCGTTATTTTGGCAAATAGTTTTTTTTGCTACGGTCGTTTTTTTGCCGCGTTTTCTTCTACAACCCACACATGTTTGTGTGCTTTTTTTTATTTTGAATGCACTCCTTTTGGTCAGTTTTACTCCTTTTTTTGCTTTCATTTATCCAAGTTTAATTTAATAATGTAAAAGAGAAACTGATGCTAAATGTGTATCGTTTGGTTGCCGTGAAAAGAATAAAATTGTATGCATCCCTTGGCCATTAATTATAAGATGTGTTTATTTGTATTGCTTGCATAGTTGAGGTAACATAATATTAATAATAAAATAGAAAGAACGATTCTATGATTGCTTGCGAGGCTATTTGAAGTACTTACGGAAGGGAAAACAACTTTAGGAGCATATATATTTGTTTTTGTTTAAGAGCATATTTATTTGTTTTTGCTCCTAAAGTTGTTTAACAAGTTATTTAACAAGTAGAATGTATATATGAATATGAGCTTTATTGAAATTCTATATTTATTAAAAGTTATTTAACAAGTAGAATGTATATATGAATATGAGCTTTATTGAAATTCTATATTTAATTAATATGTATAATATTAATTACACAAGTACCTAGATATAAATATAACTATGGTTTTAAATAATTGTATATTTTAGCTTCAAAGCAATTTAAAGTTTATCTTAGTTTGAATTACAAATATTTCAGTATATCTTTTTCAAATGGTTTTTAGGGGTAGTTCTAGGCACTACTACAATTTAGGCTTTTACAATTTAGAAACATATAAGCACTACTCTTGCATTAAATCGTATTCAAGTAATTGCTCACCAATCCAACCGATCTGTAGCACAAACGACAACCATCACGAACCTTGACATTTGTCTCGAAACCCCATCACACCGTCTATTCTGCTCTAAGCATGTTCTCTTCAGATCTAACTCTCGGTCTTACAAACCAGGTGAAGAACGAAGCTGGTAAAGAGAGTAGAGCGATAGCCGGACACAGCGATGAAGGTCTATATCACGATGAATAACAAAGATGAAATCAAAAACAAAAGCGAAATTGTAATCGAAGATTAAAACAAGAACGAAAACGCGATAAGATGAAGGCTTACCTCTACAACGGAAAGATGAAGGTGCCATCAGAGATTGAACGGTGCCTTCGTTACGGGCGAAGAAGAAGGCTTAGTCGCGCAAGGGTTTTCCCTACGCGAATAGAGGGAAAAACCAATGTGACGGGAAACTTGGAATTATAGGGAAATTGAAAAATCTCATAAATCATAAATGGAACTTACTTGAAGAGGCGGCGATGCGAGAAATCGGAACAGCGACGGCATGGACGACGCAGAGAGAACGGCGTGGACGCGAGAGATCGGGACAGTGACTGCGTGGAAGACGCAGAGAGAACGGCGTGGAGAACGTTTGGGGTTTAGGGTGAGTGGGTGAGAGAGAACGACACAGAGTGAGAAGGAGAGAACGGCGCCATGTGAGAGGAAGAGAACGGCGCCGTGTGAGAGGGAGAGAACGATAGTGAAGGGTGAGAAAGCAGAATGTGAGAACGAAGAGCTAAATGAAATGTCGTGAGACCTCAAAAAAATTGGGGATTTTCCGCATCGGTTCCAATTAGAGAGCCGATGTTAATTTTCGGTTTTCCGCATCAGTTGCCATTGGACCTGATATTGAATGTGTAATCTTGCCTTAGGTGTGCAATTCTACATCGGTTAGAGCCTCAACCGATGCCAAAACTTTAATGATAATTTCAAAAATGCCACCGCATTATTTTTAACATCAGTTAAGTTTTGAACCGATATTAATTGATGATGCAGAATCCATTTTTTCCACTAGTGAGGGTGAAAGACCAAACCAAATATTTCACTGGTGAACTATTAAAATGACCTACTATTGTAAGTAAACATGGGGTAGGTTTTATAATTTTAAAATCTTATTGTCAAAAATTAAATAGGTTAAAAAATTAACTTTTAGGTCCAATGTTTTTTAACTTTTCTCTTCCAGCAAATTGAAATCCTTTCTTTTTTTTTTTAAAAAAAAACCCCTACTCCTGGTTTCTTCTCTCGCATCCGCCATTCCAGCCATTTATTGCTTTTCATCGCCTTTCCATTCGCTGCTTTTCATTCCAGCCATCATCCACACACCCATTTAGCACAAAATCTAGAAACCCCACCCTCCCGCTCAACACGCACAGCAACAAAAAAGAACACTTCAAGGTTGAATTTCGTTTTGCATTTCGTTATCCGGAACCACTGTGATATACATAAAGTTATATTCTCTCACTTTTAAATGCAATGAAGTTGCTTTACAATCTCAAGCGAAACTTTTCCTCTCATACAAGATGACATCCTGTGGTAGTTTGCATCCTAATGTAGCAACCAGACAATTAGCCTTTTAGACAAGATATATACTTCTAAATTTTTTCATTTGAGAACTTAAGTGAGTCTAACAACCGTGAATCTCACTCAATTAAAATACTGCATAAAATATTATTTTGCTTCTGCCAATGAACATGAATAGTGGAATCAAAATAGAAAATTTACTCTCATGTAAACTAACCACGAAAGTAAACTCATGTTCAGTACAATAGTTCACTTTAGAAGCATCATTTTTCCACAAAAAATAATTAAATCATCTAAAATATAAAGACATCAACAATTTGATTTCATAGTAAAGGGAAAAGAAATGAACCTGGAAATGTAGAGTAGGGTTTTCTCCTTCAAAACAGAGAACAATTTGATTGTGCGGTTGGGTTTACGAATGCTAGTTTATATAATGGAAAAGTTAAACAGAATTTATGCGTTGATTTCGTTGTGATTTGAGAAGAAGAAAGGAGAATCACGATTTGAGGAGAGTGATTTGCAATCCTATACTCAATCTTACACAATCTTCCTTAGTCATGGCAAATGAATTTGAAAAAATCAGATTATATTGCTTACCGTGATTTACCCAGACCCTCGTAGAGAAACAAGGCTTTTTTGGTTGAATGTAGAGAAATAGGAGAAGGAGAACAAATCCTGCATATTATTCATCGCTGCATATCCAGAAAAGATGAGTGTGACCTTGGACCTTAATTGCAATTTCTAAAATATCATAATTTTTTAAATTACAAAAAGGGCACCGAATTTCACATAAAGGGCAACTGGAAATAGCAGGTTACCATACGAAATCACAACCTTTCATAATATTTTGTATTATATCCGACGGTAATCCTTAATGGTTCACCGGTGAAAGATTTTGTTAGCTCTTTCACCCTAGAACTACCCGATTTTTAGCAATGAAATATGCGGTTGTATAATTTATTCATCTGTGATTGTTTTATTTTTGCCGTTGCAATTTGACGCATTGACGACTGTGACTATTGACGGAAGAAGAGGAATAAAATCTAATACGAAAATCAATGAAGCTTACTACGACATCAGACTTGAGTATTCTAAGAGGAAAGGACTGCAAAGAGAGTTGCCACATCGACTAAGGTGAGTGGTCCCTCGTTTGGGGTACCTAGTGACCCCGACCTGTGTTTATGTGTTATGTGCTGTGTGATAACCATTGTATGAGAAATAGTCAAATTCTGAATTGATGTATGTTCATTGTAGGAGCAATGAAAAAAATAGTTTAATATGAGTATAATTGTGATGTGATGATACCTAGCTGAAATTAAATATGACTCTAATTGATGTATTGTTATTGTGCTATGTGTAGATGCATGTGATCTCAGATGCGAAAATGCCTTATTTGAATTCTTGATAAAGGGTCCTTGTCTAATAGATGATAGATGGATGATTATATGGATTCTAGAAACTTGTTGTTGTTGGAGTCGTTGTTGTCGTTGGCATTGTTGCTGTTGTTGTTGCTGTTGTTGTTGCTGTTGTTGCTGTCGTCGTTGGCATTGTTGTTGTTGTTGTTATAGATGGATGATTATATGGATTCTAGAAACTTGTTGTTGTTGGAGTCGTTGTTGTCGTTGGCATTGTTGCTGTTGTTGTTGCTGTTGTTGCTGTCGTCGTTGCTGTTGTTGCTGTCGTCGTCGTCGTTGTTGCTGTCGTCGTCGTTGTTGTTGGTGTTGTTGTTGTTGTTGTTGTTGTTGTTGTTGTTGTTGTTGTTGTTGTTGTTGTTGTTGTTGTTGTTGTTGTTGTTGTTGTTGTTGTTGTTGTTGTTGTTGTTGTTGTTGTTGTTGTTGTTGTTGTTGTTGTTGTTGTTGTTGTTGTTGTTGTTGTTGTTGTTGTTGTTGTTGTTGTTGTTGTTGTTGTTGTTGTTGTTGTTGTTGTTGTTGTTGTTGTTGTTGTTGTTGTTGTTGTTGTTGTTGTTGTTGTTGTTGTTGTTGTTGTTGTTGTTGTTGTTGTTGTTGTTGTTGTTGTTGTTGTTGTTGTTGTTGTTGTTGTTGTTGTTGTTGTTGTTGTTGTTGTTGTTGTTGTTGTTGTTGTTGTTGTTGTTGTTGTTGTTGTTGTTGTTGTTGTTGTTGTTGTTGTTGTTGTTGTTGTTGTTGTTGTTGTTGTTGTTGTTGTTGTTGTTGTTGTTGTTGTTGTTGTTGTTGTTGTTGTTGTTGTTGTTGTTGTTGTTGTTGTTGTTGTTGTTGTTGTTGTTGTTGTTGTTGTTGTTGTTGTTGTTGTTGTTGTTGTTGTTGTTGTTGTTGTTGTTGTTGTTGTTGTTGTTGTTGTTGTTGTTGTTGTTGTTGTTGTTGTTGTTGTTGTTGTTGTTGTTGTTGTTGTTGTTGTTGTTGTTGTTGTTGTTGTTGTTGTTGTTGTTGTTGTTGTTGTTGTTGTTGTTGTTGTTGTTGTTGTTGTTGTTGTTGTTGTTGTTGTTGTTGTTGTTGTTGTTGTTGTTGTTGTTGTTGTTGTTGTTGTTGTTGTTGTTGTTGTTGTTGTTGTTGTTGTTGTTGTTGTTGTTGTTGTTGTTGTTGTTGTTGTTGTTGTTGTTGTTGTTGTTGTTGTTGTTGTTGTTGTTGTTGTTGTTGTTGTTGTTGTTGTTGTTGTTGTTGTTGTTGTTGTTGTTGTTGTTGTTGTTGTTGTTGTTGTTGTTGTTGTTGTTGTTGTTGTTGTTGTTGTTGGTGTTGGTGGTGTTGCTGTTGCTGTTGTTGCTGTTGCTGTTGTTGCTGTTGCTGTTGTTGTTAGTAGGGCATTATCGGGCAAGGTATCTCGTTCGGGTATGGTATCCCGGTCCTCATAGTCCTCTTCTTGTTGTTCTTCATGGCATTATCGGGCAAGGTATCCCGTTCGGGCATGGTACCCCGATCCTGTTGTTCTTCGTAGGGCGTTATCGGGCAAGGTATCCCAGTCCTATTGCTGTTGTTGTTGTCGTCGTTGGCATTGTTGTTGTTGTTGTTGTTGTTGTTGTTGCTGTTGTTGTTGCTGTTGTTGTTGCTGTTGTTGTTGCTGTTGTTGTTGTTGTTGTTGTTGTTAGTAGGGCATTATCGGGCAAGGTATCTCGTTCGGGTATGGTATCCCGGTCCTCATAGTCCTCTTCTTGTTGTTCTTCAGGGCATTATCGGGCAAGGTATCCCGTTCGGGCATGGTACCCCGATCCTGTTGTTTTTTGTAGTGCATAAACAGACAGGGTATCCCGTTCGGGTAAGGTATCCCGGTCCTATTGTTGTTGTTCTTCGTAGGGCGTTATCGGGCAAGGTATCCTAGTCCTATTGTTGTTGTTCATCGTAGGGCATTATCGGGCAAGGTATCCCGGTCCTATTGTTGTTGTTGTTGATGGTAAGACATTATCGGGCGAGGTATCCTGATATTCCTGTTGTTGTTGTTGTTGTTTGTAGCCTCTTGAAACTGATGATTGAGTTTGGTGTATTCCCGTGTCCGTATGAAATGAATTAATTTGTTGTTGTCGTAGAACTTGATGGGTTTGTTTGGTGTGCTAACTATTTAGTTGTTGTATTCGTTGATTGCGCTTGCTGCATGATTATTGCCTTTTGCATAACTGCCTATTAGTTGTTGGGTGCGTTTGCATCGGGAACGCTCACTGAGATTTTTATCCCATTCTTTCAAATTCCATTTTTTTTAACAGTGAACTAACAGGAAGCTTCGAAGATCAATTATTGATAATTTGCATTAGAGTAGTCGAGGTGTAATTTGTAATTAAAGTTATTATGATTTGAAGTTAATTTGTATAGAGGTAATTTGTATTATTGTAGTTATAACGAAGTAGAAAGTGATTCACATTAGTTTAATACTGTTTGATATTTTAAAGTCGATGATAATTTTTAAAAGGGATCATGTTTTTAGAAGAGTTACAGGTACGTGATATTTAGAATGAACACATGATATTTCTTTTACAATGGAAAAATGAATAAATTATGAGTTTAGCATTTTTCAACAAATACATGGTTTTTGATTTTCAATATTTAAATTGCGGGTTTACAAAGTAAGTATAGTTTATTTTTCTCAAATTTTTCGGCAACCACGTTCGTTTTGTAAAACAAGCTACGGTCAAATAGGATGTTACATTTGTGATTTTTCATTGAACTTTTGGTTGCTAAAAATTATGGATTATGCAATTTTATTCCCTCAAATTTCCAAAATTCAAGATTTTTGAAGACCAAAAGTGCAAATAATATATGATTTTGAGGGGAAAATTGCAAAATTAAGAAAAATGGGAACCAAAATTGTCAAAGTAAAATAAAAAGACTAACATCACCAAGTTAACAAAAATCACCATATTTGTTTGTGATAATAATAGACATTTTTTGATCAAATGAGACTAATTAAACTAATGGACTTGTTATTGTTCTTTTATCTCATTAGACAAATAAAAGTAGTTGGAGTAGCTAAATAACATATTATTGGGGTAACTAAATTTAGTATACTAGTCCTAATACCCGTGCAATGCACGGGGTTGGCTAAATTTGGGTTGTGTAAAATATATAGTCTTTTTTTAGTTGGATCATTGCTGACTACCTATGGAGTGTCCCAAATATGGCTGAAAGCGTAAATGTTGGAACACAATAACCGAATATAGAAGAAAAATAAAAATATAAACATCAATTTAAATATGCTTCTAATACATGTTGGTGCGAAATGACGAAAATAAAGAAGACAACACAAATAGAAAGTGAAACACACCACCAGTAAAATAGAAGCACCTATACAATGTTGAACGAAGATGATGGGAGATTTTATTATAAATGTGGCTGAAATTTCTGCAGGAGTAAATGCTAGAACGCGCTAATCGAATATAGAAGAAATATAATAATATAAACACCAATTTAAGTATGCTTCTAGTATCTATTGGTGCGAAATGACAAAAATAAAGAAAACAACAGAAATAGAAAGTGAAACGCGTATGTATTACGGAAGGTTGGATGAAAACCACCAATAAAATAGAAGCACATATACAAAGCTGAAAGAAGATGATGAGGGGTTCTATTGTAAATGTGGTTGAAGTTCCTGCGGGAATAAATTAATGCTGAAACGTGGTACTTGAATATAAAATAAAGACAAAAATATAAACACCAATTTATATTTTTATCCACAGTTTATGTATTCTGTTACGAAATTATTTTATTTTACCAAACCGATTATTGAAGAATAAACTTTGCATATTTGAACCGTTACAATATTTTTCGATCGCTGAAGTACCTCAGAACACACTGCTTAGTATCGTAATTTACATATTTTATCACAAAATTATTATTTTTTTACCATACCGGTTATTGATGAACAAACTATTGTATTTGAACATCTAATTTTTTTTGACTCCAAAGTACCCAAAACACACTAACGATCTTCGCAAATTTGGACAGTTGATTTTTTTTTACTCTAAAGTATCTCAAACCACAATGTTTAGTGTCACACTTTACATATTTTGTTACAAAATTATTATTTTCTTTCACCAAATCAGTTATTAAGGAACGCATTTCACGTATTTGAACATCTAACTTTTTTTCTAGACTCTAAAGTTCCTCAAAACACACTGCTAAGCATTGCACTTCGCGTATTTGGGCAGTTGAATTTTTTTGGACTCTAAAGTATCCAAAACCACAATGTTTAGTGTTGCACTTTACGTATTAAGTTACCAAGTTATTATATTTTTTTTTCAGCAAATCAGTTATTGAGGAACGAACTTCACGTATTTGAACATCTAATTTTTTTTCTGGACTCTAAAGTTCCCCAAAACACCACTGCTAAGCGTCGCACTTTACGCGTTTTCTCACGAAATTATATTTTCTTTTCACCAAATTGGTTATTGAGAAACGGACTTTGCGTAATTTAGCAATTACTTTTTTTTGGACTCTAATGTACCCCTAAAACACATTGCGTAGCATCACACTTTGCGCATTTTATCACGAATTATTATTACAATTATTACCAAATCTTTTTTTGGTTACCATGTCATTGGTGCGTAGTTTCCACTGGCTTTGCCGGTGACTAATCTACGTCGGGGAACTTGGCCGGCCACGAGGTTCCGGTTTTACCGGGCCGTGTGGTTCTCCCCTCCCAACAGAGTTTTTGCCACACCCAAGAATCGAACCCGAGATCTTGGGAAGGAATCCAAGTCTAGTTATCACTTAGACCAACCATTGTTGGTAAAATTATTACCAAATTTTGTTGGATCTATTTAAACATCTAAAAAAAATTAAACATTAAAATACCAAAATATATAAAAAAGAAAAAAAATAGCAAAAGTGTTGAAGATTGCCGCGGAAGATTGCCGCGGATCCGCCAACTGCAAAGTGACTGCAGGGCGGTATATATTATTTTTGGGTAACCAAAACTACTCCATACTTACACTACCAACTGCTCTTGAAGCTGCAATAGGAAAGAGTAGCTAGGAATGGAAAGTGAAAAATAATAGCAGGATGTGCAAAAAATAAAATTAAGAGTGTCAAAAAATATTTTTTTCATTAAGGTATTGGTGCAATTTTTTTTTATTTGAGAGTGCGCAGCTGCACACCCTGATATATATATATATATATATATAGGTCCGCCCCTGTGCCTCTTAAATTTTAACAATTTACTCCCTTCGGTTTCATTTATAAGAGAAAAACTACTTTTTAGTTTCATTGAGTAACAAGTTACTCCCTCAAGTGTCATTTATAGACCATATATATCTGTTATTCTATAAACGTAAAAATATTTTTTTTCTTATAAATAGAACCCGAAGGAATAATTGTTTGCAAGTATCCTTGTGCAATACACAACGTAAGTATTAGATTTTGAAAATATTTATAAAATAGCTTATATTTATTGTCAACTAAGTCGCAATATTTTTTTGTCAACTAAGTATTTCATTGACAGGGCAAAACCCCAAGCCCATAAGGCTAATACAACAATAGGCCCTTCAGTAACTAAACAAGCTTAAAAAGTTTAGGCTAAATTGCTCCCAGGACCTTTAACTTAATTTCAGGTAACGATTTGATCATTTATTTATTTTTTCCAAATCAATCCTTTATGTTTAAATTTTTTGGCACCATTATCCTTTTCCGTTAGCCTCTATCACTACAAGAATTTCGGTGATTTCCGAGGGAAAAATCCCTCGGAAAAGCAGGAAAATCGGTCGCTAATTCACGTTTCCGACGGAATTTCCGACGGACAAAATTCCGTGGGATAAACGGTACTCGCAAACGATTTCCGACGGAAAATTCCCTCGGAAACTTTTCCGTCGCAAATCCCTCGCAAATCCCTCGGAAATATCTCTCGCAAATCTCTCGGAAATATCCCTCGCAAATCCCTCGGAAATATCCCTCGTAAATTTCCAAGAAAATTTAGTCGGAAATTCCGTCGGTACGAAGTGATAAATAATTTTCCAAAATCCTTCCATTACATTCCAACAGCTCCATTCTATTTTGCAATACGACTTTCCTACCAATTCAGACTCAGCAAATGTAACTAGCCTATAATTAATTCAAAGATCGATGAAATCGAAAGAGGTATCATCCTAAACTTAAGAAAATTTCAATAACCATTTGAACATTTCAAATGTCAAATACCTCGAAAAGTCCAACCGGCCCTAAATTGAGCACTTAAGATAATGCAATGGGTACAATAAGTAATTGCATAGAACCCACATAAGACTAGATCCAATAAACAGTTCCGCTAATAACGTATATATAAAAAGAAACATGAATAACAAAACACTGTCCACTGTAAAGAACAATACATAATTAACTAAGATATAATTAAAGGAGTCTGAGACAAATAATTAAAAGAGTTGGCCTATTCATTAATTTCATCTTCCTAAGTACCATAAGACTCCAGTTGGTTGCATTATCATGAGCAGGTCCAGGACCACCACTACTAGCAGTAGGTGTAGGAGTAACAGAACCATAAGAATTCCCAAAGAACCATTCAAGTGAAACACTGTTGTTTTCTTTCTGGTTTTCTCCTCCAAAAAGCGTAGCTAATCTTTGCTGCTGCAGCTTCCAATGCAAGTCCTGATTCATAGAACTCAAAGACTCAATAGAAGAAGCAAGGTTGTTATGACTATGAATATTCATATTCATTGCATTTGCACCTCCATTATATCCTAGTACTCATTTTCAGCAAACACAAGACAAAAAATTTAATGTTTACAGCAACCTGTTTACATTTTGCAAACACAACAGTGATCATTTTCAAACTAAAAATTTAATGTTTACAGCAAACACAACAGTGATCATTTTCAAACTAAAAATTTAGTGTTTACAGCCTGTTTACATTTTGCTGCATTTTCAGCAACCTGTTTACATTTTCAGCAGCCTGTTTACATTTTGCTGCATTATCCTTTGCTAACCGGTGTTTGATAATTTAAGGGAACCATAAATTTAATGTAACTAAAAATCAGACTCAGCCTACCATAAATTTAATGTAACTAAAAATCACAAACTAGAAATCATTCGGTTACATACATACCAATTCTATTTGCAATACAACTTCTCTGCCAATTTAATTCAGACTCAGCCAACAATTTCACTAGAAATTCAATCCAAACCAAATAATTTCAACTAGCTTATAATTCCAAACCAATATAACTAAATATCACATATACTAACTTATATTTCCATGCATATACTAACTTATATTTCCATGCATATACTAAACAATATAAGTAAATATCACATATACGTACTTCGAAGAAGTGCCATGGTAGTTTATGCAGTAAATGCATGGAAGAAGGGTATGTAACCAAAGGCAGTCACCACAAAAACAATGAAGAAAAAGACAAAGATAGCAGGCAACAAACAAGATGGCGTGCATTCTTCAAAACTCAAAAATAAATATAAATGCAAACCGCTTCTCTTCAATCTGATATATTTTTGAAACTCGGTACGAGGAGCAGTCCCATAGTTCTTCTCATCCTCACTCTCATCATTTGCAACCTAACAAGTCAAGAAATGGCATCAAAATTTCATATGAATCTCACAAAGTAATTTAGCAAATGGACTTGTGAGAGAAATAAACATACTGCAGGAAGATCTGATATTGCATCCTCAAGAAAAAGTGCATCGCCCAATTGACACTCATGGCAACAAGACGGCCAACAGCATAGCGACCCAAATACCCACCAGCAAACTTCAAAATGTCAACTACATTTTCCATGAGTACATATTTTGGCTTCAGAAAATCAATAATATCCATATAAACAATCAATTGCTTATTTTTTTGTATCCTCTAAGGGAGCGTTGCGGTTTCTGAAGCGGTTGAATCCACTTACTCCTTGACATGGAGGTCCTCCGCAGATAAAATCAGCATCACCCTTTTCATGAGCAAAGTAATACAAAATCAGTTGACAAACCATTATTAGTGAAAGAAACAATTGTGCGCAACCCAAGAATGAGAAATGGAGAGACTCACAGGAAGAGGCAATAACTTCTTTTTATATCCTTTCGTCACAAATTCTTTCAAAGCTTCCTTGCAATTGCTTTTAGAAACATAATCACAGTTAGAATCTTGCATAGGTCCAGCTATAAGCAGTATGTCACAGACAAATTTTGTAAAACAAAGCTCAGGAGAAAAAGAATCAATATTTTGATAACTAGAGCACACCTCAAGCCATCTACCGGCTCCCATGTATCCTCACTGGAATCATAACCCTTCCAATGCACCTGGATGATTAAACAATAAACATCAACAAAATTGATCGTTAACTTTGTACAACATAAAATCATAAGTAGAGCAGCAATGTCTCTAGAATATATAAACCTTATGCAAGAAATAGCTATCCATGTTTTTTAAGTAATAAGTTATTATCATAGATATAGTAGACTGATGATTGAGCAACAACAAAATAGGCTAAGACGGCACTTTTTTAAAATAAAAATGGTGTACAATTGAATCCAATGAGATTGGAACCTACTGATAAAGCCTAAATTCAAGTCACGTTTGACAAATATCCATCTTGAATTGACTACATAAGATATTGTCGATTGTCATATTGAGATATGCCTAGTAATTCTATTGCTTGTAATTATGATAGGTGTAGTTAGAAACCTAGTCGAAATGGGCCAGTCGAATGGGCTAGTCGAAATTATGGGCCTGGGCCTGTTTCATTGTATATATATAGTGATGTCAGTAGCATGTAATTTTAATCCAATCTTTATAAAATTCAGTGCAGCTTTTACCTAATTTTATATTGCCCTACTTATTCCTTTTGTCCCTTTAGCGCCGCCACTTCCTTTTCTTCTCTATTTCACGTCTTTATCCCCAACAAACTGGTATCAAGAGCTTGTTAGATCCTTACAAAATCTATCAAGATCCATGGCAGCGCGAGACAACTCTGGTGGAGGTATTCCGGGGAACCTCCCAATCTTCGACGGAAAGGATTATGAACGTTGGTGTGCGCAGATGAAGGTGCTGTTTCGATATCAAGATGTTCTTGATGTCGTGAATGATGGTGTTCCACCCTTGGCAGCAAACGCCACTGAAGCGGTGAGGAGCAACCACCATTCGCTGAGGAAGAAAGATGGAAAAGGGCTGTTTTTGATTCACCAATGCGTTGATTCCAACATCCTGAACCTGATCATCGACTGTGATTCAGCAAAGGCAGCTTGGGACATCCTAAAGAACTCGTATGGAGGAGCAGATAGGCTGAAGAAGATACGTCTACAGTCGCTCAGGAAGCAGTACGAGGGCTTGAAGATGACAGATGGAGAATCGATTGGAGACTTTATTACGAGGTTAGTAGCATTAACTAATCAAATGAAAGGTAATGGTGAAACTGTGACTGAAGTAAATAAAGTCGAAAAGGTGCTCAGATCCTTAACCCTGGAATTCGACTACGTTGTTACTGCTATTGAAGAATCCAAGGACCTAGATACATTGAAGTTAGATGAACTTCAGGGTTCCTTAGAGGCGCATGAATTGAGAATAAGGCAGAGAAGTTCAGAGAAAGAAACTGAACAAGCCTTGCTTTCATACTCCTCTAAGAGAAATTGGAAGGCAGGCAACAAGGAGAAGGGTAGAGAAAAGGGATCAAGCAGTAAGAAGAAAGAACAAGGATCTTTCGACAAGAAGAAGGGAGACCTGTCGAAAGTTCAGTGTTATAACTGTCAGCAATTTGGGCATTATAGGAACAAGTGTAAAAACAAGAAAGTTCCTAGGGATAAAGATGCAGAAGCCAAGTTTGCAAATGATGATGACTCAGACTCTGACTCAGAGGAGTTAATGTTGATGGCTGTCGAAGATGAGATTCGACTCGATGAAGGAATTGCTGAAAGTAGCGAGCAAAATAGTGGGAACACTTGTATAAGTGGATTCACTTGTGATGCTCAAAATACTTGTGCGATGTGTGTGTGGCAGGGCAGTGGAAACACTGGTAATGCCTCCAACATTGCCAGCAATGATAATGAAGAATTGTCATTCATGACAGCTACTGACCCAGAATTACTGTTGTTGAAGGCTGATACAAATTCGACTGAAGAAAAGTCTGTCGAATGGTATCTCGACACAGGATGCTCAAATCACATGTGTTGTCAAAAGGAGTGGTTTGTCGAACTAGAGCAGATAAGCAAAAAGATAAGGTTTGCAGATAACAGTAGAGTTACTGCTGAAGGAGTAGGTACCATAAAGTTCCTGTCGAAAGATGGTAAGTGGTGCTACATCCAAGGGGTATTTTATGTACCAGCTATGAAGAGCAATCTGCTAAGTATTGGGCAGATGATCGAGAAGAAATTCACCGTCGAAATGGGTGATAACAGTCTCAGCCTGTTTGATTCGACCAAGAAGTTGATCCTGAAGGTGTTAATGCAGAGTAACAGAACCTTCAAGATCAAATTGCAAGTAGTCAAAGAACATTGCCTCAAGAGTACTGTCGAAGAGGAGCACTGGAAGTGGCACAGAAGATTTGGCCACCTCAACTTCAAGAGCTGGAGTCAACTACATGAAAAGAAGATGGTTCATGGGTTGCCTGCAGTAAAAGTACCTGTCGAAGTTTGCGAGAGTTGTTCCAAGTCGAAGCAACCAAGAAACTCGTTTAAATCAGAAGTACCTAGCAGAGCAGAGAAGAAGCTAGAGGTGATATTTTCTGATGTCTGTGGTCCTTTCGAAGTATGTTCCTTAGGAGGGAATAAGTACTTTGTCACCTTCATTGACGAATACACTAGAATGTCCTGGGTGTATTTGATCAAAAGGAAGAGTGAAGTACTAGAAATATTCAAGAAGTTTAAGGTAATGATTGAAAAGCAGAGTGAGTGTGAAATCAAAACCCTTAGAAGCGATGGAGGTGGTGAGTACAACTCTCGTGGATTTGTCGAATTCTGTGAGAAAGAAGGAATTGTGCATGAAGTCACTGCACCTTACACGCCTCAGCATAATGGTACTGCTGAGAGGAAAAACAGGACCATCCTCAACATGGTAAGAAGTATGTTGAAGGAGAAGAAGCTACCTCATAGTTTATGGGGAGAACTTGTAGCCACAGCAGTGTATATTCTGAACAAATGCCCCACAAAGAGACTGATTGGGAAGACACCTGAAGAAGCTTGGCTAGGAAGAAAGCCAAGTGTCAAGCATTTCAGAATAATTGGCTCAGTATGCTATAGACATGTCCCTGAGCAACTAAGAAGCAAGCTGGATGATAGAGCACAACAAATGATTCTTGTTGGCTATCATTCGACAGGAGCATACAAACTGTATGATCCTGTGCAGAAGAAAATAGGGAAAAGCAGAGATGTCGTAGTAGATGAGTCGAAACATTGGAACTGGGAAGAAGGCTGTGAGAAAACTACAATGATGGACTTCGACGAAGTCTCTGATCGAGATAATCAGAATGAAGAGGTCGAAACTGAAGAGCCAGAAGAACCCATTGCTGTCGAACCTTTAAGAAGGTCGCAAAGGGAAAGGCAGAGATCAGTAAGACTAGAAGGATTCGACACTTACCCAGATTCTGCTGTTACAGCAGAGGGAGACCTGACACACTTTGTACTAATGGCAGAAGCAGAACCAGTGAGCCTGGAGCAAGCCCTTAGTCACAAGCAGTGGAAGGAAGCGATGATTGACGAGTTGAAATCAATCGAGAAGAATGATACTTGGAAGCTAGTCGAACTTCCAAAAGAAAAGAAAGCCATAGGGGTGAAGTGGGTCTTCAAGACCAAAGTCAAGCCAAATGGAGAAGTGGCCAAGTACAAGGCCAGGCTAGTAGCCAAAGGGTTCCTGCAGAAACCTGGTTTGGATTTCAATGAGGTCTTTGCCCCAGTAGCCAGGATCGAAACCATAAGATTGGTAGTAGCATTGGCAAGTCATAGAGGCTGGCCCCTGCATCAACTGGATGTAAAGTCAGCATTTCTGAATGGACCTCTGGAGGAGGAAGTCTATGTTTGTCAACCACCTGGTTTTGAGTCGAAGGGCAAAGAAGACAAAGTCTATAAGCTGGAAAAGGCCCTGTATGGGCTCAAGCAAGCTCCAAGAGCGTGGAACAAGAGAATTGATGGATTTCTCTTGGCTCTGAAGTTTATTAGATGCACTAATGAACATGGAGTGTATGTGAAGAAGAATGGAACTTCGACTCAGTTGTTGTTGTGCCTGTACGTAGATGACCTACTTGTAACTGGCAGCAATGAAGTCGAAGTCGAAGCCTTCAAGAAAGTGATGATGTCAGAATTTGAAATGAGTGATCTGGGACATCTATCATATTTCTTGGGGATGGAGTTTACCAAGACAAGTAAGGGTATACTCCTGCACCAGTCGAAGTATGCAGCCGATATCCTGAAAAGATTCGACATGAGCAACTGCAAGGAAGTTTCGACACCATCAGACACTAGCAGCAAGCTGTCGAAAGACGACGAAGGGATTGAAGTAGATGCCACCTTGTTCAAACAAATTGTGGGCTCCCTGAGGTACTTGTGCAACACTCGACCTGACATTATGTTTAGTGTCGGAATGATCAGCAGATTCAAGGAGAAGCCGAAAAGCTCTCATATGGCAGCTGCAAAAAGAGTACTAAGGTATGTAAAGGGAACAAAAAGTTATGGTATTCTGTTCCCTAGCAAGAGTGTGTCGAAGAGTGGTAATGAAGTGTTTGGCTACACTGACTCCGACTGGAGTGGAGACAGGAGTGATCGAAAAAGCACAAGTGGGTATGTCTTTATGTATGGTTCGACACCCATCTCTTGGTGCTCGAAGAAGCAAAGTATTGTTGCGTTGTCCTCCTGTGAAGCAGAGTATGTAGCTGCTTCCTTTGCAGCATGTCAAGCATCATGGCTGAGCATGCTACTGGTCGAAATTGGAGTGCACAGGGTCGAAGCAATGAAGTTGTTGATCGACAACAAGTCTGCGATAGATCTCGCCAAGAATCCTGTTGCACATGGTAGGTCGAAGCACATAGAGACCAGATATCACTTCCTACGTGACCAAGTAAACAATGAGAAGCTGAATCTGGAATATTGCTGTTCGGAACTTCAAGTAGCTGATGCAATGACCAAGCCATTGCAAAAGGGAAGATTCGAAGAATTGAGAACAATGCTTGGAATGATGTCGCTCAGCAATGTGAATTAGGAGGGAATATTGAGATATGCCTAGTAATTCTATTGCTTGTAATTATGATAGGTGTAGTTAGAAACCTAGTCGAAATGGGCCAGTCGAATGGGCTAGTCGAAATTATGGGTCTGGGCCTGTTTCATTGTATATATATAGTGATATCAGTAGCATGTAATTTTAATCCAATCTTTATAAAATTCAGTGCAGCTTTTACCTAATTTTATATTGCCCTACTTATTCTTTTTGTCCCTTTAGCGCCGCCACTTCCTTTTCTTCTCTATTTCACGTCTTTATCCCCAACAATCAACTTAGTTGATAGAGGAGAAGCCAACGGAAGAATTGAAGTTCAAGCAATGCACATGAACTTAACTGGTAGTTTAGTTGTAGATATTATATATTGCTATGATTTATAAGCAAGTTTATAAATCGTTTTCAGCAACAAATTTCCAAATTTTTGTAGACTTTTGCACAATATCCTTATCCTAGATACGAGTAATAATGATTCGCTTCCTGATGTGAGAATAGTGTATAAATCAGAGACATGGAAGAGAAAGGAAGCAGATAAAATAGAGATATATACAATGGATGACGTAATGGGATAGAAACAAAAAATTTAGAAAGTTTGGAGCCAAGCCAGCATACTTTAAAATGTAGTCCTGGTTTTTTGACATCGTTGGGATCGCCATAGCAAACAGCAAGTAACCTTTCCACCTCAAATTCCTCAGAATCAGATGATGGGTTATCCGAAGCTTGGTTATCCACATCAACTTTATCATTAACATCATCCTCGTCAATTTCTGGATTAGAATCTGACCTTTCTGATCCTATCAACGAGAACTCCTCACAAAGCTTAGCCCAAGCTTTCAGAAGTTCCAAAAATTTTTCTGTCGGCTCGTTCCTCACCTGAACATCCCATTTTTGAAAGCAATATAAGTATAGGAGTGAAGATAGAATACAAACAAGTGCAGCTGCATGATACCATTGCCAACAAAACCATTACCTGTGTTTCAGGGTGATTTTGCTTCAGACTTTTACATGCATGTGGATTTATGTTAACAGCCCACCTCTTTGAAATCAAAACAAAATAAATCAGTCAGCAAAATAAACAAAGTTGTTGTCTGATGCAAACATTCTAAATACCGTGACAAGTTTGATGCCAGATATAGATGCACCGAAGCAAAGACTAGTGGACATGGCTCCACATCCAGAATACTAATCCAATAAAGTCCACTCTGACCCATCAGACCTGTTATTTTGACAGGTCCCTCCATTAACCACATTACTATCATTAACAGGACCATTAGACCCGGTTTCACATGAAATTGTCGAAGTTGTATCGCTTTCTGTTTTTGCTGTTGTTTCTGTATCAGAGAAAACCACATCGACATGAAAATTTCAGAAGTGTGCAATGCAGTAATTTTATCCGAATAATCGTATATAAGAGTGAAATTCTTACCATTGTCAATGTTGGAAAATGTCAAGTACGGCACAGTGTACTTCATATCATAATAGAGATCGCAAGAAGGAATCTTTTTCTTCTTGGTGGCCAAGTCCACCTATATAGTAAGCAAAATTAAAAAAGATTCAAGATTTAATTTCATTTCATTTTATAACACGCAAAGCGCTTCAGAAGAAATAAACAAAAGAAGAGGAGCAAGAAACACGTACATTGGGAGTAATTTGTACAATTTTAACTTTGGAAACAATACAATCAAGTGGGTTCACATCTTTGACATCTGATATAAAAACCCTCTTTTTATCAACAAGATCACCATGGTATTTGTTGACCTGCAGGCACTCAAAACTCCAAAATCAAAACAATTTCAAGAGAACAAATACAAACAAATAAAAATAAGTTGTTGAAAAAACATTCTCACGGTGTCTTCAGCTCTGTAAAACCATCTAGCCGTGAAATATCGCTCATTATCAACCCCTTCAATCATCTCAATGATTCGCGCAATGTAGTCTGGTTTACCATCTTCATCCTAAACGACATGTCGTTGAATTAACAAATCAACAAATTTAACAATGAATTGCTAGAGCCTAGAGCAGTGCTAAAAAAGTGAAAGAATCGAACAACACAAGTTTTTCAACATCAGAAAATGATTAAAAATGTAACAAAAGGAGATATTTTGTTGATTGAAAAGGCAGAGGAAAACCTTGACATAGGCGTCGTCGTTAAGATCGTAGATAACTCCATCAACGTTGGCTTGACTATAGTGAGATTGTAGATAACTCTGATGTGAGTTATTGGCGCAAAGTGGTTGATGGCAACGACGGCGGGGAGACGGCATTGGTTAGGTTTAGGCGGTGTGGGTAAGGATTGGTTACGGCGCTGCTAGAGAGCGGAGAGTGGAGAGGATTTAGGGTTAGAGTGAAAGTAAGAGTGAATGTGAGAGTGTGAAAGTGAGTCTCGATGAAGACTCTTTTTAGTTTTAAGTGAAAAACATTTTGCGAGGGATATTCATTCATTTCCGACCGAAATTTCCCTCGGAAAGTAGCGAGGGATTTAAATTCCGTCAAAAATATAAGCGGGAAATGCACTAAACACGTAGCGAGGGAACTATCCGTCGGAAACGAAGATATTAGCGACCAAAAAAAATCCCTCGGAAATATGTGGTAGGTAAATCAGCACATTCTTGTAGTGTATCCAACTCCGTTAAAAATGCTTATATGGCTATTACGGTGCTGATGTGTCGTAATTTATGTCTTGGTGGCTAACCCAGTATTAATCCATGCCATTTTTAATTATTTCTTTGACAGAAATGTCTTATATATCAAATAAAAAACTGAATGGTACTGTAGGAATTGGGAGTTAGGGTTCGAACAATTAACGCTCCCTTGCTCTCTAATCTCGCGTACGAGAGCAGCGACACCAAGAATGTGGGCAATGAACTTGGATGCTTGTTTTTTTCATCACTTCACATTGAATCGAAACTCATAAGATGAAGACGAAATCCATAAGATGAAGAGGAAGTTGAAATTAAAACAAAACCTAGAAATGAAAAACATGCAACACAAGCCAAAAAAGGCTTGGGAGTGGCACGAGGAAGGAGCCCATGGCGCCCTGCCATGCGCCTGGGGCATGGGCAGGCAGGGTGCTCCCACTACAAGAAAATCGTGTATTACCGACGGATTTTTTCCGGTAGAATTTTTCCGCCGGTACGTTTCCGGCGGAAATTTGGCATTTCCGGAGGATTTTTTCCGTCGGTAAATTTCTGGCGGAAAAATTTGAATTTCCGGCGAATTTTTTTAAAATTTAAAAAAAAATAATTTTTTTTTTAAAAAAATCCGCCGGAAATTCAAAAAAACCGCCGGAAATGTTCCGGTGACATTTCCGGCGGATTTTTTTGCATTTCCGACGGATTTATTTTAAATAAAAAAATTATTTATTTTTTTTTTAAAAAAAGCCGCCGGAAATTAAAAAAACCGCCGGAACATTTTCGGTGGTTTTTTTTTAAAAAAAACCACCGGAAATGTTCCGGCGACATTTCCGGCGGTTTTTTTTTTAATTTCGGGCGGTTTTTAAAAAAAATAAAAATTAATTTTTTTTATTTAAAATAAAGGGTTAAAGGTATGTTTCGTCCCTGCAAATATCACAATAATCCAGTTTCGTCCCTGTAAAAAAAAAAGTTTTAAAACAGCCCTTGCAATTACCAAACGCTTCTAGTTTCGTCCCTGCTGTTAACTTTCCATCCAAAAAACTAACGGTTGCCACGTCATCAACCCTTGCCCAAAAAAAGTTTTAAAACAACCCTTGCAATTACCAAACGCTTCTAGTTTCGTCCCTGCTATTAACTATTCATCATCTTCAACCTCTTGATTGTCTTCTTCAAACCCAAATCCCATCAAATCTCCCTCTTGATACCGGTTCTCATCATGGTGTTATTTTGGTTATTCTTTTTTTTTTTGTGTTGTGTTGTAATCTTCCATTATTTTGTTGTTAATTTGTAGTTTAAAAATGAAGTCATACATTTACTATATATATATATATATATTGGGCTTTGTCTCTCAGAGTTTTGGGCTTCCTTCTCTTCGGCTTACCTTGTGTTATACCCTTGTTGGATCCAGCATGTATTTCTCTCATTCTGTTATAAGCATAGCTGTTTCTGTTACCAAAAGAAGGAGAGGTTCATGCGAAGAATAAAGCAATTGGTGTTGATTTCATTGATGTTTTACCCTCTCTACACTTCACTCCAGGTTATTTTAATTCCTTCAGTTTTCTAATCACTCCAGGTTCCTTTTCTGTTAGCTAGTGTAGTAGTAATTCTAGTCTTGTGAACTATATATATTGGTAGTTCTATCATGTATGTTTGATGTGAAGCTCAAATATGAAACAATTGATATGAATAATACTTATACCAACCGAATCACTCACAGACTATTATCATCCTTCTGTCTGGCCAAAGAAGAATAGCATGAATAATCTTCATTGCTTCTTATATTTTGAGTTGAAAATTCCTCTATACATTGAAAGCTAAGTTGATTCACCTTATTGAATTCCTTCCTCTTTTTAATATGGCAGGTGTTGAGGCTGTTGGGGGTTGTCAGTTGTCACAGCTGTTAGAAATTGAGGCACTGATAGGCAGGTTGGAGATCTTGTAGCTTATGTAGGTAGACCATTGGGAGCATATGCTGAAGAAGAGATTGTTCCTACTAATAAATTAGTCCCTGTCCCTTCGACAATTGACCCAATTATTGGGGCATCGATTTTGTGAAAGGGCATGGCAACTCTTTTTTGGTGGTTGTCTATGTTTCCTATGTCTTCATTATTGGCAAAGAGGCTTTTTTGCTATAGTCTGGTTGTTTTTGTTTGAATACCATTATAGATTTGTTAGCATACCTTCTAAAGAAGCAATTCATCTTGTTACACTAGGGAAGAATAATTTCTGAATGGGAGAGAGTAGGTGGATGCCTACTCTCTTGCTTATGGTTCCATTCCAGGGACATCTATAATATTAATGTCAGTCAATTATAGTTATTTAGGTCCTCAAGGTGTAACGAGTGATTGAAGTGAGACATTTGCAGGAGTTTCTAAGATTCACACTAGTTGTCGTTAAATAGTTTTAAGCCAAATAAGGAAGTTGTTTTATTTTTGTGGTAATAAGGAAGTTTAATTAGTCCTGTCTTTATTGCTTTTGTTGAAATCCTTATTATTCCATCTGCATTTGTTCACGCCCTTGATGTTCAGTTCTTGTGCTAGCTTTCGAGGTTGAGTTAGCTCTAAATTGCAAATTCTAAGAGCTTATTTATTGTTGCTTAACTGATGTTCAGTTCTTGTGTTGCTTTTGATGGGATTTGGGTTTGAAGAAGACAATCAAGAGGTTGAAGATGATGAATAGTTAATAGCAGGGATGAAACTAGAAGCGTTTGGTAATTGCAAGGGTTGTTTTAAAACTTTTTTTTGGGCAAGGGTTGATGACGTGGCAACCGTTAGTTTTTTGAATGGAAAGTTAACAGCAGGGACGAAACTAGAAGCGTTTGGTAATTGCAAGGGCTGTTTTAAAACTTTTTTTTTTACAGGGACGAAACTGGATTATTGTGATATTTGCAGGGACGAAACATACCTTTAACCCTAAAATAAATCCACCGGAAATTACCGGCGGAAATTCCGCCGAAAACCATTACCTACGAGCGTTTTACTGGCGGATTTTCGGCGGAAAAAATCGCCGGAAACGTCACTTTTTCGGCGGATTTGGTGCATTTCCGGTGAATTTTTTTCGTCGGAAAAACGCGTTTTTCTTGTAGTGTCCCCCCTATAGTAGCATAATGGACCAAAGCCACTACCCCATCGTTGACACTTTTTTCTGGAGACATAAGGCACTTTTTTTGGAGTTCTAGAAGGAATTTTTTTATGCCCCTTTGCAGGATTGTAGAGACTATTGAGAGGTACAATCCTACCAATTTTCATAATTTTTTGACAACCGAGCTATTTATTATGAATTTTTTCGCGTAAAATTTGGAAAAATCCACGAAAAATCATAGAAATTGAATTTTGTGTTGGGTTTTATTTGTTGGGGAGTCGCCGATGTGGGACGAACCATTCACACTTAAATTTTCAACAATCTCATCCTCCTCAAGTGTGAGTCACCTACATCGCTAGCCTCAATCCAAACCATGGCTTTAATACCATTTGTTGGGGAGTCCGGAGCCTTGATCCAAACTAGAATCCACTACCCGCTCTCCCACCAAGCCGAAACATAACTCTAATACCATTTGTTGGGGAGTCTGGAGGAGCACCAGGAGCAACAACGAGCTAGCAATGAACTGGACCACTAAATGACTTGGACGCCACATCTCCACCCAAAAACTTAAGAATTGGTATATGGGTCTTTTCTATTATATATTGTTCATATAACTCATTCCTAGCCGATTGAGACTAACCACTCACACTTAAATTTCCATCACTTTTTCCCTTATTTTGACTTAGTTTCTTTTATTTCCTTCTCCCTCTCTAACTCGAGTTGGTTGGGTGTGTTGGGTAATAAATCTGTTTTTTTGAACATGCCACCAACCTTCTCAAAGTTTATCATTACAAAACTCTTCTGGGCATAAAGCTACATTAGACAGGCCTAATTAAATACCCAAGAGCACTTGGATGAGATGGTAGGAGTCTCTTCCAGCTTAACCAATGTCCTAGGTTCGAATCCAGCTTTGGGCATGCAGCAGTGTTAAATCTCATAGGGGAGAGCTTTGCCGCTCATTGTGGTCCTACCCAGCTCGAGGGATTAGTCTCTGCAGTTGCGCGCAGAGGATACCCCGATTTATACCAAAAAAAAGACAGGCCTAACTAAATTCTGCATAACAAGTCAATAAATATCATACTTAATTAATAAATATACAGTGCATAATCATATTGTTGAAGTTAATCTCATATTCCAGTGAAAATAAATTAATTTTATATTCAATAAATTCTTCCACATCGAGATTCTGTGAATTGCAATAAATTTTTATAATAAAATTAATATTTTAAATAATAAAATTGAAACCTTTTAATAAATATGTGAAAAATGATCATATGAAACTGGCGTAATAGTTTTGGACTTACACCACTCAATATGATCATAACATTTTATTATATCTCAAAACTTACTGTTTCATTGAAAATGAACATTAGACATATACTATTTATAACATTTATGTTAATTCAAAATTATTTAATATGTCAACGTAATGAACCATTATTGTTCTTTTTTTGAACCGCAAAATATTAGTTTTATTTAATATCTATATATATATATATATATATTAAAATACTGAGTTAAAAAATATATAATGAATGAATTGTTATATATAAAATAATTTTATAGCATTTATATATTATGTTTCGTAAATACAATATACCGTAGTCATAATTAAGTCAACTTTATATATAACATATATAGCATTTAATTCTACTACCAACGTAAATTTTACTGTACGTATAAATAGTTAGATATAGATGTAGATATCATAGAAAGTTAACGACTTTGATTTTCTTTAAAGTTAAAATAAGGTTATAATGGAAATATCCTTGAGAATGGTGTTGAAGTTTGTGGTCATACTTATGGCTATTGTGATTAATTTTGTGGGTAGCACACAAGGAAGTTCATACCTAATAGGGGACAAGGCTGATTGGCAGGAACGTCCTCGTAATCGCTATCATGACCAATGGGTAAAATGCTGTCGCTATTTCTCTATCTGTTGTCGCATTCTCAAACTACGCCATTCTTGAACTTCTTAGTTCTCTCTAGTTTTATAATAATCTCTTTGTATTTGAAGAAAAGTTATTCTATTATATGATATTTGGATTGACGATGTCTTAAAATGCATTGTGTGTTGAGACACTTTAGAGTTTGGAAAAAGTTTTAGATTATCAAATATGTTAAGCTCATTTCTGAATACCAGTTTGGTTAAAAAAGTTATAATAATTTTGTAACAAAATATATAATTAGCCGTGTGTTTTGAGCTACTTTAATGTCTGACATTTTTTTCTAATGTTCAAATACGTGAAGTTCATTCCTCAGTAACCAATATGGTGAAAAATAATAATAATTTCGTAACAAATACGTAAAGTGCGATGCTAAGCAGTGTGTTTTTGGTACTTTAAAGTTCAAAAAATTCTAATCGTTCAAATAAACAAAATTTGTTCCTCAATAATCAGTTTGGTGGAAAAAAAATTCTTGACAAAATATGTAATTTGTGGCAAAATAAGCAAAGTTTGTTATTGCAAGGGAGTTGCAAGGGAGCAAGCAAGTGAATCACATAGAAAATGTGTTGACAATTGCAAGTCAAGACGCGGAGCGGTTGAGAAGATCCAGAAGGAAAGAGTACTCCACCTACAATTTATAGATAAAAAAAGGAAAAGTTACAAAAAGCATGGGGGACTAGACCAAAACCCATGAAAGAAATATTACAACCAAAAGGAAAAAATAACCTTCCTATTAAAAGGAATCTAGTCCAAAGTAAATTAAAATTGGCATGCAAGAGCATCACTATAATTCTCATCTGTGTAGTAATGCCCCTGGTACTGGTAGGGCCTAGTGTCCCGTTGAGGAAAACCAAGGATCTGCGTATATTCTTCTAGGGTAGGTGCCATCTGGAAATTTTTGAAAGTGAAGCATCTCAAGGAAGAGTCGTAGAATTGGCTCAGGGCAACAATGGCATTTGTCTGCACTTCCAACCGTAGTAACATAATAATCTTCCCATAAGTTCTATCGAAAGACCTGCGCTCGATGGGCGGCAACCAACCCGCACATTCTCTTAAGCTGGTCAGATTGTGCTGTTTCACTGTAGGGTAATTCAGGGTTTGAACTGCTTCACCGTTTGATCCCATGCTGCCTTGCTTATGACACAATTTTTGAGCCTCTTACAATTCTCGGCAAACCTAAATGAGATGAATAACATGCATGTGAGGATTTTTTTTTTTTTTTACATTTTGTGAAATAATGATGCTATATGATGGATGAAAGAATGATGTCACGCGTGTTTTAAAAAAAAATAAGGAAAAACTTGGTGATTCACCTTTGAGAAGGTGTTAATTATGGGTCACATCCTATATATTTAAAAGGAAAAAAAAGAATAATAGTAATAATAAAACGGTTTTAGATGATTTGATTTTTTTTTTTTTTTTTTGGGAAAAGGAAAAAAAAAAACAATTTAAAAAAAATCTGTAATGATGCAGCGGGTAGGTGAAATGCCCTTGTGTCCTAAACAGGTTATGTCTTATATGTAGGTCACGGTCTAGGGTCACTTACGTGATCAATCTCTCAGGTGGCTCTATTCACTTCCTCACAAAGGTTTCCAGAGCTAAAATCCCCTTCATGATATGATCCACAACGATAGCGAGCTACCTGGTGTGGGATACCATGAAAGAGCATACTCTGGTTGAGACTTTCATGAGAGTCAGACAGATAAAATCAAGAATGACTGTCACTAATAATCTCCACTCGTCCTAGGTTAATTTTCAGACCTGGGTATAAGGCCCCACTCAAAAGTGTGTGAATAAACATGTGTAGGTGACGTGTGTGACACGGGCATATTACCTAGACCACACAAGCTGCAAAAGAAATACAGATAATAGTACAAAAGTTTTCTACCCTAAGGTTCAATAAGGCCATAAATAAATAAACAAATAAATAAAAATAAAAATAGACTGGCAGATATGAACGCTAAGGTAAAAAGACATTAAATTAACAATAATCTACACATTTAATTAAATTAGGCTTGACCCTCTAAAATGTCCCCAGTGAAGTCGCCAGCTGTAGCGACCGAAAAATCCGAAGGAGGGGATTCTTCGTCATTTTTGCAATGAAGCCGCCATCAATATTTATTAAATAGGAAAACATTGAAAAAACCTTTATTTTTGGGTTCGGGGGTCGATTATGCGCGGGGAAGGTGTTAGCACCCCACAGCATCCTTTCAAGAGAAAGGTTACCATTCAATTTAATGTGTAGATAGATAGTTAATTTAAAGAAAATACTTTAATTTACCTTTTTATTATTTGCAAAATTGAAGAGGAAGACTTAATAAAAATTTTAGTTTTTTGCGCTTGACAGGGGCGGACCTCTGCTCCTACGTATCTCCAGGTGCGATGGAGAAATCAAAGCTACGTAGTTCTTGGGGTAGAAAATGTTTGTGTGTTGTTTCTTTTTTTATTTATTTTTGAAATCGGGAGAGGTACTCGAGACGACCAAACAAGTAAAACTCAGAGTGGTTGTCGCTCATAGCTCGTTTGAAAACCAAAGCTGTTATCAACGGTCAAACAAGCTAAGCTCAGAGTGACCATTAATAACAAACTAATTTTATGTTTAGGAAAACAATTATTCGTTATTTGGAAAAAGGTTGGTGAGAAAAAAATGTTTACTTAGGGGAAAGAAACAAAATTGTGAAAAAAAAAGGAACAGGGGGGTGCAGCAGTAAAATAAGGGCGTAAATAAAAGGAGGGCTGTATTATTAAAACTGGGGTGTAAATAATAGCCCAATCTCATTTTTATTGGGCTAATCCGTTTCAAAAATTCGTGGGCTTCAGAGGGGCGCGAGAAGTAAACGCAGGGGGTGCTAATAGAGATCTGAAAAATTAAAAAAACGTGAAAAGACGAAGTTACCCTTGAGTTAGTACTATAAAAGCATCACCAAAAAAAGAAACCCTAATTGGCTCTCTCTTCTCCCACGGCGCCCCCTTTCTCAAAAAAGCCAAACCCTAAAAATCCTCTCTCTCTCTCACGCGGCAGACCCATCTCCCTCACCCCCATACCGATCTCGCTTCCCTCTCCCCCTCAGAGCCGTTCTCTCCTCCCTACCCTGATTTCCTCTCTTCTCTCACCGATCTCTCTACTGTTTTCGCTTTTCTCTCCTCCTCCACTGCGTAAACCTCAAACCGAATCCCTCTCTCCCTCTTCGCCACCATCGCGACCCAAACCGAAACTCCCCTGTTTCCGCTTCGCCATTCATCTCATCCCTCTCTTCGCTCACCGAATCGCCATCCCCCCCGCTCACAGAGAACCTAATCTGCTCTCTCTCTCTCTCTCTCTCTCTCTCTCTCTCTCAACCGATCCACTATCTCTCCGATCTGGGTTCTGTTGGTGGTTGAGTGATGACGGTGGTGAGGCGGTTGTTTGATGGTAGAGGGGGGCTAACGACGCGGCGGCGTGGGTGATAACAGCAGTGAGAGGGTGGTTTCCAAAAGGGGGTGAGGCTGTGGTGGTTGGTGGTGACGGTTTGCGAAAAGGGTGGTTTTGGGGTCACGGCGGTGGTGGAGATGGTGAGGCCGTGGCGTTTAGGCTGGTAGTGGTGGTTGTTGTGACGGTTCGTACGGCGGCGGTCTACGGCGGCGGCCGCCACGGGCGGCGGCCGGAGGTACAGTCCCTCTCCCTACTCTCTTTTTTTTCTGATTTTTTTTATCTCTGCTTCTACTCTGATTCTATTCTTTTTTTTCTCTGATCTAACCTTAATTTTCCTGCTTCTACTTTCTGTTCATGACTAAATTATTCACAGTCCTGCTCTATGTATAAGCTTGATGATTGTATTTTTTTAGAACCTAATCTATTTACGATACTAAACATTCCTAGAAATAATGTGAAACTGAAATCTGATTTTTAACTCACATATATACGGATTTCCAGGTTATTAGTTCAGATAGCAAGTAAAATAATTTACAAGACATCCTATTATAAAAGAAAAAAGAAAAGGGAGGGTCGACCTTTATTCCAGCTTCAGATATTGTCTCTTTTTGCTTTGCTTACTGCTTGCTTCAGAAAAAAATTTGATGTGTTTGCACTGCTTGCTCTGAATTTTCTCTCTATTTGTGTTTTTTAATCACTGTCTGTGTGTTTTCTTTGTGTATTACTGTGTCTGGTATTTATAGTGGAGAAACTGTGGTGTAGGTGTGGATGGAAGCAGAGGATCAAAGCTCATAGGGGACAAAGCTGTTGGCAGCAGTAACACAGTGGAGCAGCAAGGATGGCAGCAGGGCTGCTGCCACTGCAGCAGTGTTTTTGCTGGAAATGGGATGCAAGTAAAGGGACAAGAAGAAGGAAGTTTGGGCTTGTAGCTTCATGGAGAAGGAAGGCAGCAAGTCGCAGGCTGCTGTCTTTTTTTTGGTTTTTGCTTTATTATTTTTTTTTGTACTCTTTTTTGCTTTTAATTAATTTTTGTACCAATTGTAATTAATTTTTTTGTCTTCACCTACATTAAAGTTGACTTAGGTTGTACCTCTTATTTGTAAAAAAAAACTGTTTATAATAATAAAAACATTAATTCAGAAATTGATTTTTATTAGATTTTTCCATAACAATAATGATAATTAAACTAATAGCAAATGACTTTAATAGCGGTAAAAAAAAACGAGTACCAAAAAAAAGGCTCGTATGCCACGAGAAACAATCACGCTCACGCAATGAAAGTAATAACGCGCGTACAATTAAAAAACGTGGCACAACGAGAACAATAATGCGTGCACAATTAAGAGAGAAATGTGGCACAACGAGAACGACAATGCGTGCACAATTAAAAGCGACCCGCACACGCTAGGTGCGAATTGAAATCATTTGCGTTAGTCTGACGGACGAAGTTAGGGTATTACAAAGAGCAAACGAATATCATATGTCTCGTCAAACATAAGCAATTATTCCATCTATTTCTAAGCTTCCAAGGAACAATATTGCAATTCTTGAAGGCGAAAACCACTAGCTGAGAATCACACTCCAGCCATAAATACTTCCAACCTTTATCAAAAGCAATCTCTATAGCTAACATAGCCCCAATAATTTCAGCATGAAGAGCATAACTGTTGCCAATGGGGGCAAAGAAGCAACCAAGAATAGCCGTGCTTCTGTCTCTAAAAATACCACTACAAGCGGCAGGGCCCAGACAACCCTTAGCAGCCCCATCAGTATTGCACTTACTCATGTAGGGTGTTGGGGGATCCAAATAACCTCTTTGATGTTAGCAGAGCTTCTATAATTACCAATGATGTTGAAGGTATTGATAATCATAAACTCGACAACAGAGGGAGACATCGAAGATTTAGAAGCATTCCCAGCTAAAGCAACATTACCAAGGATTAAATTGATAGTCGGGTGTAAGGGGGTCGCATGATTACTAAATCTAACCTGATTCTTGCAATACCAAATGGCCCATAAAATATTAACAATAGCAACAGAGACAATATCTTGCAATTGAAGGCTCCAGCCATGAGAAGTCAAGGCTAAAATATTCTGAAAAGAGGTTTTAACAATATGGATACTCAGGATACCTCCAAGCCATCGCCAAATATGTTGGGCGAAAGGGCAAGCGAGGAAAAGATGATGAGAGGTCTCAGAGGCATTGCCACATAAGCTACAAATGAAAACAACAGTGCATCCTCTATTCCAAAGTTGATCGTCGGTTGGCATCTTATTATGAAGAGTCCTCCACAGGATAAAGGACTTAGAAGGCGGAATAAAAGCCTTCCAAATATTCTTGGTCCAAGGAACCACCTGTCCTGGAGGGTTACGGAAAATAAAAGACTCCTTAAAAGTCAAGTCCCCAGAAACAGCGTGATTCCACATCAACTGATCCTCAGCCCAGGCCAAAGGAATAACCATCTCTTGAATTTCAAAGTGAATTTGGGGGAAGTGAGATATAAGGTCCGTAGAGATGGACCATTTACCGTTGACTATAAAATCCTTTAGATTCGCCTTAAAATCCTTGTGAAAATTAGAAGGAATACCAATAATATCCACAATAGGCCTAGAAATCCAAGTATCTGTCCAAAATTTTATGTTGACACCATTCCCAAGTTTCCAAGTCAAATTCTCAATAATATCAGAGAGATGAGATTTGAATCCAAGCCAAATAAAAGAAGAAACGTGATAATTCATCGGCTTATTATTCTTAAAGACTCTAGCTTTCAAAAGAAGATTATTAATGGCTTTGATAGACGGCAAACCCAGACCGCCTTCTTGAAAAGGCTTGCACACCTTACTCTAGGCCATAGTAACAATTTTCCTAGTATTAATATCACCAAACCACGCAAAATTTTTGATCCAGGTATCAACAGTATTAAGAAGACTAGCAGGCCAAGCATAAATGCGGAAACTATAAACCATCATACTAAGAATAACTGAGTTAACAAATTGAACTCTACCCATGATAGATAAGAGAGAGCCTTTCCAGGAGGATAATCTAGCCTTTATTCTATCAGCCATAGGTAATAAGTGTATTTTACGATGCTTACCTTTAAAAAGCGGTACACCAAGATAATTAAAAGGGATAGCAACTTGAGAAAAACCAAGAGAATCCGAGATGGCTGTGATACAAAGAGGGGAGATGTTGCCAGTATAGAATTTAGATTTGTCTTTACTAATCACCTGGCCAGAAACTTGCTCATAAGAGGAAAAAAGATCCAACAAACTAGTTAAACTCTTTTTGGTAGCCCGACAAAAAATCATAATGTCACTAGTGCAGAAAAGGCTTTTGGAATCGGTTGTTTGGCACATTTGAAATCGGTTATTGACCGATTCCAAATGTGCCGATTCTAAATGTAGAGACATTTTGAATCGGTTAAATAACCGATTCAAAATGTGACATTTTAAATCGGTTATATAAACAACCGATTTGAAATGTACTTATAAACTTTTAAAATCGGTTCTTTAGATAACCGATTAGAAATGTCACCTTTTTTAAAAAAAAAATTAGGAAAAACGTACACATCAATTTTTTCTCTCTTGCACACAACTCACCAAATAATGAAACAAATCATCCAATAAAGTTGTTACTACAATTGCATAACACTGAACCTCAATTAAATGTTTCACAAAGCCAGATATTTGACATAATGAACTCCTAAGAAAAACACATCCAAATCCTATAGCAAATAACATGGACTATGAAATAATAACAACACTGACCACAACTTGATTTCCTAAACATTAATCATTAATTAATAAAAAAAAGGTGAAGAAAAAGGCCAACCTATAATCAGTAGAAGCAATGTGAACAAACAATTTCCATAATAGCAACGTGTAACCCAAGTTGACAATAAAAAATAGAGCATCAAGCTTATGATGCTCTATAAAGGTGATCATTGCATAAGTATGCATCAAATAATTCAAACCAAAGCTTATGAAAAATTGTACCCCTCTCCATGTATTCTTTCTAGCGCTATTCAATCGTGTCCTACACTCCTGCCACTAACGTTTGTGCCATCTCAAACTTTTTCTCCATAGCTTTCTGGACATCCACAGGTGTTTATAACCAATTGCAGGTTTGGTCTTTCCTTTATGCATCAACAATCTGTCATATGTTGATCTATAAAACTCAAGTACACAATAAAACTCAAATCAAAAGGCAAAAGGCAAAAATCAAGATATACAACCAGTTGTTGGTTTGATTTGAATCCTGCTGACATTTGCCACTGATTAATAAATATAAAAAGAAACACACTAGAGAAAAATTCTGCCACGGGAGACATGCTCACATTGTTACAAATCAGTAAGCAGAACACTAATAGGACAGTAAAAGAATGCAGGAAATTGAGAATAAACAAGTTGTATTACTATCAAGGAATTCTTACAGAGGAGAATATCCTACAGTCCAAGAGCTGGGCTCCTAATTAGAAAGCTAGTGCTTCCTATCCATAACTAATTCTTAACGAAACCGAAATGTAAACAAACTCCCAAGCTTACTATGTATTTTTCATGCCCAAAGATATTCAGATGTTGTTGGATATACTCAAATATTGTTCCCTCAATTAATTAAATTAAAACACAAATATACCAAAAGCTATTCATGAATTAAAGATGAGAATAAAAACTATAGCAAGTACAGATTAGGCACCTCCTCGTCACTTTCATCTCCGCCAGCTTCATTTCTGATGCGCTCAAGATGTGGATCGACAGCATCATCATCTTCATTCTCAAGAACCTTGGCCACACCACCAACAGTTGGTTGGGCATCTCCTAAGTTCATAATTTTCAAGCCATTTGAACTGCATGTGCTGGCCAAAACTAAATTTAATATAACGAAGAATTAGTTGCAAGTAAATTTTGGCAATGAGCTAATATTTACCTGATAAAACCATATAAATTGTGGTATTCATTTATCTGAATATTACGAAAGAGATGCTCTTGGTCATTTTTTAGTTTGATAAGAAGGTCAAAATAATGCATATTTGAACCACCAGCAGTGTGTCGCTCAAATTCCACATACTTAATCTATTAGAAAAGGATTAAACAAATCAAAACCTCCAATGTGCAAATATCATGTGTATCGACCAGTAACAAATATCCGATCATCAATAATTGCAACTGGAGTTACCTCTTCGCGAATAATAAGAGTGGGGGGTTTAGGTAGAAAGAAGAAGCTCTTTCTCAAGGGGATACAAAATTCCATCTTCAGCTTTTGAAGATGATTTCACTGCATAACCATCTTTTAGTTTGATAAGAAGCTAAAAGTACTTGATCAATACATGTTTGGGAATTAAAGAAATCACCTTGGTGTCAGGACTGCAATACCCTCAAATGTAACAACAGCATCTTCACCTCCAGTACCGACATCAGCCATAGACATTATTTTATCACGGAAAACCTGATACAGAAAAGATTTTGCAAATCTCAGTTACCTATAATTTATCATAACAAGAGATTTATCAAAGTCAGAATATCACGACAAACAGTTACTGGACTATTCACTGCCTGCACATTTGACTCCTCAATAAGGATCTCTTTAACCTGAAAAATTAATCATCGCATTAATTTAAAATTCAAACTAAAAAAAATAAAATTAAACCTGCAAATTTCAGTATAGAAGGCTCGAATTCTCCCGAAGTAACAGAAAAATGCACCGAAAGCCCTAAAGTTTGTTTCTAATACAAAATCGCACTCTTCGATTGGAAAAATTCAAAGCAAGCATGAAATCGATCTTGTTCTTCTAAACGATTGAGGGAGTTGGAATAGAAAAAGGAAGTCGCTGTGTAGCATAGTAAATCGGAAATTGAAATTGAAAGTGTGAAACCCTAAGTGGAGAAAGTGAAGAGGGAAAAAGGAAGCATACGTATTCGCAAAGAAGTTGAAACTCATCTTCGAGAAGGTGCTGACCGTCCTTCACCTTCGATATCCAGTGCCAAAATAGGACAAAGAGGAGGAGCCTACTAACAAAGAGTCCAGATAAAGGGGACGGAGTGAGAATGGCGAAAACAGAGGGAGAACGTGATGGCTGGTGAGGGAGACAGAGCAAACTGATAGGCTCGAATGATAGAGGAGAGAGCGAACTGAGAGGCGTGAATGATTTAGGGTTTTTAGTGAAAAAATACTTTAATAATCGGGTATCCACAAAATCGATTCTAAATGAACACTTTCCTAATTGGTTGTTTACAAAACCGATTCCAAATGTCTAAATATACACATTTTGAATCGGTTGTTTCAACAACCGATTCAAAATGTATCAAAAAGTCAAACATTAATTTAATTGCAAAATTGCCACCGCGCCTACATTTGGAATCGGTTATCTAAACAACTGATTCCAAATAGTGCTTTTTAAAGCAGATTTTGCACTAGTGTGTCATCAGCATATAAGACGTGACTTGGCATACGAAAACCTCTGGGACCGACCATAAGCTGAAGTTTACCATCTTCAACAAGCTTGGAAATACCTCTACTAAGAACATCTTCAGCCAAACAGAAAAGAAGAGGGGACAAGGGATCACCTTAGAATAATCCTAGACTAGTTTACTCATCTCTCACACTTAATATTAATGCTCTTTGAAGTTGTGAGAGAACTCATAACTGAGGAACAAAGTTCCTTTCTCGGTGTAAATGCTTGAAGAAACGAATCACAAGATTTGAATTTTTAGCCGATCCTCGGCTAGTTTAAAGTTCGACAACAATTTCACATTTTATGTGAAACATTTAGTTACCTTTATTTTTCTTTGGTCAATTAGATAATATTACTATAAGATTCAAATGATATATCAATAGAATATAATGTCTATAAATTTTACGACTAAATATAATAAGAGTTATTAATGTCAATTACTGTTGGTTGCCTTGATAATTTCAACGATATGGGGACGTCAGCTCCTGAGTTCAAATCCAGGTGTAAGCAGTAGTACCCCGTGTGTGATGTTTATTTGTCATTTCATTTTAGTAGAAAAAAATAAAATAAGAATTATTCATGGATGAATTGAATCCTCAAAGACATGTCTCCATCTGTACGTGTGCTTTGTATTGATTTATACACATACATGAAATTTTGTTATGCAGCAAATTCAAATGATTATTTGTTAAAGTATTTCTTCTTTTAATTGTTTTCAATTCTTAGTTTTAGTACAGTTTTGATTGTCTCCATCTCTACAACCTCTACAACAATTGGAGAGAAAGAAGGGAAAATGTGAAAGAAAGTGGGAGATTTAGAGAGATGGAGAGGATAAAGAGGGAAGCGGATGAGCCGATCCTGGTATAAGAAAGTTCTTCATATATTTTTTGGTTATCATGTCATTGGTGCGTAGTTTCCACCGGTTTTAACGGTGACTAATCTACGCTGGGGAACCTGGCTGGCCACGAGTTTCCGGCTTTACCGGCCCGTGTGGTTCTCCCCACCCAATAGAGTTTTTGCCACACCCAAGATTTGAACCCGAGACCTTGGAGTGGGGTCCAAGTCCAGTTACCACTTGGACCAACCCTTAAATTAAATTTTATACTGATATATTTCAATTGATTTAATTTATTAAAAATAAATAAAGTTAATGATATGGAAACAGTAAACAATGTTTTCAACACAAGAAAACAACCAAGTTATTAACAATTAAAAAAATATATCATTTTTTATATGAAATAGGACATCAATAATACAAATTTTGTCTAGTAAATTATTTATAATAAGTCACTTAAATACATTACCAAAGAAATAAATAGTATATATTATATATAAAACATGTTTAACAAAGTTATTAAATATTTTATTTTTTTGCATTTCATTTAAATAATGTAAAATAATACAACATGAGATATAACTAAGTTATGTGGAACTAGCATAAGATCTTGATGTTCTTGCTAAGCAGCGAGCAATTTGGTTTGCTTGTCTTTTAAGAAACTTATCATAAAGTTTGATAATTCTCTAAATGGTGTCGTACACTAGAATGTTCATTGTAGTTTGTGAACGGTGTAACACTTACCTACCCGCATCAAGACACTAGTCATCTACATTTCATACAACATACCAAGTGTCACTTGCATTTTATACATCACACCAAGTGCATCTTATATAACTTGCAACTTGTCATCACATGCAACGTTCCATTTTATCAAATGCATGTTGATCGTGTGGATGACTGAACCCCACACAGGGAGCTTAAAATCCCTTCATGTTTTAGAGTTTACACCACGGTAAATTCCAAATCATTAAATTTAACACTATGATTAAAGATATGAATTGCTTGATCATTCATGGGGAACTACAAGAATTGCTCATTTGGGTGAAAGCTTCTTGTCCGAAAAAAATTGTGAACTAACCAATGACCATAGCCTCTAATTCCTCATCATCAATGCACCATGAACCCACACTCCCTCAACATTTTGCATGGCCTCAATGGTTCATCATTCTTCTAACAAATTGAGGTGCTACAACAAAAAGTAGTTTAGGCAACATCAGAAAACTGTGGCCTAAACTTTAAACCACGGTTTGGCCACAGTTTTTGAGACGTGGAGTACTACGTGGCGCAGTTTGTATTTCTATTACCTAACTATAGCCACCGGCACATTGACTTCTAAAGACTAAAACCATAACAATTTTTTAATTCTCAATAAACTCTCACATTCCTTCAACAATTTCTTTTGCAAATTTCAAAGTGAGATCTATTGTAAAAAGAAAACTTTGAACACAACAAATCCTAATACACTTGAATACGAGTCTAATCAAACTATCATTAAACCATCACAAACATAATTATACTCTAATCAATAGACAGGGCCAATGACAATTCAACAAAATGTCAAAATCATAGATTCATTCACTAGTATGATAGCAAATCATACATTTTTGCTTAAAACAAATAATGGGCAGTACTCCTCATTCACTTTTATTATTAGTTGGCATTTGAAACCTACACAAAGGACAACAACTACCAATTTGCAACCAACTATGGATACAATTAGAATGAAACATGTGAAAACATGGCATACGAACACCAACATTAAAATCTTCAAAACAAATTGAACACCTTTCCACACGCCCTTCTTCTTCAACTCTCACCATCTCCAATTCCTCAATAGATGACTTATCCGCGGCCATCAAACCGTTATCTTCATCATCACCACCAGCATATGCTCCGACGTCTTCTTCAAAATTATCACTCTCTTCATCATCTTCATCTTCGTCATCATCAGTTTCATCTTCACTAGCACGAGTTACGACCAAATCGACTCGCATAGAAAGAACAGTTTGATTAATCCTATGAAACCTATTCATATTACGAGCACATGCCAAGACATTCGCAACAACCAACATAAAAGCATCATTGGGAACACCCATATCTAAAAGCCAAGAAACAATTGTTGTTTCTTGCATAATTGCATCATTTGAGATATTCAAAAAATTGTGACAAGTAGGCTCACAATAAGTGTGGAATTTCCTAGCATTCAAAACGTACATGTTGGTGTATTCAAATTCTACATTGAAATTGGGGGAGGGGTTAGGGTTTTCTGTGACATAGTTACTGGGAATAAAAATTGGGAATGCATTGCAATGGTATTCATCCATGGAATTGTGAAAATTGGTTAAGAGGTTTTGGGGAATTTGACGGTTTTTAAAGAGAAAAAGGAGAGAGTTTAATTCGGAAGAAATATGAATTTCAAAAAAGAATAACTGCTATAGTGTAACGGTTTGAGATTTTTATAATGAATAAATAGTGGGAGAAAAATTTGGGGACCAAGTACTTTGGATCTCTATGGGATTTTTTTTGAAGCAAAGGATCTCTATGGGATATGGGATATGGGATACAGATCATATTATCGATATCTGTGGGGATTTATTATTGATATTATTTTTTTTGGTAATATTTATTAATATTATTTTAAATAATATAATATACTGATGTAATTAAGGGTGTTATTTTTTGGAATTATGGTAATATATTTATATAGATTTTATAATTTATAACTTATTAAAAAATATTATTAAAAAAAAGTCAGTTGTGATTACAAAATTCTAAGAACCTTAAAAATGATGTGACATATTATATTACCAAAAAAATAATAATGTGACATTTTTTAAATTATTAATAAAAATAGAAAGCAAAAATTATTTTATGTTCAGAAGCTATAAGGGTTTTTTTTTATTCTCTAAGACAAAATCCCAGGATGATATCCAACTCTTTAAGAGACCAAATATTTGAATTTGAACGTTTAAATTTGATAATTATCATTTTTCAACCGTTCTTTTAAAAATATCATTTCTCAACCGTGGATATACTCTTTAAAATCCTTTTTTGACGTATTTAAATAGTAAATCCTGATAATTGTTACCCGGATACCCACAACAATGTAAAACTGAAGTTTGAGAGATTATAGGGTGCTTCCACACTTTTGTTTGAGTTTGTGTACTTATAAATATATTTTTCGGTCCAGAGGTCAAACTCCACTGTTCATGGGAAAGAGGCCCTGAATAATTCGGAGTTCGGCCTAAAATCTGGCTCTAAAATGTTTCATCGCCGAGGATCAAACCCGGGTAGCTGAGTCTGCCCCTTTAAATAGAGTGTATTAACCAGTTGCACCCAAAACCTCTCCTTTAAAATGTTTCTTTTTTGAAATTCATATTTCAACTCTTTTTTCTACAAAAGACTTAAGCTATTTTTTTACCCCCTCACATACTTTGTTACCCCCCCCCCCCCCCATATTGACCAAACTGGCCATTTTATCCCTGATTTCTCAAAAAAATTCTGAAATTGTGTGTTTATGCATAAATCTGTAACGCATTTTCTTGGTATTTTCGGAAGTACGTCTAAACACATAATTCCGGAACGTATTATTATAGATTTTTTTTGGAACTATGTCTTCAGAGATAAATCCGAAAAACATTTTCTATTCCGGAATTATGTCGTTTAAGGTAATTCCGAAACACATTTTAAAATTAAAAAGTAAAACAAAAAAAAATCGGAGTTATGTCAAAAGAGGTGTTTCCGGATGTTGCTTCCAGAATCATCTTTTTTGACATAATCCCGGAACACAAAAATAAATTCTGAAAATATGTATCAAAGGCATTTCCGGAAAGAATGAAAAAACTGACTTCCGGAAACACCTGTTGATAGATAATTCCGGAAAATTTTAAAAAAAAATCAGTTTCAATTTAAATTTTGGTAAAAAAATAAGAGATATTTTGGGGATAAAATGTATTATGGGGTACTACACAGAGAGGGAAAAAAAACAGGCAAGACTTAATTAAACTCTTGGTTTCTCTAGTTTAAGTATTTTATAAGTTGGATTAATTATATCAAAATATTGTGATAAACTCAAGGACGCAGAGTAAGTACAAACGCTAGTGACGACTATACCCCTACCACTCCAAAACTGCATAGCTATGAAAAACAGGCAAAACAAACTAATGCCGCTCTTGGAAAGAAAACTCAAAATGTTTGGTCACATCACACTTAGAAAACTTCGAAAAAGAGATTTTACAATGACTCGACATCAAAAATTCAAAAAGGAAAAACTCTCCAAAGCATCATGCCAACCTATGAATTTCAGCTACGAGATATGATACAGGATACGACATGATACTGATATGGGAATACAGAAAAATTTTGAAACTCAATATACGATACGATCCGGATACTTTAATAAAAAATTAAATTAAAGTGCAAATATATAAAAAAACACGATATACAAACATAACTAAAGATAATAAATAGTAGAGATGTTCACTTTACTAATTGACAGTTGTTCATAATAGGAAAAAAAAATCACAAAAAAGAGGAACAGAAAGGAGCCACGGTTTATTCAGAATGTAGTAACCCCTTTTAGGAATAAAATTGCTAATTGACATATGTAGTAACCCCTTTTGGGATTTAATATTTTATTATAGTTTATTTTTAGGATATAAATTAAAAACACTCAGAAATGAGCCACATTGGTTGTTAAAAAAAGAAAGAGGTACCAACATGATGTGACACAAATGGTATATACTTGGGTCCCTTAACCATTTGGTCCTGGGTTCGATCTCTGGCCGGTACGTATGGAAAAACATTTGTTTGGAGAGATCAACCCCTTAAATGGATCTCCGATACCTCAAAGGATTAGTCTTTACGGTCGTCGTGGAGGATACCTTGGTTTACCAAAAAAAAGAAAGAGGTCCATATGTCGTATCCCATGCGTATCTGCATAAGTCTGTCATATCCCGTGCGTATCCGTATAAGCTAGATGTATCCCATGAGTATCAGCCACGTATCCCCCACATATTAGACAATTTTCTTTTTAAAAAATAAATGAAAATTCCAGGATACTCCATGAATATGTATCCCGGTGTATCAGACATGTATCAGTGTCAGATATTCTAGCCAAGGAAGAGATCCGTTGGTTTCAAAAATCAAGGGCAAAGTGGATTGAATTTGGAGATAGAAACACTAAATACTTCCATGGTGTAACTACTATTAGAAGAAGAAGGAATTGCATATCTACTCTTCTAAATGATCAGGGGGTCTGGCTCTCTGAACTCAGGCTCTTGAGGTGTTGGCTACTAATTACTTTAAAGAGCTTTTTCTTTCAAATGAGATTATCCATCCTTATATTCTATCAGGTCATTTTCCAATTCTGGAGGATCGGATTCTTATTGACATGGATAGAAGGCTCGGTGAAGATGAAATTGGTAGAACAGTTAGGAGTATTGGTGCTTATAAAGCTCTAGGTCCAGATGGTTATTAGGCTGTTTTCTACCATAGCCAGTGGAATATAACTGGCCCCTCTTTTTGTAACATGATTGCTGACTTATGTGAAAATCCTTGGAAAATTAAGGAGATTAATGCTACCTATTTGGCTCTTATTCCCAAGACTGATAATGTGACCAATATGAAACAGTTCAGACCTATAGGACTTTGTAATGTTGCTTACAAGACTATCTCTAAACTGATCTCTAGCAGATTAAGGGATATTTACAAAGACTTATTGGCCCAGCTCAATGCCCTTTTATCCCAAAGAGACATAACCATGATAATATCACCATTGCTCAAGAGATTTTTCATTCTATGAGAAGTAAAGGGGGAAAGAAAGGATGGATGGCAATTAAAATTGATTTGGAAAAAGCTTATGACAGACTCGGATGGGAATTCATTAAAGATACTCTTGATGATATTGGTCTTCCTACGCATTTAAAATCTCTTATTGAGTAGTATTTTCTACTCCTACAATGCAGGTCCTTTGGAATGGTGAAGCCTTGAAGGAGTTCTCTCCAACTAGGGGTATTAGACAAGGGGACCCCATATCCGGCCCCCTACCTCTTTGTCTTACGCATTGAAAGACTGTTCCAGTCAATTGAAAAGGAAGTTGAAGCTGATAATTGGAAGCCTATTCAAATCTCTAGGGGGGTCCTAAGATTTCTCATTTGGCCTTTGCAGATGATCTCATCTTTTTCTCTGAAGCTACTGTTGAACAAGCTCATCTTATTCAGCAAGTGTTTCACCTCTTTTGCTTGAGCTCTGGCCAAAAGGCGAGTCAAGAAAAGACTAGAGTCGATTTTTCTAAGAATGCCCCTAGACTATTAAAGAAAGATATCTGTGAGGTTATGAGATTCCACCAAACTGATGATCTAGGTAAGTATCTAGGAGTTCCTATTTTCCACAAAAGAGTAGGCCTATATACTTTCAATTATGTGATAGACAAAGTCAAACAGAGACTAAGCTCTTAGAAATCAAGGACCTTTTCCTTTGCTGGTAGAGTAACTTTGGCAAAGCCGGTGGTTCAGGCTATGCCCATATATGTTATGCAATCTACTGACATACCCAGAGGAACCTGTGATGAAATTGATAAGATTTGCAGGAATTTTATTTAAGGAGATGCTGACAATCACAGGGCTATACACTTGCTAAGCTGGGATAAGATCTGTAAACCTAAGAGGGAAGGTGGTCTAGGGCTTAGATCCACTAGGGCTGCTAATTCAGCTTTTATGGTGAAGGCTCTTTGGAATTTCGTTTCAAATCCAGAAAAGCTATAGTGTTCCTTGCTTCGTAGTAAGTATAAATGTGGATGGAGGTCCTTTCCTAATATGGATTCTAGTAGGAGAGACTCAAATTTTTGGAATGGGATGATTGATACTTGGGAAGATTTCAGACACAACCTAAGCTGGAAAGTAGGCAATGGGGAAGATACTAGGTTCTAGCAGGATGATTGGTTGCTAATTGTGATACTCTGGGCACTTATTGCTCTTTTCCTATTGATGAGGATAACTCCAATCTTCCTATTAGGCATTTCATTACCTATAACGGTGAGTGGAATTGGAGATTGATTGACAATATTCTCCTTGATTATGTGATACAAAATATTAATATATAGTTACCCTCCTCCTTCTATTCTTCTGAGTGATGATGAATTGTCTTGGGGTGCCACTCCTGATGGGAGGTTCACCACCAAGTCTGCTTACAAAAGCCAATTGGACCTTCAGACAGGTCTTACGAGAAGTAATTTCAATCTCATTTGGAAATGGAAGGGGAATGAGCGTATACGAACCTTCCTTTGGAAATTGGGGTATGAAGCTCTCCTTACAAATGTTGAAAGGCATAGAAGAAGGACGGCCTCCTCAGCAACTTGCTCTATCTGTAATGAGGGAGATGAGACTCTTCTTCACCGGTTTAGAGATTGCCGTGTTAGCTTCGCGATTTGGAGCTGTTTAATCTCAGAAACCAAAGTCAATTCTACAGAACTAATTGTTGGAATGATGGTTAGAATCGAATCTTAAGCAACAAGAAGGAAGAAACGAAGAAAGTAATTAGAGCTTACTGTTTGGTGTCTCTCTTGATCTCATCTGGAGAAATAGGAATGAGTTTATTTTTGCTCAGAAAATCTATTCAACCCAGACTACAATTGTCAGAATTAGGCATCATGTGGAAGCAATCGTGAATTGTTTGAACCTCAATTCGACTCTCCATCCTCAAATCCATCTCTCATCTGTTGATAATCGTGAGTTTTGGACTCCTCCGGCTCCCGGTCACTGGAAATTGAACTGTGATGGCCCGGTCAACAACAATGGTAGGAATGCTGGTTGTGGTGGAGTCCTTCGCGACCATGAAGGGACCTTCGTTGCTGCTTTCTCGTGTCGTCTTGAGGTGTGCATCATTCTTGAAGCTGAATTGAGAGGAATTTTGCATGAGATCAATCTAGCTTGGCGCAAAGGATTCCTTGAACTTGAAGTGGAATCTGACTCTTCTGAAACTATTGCTTTGCTTGTTGGGGAGAGATCTGGCGACAACAACATTCAAGCTTTGGTTCGCCAGATTTTTGAGGTGGGTGAAGACGAATTGATGATTTTGTGGAGGAAGGTGAACAGGTGCAACAATTTTGTGGCTGATATTTTAGCTAAGTTTAGCCATAATAGTGATGGTAGTTTTGTAATATTCGACACTATTCTGGACTTTTTGGTCAATGCCATTAGCCATGATGGTATTGGGCAGGTTGGATCTAGGATCCGTTAGTTTGTCTCTCTGTGGGCCTTAGGGCCCTTATTTTCATAAAAAAATGTATGAGTGTCAGATACGTGTCAGATACGGATACTTGACCTACTTTGAAGTATCGGGTTTCTTAGACACCAACACTTGGACTTACAATGGAAAACCTCAATGCATCAACTCTTCTCACTAGTTAAAGCTGAGTTAGTTTAAGTTTTGAGTGATGATGAGTGTTAATAAGACATTATCTAACACTCCTATTTGAACACACTCGCTTGTTAAGTATTTTTAATTATATAAGAGAAGATAGATAATATGATTCTTAATGTGATGCTAAAATGGCATTATGGATTATGACGTGATAAAATCTATTTATTAGGATACAAGACTCATAATCCTAATTTTAATAGGGAAACTATGAAAGCAAATCTCATAATAATAAAGTAATAAGGAAACTAATCCTAGAAGATAATCTAAAACAACAAACTTATCATGTTAGATAATTTAAAATAATATCAAGATATTATAAGATACTTTTTTGTATATTTATATTCTAATAATTTTCCTAAAACATAGCATAAAAAATAGGCTTAAAGGTACTTTTAGTCCCTGCAAATGTCAAAATAATCCAGTTTAGTCCCTGCAATTCCAAAACTTTTAAAATAGTCCCTGCAATTACTAAACGTTACTACTTTTAGTCCCTGCTGTTAGTTAAGGGTTAACACTGTTATCTTTTGATGATGTGGCAGCCAACAGGGATGCCAACATGGAATAAAAGGGCTTAGTCAGAAACGATCTTCTCTCTTCTTCCATCTTCTCTCTGCTTCTTCTTCTTCTTCTTCCATCTTCTCTCTTTTTCTTCTTCTTCTTCTTCTTCTTCTTCTTCTTCTTCTTCCATCTTCTCTCTTCTTCCATCTTCTCTCTTCTTTTCGAATCTTCTCCCTTTACCCAGAAACGATATTCTCCAATGGCAACAAGCAGCAACGCATCTTCCAATGGTGGTTCAAGGCAAGGGCGACTGCCTATTTGTGGTTGTGGAGATGTTATGCGATTGTTTATCTCTAATTCTGTTGAAAACCCTCAAAGGAGGTACTGGAAGTGTGTTAATTGGGGGGGTAAGTAAAATTTGGCAATTAGGGTTCATATGTTGGTTGTTATGTTGTTTAACTGAATTAATTTATGTCATTTTTGGAATTGGATTTATTGTGTGCAGGTGAGAGGAGCAAGCTGTAAGTTGTATGTTTGGGATGATCAACTAGATGCCCTCAAAATTTCTATGGTTACTGTTCAACCATTCCAAACAATTCAAGAAATTCCAAAGCAACTAGAGGCATCAAATACATCATGTGATTGCAAATGTGGTGAAATATTTAAGGATTGGGAGTCTAACAAAATTCGCAAACTGAAGCAGAAGTTGTTAGATGAGAGGAAGAAGTGGATTCAAGGAATTTTGATTTTTGTAGTTCTGTATGTAGCTTATATGAAATTTGGGTTGGTTTAGGAGGGATGTTAGTCACCAACCCAATGATGTTGATCTTTGTAATTCTAGTTCTAGGTTGTTATGTTTAGGGTTATGGAATGTGACAAGTTGTGTGTTATGTTTGAGTAATGGAAATTATGTTTAATTTGATGCAAAATTTTACTGCATAAGTGATGCATATTTTGCTGCATAACTGATGCATAACAGACCTATAATTTGGTTCATAACAGATAAAAAAATGGTCTAAGTTGCTGCAAAATTAAGACATAAATAAGAGAGAATTTGTTGCATAATTGAACACATAAATAAGACAACATTTGCTGCAAAACAGAAAGTTGCTGCATAATTGAGCCAAATTCATTAACTTGCTGCATAACTTGCTACATAGAAGCATAGGTTCTTTAAGACCATAATTCATTAACCAAAATACATGGCTCCTAAAGCAAAATACATAGCTCCTAAACCTAAATAGTTTGTTCCTAAACCAAAATACATAGTTGCTAAACCAAATTACATAGTTCCTAACCCAAAAGACAAGCTGCATAATGTTCAAAATACATAAATCCTAACATAGACATCATTCCAAATTCTCTTGTGTTAGGTCCCCATCACCCTCCACCACTATAGGCTTTTTTGGGTCAAAACCAGGACCTGATGGTGGTATAATACTCCTTTTAATCCTTGTGCTGAACCTTTGCCTCTTAACAGGTAGTTTAAGCCTCCTTGCCACTTTAGCTTTAGGTGCAGGTGCAGAAGAATTCACTGGTGGTGCAGGTGCAGAAGAATTCACTGGTGAATTAAACAACATTGAAGTAGCTGGTGCAGAAGCAGATTCTGGTACAGAAGCAGACTGTGATGCAGAAACAGATTCTGGTTGATGTGCTGAAGCAGTAGCAGAAACAGAAGCAGAAGCATGCATATCAGGTGCAGGTGCAGAAACAGAAGCAGAAGCATGCATATCTGGTGCAGGTGTAGAACTAGAGGCATTTTCAGTGACAGATACCTTTTTCTTTGGTTTTCTCTGCAATAATGAAATTTAAAAATTCAATGATGAATCATACTTAAGAAATCAAAGAAAATAACAATAGTGAAATTACCTTTCTTGCTTGTGCAACTGGATTGATGGTAGTACTCTTGCACCCTTTGCTATTGTGTCCAAATTGGTCACATTTTGTGCATCTATATGTTGTACCAACCCTCTTCAATTTGGTAGGGTTTTGTGTTTGTTCCTCTTCATCTATAGGCATCCTCCTCCTTAGTTTTTTTGGTCTACCAGGTCCTCTTTTATAAATTGGTGGCAAGATTTCTTCCATGTCAACAACAGGCCACATGTCTTCACCATTTATAGGACTTATACCTTGATCATAAGCTAGTGCATAACTAAATCTTGAATAACATTGATCAACAAAATCCCCAGGGTTTTGTCTCCTATATGAAAGGGCAGCAATTGCATGCCTACAAGGTATACCTACTAGCTGCCAAAAGTTACAACTGCATTCATGTTTGCCCACATCAACAATAAATGCCCTACCACCATATATGCTCACAACCCGCCATTCAAGAGCAACTGACCATGTAGCAAGCCAATTCGCACTACCCTCAATCTCCTTATCCAATCTCTTTCTAGGCCAAGGCATAATTCTATGTGGCCATCTATCTAGTTTTAACCTCTTCTTACCATTCCTATCCATTAAATATTCCCTAATATGCTCACACATTGAGATAATTGGTTTATCTCTAGCAGGTATTACTGTGCTGTTAAATGCTTCAGCCAAGTTGTTCATCACCATATCACACTTAGAATAGAAAGGAAAAGCATGCTTACACCAATGTTTTGTTGGAACACCCATCAACCACTCCCAACACTTGGAATCCACTCTCTTCAATGCATTCATCTTAGCCTCCCATGCTTGGTAGTAGGTTGCCTTTGATGCCCCCATCAGAAGCTCTCTAATGACATTCCCCCCACCAAATTTCTTCTTGCAGTTTGCATAGAGGTGCATCACACACAATCTATGCTCAAGCCCCATTTCCTCAAAAACTTGTATTAAACCCTACAAAGAAAACACAAAACAGAAAACAACAACTACATTAATCAGTTCACTTACAACAGAAAACAGCAACTATATTAATAACTTCACTTACACAAAACAGAAAACAACAACTTTACCTTTTGTTGGTCTGATATAAATACCCATCTTCTATCTTGACCAATGTCCTCCAACAATAGTGTAAGAAACCATCTCCAAGACTCTTTGGTTTCGGTTTCAACAACCCCAAAAGCAAAGGGGAAGTATTGATCATTTGGATCCCTACCAACAGCAACTAGAAGCTGTCCACCAAACTTGGTCTTCAAGTGACAGCCATCAACACAAATGATTGGTCTGCATCCCCTCACAAACCCCTTCTTGGACCCATCAAAACAAAAGTACAAAGACTTAAACCTTGGTTGAGCATCTGGTGTAGATCTGTCTACTGAGATCTTCACTGTGTTTTGAGGATTTACCCTTGTCAATTCAGCTGCATATCTCCATAATAACCCATATTGTTTGTCAGCAGCACCTTCTACCATTTCTTTTGCAATTTGCTTTGCCCTCCAAGCTGTACCAAACGAGATCCCAGCCTTGTAGTTTTGTCTAATGTCAGCCATTATTTCTTTCACCTTCACACTCTCACTTGTTTGTAGTCTTTTTACCACTGACTTTGCCACCCACCTAGCCCTAGCATTAGTATTATTTAATACTCTTCCACAATTGTGGGCCCCATTCCACGTTTTCATTGTAAAAGTTTGTTTGTGACCAACTTTACTCACATGGGTCAAAAAACCACATTTAGTCTTACATTCAACTCTCACCCTCAGCTTGTCATTTTTTAAAAAATTCATCTCTTTACCATTTAATATGAACCACTCTCTAATTGCATCTTTAAATTCATCTAAACTAGTAAATTCCAAGCCAACTTTAAACTGATAATTCTTGTTAAGATCAGCAGGCCTAAATTTTTCATATTTAGGACGCCTAATCCTTCCCTCATTTCCTTCCTCATCAGGGTCACTACTAACTAACTCTTCAGAATGATATTCATCTTCTTGGTCATCCACTTCCTCCATTGGTGCACTAGAGCTTGCACCAACATCTCTTTTCTTTCTTATTATTCTTCTCTTTGCCTTCATTTTCACTCTATATGGGGTACCATTGATCACAACTCTTGATCCAGATCCAGGGGTTGGTGTAGCGACCGAAAAATCCGGGTGAGGATTCCTCGAAGGTTCAAAAATGAAGCCGCCACCAAAGTTTAGTTTAAGGGCAAATATTGGAAAATCCCTTTTGGAATGGATAAGGGTCCTTGAGACCAGATAAGGGTTCGGGAGTCGGTTATGCATGAGGAAGGTGTTAGCACCCCACGACATCCTTCCTAAGGAAGGTTACCTGCTAATTAGTTGTAGGAAAGAAAAATGTTAATTTTGAAAATGTTAATTTTTACCCTTTTATTGAAAGAAAAAGACTTAATAAAAATTTTAGTTTTTTGCGCTTGACAGGAGAGAGCCCCTGCTCCTACGTATCTCCAGGTGCGATGGAGAAATCAAAGCTACGTAGTTCTTGGTAGAAAAAATTTGTTGGTTGGTGTTTTTTATTTAGGGGGTTCTAGGACTTCTGAACTGTGTTGAAGGACCACTGGGGGTCTGAAGGAGCGCTGGGGCTCTGGAGGACCACAGTTCACTTATCCTAAAACGATAACTAACCCGGCCGTACGACCGACTTAATCCCCAACTTTGAAAATAAGTTTTCTGGATTTTGAAATGAAAGAGATGTGTTTGTATATTTTTTAATTTAGAAATTGTTTATTTTAAATAGGGATTTTAGGACATGATCCGTAACGGTTCATTAGTGACCTAAAAAGCAGACTAATCCGACTGTACAGTCGACTTAATCCCCTATTTATATTTTAAAAATGAAATAATCATCTATTTATTTTTTATAGGTTTTTTGCAAAAAGGACTTAAGAAAGAAAGGTAATGGAAAATGTTTATTTATTTTTTGGTTTTTTGTAAAATGTAGTTGTTTTCTTGAAAACGAAAATGAATAAAAATGACAATAGAGGGTGACATAATAGGATGGGGGGAAAAAATAATAAAAAGGGGGTGTTGTACAAAAAAGGGTATGCATGGCGACAGGGACTGTATTCTTTAAAAAGTGGGGCGTAAATAGCGAGCCCAGCTGGTTTTTTTTACAGACTGGGCCGCCTTGAAATGGGCTTGTGCAGGGGGTGTATATTGAAGTGGGTGGGGGTGCAAGAAGTGATCTGAAAAAAAAAATAAAAAAACAAAGGACGACTATATAAACCTAACCCTAAAATTTCATAACCCTAATTCCATTCTTTCTTTTCTCCCAGCGCCGCAACCACAAATTACCCCCTAAACCTAACTCCGTTCTCTCCTCTCCTCACTGCCGTTTCCTTTTCTTCTCACCACAACTCGATCTCTCTTCTTCTCTTTTGTCAATCGCGTTTTCTTTCTCTCATCTCCTTCGTCTCTCTCTTAACTTTCAGTTTTGGCTGTCGGTGGTCGCGAAAAAAGGGGGGGATTTTGATGGTTGTTGGTGGTCGTTTAGTGGTTTTTGGTGGTTTTGGGCGGTTTGGTGGTAGGGGCGGTTGTAGGGGGTTACGAGGAGAGAAAAGGGTGGACCGTGGTGGTGATGAGGCTCTCACGGCGAGGAGAGAGGAAACGACGAGGGAGAAGACGGAGGAGAGGGAAGGGTGATGCTATGGGGATTCGCGATGGTGGTTGGTGTATGGTTGTGGGAGGAGATCGTGGTCGTTTTTCTTACTCTCGGTTTGGTGGTGGTTGTTGGTGGCCGTGAGGGTTGCACGGGGGTTTAGGTTAGCTACGGTGAGGGTGGTTGCGGTTTGATTGGGAGAGGGGTCGGAGTAGGTGGTTTACGGTTCTGTTGGTGGTGGCGGATGGAGAGGTGGGTTCGGCGACTCACGGCGGTGGTTAGTGGCGTTTGGGGGTTTGGTCGTTGGGTAGTTGGGTCGGAGTAGGTGGTGAGTTAGGTGGTTTCTTGGCTACGGTTTGGCGATGTGGGGGGGTGGCTCACGGTGGCTCGCGGCGGCTTACGGCGGTGGCCACCGTAAACGGTGGCCGAAGGTACAAAACTCCACTTTCGTTATTGTCTCCTCCTCTACTGTCTCTTCTAACTACTGTCTAATTGATATTACTAAATTTTTTTTTTAACAGATGCAGAAAGAAGAAACCAGGGTAGGAAAATACCTTTCAGATCCTATTGTTGCTGCCTCTGCTCTGCCTTCAAAGAAAAATGGTGCTGTTTTTTGTTAGGCCTTCAGTAAGGAACCCTAAATTTCGTGTGAATATTCTCTCTGTTTTTTGTTTTTCGGTCACTGTTCCCCCCTCGAAATGTGTGCCACTATCTGGTATTTATAGTGCTGTTGTGATGTAGGGCTGAGGAGGATTTAGGGTAAAAGGACAGCATTTGGAGAGGAATCAAAAGGACAAAGGACAATAGGTGGCAATGGGCTGGCAATGGAGGACAGCAACAAAGAAAAAAAAGATAACCCTAACCCTAACCCTAGATGGGCAGCGCCCTTTTCCTTCTTTTTGTATTTGTATTATACTTTTTTTTTAAAAAAAAAAAAAAAAAAGACTGTACTATTTACTCTTTTTTTTATACATGTAAAAAAAACTGATTGTATAATAAAAGGACATTTGGTATTGTTCAGCTTCAAAGAAAAAGAACGGATATTTATACTTTTAATTTGTTTATGTTGTATTTTATGCTAATACCAATAGGCTTATAAAACAAAAACAAAAGAAACACTAAAAAATAATATTGTGCGCGCGAGCTTAAAATGATACGCGGCTCAACCAGAGAGCGAAAAAAGAAAAACTCCTTTTTTTTTGATTTTTTTGATTAACCGGACAAAATTAGGGTATGACAGCTGCCCCTCTTTATTTTATTTTACTAGAAAATTCTTGGATTTTCGTAGTAGAAATGGAAATGAAGATTGAACAGACACTAATTTTGTTTGATAAAAAAGAAAGGAATGGAGGTATGGATAACGGTTGAGACTCGGCGCGTTCGGAAAAAGGGAAATAAAGAAGGACCGCTGGGGGTCTGAAGGAGCGCTGTGGCTCTGAAGGACTGATTAGTCTGAAGGTCGAATTCTCAGGCGACGCTTGGCGCACTGGTTTGAATTAAACTGAAGGACCGACGGGTCTGAAGGGCTGCCTGAGCCTGATGGACCAAAAATGATCTGATGGATTGCAACTAGTTATGGCACTAGTAGAACAATCGGAGGGTGACCTACGTCGGGGCGGTCGTGAGGGTCAAGATCAGATCCGGAACTGATATGTTGACCACGAAGGATTTACGCTATGCCTTAGGCAGACGCAGCTAATCTGAAGGACCACCGGGGGTCTGAAGGATCTGTCGCGCTCCGTGGCGACGTTATGATCTGAAGGCGCAGCTCGAAGTAGCGTTTGACGCGTTAATTCAAACTGAACTGAAGGACCGATTTGGTCTGAAGGATCTATGCTAGATTTTGCTAACACTGCGATCCAACGCGCGATATAGGATTCAACACTAATCGCGTTGGCTTAAGAACTGACTGTAGGTACGTGTCGACACGGGGAGTCGATACGAAAAACCACATATGATATGTATATGACCTGTATGCGATGTATGCATCTGCGGTGATTAATTTTGAGTGAGATGATGAATGAAATGCTGAATGATTTTTGTTTCTTTTGTACTTTAGCTTTTATCTTTGTTCTTTTGCCTTCTTCTAGCTCTTTTTTTAGTTTTGCTCTTTTGCTCTTTTGGCTTCTTTTACTGGTTCGATCAACTTGCGAGGTCTCCGTCGTGGGGCATGAGGGTAGTCCGGAGCAGCAGTATTGCTAGATTCAGCGCAGACTTATTATGATTTGTTGTTTGAAGTGATTATGCAAATACTCGCCCTCATCGCAAATTTGTTTATGAGAGATCGTTTTACTTCTGTGGTTTTTAGGAATTTCGCAAAGATTGTAATGCCCCTTTAGTTCATGCACATATTCCACAATTCAGTATCATTTATCATAAAACATCACCCTAAGGCAAAGAAAGAAAAACAAGCAGGAGAAAGAAAGTGTTTAATATGGAGACCGAACGTACAGGAGGTCACGCCGATCGAAAATTACATTGAGAGTTTAAACTAAAAAACAAGAGAAAGGAACGAACAGATCTGTTAATTGTTTGTATCTTGAAATGACGGTGCCAATCGCTCATATGCATAATTTTGTCTACCCACCATCCCACCTTTGGGAGTGTTGACTGCCTTTTTATTTCTTTCAAGTCCAACTTTTTGACCCTAATTTTTGCCTGGACCGCTCCTTAGAGTTTTCGATCCACCGGGTCGCTCTAACTTTTGCCTAGGCCGCCCTTTCGGGTTTTCAACCTAGCGAGCTCATTTTGCTTGGCTCATCTTTTTCTTTTTTTTCATATATTTCTTTAGGCATAGTACTTCTTAACTGCATCTGAATTTACCGGGAGTGGGAGATCTTCACCATCCATTTTTGTGAGGATTAAAGCTCCTCCAGAGAATGCTTTCTTTATCACATAAGGTCCTTCGTAGTTTGGGGTCCATTTTCCCCGGGAATCCTTTTGGATAGGCAAAATTTTCTTGAGCACGAGGTCTCCTTCTTGAAACTGTCGAGGGCGAACCTTCTTATCATAAGCCTTCTTCATTCTTTGCTGGTACAGCTGCCCGTGACACAACGCAACCATCCTTTTTTCCTCTATGAGGTTCAACTGATCAAGACGCGTTTGAACCCATTCTGCCTCGTCTAATTTCGTCTCCATTAGCACCCGTAGAGAGGGTATTTCAACTTCGATGGGAAGAACTGCTTCCATCCCATATACTAGTGAGAACGGAGTTGCCCCTGTTGACGTGCGAACCGAGGTCCGATACCCATGCAAGGCAAAAGGGAGCATTTCATGCCAGTCTTTGAAGGTCACCACCATCTTTTGCACAATCTTCTTTATATTCTTGTTTGCCGCTTCAACTGCCCCGTTCATTTTTGGACGATATGGGGAAGAGTTATGATGCTGAATTTTGAAGTCTTCACACAGCTCCTTCATCATTTTGTTATTCAAGTTACTTCCATTATCAGTGATGATTTTATTTGGAAGGCCGTAACGGCAGACCAAATCTCTTTTTATGAACTTGACAACCACTGATCTTGTCACACTGGGATAGGAAGCAGCTTCGACCCATTTGGTGAAATAATCAATAGCAACCAAAATGAAGCGATGCCCATTTGACGCCTTAGGTTCGATGGGACCAATGACATCCATCCCCCACATTGAGAATGGCCACGGTGCTATTAGGACATTCAAGGAGGTTGGTGGCACATGAATGTTGTCAGCATAAACTTGACATTTGTGACACTTCCTCACATAATTAAAGCAATCAGCCTCTATTGTCAACCAATAGTAGCCAGCCCTTAGGATTTTTCTTGCCATGGTATGCCCATTGGAATGAGTTCCGAACGAGCCTTCGTGGATATCTTTCATAATTCTTTCCGCTTCCTCTTTCGCCACACATCTGAGAAGGACCATATCATGATTTCTTTTGTAAAGCACTTCCCCATTTAAGAAGAAACCCATTGATAACCTTCTAAGTGTTCTCTTGTCGTTCTCTGCAGCACCAGGAGGGTATTCTCTGCTTGTGATATAATGCTTGATATCATAATACCAAGGTTTACTGTCAGGCTCTTTTTCAATTGCCATACAAAGGTGCGCTGGTAATTCCCGGTGTTGAATCCTGATGAATGTCAGATTCTTGTCGCAATTGACATTGAACATTGAGGATAGAGTTGCTAAGGCATCGGCCAACTGGTTTTCTTCGCGCGAGAGATGATGGAAAGTGATCTCGTCGAATGGCTTGATCATCTTTTGGATGTGATCGCGATAAGGGATCAATTTGGAGTCTCTAGCTTCCCAGTCACCCTTAACTTGGTGTATGACCAAGGCTGAGTCTCCATATACATCGAGTCTTTTGACTTTCCATTCAAGGGCCGCTTTGATGCCTAGAATGCACGCTTCGTATTCTGCAATGTTGTTGGTGCAATAGAAGCTCAATCTAGCGGTAAACGGTATGAAGCGGTTATCTGGGGAGATTAATATAGCTCCGACCCCATGCCCCCACACATTGGAAGCGCCATCAAATAACATCCTCCATCTTTCATCATCTTGAGACTTTCCTTCTTCAAATAGAGCCATTATATCTTCGTCTGGGAAGTCGTATTGCATTGATTGGTAATCCTCGACTGGTTGGTGTGCTAAGTATTCCGCCAATGCACTACCCTTGATTGCTTTCTGCGTAACATATAAGAGGTCGTACTCGGATAGTAGCATCTGCCATCGAGCAATTCTTCCTGTGAGTGCGGGTTTTTCAAAGATATACTTGATCGGATCCATCTTAGATACCAACCAAGTCGTGTGGCTTAGCATGTACTGCCTCAGACGCCGCGCAGCCCAGGCTAGAGCGCAGCATGTTTTTTCTAACAATGAGTACCTTGTCTCGCACTCAGTGAACTTCTTACTTAAGTAATAGATGGCATGTTCTTTCCTTCCGGATTCGTCATGTTGCCCCAGCACACAACCCATCGATTTGTCTAACACTGTTAAGTATAGGATGAGAGGTCTGCCGGCTACAGGTGGCATCAGAATCGGAGGGTTTTGGAGATACCTCTTGATCTTTTCGAAAGCTTCTTGGCAGCTATCGTTCCACTTCGTTTCTTGATTCTTGCACAACAATTTGAAAATAGGCTCACAGGTAGACGTTAATTGGGATATGAATCTAGAGATGTAGTTCAATCTTCCTAGAAACCCACGGACTTCTTTTTCAGTTTTAGGTGCTGGCATTTCAAGAATTGCTCTAACCTTGTCTGGATCTACCTCTATTCCCTTCTGACTGACTATGAACCCCAACAGCTTTCCTGATCTTACGCCGAAGGTGCATTTAGCAGGGTTTAATCGGAGTTTGAACTTCCTTAGACGTTCAAAGAGTTTCCGCAGATTAACAATATGCTCTTCCTCAGTCTTGGACTTGGCAATCATATCATCTACGTATACCTCTATTTCTTTGTGCATCATATCATGGAATAAAGCTACCATCGCCCTTTGGTATGTTGCACCGGCGTTCTTCAGTCCGAATGGCATTACTTTGTAACAGAAGGTTCCCCAGAGAGTGATGAAGGTGGTTTTCTCCATATCCTCGGGAGCCATCTTGATTTGATTATATCCGGAATATCCATCCATGAAGGAAAATAAAGAGTGCTGCGCTGTGCTATCCACCAGGACATCAATGTGGGGTAAAGGGAAATCATCTTTAGGACTTGCTCTGTTCAGGTCCCGATAATCGACGCACATTCTGACCTTCCCATCTTTCTTTGGAACCGGGACAATGTTGGCTACCCATTGAGGATACTTTGCTACTGCTAAAAATCCGGCATCAAACTGCTTTTTAACCTCATCTCGGATTTTCAGTGACATGTCTGGCTTCATCCTTCTTAGCTTCTGTTTCACTGGTGGGCATTCAGGCTTTACTGGTAACTTGTGTTCAACTATGTTTGTGTCTAGCCCTGGCATGTCTTGGTATGTCCATGCAAAGACGTCGACATAGTCGAATAAGAGTTGAATCAATTTTTCCCGTTCATTCTCCTTCATTGTGGTGCCTACTTTAACTTCCTTCTTATCTTCTTCTGTGCCCAAGTTAATCGTCTCAGTAGATTCCTCGTGAGGTTGGATTGCCTTTTCCTCTTGTTCCATCATTCTCATTAACTCTGGAGGGGCTTCCCAATGATCTTCAACATCTTTCTCGGTTTGGTTAATGGGGTGATCAAAGTTATGGTATGAATGATTGTCGTTGTTATTTTCAAAGATGATATTTTTAGATCTGCATTAGCGAAAATTTACGGAATGAAAACAAATAAAAGAGAAAGAATAAGGCGAAATGAATTTTATTAGAGAATTCAAAATGCTATTTTATTGATACTGATATTGAAACGGAACATGCGTGCCCTTATGAAATGTCCTAAGGCCTTGGGCAGAGCCATAGGATTGCATTACAGAAAATTACTTTGCGCTAAAAACTATAGGAAAATCAACAATCTCCCAATTCTTGAGCTTTTCGTTTGCGGGACAGCGGCGCACCAGACTGACACTGCCATCTTCGGCACTTGAATCATCTCCAATAGCTGCAACCTGGTTAGGATCTAGCATTCCTGCGCTCTGGAAGCTTTGCTTTATGTCGCAGATGAAAATCTTCTTCATATCTGGCTCCCTACCTTCAAGTTTGGCCAACCTCCGCTCCTTCTTTTCCGCGGCGATCCTTCCTTTGTCCGCACGACTAGGCCGGTACCCTATCCCACGTCTGTCTTTGTTTTCATGCAACTGTATGGGTGTTAGGATCCCTTGTTCAGTCTTCCCTAAACCACTTCCAGCTTGATAACCCTTGCTTGTCATGACTTTAGCGATCATCAATGCAGTTTTGGACAGCTTTGGTTTTAGCGATGGGGCCCCGTCCCCCACAAAGATAGCATTTGCAATTTCTAGTGCTTGGAAGGCGGTCTCAAAAGATTCTTCTGCAGCCTCAACATAGCGGATAGGAAACGGCTTATTCACCAGCAACTCTTCTTCCCCCGAAACGACCACTAATTTGTTGTTGACTATGAACTTGAGCTTTTGATGTAGAGAAGAGGGCACAGCCCCTGCGGAATGGATCCAAGGTCTTCCCAGAAGACAACTGTAAGACGGGTTGATGTCCATTACTTGGAAACTTACTATGAAGACCTCTGGACCTACCTGTACGGGTAGCTCCATCTCTCCGATGACTTCTCTTTTAGACCCATCGAACGCCCTGACCAGTGTAGAACTGGGTTTCATGTATGAACAATCTACGTCTAGCTTGTTCATGGTTGATTTGGGTAGTACATTCAGGGACGATCCGTTGTCGATAAGTACCCGAGCTAGAGAGTATTCTCCACATTTCACGGAGATATGTAAAGCCTTGTTGTGCCCTCTTCCCTCATCGGGGATCTCGTCATCTGTGAAGGTGAGGTAGTTGTTTGCAACGATATTTCCGACGATCCCGTCAAACTGACCCACTGTGATGTCGTGAGTGACGTGAGCTTCACTCAGCACTTTCATTAGTGTTGCGCGGTGGGCTTCAGAATTGAGTAATAGTGATAGCAGGGATATCTTAGCAGGAGTTTGATTCAGCTCTGCCTCATAATTTTTAGAAACTCACTGGCTTCCTGCTCAGATAATGCTTTCTTGCCTGCGTTCTTGTCAGACAGCTCTCCCTCTATGTTTTTTCCTTTATCAATCCTTTCTTTTTCAATTGATTTTCTTTCCCCGGGTCCTTCAGGGGCATAGACGCGTCCGCTACGAGTCATTCCGCTGCCTCCCGAGATGTTGGTGACATCAGGATTGCTCTGGACTTTCGCACTGTACTTCCACGGGACTGCATTCGTGTCTTTGAAAGGGAACGGAGTCGGTACCTGGATGGTTATTGCCTTTGGAGCAGCAAGGGCCATCCTTGAGTCTTTGCTATAGAGAATCTCTAGCGGCCGTCGAGCCTCTGTGTTCCTGCCCTTGTTTGACCGAATGGTTGATACGTCTTCTTCTTTCTTTAGAGAGCCTATTTGTATTATGTGCCGGTCCAACAGGTCCTGAAGAACTTGTTTGAATGCCTCACCGTTTCCAATGCGGTGATGGTCATTGCCTGGATTCTTTCCGGTGTATTCTCTCTTGATAATCCCAAAGGAACACAAATTAGCGTGAATTGCCTCCAAAGGTGTCTGGATGCATTCTACCCTCCTGATTAGGGACTGTTCTGCAGAATCCTCAATTGCATTAGTCGAGGGCATCCCATGTCCTGGTAATGGGTTGGTAGCCACATTAGGACCGTTTTCCTTGAAATTCAACCAGCCCGAGGCGATTAGATCTTGGACAACATACTTCAACGCCTTACAGTTTTCTATGGAATGGCCGACCGTTCCTGAATGGAATTCACATGTGGTGTTTGGGTCGAAGCCTCTAGGAAAAGGGGGATGGATCTGCCTCATTGGGCGGGTGGTGATCAAGTTATGGCTGAGCAGGTGGCGAAATAGGTCGGAGTATGACATAGGGATTGGGTCAAACTGGACGAACTTTCCATCCGAGTAGTTTTGTGGTTTATGGCCTTGGTTGTTTTGGGCAGGTGGGGTAGATAGTGTTTGTGCCGAGAACGGATTGGTGTGAGAGGGATTGGAGTAGGAAGTTTTTCCGGTTCCTGTGATGGCGTTGGCTTCTCCTTCCTTCTTTTTAGGAAATCCGGAGAAGGGCTTTCTCTGGTTAGTGGGAGGAGTATAAGCGATTTTCCCATTCCTCATTCCGTTCTCCAGCCTTTCCCCAATAACGACCATATCCGAGAAACTTGACGATACACTCCCAATCAATTTTTCATAAAAGGGTAAAGGAAGGGTTTCCATGAACATAGATACCATTTCCTTCTCGAACAGAGGTGGTGCTACCTGAGCTGCTAGTCCTCTCCAACGCTGAGCATATTCCTTGAAGGACTCATTGTCTCTTTTAGCCATGTTCTGTAGCTGAGTCCTATCAGGAGCCATATCCGTGTTGTACTTATACTGCTTAAGGAAAGCATCAGCGAGATCCTTCCAACACCGGATGTGAGTGGGTGTCAACTGCATATACCAACTTGAAGCTGCCCCAGCTAAGCTGTCTTGGAAGTAGTGGATAAGCAGCTTATCGTCATTTGCGAATGCAGCCATTTTCCTGCAGTACATAGTTAGGTGACTTGCCGGACATGTCGCTCCTTTGTACTTATCAAAATCTGGTACTTTAAACTTGGGGGGGATAACCACGTTGGGAACGAGACATAAATCATGTGCATTTCTTGCCCCAGTATTAGTTCCCTCTATGGCCCTTAACCGTTCTTCGAGCATTTGATATCTGTCCCTGGATTGAGGGTCCCACGTTGGGTAGTTATAAGGATGGACCATTGGAACAGCAGCTGAGCTCATATGTGGGATATATAAGTGGGAGGGGTTCCCGGTATTTTGCACAGGAGTCTGATGACTCGTCACTAACGGCGGAGTGTAATTCTGTAACATAGCCTGCGGCATGGTCGTAGGGATCTGGCCTTGCGGTGCTTCATTCAGTGTTTGAGTCATATTGTGATTCGGATTCACGACCCCCGTAGGGCCACCCTCTAAAGTGGCGTCCATCGTAGGAGGTGTGTAGCCGGCTGGAAGTCCATAAGGGGGCCAGTATTGGCCCTGACCATCAAACCCAGAGTTGTGCGGCGGAGGAAGACTTGTAGCAATATTTCCGGTATTTCCTACTGAGGTGTTTTCGTCTGCAACTCTCTTTTCAAGAAGTTTCATAATATCGGCCATCTGCTCCTTCATAGCCATCATCTCGTTCATCTTCTCTTTCAGCTGCTCGATATCATCTCTCAACGCTTGGTTGTCTTGATTCTCAGTCATTTTCCTGGCTTGCAAGCGAGTACGGTAGCGGTGTTGACGAACCAGTTTGCCTTTTTGTTCTGTTTTTTTTCAAAAAATTTTGACATAAGTTTGTGAATGAATGAATGAATGTGCATGAGATGCGTATGCATGATCGAGCCTGTGGAATTGTAAACCGCTCATTCGACAAGTGAAGGATAAACAAGGATCGAATTTTTCATTGATAAAAGAAAGTACAACCAAACGAGTTCTTCAGGGATTACAACGGAAACTACAGCAATTTAAACTCACACAACTACGCCATCCAAGCCATCTTTCTTTTTTTCACACCGGGCCATTTTGCCTTAATTTTCAAGAAGGCAATGAGCTCTTTCATATACTGAACAAAATTGAAGACTTCGACTGGGGTATTTTCCTTGGACATGACGATATCAGCATCCTTCAAATGATCTGGGACATCTACGATGGCTTCATTGCATAGTTTAGCTAGATTTGAGAATCTGTCCTGGAGGTAATGACAATGATCATTCAACTTCATGTATTCCTCTTTTAGATATGCGTGCTCTTTCTCGATTGTTTCATAGAAGTTCTTCTGGTAATCAGCGAACTCTTTCAATTCGTTCGCATTTCTGAACTCCTTTTGGAGTGCTGCTTGACACTCTTCGAGTCTTCCTAGTATCACCCCTCTGGCTTCTCTTTCGGTTGCAAGCCTACCTTCATACTCATCAACCTTTTCTTTCAGCTGCTCCCTCAAACTTTGGAGTTGAGTTTGAAGATCCTTTTCCTTCTCCACAGCTTTTGTCATCTGACTCTTCCATACATAAATATTGTCAATGGCCCTGTCTCGGTCTCTGTTACGTACTTGGAGCTCTTCATTGGCGCCTCTAAGACTTTCTTGCACACGAAGAAACTTAGCCTTCCCGACCTCTAACCTTTCTTCGCATTCTGCAATGCGTTTACTTTTGGCGATATTTTCTCGCCTCAGACTTGCATTTTCTTGGAGTGATCTTTCTAGCTGGGCTTGCAGCTCAGTCCTTTCTTGTTCAGATTTGGTTAAGGCAACCTTGACTTCTTCTACTTCTTCGTTGAGGACAGGAACTGGTTTAGGAATTTCATGGCCGACGGGAAGTGCGAGGCGAAAAGGTAGCCCGACTTCTCGGACTCTAAGTGCAACCCATTGAAGATAGTTTTCCCCAGCATCAATAGCTCTAGGGCCTAGCTCAGGTCCTATTTTGACTATTCTGTCCCAAGCACGGCTAACCCTTCTTAACATGTCAAGGTCTTTGGAACCTCTGTACTCTAGCTCAAATGTAGATAGGGATTCTTCTGGAGGTGGATTCATCATGGGATAACCAAATTGCCTTAAAGCAATGGCTGGATTGTAGCTGATGCAACCCTTCGTCCCTATGAGGGGGACATTTGGAAAGTCTCCACACTGATAAACAAACTCATCGATGTTTTGATCTCGATAATACCACGAGATGTCGCTCCCTGTTAGGCCGGCGAGGTACTGGGCCCACTCAGTCTTACCCCTAACTTCCATATGATGACTTCTTTTGAATATATGAGAGGTTAGCCAACGGTACAACACAGGTAAACAACACCATATCACACCTGCTCTTTTCTCATGACGTTCCCAGAGAGAAAAATAAACATCAGCCAGAACGACTGAGGTAGGGTTTTGTCCTCGGAGCTTGAAGGCCAAAAAGACATCAATTGCGGTATCTTCAACAAAATCTTTGTCATTTGGGAAAAGAACAATTCCATAGATGAGGAGAGCAAAGACATCCATGAAAGTAGCCCAATCTTTCTTTTTGGCCCAGAGTGAAGCTTCCTTCTCTAGGTACTTTCTGGTCAAACCCTTTTTGCCACCTATTTCCACTATCTTTGTAGCTAATTCTGACGTTGGAACCTTCAATATCTTGGATAAATTTTCGGGTAGGGGGTAATGCTCTACGTACCGATAAGGCTTCTTATTCTCGGGAGGGAACCGCAAAATATTTTCAAACTCTTCCAATGTTGGAGCCAGCTGATAATTTTGGAAAGTGAAACACCGTAACGGTGGATCAAAATATTGGCCCAGTGCAGTGATAGCTTCAACTGGTACCTCAACGTCCAGGAGGCTTAGGAGATTCCCATACTTGACAGTGAACAAGTCACGACGCCATGCTGGCATTTCATTACCGAGGTCCCGCAAATTTCTCAAGTTTGGTTGTCTGACTTTCAAATGCATGGTTCCTTTTAATTTTATGGCCCGATCCATCTCTCCTTGCCGAAAAGGTCCTACAATTCCCTGGCGGTCATAGAAATGCATGCGAAATGAGATGTCGATGCATATATTTTTTGTGTCATGCGAAAGAAAAAAAAAGAAAAGGAACGCATGAGGCATTTTCTTGGGATAAACTTTAAAAGCATTTTCTTATGTCTTTTTTGAGAAGTTTTGAAAAGAATAAAAGTATTAGGTTTGTTTGAATGCAAGGGGTGTGATGCTCCTTTGTGTCCTAAAGAGGCTTCCTGAGAGAGGTTCTAAAGCTGTTCTATTAAGTGAACCTTCCAAGGGGTAGCTCTATAGAGTCCTAAATAAGGTTCCTAGAGCCAACGACCCCGTTCGAGAATGCTAGCGACAACAATAGGCAAGCTATTAGAAGTGATAGCACCCTCGAAGGGACCAAACTCTAGGTGAGACTTTCGTAACCACCGAGCTGGACGTACATCCAGAAGGCCATTACTACGCAGTCTCGTTCTAACTTAGTTTATGCTCCAGTCCGGGTATAGGACTATTCTCACGTGTGTGCAAAAAGTGTAGTAGTGCAGTGTGTGTAGGAGCAAAATGACAGATATACCCCCAAGCTGCAAAACAAGCAAACACATATACAAAAAGTGGTCTTCTATCCTAATGTTTACATATCACATCAAAGAGGATATAATATGCAAAAAAGAAATAAAAAGACAAAGTAGGGTAAAAATAAAGCGTTAAATTAACAACTACTCCTACAACTAATTAGACTAGGTTTGACTCTCTAAAATGTCCCCGGTGAAGTCGCCAGCTGTAGCGACCGAAAAATCCGGGTGAGGATTCCTCGAAGGTTCAAAAATGAAGCCGCCACCAAAGTTTAGTTTAAGGGCAAATATTGGAAAATCCCTTTTGGAATGGATAAGGGTCCTTGAGACCAGATAAGGGTTCGGGAGTCGGTTATGCATGAGGAAGGTGTTAGCACCCCACGACATCCTTCCTAAGGAAGGTTACCTGCTAATTAGTTGTAGGAAAGAAAAATGTTAATTTTGAAAATGTTAATTTTTACCCTTTTATTGAAAGAAAAAGACTTAATAAAAATTTTAGTTTTTTGCGCTTGACAGGAGAGAGCCCCTGCTCCTACGTATCTCCAGGTGCGATGGAGAAATCAAAGCTACGTAGTTCTTGGTAGAAAAAATTTGTTGGTTGGTGTTTTTTATTTAGGGGGTTCTAGGACTTCTGAACTGTGTTGAAGGACCACTGGGGGTCTGAAGGAGCGCTGGGGCTCTGGAGGACCACAGTTCACTTATCCTAAAACGATAACTAACCCGGCCGTACGACCGACTTAATCCCCAACTTTGAAAATAAGTTTTCTGGATTTTGAAATGAAAGAGATGTGTTTGTATATTTTTTAATTTAGAAATTGTTTATTTTAAATAGGGATTTTAGGACATGATCCGTAACGGTTCATTAGTGACCTAAAAAGCAGACTAATCCGACTGTACAGTCGACTTAATCCCCTATTTATATTTTAAAAATGAAATAATCATCTATTTATTTTTTATAGGTTTTTTGCAAAAAGGACTTAAGAAAGAAAGGTAATGGAAAATGTTTATTTATTTTTTGGTTTTTTGTAAAATGTAGTTGTTTTCTTGAAAACGAAAATGAATAAAAATGACAATAGAGGGTGACATAATAGGATGGGGGGAAAAAATAATAAAAAGGGGGTGTTGTACAAAAAAGGGTATGCATGGCGACAGGGACTGTATTCTTTAAAAAGTGGGGCGTAAATAGCGAGCCCAGCTGGTTTTTTTTACAGACTGGGCCGCCTTGAAATGGGCTTGTGCAGGGGGTGTATATTGAAGTGGGTGGGGGTGCAAGAAGTGATCTGAAAAAAAAAATAAAAAAACAAAGGACGACTATATAAACCTAACCCTAAAATTTCATAACCCTAATTCCATTCTTTCTTTTCTCCCAGCGCCGCAACCACAAATTACCCCCTAAACCTAACTCCGTTCTCTCCTCTCCTCACTGCCGTTTCCTTTTCTTCTCACCACAACTCGATCTCTCTTCTTCTCTTTTGTCAATCGCGTTTTCTTTCTCTCATCTCCTTCGTCTCTCTCTTAACTTTCAGTTTTGGCTGTCGGTGGTCGCGAAAAAAGGGGGGGATTTTGATGGTTGTTGGTGGTCGTTTAGTGGTTTTTGGTGGTTTTGGGCGGTTTGGTGGTAGGGACGGTTGTAGGGGGTTACGAGGAGAGAAAAGGGTGGACCGTGGTGGTGATGAGGCTCTCACGGCGAGGAGAGAGGAAACGACGAGGGAGAAGACGGAGGAGAGGGAAGGGTGATGCTATGGGGATTCGCGATGGTGGTTGGTGTATGGTTGTGGGAGGAGATCGTGGTCGTTTTTCTTACTCTCGGTTTGGTGGTGGTTGTTGGTGGCCGTGAGGGTTGCACGGGGGTTTAGGTTAGCTACGGTGAGGGTGGTTGCGGTTTGATTGGGAGAGGGGTCGGAGTAGGTGGTTTACGGTTCTGTTGGTGGTGGCGGATGGAGAGGTGGGTTCGGCGACTCACGGCGGTGGTTAGTGGCGTTTGGGGGTTTGGTCGTTGGGTAGTTGGGTCGGAGTAGGTGGTGAGTTAGGTGGTTTCTTGGCTACGGTTTGGCGATGTGGGGGGGTGGCTCACGGTGGCTCGCGGCGGCTTACGGCGGTGGCCACCGTAAACGGTGGCCGAAGGTACAAAACTCCACTTTCGTTATTGTCTCCTCCTCTACTGTCTCTTCTAACTACTGTCTAATTGATATTACTAAATTTTTTTTTTTAACAGATGCAGAAAGAAGAAACCAGGGTAGGAAAATACCTTTCAGATCCTATTGTTGCTGCCTCTGCTCTGCCTTCAAAGAAAAATGGTGCTGTTTTTTGTTAGGCCTTCAGTAAGGAACCCTAAATTTCGTGTGAATATTCTCTCTGTTTTTTGTTTTTCGGTCACTGTTCCCCCCTCGAAATGTGTGCCACTATCTGGTATTTATAGTGCTGTTGTGATGTAGGGCTGAGGAGGATTTAGGGTAAAAGGACAGCATTTGGAGAGGAATCAAAAGGACAAAGGACAATAGGTGGCAATGGGCTGGCAATGGAGGACAGCAACAAAGAAAAAAAAGATAACCCTAACCCTAACCCTAGATGGGCAGCGCCCTTTTCCTTCTTTTTGTATTTGTATTATACTTTTTTTTTAAAAAAAAAAAAAAAAAAGACTGTACTATTTACTCTTTTTTTTATACATGTAAAAAAAACTGATTGTATAATAAAAGGACATTTGGTATTGTTCAGCTTCAAAGAAAAAGAACGGATATTTATACTTTTAATTTGTTTATGTTGTATTTTATGCTAATACCAATAGGCTTATAAAACAAAAACAAAAGAAACACTAAAAAATAATATTGTGCGCGCGAGCTTAAAATGATACGCGGCTCAACCAGAGAGCGAAAAAAGAAAAACTCCTTTTTTTTTGATTTTTTTGATTAACCGGACAAAATTAGGGTATGACAGCTGGTATTGCTGATTCTGTAACTCTAGGTGGTGTTTGTGCTTCTTCATGATTATTATCATGAAACCCATCATCATCATCATCTTTTCCATGTGCTCTCTCCTCTTCACTCTCATCCAAAGTGATGCCCTTGAGTTCCTCATAAGTTTCTGATTCATTACCATCATCACTGTCCTCACTTCCTCCCTCATTAACAACATTTTCTTTCGGGTCATTCACTACTTCTTCTTCACCATAGTTTTCAATGTGCTCAATGTAAATATGACCAGCAACTCCAACCTTAACTGCATGTTCAGATAATTCCATAGCATCAGCATCACTCACAAACCTCCTAAAAACAACTTCTTGATCAATCTTCCACCATAAAGTATAAGTATCAGCCTCATACCCTAAGTCTTTCACTAAAGCACTAGCTTCAAAATAACTCCACCTATCCAAATCCTGACTACTAATAACTGACTCAATACCCCCTTTATATTCAAGTATCCTATTCTTGACAAATTTACCACCATGATGAAACACAAGAGGAAAAGACATAGCTGTACAACAAAGGGCTACTTATCAGAGACCAAAAATAGACATTAATCTACAGCAACTACCAAAGGGCTAAAAAAGACATTTCCAATAACAACCCAGACCCATTATAGACATTAACCCTAACTTAACTAATTAAACAACTCAATGAAGTCAAGGAAAGCATTCAATAAAGGCAAGATTCCAAACAACTACAATACAAAGTTCAGAGTCAACAACAATACAAAATTTGACCCACATGGTGGTCCCCTTTCCCTTAACTTTCCTATTTACATGATAGATAGTACAAAAAAAGAAGAGAGCATGTGAAAACCTGACCTTTGTCTTGGAACTCGTCACCACCGTTCGCAACTTCCTCTTCTTCTTTGCTTCGTCACTGCAGTTAACAACTTCGTCTTCTTCCAACTTCGTCTTCTTCGCTTCGTCGCTTCTTCAACAAACTCACTCAACCTCTCAACTTCTTGTTCTTCTTCGTTTCGTCTTCTTCTTCGATTGCTTAGATTCGCAACTTCGTCTTCTTCTTCTTTGCTTCGTCTTCTTCTCACATTTTCTCTGAATCAACAACAAACCCTAACATTTGGGGAAAATTGCATGAACTGAAAGTGAGAGAGTGAAAGCGAGGAAGTGAGAGAGTGAAAGTGAGAAAGTGAAATTGAGAGAGTAATGACACATCACCAAATACAAAACACGTGTCTGCATACGTGTAATGACACATCACCTACAAATGCTGCCACATCATCAAAACATAACGGTGTCAAAACTAAACTAACAGCAGGGACTAAAGGAGTAACGTTTAGTAATTGCAGGGACTATTTTAAAAGTTTTGAAATTGCAGGGACTAAACTGGATTATTTTGACAATTGCAGGGACTAAAAGTACCTTTAAGCCTAAAAAGTAAGCTGCAATTTTGAGTCATCCAACTCAACCTCCTTTCCTTTTTTTTAGATAAGCAAGAATTGTATTGATGGGGGCATTGGGGGTGCACCAATCTCATATACATTAATGAAAGGGAGAGGGCCTCCTCAAAATCTCTCTGAGCCAAAACCCAGTGGGAAAAAGACCCAAGCAGGAAAAAAGAGTACTTCAAAACGGAATAAGGTTGCTAACAATGTAAATGTCAACCCACCGTTTCTCCCCATTATAAGCATTGAAGTGAATTAGACCACCACATTGAAATTGAAATAGAGGAGCATAACTTCAATCTATAAACACACCAACTCCAAGTTAAGCATTTGATGCGGTTCACCACAGATTCGGCATTTGGTTCCTTGTTGTTAAAAATAGCACCATTCCTTGCAAGCCATACACTCCAACATGTTAACCAGAACATGTGTTTCGTACGCTTCGCCTTCTTTCCTTTGCATAAGCGACCACAACTAAGGAAGAAGTCAACAATATCCAGGGACATGTCGAAATCAACTCCGAGCCAATTGCCAACAAGCTGCCATACGGAACGAGCAAAGCTGCAGCTGAGGAACAAGTGGCTGGCGGTCTCGCGAAAGTTACTACACGGCGAGCAGCTAGCCTCCTGTTCAGAATGGAGGACGGGCAGAGAATCAAGCAAAAGACGCCATCGAAAGACCGCAACCTTCGAAGGAACAAGCGATGTCCACAACGCCCCAACAGACGCTGCTGAACCGAAGCAGTTGAAAGAATGTTGTTGCGGACCAGTAGCTGATATGCTGAATTCACCGTGAAACTCTTAGTCTGATCATGTGGCCAAATCCACGCGTCTTCCTTCCCTCTCGTTGGCGTTACCGATTGCAAAATACTGTCCAATATCTCACCTTCTGATGCGCAGACAGAATCCGTAAAAACCTGCCACAGTTTGTTCCAACTCCAGGTATCTCCATGCCAAGACCCGAAATCTGCCACTGTAACAAGTTGCTGCCCACCTCCATCAAACAATAAGGGAAAGACTTTGAGCAAAGGCTCGGTACCTAACCATTGTTCCTTCCAAAAATTTATTGAAGCGCCATCACCCAGCACTCTTTTAATGCACCAAGCGAACCTTCTCGGTTTCTCTAAGTTATCATCCAAAGTCACCAAGTCTCTCCACCAAATAGAGCCAAAATTCCGGCGAGAATTGCCTACAACCGAGTCATAAATGAAGCAAGAAGCGAATTCCCCATATCTATGTCTCAACAACCGACTCCAACTTGCATTACTATCCGCCAATGCCCTCCACTTCCATTTAGATAAAAGAGCTATATTAAATAACTCAAGATTTTTGATTCCAAGACCGCCATCTTTTTTTGACTTGCAAACTCTATCCCAAGCCACCCAATACATTCCATTATCTCCCTCCATGATTCCCCAAAGAAAGCCCCGTTGAATTTTAACCATCTTCTTAATAACCACTTTCAGAGCTTTATAAAAGGAGAACATGTATAAAGGGATGCTAATATGCTATTCAAAACGGAGTTGATGAGAGTAACCCGACCACCAATGGATAGAAAACGACCCTTCCACATCGCTAATCTCTTTCTAATACCCCTAGACCGGTACTCCAAGTAGCTTCCCGCTTCGGATTAGCCCCAATCGGAATGCCCAGGAACTTGAACGGTATTGATTCCGTTCAAGAAAATAGGAAGGTGCTAGCTCTTTCCAAAAAACCATCTGGAATGTTAATACCGATCAACTTGCTCTTGTGGAAATTACCTTCAAACCGGACACAAGCTCAAAGGCTCTCAATGAGGTCTTAATGCTCCATATGTTGTCCCACGTGGCTTTACCCAACAACATGGTATCATCCGCGAATTGCAAAATTGAGAACCAGACATCATCGTTAATATAAAAGTCTTGAAATGAGCCAATGTCTACCGCCTTGCGCACTAAACCCGACAAACCTTCGGCAACAATGAGGAAGAGGAATGGTGACAACGGATCCCCTTGCCTCAACCCCCGGTGAGCTTTGAAGTCTTGTGTTGGGCTACCATTCACTAGAACCGACATAGAGCTAGTACACACACAAGATTTTATCCAAAATATCCATCTACGTGGGAATCGCATTAACTTGAAGGCGCGTATTTCAAAAATTGTGAAATTTGGCTATTGCTTTTCTTCTTTTCGTTTGTTTTTTTTATTCTTACAATTTTCTTTCTTCAAGAGACTCTACTCTTTCGGTGGGCTTCTTCTCTCACCTTTTTTTGGCATTGTCATTTTCTTTTGAAGGCGCTAAGTATTATGGGACGATCGTTGAGATTTCATCATCTAACAAAGTTCTACTACTGGAAACATGTTCATTTTCTACTAATTTCCTTATTTTATAAACCTATACACTCTTTGCATTCTTCTTTATCTCTAGGTTGCTCCCCATCATCAAATTCAAAGAAAAACTTTTACCTTCTATTTCAATTCTGATCACTTGTAAGTTGTTGCCATCTTTAAGCACACAATTCTTGTTTTCAAACAATACCTTATAACATTTCTCCACAAGCTGAACAACACTTAATTTTTTTGAATAACTTACGAAACATATAAAACAACAAAAATCAACTTCAAACCGGAATGACTTTCAATTGCAACATTTCCTTTTCCTTTCACAGCAATATATGTGCTTGATTTCTTTTTTTTTTTATAAGCAAATGTTAGTGGGGGTGGGGGAATATTAGTTTTCGGAGTTTGAACTCTGGACCTCCTTCTTGCAACTCTTTCATGTCTCTTAGCTCGCCAACTGAGCTACCTTCCTGGAACACTCCTTCTTTGTATGTGCTCGATTTCTAATTTTAACTTTGGAGACAACAGTTTTATGGTGCTCTTTGAAGACCCCTTTATACATGATGTAGAAAATATTTCTTTTTCAATTGGTTGATATTCAACAACTTTAACCTCTCCTTGTTGTTGAGTTTTGCATATTCTTTACACATGTCTCATGCTCCCACACTTACAAGACTTGGAATCATGGCTCCACCAACATTTTTTTTGGGTGTGATTATTTTTCTTGTGGAGTGAACAACATGGAAAGTTTATCTTTTTTGTTTTGTGCTATCATAACATTTTCTTCTGTGACCTCTGTCGCCTCTTTCTCATCATTATTCTCCACTCTTGTGGCTGTAAAGCATTTACTAACGGAAATATTTCACAGATCTTGCGAATTCTCTAAAGGACTTGTGTCTTGAAGGAAACTGGTAGTTGGGATTCCTTTTTACCTCCCATAAAATTTACCTACAACAATAGTTTCAATTCCAATATTGAGATGACACCTTATGAGGCTTTGCATTGTAGGATATGTTGGACTCCTTTGTATTGGTTTGAAGACAACATGAAAGCAGCTCAAATCAGATTGAAGAGCTATCATGACAAAAAAGGGAAAATATGGAACTTAATGAAGGTGATCTTGTTTTCTTAAGAGTCACTTGGATGAATGGGGCAGGTATCAAATCTAGAGAGTGTACTCTGTGTTTTATTTTTAACAAATCCTCAAAAGAGACTGTGAAGTTGCTTACCAGATAGTCTTATCACCAATTTTGTCCAATCTCCATAATGACTTTCATGTATGTTCATGGCCCTTCACATGTGATTGCTCACAGAGGCGGACCCAGGACCCTGGGGTCAGGGGTGTCAAATTTTTTAAGACCAGTGTCAAATGGGTGCAAAACTTGGTCTACTAGTGCAATTTAAAATTTTCAGGGGGTTCAAAATTAAAATTTCAGGAGATTTAAGCTACTTATATAAGGTGGTAAGTACAAATTTTTTTTTCCAGGGGGTTCAACTGAACCCCCTCACTATAAGGCAGGTCCGCCACTGATTGCTCATGAGGTGGTACAATCGAAAGAAAACATTACCTATGAAGTGTTACTAAAGAAGGTTGAACATTGAGGGGTGAATCAACTAAGAGAGGGAAAGAAGTCTCATTCGTGAAAGTCATTTGAGGAGAAGCTATTGTGTAACTTTTGAGACTTCTTTTAGGGTTGTCGATTATTCTCACAAACCAAACGTGGATTCTCAACGTCCTTTGTCCTCACTCACACCCTTACCGAGAAGCTTTCCAAAAGGTCACTCATCCCACAAGTGATTCAAGTCAAACACGCTTAACTATGGAGTTATTATGTACTAGGCTCCCCAAAATGATAGTGCATTTGTTGGTATAGCTAGTCCAAATCATTTCTTTTAAGCTTTCATTCAATTGTAATGTTTCATACCTGCACAACCTTAGGTCTCTCACATTATGTTGTGTATTCAGTTCATTCATGTGCGCCTTCGCTAGAAGGTGTCAAGAGCCTATTGTTGTTTACCAGCGATCTCTCCTTGCCCTCGCACCAACGATACTCCATTGAAACCTCACAATTACATACATAGGTGAAGATTTGGATCACATTGGTAATTTCAAAAGTACAAATCATTATTCTTTTCATGGCATGACCGCTTTACTGACCTTTTCTTTAACTTAACATCAATAAACTTAGTCCTTGTTCCTTTATTGACATCTTTCTCCTCAAGTCTGAAGAAGATTGTTAGGTCAATATTTTAAAAAATACCCAATTTCAATTTAGTCCTGCAAATTTGCACGTTTAATGACCAGATGCAATGACGCCTATGTGGATAGTGTGATGTATTTTTTGGTGGATTGTGGATAGTGATGTATGTGAACAAATTTACCTCAATACTTTTAATTTTGTTATACATGTTCAATATTCTCCAAGCTTAAATTATTTCAAGGAATGAACAGTCTAGTAAATGGTTGAGAATGTCAAATTGTCAATGGTCTACAAAACTTAAGTTGGCCACTTTAGGTAGAATTTGATATTGGTGGTCAAAGAAAAACTTTTGAAATCTAATGATTCTTCTATTATAATACTTTTGTTCCATGATATATTAAACCATGATAATTTGTACTATCATACAGGTGGAGGTGGCAAGTCTAGCAAAAGCCAGAAACCAACACAATCTTCAGAATCTAACTCATCTTGGATTGCAAGGAAATGCAAACCTCCACAAGCTTTCTTAGCTGCTTCCCATGCTTCAGCTTCTTTAGTTGTGGTTGGAGTTTTCTTATAGGTCGCATATACATACCGAGTCGAAATTGCAACTGAAAGAAGCAAGCTAGCACGAGCAGTGTCTGCTTCTATAGCGTAGAGCTCCAATCCATTCGTAAAAGCTGCGAGAGTAAAATGTTGAGTGTAAAACCAAGGTAGATTTTAATGAAATAGTACAATGAGTCTGTTATGAAGAACACAAGATGAATAAATAAGAAGAGAATATGATTATCTAGAGTTCTGTACCTGATAATACTCTAGCTTGAGAAGATGCAACAGCCAGTCCAGGGACCAATGTCTTGTCATCAATTTCGATACCCAATAAATCAAGATCTAGCCGAGAACCATAGCCAAATCTCGCCTCTGAGGCTAAGGCCTCCTCTCGAACAGCTTTAAAATAGGTTATTGGAAGTTAGACATGTATATCCTAGGAAAACAATTTGAAGTGTTAAACACATACTAGCCTTGTACTAAGCATAAGAGGAAAAGTTTTGAAAACTTAGAACATTATAATCTATGCAATGAAGCCAGTATTGAGAGTCTAAACTTTAAACTAGTAAAAGAAAAGTAAGAACATTGATTAATAAAATGAAGGAAAAAAGTGCCTAAGACACTATCTATACATGGGAGATGCTCTATGAAGCACCGACACAGACACAGACATGCAGACACCGATTTTAATTTTAAAAATACAATTAATTGAAGTGTCAGTGTCGGTGTCCAACACGATACGTGTCCAGTGAAAAACCCAAAAATCATGTGAAAAACCATTTGATACAATGGTGAAGAAAATGACATGAAAACTGCTGACTCCATACCTGAGTAAGGTAATTGGACAAATGCCCATTTTTCACCAAAAAGATTGTCTGGAAGTTTCGTGGGAAAAGGATTCTCTAGTGCCAAAAGAGGTTTAGATCCTTTCTGAAATCCAGGATGCCTCATATATACGGTCTCGTAGCGTTCCTCTAGCCATAATATTAGCGACAAACACTGAAAAGGATCAAACGAACCACATAAAATATACACTGGTGCTCCTCTGACAAGGAAATAGAGTCACCAAAAGATTCTTAATTCTTGGTCTTTTACTTTTGTGCAACAAGTGCCTCTTGTGAGACATTTAAAAACTGCTGCATGATTCTTATAACTTCACTGTCAAATTTAAAGGACTCAGGTTTTCATAGGCTATATAAGCAAAGTTAAACAACCTTTCAGCAGTTCAGTTTGATAGAACTAGAATTTCTAATCTAAAATATAAAATCCACAACCTTGATGAGTGTGCTTTACAATTTTTTGGATGAAGCATTAACATATATATTACATGAACTCAGATGAAAAATATCCCATCATGTTTATTTCTCTGCCAAGAGCTCTGTAGCACCGACACTTCCGAGTGAAGACGAGTCTGGTGTCCGACACGTATCGTGTCTAACACCAACACAGACACTTCAATTACTTGTATTTTTCAAATTAAAACCAATGGTTGTGTGTTCGTGTCGGGATCCGCTGTCCGCGTATGTGTCGGTGCTTCATAAGCCAAAAGTGACATTTAGTTAGTTAGATCTTATGGGGCTTCTGTCCAAGAATCAACAAAAAATATGCCACGATTTACTGAAACCTTCACCTAATGGACAAGTTAAGCCTTTTCAATTTTGATCTAAGCTTTGTCAGCTACATTGTGTAAGACCAGGTAACTAACTAATTTCTGTGTATGTGTCGGTTCTATTCTGTGTCGGTCATTCATCGAACAAACTAATTTCTACCAGCGAAAAATGAAATCATACTCACCCGTTTACTAGCAAGAGCTCTTATGCCAAGCTCCTTACATGCTTTTGTAATAATTGTCTGCATCTGTGACCTACAAAGCAGCAAAAATACACTTAGTCAAAATCCTTACTCTAACATATACATTGAGCAAAAGAAAGTCTTAAGATAGCATTTGGTAATTGGTAGATAGGATATAACAACATAGAATAGAATATATAATTTATGGTTTTATGTTTGATGCATATCAAAAGTAAAATGAAGACACCACACATGCATACCTTTTCATAAGAAACTAAAAACAGAGAAAATGTAGGAACGATTCTTAATTCTTACACACATTGAACCAAATTGCTTTGTAATAACAATATATAGGAAACAGTTGAGTGAATGATGTATGGTGTCCTGCGACAAGCACGATACACGTGATTGCTATTCTAATCAAGGTTTTAAATTGCAGTCGTGGATATGTGGCTCATAAAACTTCAATTGCAGTCATAGAGGTCCCAAAAACCTTGATATTGCTACGCTCGAAGACATTTATATAAAACCTTGTCTCTAACCTATGAAGCCCCTATACGAAACGACCATCGGACACTACATTGACACGGACATAGCTACAGATAATAATTTGAAAAAATGGAAGTGGTTAAATGTAAACGACATCTGTCGGTGTCTGACACCAAGACGATTCGGACACCAGACATTCAATCTGAAGTGTCGCTGCTTCATAGACTCTAACTAGTAACAACTAACAGAAAGTGTCAACAGAAGGTAACAGAATAACTAACTGCTAGTAGTTAAGTAACAGAAACAGCAAATGCTAAAACTGTCATGCTTGAACAATATGTTAGTTGAGCTAGTTAAAGTAGTAGCTGAGTCATATTATAGTTATTGAATTACCTAAAGAAGCGAATGTTTCTAGGTAAAGGGAGATCCAAGTCATCACAAATAGCAACAATAGCATCCTTAAGAGTGATACTATTAATAACATTATTTGGAAAATACTTTGTGTATTGTAGTGATAAAGATTTATCACACACAACAAGCTCCCAAACCTTCTTCCCTCTTGCATCAAGAATAGGTCTAGAGCAAAAATCAAGTTCCCAACTTTTTATACTTTGAGGATCAGCTTCTGGGTCTAGATAGCAAGTTTCCGAAGTGGGATCTTCTTCTTCATCTTCTTCTTCTTGCTGTTCTTCTTTCTGCGTCGTTACTGAACTCTCAGACACTGAATATGTTCGAAAGTGAATAAGAGGTTTTGGGTGGTTTCTGATAATGTTTTTGCAGAATGGGATTTTGATTATGGGTTTTGAGGTGGTGATGGGATTTGAATGGTTGAAAGTTGGGGTTCTGATTCTGGTGGAATTGAAGCTCAGAGTAGCCATGGCTATTCTCTGTATCTCTGTGTAACTGATTTGTGTGGGGAGATGGGTGAGGTAGTTATCCACTGCCACATGTTTTGTTATCCCGTTGGGCTGGGCTCTATGTATTGGACTTTTGTTGGGCTGCTATCTGCACCTTTTTGTTTTAATACACCCCTTTTCTTGAGAGGGTACTTAAAACTCCCTTTATGTGCTTTGAAAGTTTGAAGACTATATTTTTCCCCACACCATGCTCTCACAGTCATCATTTGAGTCTCCTGTAATCATCTTTCGTTCTCGTCGTCACTTTCATTATCTCCTCAAGGAAATGTACTATCTAACTTTTTTGGGATTTTATACTCTTTGTACATTCGAAACAACAATATATGAGTTTTAGAAGTGTATTTCTAGACTCTTATTTTCTTTTGCCTCTCAAAGGTGGGGATGGAAATGAGTAGGGTTTAGATAGGGTATTATAGCATTCACTCTCACACTCTCAAACAAATCATTTCTTCCAACCTTGATAACGCATGAGAAATTTTTTATCTTTTAGAGAAAAAAATGACTCTACCACCCCCCCCCCCTTAGGTTACTAACTCCACTCCCTTATCCAATTACGAAATTACTTTCATCAATTTATCAAATTTCCTTCGCAACTCTAATGATCACAGTTACGCTAGCTAGTGAACTCAATTCACTAAGGGAGTTTTAAAAATCAAACCACCGTGAGTTGAGTTTATTGTCACACCGGTGAACTCAGTTCACGATTGTTTTATGTTTTAAGTTTCTCTCGTGTATTGGGTTCATTAGTGTGATAATGATCTGAATTCACAGCTACACTAGTGAGCTTAATTCATGTGTACATTTTTTAATTCAGTTCATTAACAATTATGAGATTCATTTTTACTGGTTGCAAGTGAACTCAATTCACAAGTTTACAATTTGAATTTTGTACACGCGTGAATTCAGTTCACTAGTAATATGAAAACAAAAAAAATTACGGTTGTTTAAACACATTTTTTATAATTGCTTGTGGAAAAAAAATTAATTTTTGTACCTTATCAGAATAAGAATACTATAAAATTCATGAATTTTTGAGTATGCTTCAATTCAAATTATCATATCATTTCCCTCAATGTGAATTCAATTTGGAGAGTTAGGTTGATTCAATTTTTAAAAACTTTTTTTGTCAAAAAAAAGTAAATCACTTTATTCATCATTTATTTATTTTTATCTTTTGTAACCAAAAAAAATTATTTATTTATTTTAACCCTTCAATCCGTAGAAGCCTGGGTAGATGCGAAGTGCTTCTGTGATATTGTTGCGGTAGACAAAGCAGCACAGAAAACTCAAAACTCCCCAATTTGCCGCCGGATTTTGCGACCGGTGAGTTTCGGCACCGCCACCATTTCCTCTCCTCCTCCATATAATGAAGTATCTTTTTTATATGCTTCTCTTCAAATGTTTCCCAATTTGCATCCTCCGCCACCAAAGAAAAAATATATAAATTTTATGCTTATTGAGGAATTTGTGCAGGTTAGGGTTGTTTTGTGCTTCTACTCTGAAGGAACAAACACAAAGTGTAGCTGCGATGGTTGCAAATGACTATTTTCCTCCTTTGTTTAGGTTTGTAACTTGCTTTCAATTGTTTTTCTTCTTTCTTTACTCTATGCTTGTGTTGTTATCAATAGGGATAATTCTATGTTATGATATATATGGTTTGTTGTTGCTTGAATTTCACTAGTGTGGCTCCAATGATGGACTGGACAGACCATCACTATAGAACTCTTGCACGCCTCATATCCAAACATGCTTGGCTGTACACTGAGATGCTTGCGGCTGAAACAATTGTTTATCAAAAGGGTAATCTGGTAAGTCTTTACAGATAATTATGGTTGTTGTTGATAGAAATAAAGAGAACAGTAAAAAACTTGCAAGCAATTGTGTCTTGTGGACCTTTAATTGAAGTCTATTTTCCTCTCTATGTGAATAAAGAAGTTTTGAAGCACCAACCCCAACACGGACCTTTATGAAGTTTATGATTTTAAGGATTTTAGGAAGTTGATTTTTTTTTTCCAAAAAAATTATGACAAGAGTGTCTAATCCAGGAATCTCCAAGTCAATCAAATATTTTTTAATTGCAACACTGTAGAGGGGGTAACTGATGCATGTCGTGTCGTGTCGATGTCTAACGAGTGTCGGTGTCAAATACATTAACATGACATTCTGAAGAGGTCTTCGTGCTTCATACTTGTTAACGACCGATTCTCTTACATGCTCAAGCTTCTAGGTAGGGGTTATTTTTTGTAAGCTTTCACCTAGCCCATAATTACTAAGGTATCTTTTATAAAAGATAGGTCACATCTCATTCACGTTTTAGAGAATGTGGGAGGGCAGGAAGAAGGAAAAACTTTGGTTAGTTGGTAGTACCATAACAAGAGAAAAAGAAGATATGGAGTGAGAATTGGGGGTTGGGGGATATATTGGGAAATTTGGGATTTTTAACCGAAAAAAGTGTAGGAAAAACTGCGAGAATCCTCATATAAAAATTTGCTTAATACAAGCTGTTTTGCAGCCCTGTAGCTTACCTAAACTGCCATATATATGGCTGGGCTATCCTAAATAAGGATAGAATAACAGATTTACAAATTCACAGCTGTACAACTTAAGACTTTGCTAGCTTTAAATTTCTAGCTGCACCATGCTATGAATTTTCTTGTTTTAAATGACCAGCAAATTTTCCAACTCTGTTGACACTCCCTCAAATTGACAAGCTTCAGACTCTAATAGCCTGTAAAACAAGCTCTTGAAGTTTGTGTTTGAACAAGACACAAACATCATTCTTCACCTTTGGGTTTATCTCTTTCTATTAACAGTCTATTGTTTATCTTCTTGCTGTGGGTATGTGTGCGACTGCATACAGTCTAAGAGCACAAATTAATTGGGCGGTCGTATATAAAACTATTTCGGGATGGATTGTTTTTGGAAACCATTGATTATTTTTGTTTCTTATGCTCAGGACAGATTCTTGGCATATTCTCCAGATCAACATCCTATTGTGCTTCAAATCGGAGGCAGTAACTTAAAGAATTTGGCGAAAGCAACTGAACTTGCTAATGCTTACGGCTATGATGAAATTAACTTCAAGTTCGTTTATTTCTTATCATCTGAAGTACTTAAGTGCCATTGTTATATTGATCTTTGAGTTTGACGGTTCCATTTATTTATTTTCAACATATACCAGTTGTGGATGCCCTAGTCCTAGAGTAGCTGGACGTGGAATGTTTGGCGCACGTCTTATGCTTGAACCAAAGGTTGGAAAGTTAATTATAGTTAAATATTACATGCGAACAATTTGAAGATAATATGTTTCTTCATCATTGTGCATTAATAGAGAACTCTAATGTATACAAGGAAAGTTTGTTGCTGAGGCTATTTCAATAATTGCGTCCAATACCAATGTACCTGTCAGTGTCAAATGTCGAATTGGCGTGGATGATCACGATTCATACAACGAATTATGTAAGGTCCTTTCTCAACAACATTCTTTTTTGGATGATGAAAATGAAAAAGATTAAAATGATAAAATAATATTTGACAATAAATAATAAATAAAGCCAGTGAGTTTTTGAGTTTGATTTCTATTACTGTTGAACTTATGAGGATTTAGATAAAAGGAGAAGAGAAACACTAATGACTTTGAATATGATATGATAAGGGTATAGTATCTGTTAGAATCCTAGTCACGTACACATCATCCTTAGGTGTGCATATCAATCATGATTATAATCATATCTATTAGGATTAGAATAATCAATTAACATTTATTGTATTTATTGCATTTGCAATTCCATTATAAATACAACCTTGTGTGATTTGATTGAGACACACAAAATCACATATTCAGCATGGTTTCAGAGAAGGTTCTTCTGACCTCTTCCCTGTGCTTCAACATGGAGTCACAAATCCTAATTATATAGTAAAACTAGGAATCAAATTACAATAATAACCGAGTAATATGAAAATTGATCCTAGGAGATAATCTAAGATATTTAAGATTATATTGACTAATTTATGAGATAAGCCACAACAATATCATGATATTCCTAGATACTTTCTTATATTCTAAGATGGGCACTTTTTATGAAGCAATTGTCCTAAAATTTTATTGTTATTATTGATATGATTTAGAAGCCATAAACTTTATGTTAGGTTTTTATTTCTTCAAAATATATATGCCTTGGTTGTTGGGGTTACACATTGACCTTTATTTTGTCACATTTGCTTTCTGTCAGGTGATTTTATTTACAAGGTTTCTTCTCAATCACCTGCTAAGCATTTCATAATTCATTCAAGAAAGGCACTGCTGAAAGGCCTCAGTCCAGCTGAAAATCGGAATATTCCTCCGCTGAAGTATGTGCGAAGAAAATTTGATTTTTATAGTCCATATATGTGTGTGTGTGTAGTTGGAGATGACACATTCTTTGATGCAGATATGAATACTTTTATGGCCTCTTGCGTGATTTTCCTGACTTAACGTTTACGATCAATGGTGGTATTCTGAGTATTGATGAGGTGTGTTGCAGTCACAATGATCATTCTGTGTCATGATGGACTTGTTATTCTGTATAAAGAAAATTTTTGCTACCAAATTTTTTTACTGTGCTTTTATGATCATACGAAATATGTTACTGTATATTCAAAGCGTACCAAATGTGAAATTTTCTGTTTTCATTTTGTTCTGTCTCCGGTGGTAAATATTTTTGAGATGTGGAGTTTTATTTGTGCTGCTCTGGAAACTAGGGCAGGGTTTGTTTGTGTTAGTCTTTTCTTTTATTTCCCTTTTTCATTATTTGATTTGGATGTTATTTATCTTTTGGTTGGGAGTGCTTGAATGATATTGATTCAAATCATCCAAATTTTTATTGGGAGTTTGCCAAATATAGTCCTAGTTGATGGATCAGTATATTTTGCTTCAGGCAACAATAAAGCTGGCCATTTTCTCCATTTCATAGAATAAGGAGCAACTCCATAACTGATTTCCTCCAGGGAGTTTTTGGAGATCAATAAACTAGTTTGATAAATCCTTGGTTTAGATTATAGCTAAGACAACCTTACATGTTCTTGATATTCATTCCCAGTCGAAGTATTAATTTACTGATTGATTGGGGACCCTTCTATTTACTGTATAGTGAATGCATAATTAATTGTAATTTTGTGGCTTGAGTTTGCTCAATAATGTTCATCATCTTGTTTGAATTCAGTACCATACCTTCTTGAGTTTTACTTGTTACCAGTCATTATTATTAAGAGGCCATTTTGGGACCATTCTACAGGGTCTTTTTGAATTCAACAAATAAGTCAGTGTACAAAAACAAACATTTTTCAATATCATGATCCAACTATCCAAAAGCTATGTAGACACATGAATGGTTTTATACTGTATCTCTAACGTCCTCCTATGCAAGCTCCATTTAGAATTGAAGCATGGACATAGACAGGTCCACCTACCACGTGTTAAAATTGAACTCTTTTTTTTGGAGAATGGGAGAGACCAGAATCAAACTTTAGACCATTTGATCATAAAGGCTTTAATACTATGTCATGGTATCTCTAGCATTTAAGATATCATTTGGCTTCTTCATGAGGTTGGGGTGTGTTTTTTGAACTCAAAATTCTGGTGAATGGCTTCTAAAAATTTGTTGATATGTCTGATGTTTGAGCCGTCCAGTGTCAAATAATTTCCCCCTTTCCTCATAGATTTTGAGATGGTTTGGTGTAATCATGAGTTTAACGAACCTATAGGCATTTTGTAGCATTGTAATTGTACAATTTAGATATTGTTTCGATGCTTCTCCCGTGACATTCTTACACGTAGATTTTGATTGTAGATCAATGCAGCTCTAAAGGATGGTGCACATGGTGTTATGGTTGGACGTGCAGCTTACCATAAGTAAGTGTCTAATGCAAAAATTTCCCCCTTTTACTAGTGTGAAGTCTCAAATGTTTTCAAGCATCAGGAATTTGGTTTCAATAATTGGAGAACTGATTTTCCCTTCAGCTCCTCCCAAAAAATGATCATATGATTCCAGAAAAATTGTAGAATGTGATGGAATTGAGAGGACTCACGATTAGCTAAGCTTAAATCAAAGGCCCTAAAAGTGTATAAGTAGTAGAGCCAAGACAACTAAGATTGGAGTGCAAAATGTGAATCAGTTAAGAAACATGGGTTTAATGGGAGTCAGAGGAGAGAGAAGGAAAGTCTAATGTAAAAAGGAATCTGTGGTTTATGTTAGGAGATTATTCTATTTTCCCCCACCTTTTCTCTGAGCTTAGAGCTCGGGCTAGGAGAGATCCTCTATAGCTGGAAGCTTTCTACTCTTTTCCTCTATATCTTTTCCAGTTTCTCATTAATAACATTGTCTCCCGATTCTGTATCCTATCAGAGTGTCTATTTTAAGGAGAAGCTGGACTAGAACATCGGAGGTCAATTTTCACCTAAAATACTTTCTGAAATTTCCCTTTATTTTTTGGTCTGACTGGAGTTTTTCTGTGATGATCAATTTGGATAACAAAACTTTTTCAATTTTAAGCATGTAGCTGCAACTGCAAAATTTGAAGTTTAGAAACAAAATGAATTTGAACTTGATCTTTTCTTTCAAGAGATAATGGAATTATGTTTATGCATGGTATTTCAGTGTGCGATCATAATCTCAACTTGGTGCATGGTATTTTATATGGCACCATTAAGGTGTTATAAGTCAGCAAAGTGATTGTTGTGTGTACTATATATAGTGTAATGAAGTATCGTGTGTTATGACCACACACATAAGATCTATATATGATGATATAATGAGTAAAAGTGGTATTTCCTGATAATTAGATACCTACAGTCGGTGTCTAGTATGCACACACTAAACATATTTAATGCATGTTAAATGTGATATTCTAACACTCCACCTCAAGCTGGAGCATAACTGTTATATGCACCGAGCTTGTTACAAATAGATTCAACTCGAGGTCCTCTAAGGGACTTACTAAACATATAAGCTTTTGCCAAGTCATCATTAGAACCAACAAAATCGGCCGTGATTTCTCTCGAGAGAACCTTATCTCTCACAAAGTGACAATTAATTTCTATGTGGGAGGTGTCGTTTGCTTATAAACTTTTGTGAGACCTTACCTCCTTGTCAATGTGGGACTTGGGTTCTTCCCAATACTATCCCTCACGCTCAACGCTATTGAGTTTGGCTTGTGCATAATGTGTTGTGTGACCCAACAAGAATCTAAGATAGACTGTGATACCATAGAGAAATGTATTGAAGTACTGTATGTTATGACCACACCACACACATGAGCTCTATTTATGATGATATGATGAGAACACTTGGTTATTGTGAGAAATAAGAACATTTAATCGTAACTGTTAGATAAGAATTAATGATGTTGATCACATCATTAATTATAAAATCTCACTTGATCTTATAAAAATCTTGTGCCAATCTTTAATTAAAAATGAAACAATCACGTTTTGTTATTAATGACGTAATCTAAACCATTATCTTTATTATAACAGTTATAATTATATGTTCACATTTCTCACAATAATCATGTGTTCTCACTTGAGTCTTTCCCTACATACATATAACTCAAGAGTCAAGAGTGAACAACTCACTTTAGAGTGTAAAGTAAGTATTCTCAACCATTGATGAGAAAATCAATGGTTAGTATTATATGCACATGCATAACAAATAGTCCTTGATTTATGGTTAAGTTACTATACTCTTAACTCACTTTAGAGGAGCCATATCCCCAAAAAATTGAAGGAAAGAATAAACAAGCTGTTACAACAAATCAATCTAGACATATGTGCTATATATTTTCTATTGTGAATTAAGTTTATTTTCTCATGTACTTTACGAGAACCAACCATCTAAAAAGCACAATCTGTAAGGTGGAGTTCCATGTATTAACGAGCCTTTTAATGCAAATGTCCTTTGGGCTACAGGGTTAGACTAAGTACAAGCATAAAATATTTTATGCCGATATTAGATAATGAGGACTAAAAAGGATACAACTCGTGACTAGTTTGTTGTTATGGACTGTGGTTATCTTTCCATGTCAAGAACTAATTATTCTAATTTCTAAAATAGTAAGTTGTTAGGTGGAGGTTGAGAAGTGATTTGGTATCTCTAATTATGTTTTCACTGTTGGTTGAACATTCTTCATGTAGTTTATACAAACTGATACTTTACAGTTCAAGTAACCATTTGTTAAATTTCAACAGCCCTTGGCATATTTTGGGAAACGTTGATAGTGCAATTTATGGCGTATCAAGCAGTGGTCTCACACGCCGTCAGGTTCAGTTACATACTTTTGAATTGATTAAGCTGCACAAATTCCCAAGTTCACTTATGGCATTACTTAGAGCTTGCTGATTCTTGTTTTGATTATTATTTTCATCAAGATCCTTGAGAAATATCAAGTATATGGGGACTCAGTGTTGCAACAATATGGACTTAGGCCAACTGTGCGAGACATTGTGAAGGTGCGAACATACAGATTTAACTTGTTATTCGATTTCCAAATTTCATGATTGTGAAATTTTTACAAGTTGTAGTTCCTCTATAATATTGTTTATGCCGGGAAAGAGGAAAATGAGAAAACATGAGTGAATCCTTGTGCTTGAATTTTACATTGGAGGATATTATTATATATACGAAGAGTCATACATACAAGGATTTATGGTTACCCTAATTACCATAATCGCATAATGATACACGCCTAAGACTTAGCCACGATTACCTTTTTTACACTATTTCTAACACTTCCATTCAAGTTGGACCATATATTGTAAAACATCGTAGTGTAAGGTTGTGTGTCCTATGATCACGAGTCGTATTTATAATCACATACTACACTGATATAATGATTGCAAAAGATCAAATCAAATCTTTGATTACTGTAACCACATCCCTAATTACTAGCATATATTATTTAGACAATAAACACATGTTAAATGTGTTTTCTAACACTCCTTCTCAAGCTGAATCTTACTAAACTTCAAGCTTGCTACAACGAGCTGAATTATTGTTTAGAAAATGAAAACAAGGGTGTTGTAGCAAGCATGGCCGACAGCGATTATAGCAAGGCTCGACAGAGGATACTTAAATTGGCTGTGGAGGCTATTGAGAATGGGTCTCACCGAAAAAGGCGCAACTGACTGAATTGCGATTGTTTTGGGAGAGAAACACACTTATTGGAAAGAGAAGCACTAGATGAACCAAAGTTAATGCACACAATAGAATGAAAACAACGATCAAAACCTTGAATGAGAGAACAATGACTACTGATGTCTATCATACCCCAAGTTGCTACAATGTCGGAACAACACCTTGCAGAACAAAACAACACCCAACAGTCCGAAACAAAGTTGATCTGATAACAGAATAATACGTGAACAATAAAATAATCAAAGATGTCCTTGATACACCCCTCAAAAGTGAGATCCACAAGCTGAAATTTTGACAGTAGGTAGACCAGAATAAGGCATTTCAGATGGCAGGATTCTTGCTAAAAAACTCGCCGGAAATTTTTCCGATGCAGCGGCGGACGGTGGTGGTGGTAGCAGTAGATGAGCACCAGAGAGGGAGAGATCTACAAAAAATTGAACGGGTGGCTGAAGCTTGAACAGCATGACACTTGTCAATAATGTGTTGACTTTGTGGAAATGGTCACAATTGGGATGAGATTTGCTTGACTTGCAAGATCTACCATGATCACAGTAGTGTAATGGGAGAACCCAAAATTTTTGTGAACTGATGATTACTCTGCAGGTAACCCATACAAAAAAGCAGCAACATGAAAAAGGTCTACCACGTCTCAAATTCCGTGGCAGGTATGGTAATGACATTCATGAGGTTTTGGAAAACCCCATATAAGCATCTGAGTATCATTGGTATTAAGGACCTTGGCCTGCTCATAAACAGCCTGGCAAGTCTAGTGAGAACAAAATATCTACTTCAGCAAGGATGAGTAGTGGATCTAATGACAGTAAAAAATTGGGTGTTGATCCTAATTAAAATCAATCAGTTGCAGACACGAAGTCAGCTTTCTTGGTGGGGTCGTTTTCACATTCCCTAAGTTTGAAGCCAGAAGTCCATGTACCATGTTTGTTCCATCCAACTTATCAATTGAGAGTGGAACATTCGCATTGTTTGTGAAAATGAGAGGATCAATCAGCCTTTGAAGGTTAGATGTGTGTGTTGTTGTGTCTAAGCTTAGAACAGGGTGAAGCTTCGTGGGTGGGCTAGCCTTTGTGTTGCGACTCAAACCTAGTGGCTGTTAGTGGGAAACTACAGCCTCCAAAGGTGCACTGCAGCTGCAGGGTGAAGGGCTGTTGGTGGGAAACTGCAGCGTCCAAAGGTGCACTGCAGCTGCAGAGTGAAGGGAAAACTGCCAGAGTCTGTGTCCAGAAAGAGAAACACGGCCATAGAAGGAGGTAAAGTCTGGAAACCAGATAGGAACACACATTTTTCAGGAAAGATCACCAATGGACAGTGGGCTCACTGAATATTCATGACCTAGGCTTGCTTCTTGTTTGACTCAAAATATCATATTTGAGAAAGAAAAACGAGAGAGCATATGATGAATCTGTGTGTTTGAATATATATATATATATATATATATATATATATATATATATATATATAGAGAGAGAGAGAGAGAGAGAGAGAGAGTTCTGAATACAAGGATTTATAGTTACACTAATTATTGTAATTGCATAATAATATATATAACACTATCTGCCCATAATTATCCTATTTACATATCTAATAGTATAGGTAATAGAGAGTAAATATACAAAAGCTATATCGATTCAAATATACATGTAATATCACTTTAAATAGTTATGCCCTCTTTTTTCCTTTCATTGTTTTCCTGCTGTGGTTCAAACTTCAAAGCCTTGACTCAATTAAGGTTTCTTGTTTTAAAATACGTGTTAAATGAAAAGACATGAATTTCACTCTTTTTCCTCTTCCCTTTATTTGCATGAAGCATGTAATATACATATCTACGATATTAATTTGCTGTTGTCATATGACCATCGTTTACCTTGCTGCAGCCTTTGCTTGGTTTTTTCCATTCTGAGCCTGGGAATGGACTTTGGAAGCGCAAAGCAGATTATGCTGTCCAAAATTGCATGGTATACTGACAAAAGCCTAATTATTTGAGTACTATTAATAGTATTTCACTTATCGGTATTTCTAACGTGTGCAACCTTGCTCACGATAAGGATTAATAATTGCTCATTTTTTCTTTTTTAGTTACTCACTTTCCTATTATTTTGTAGATTCACCTTTATGTAATCTCTCTCTACCCACAAAAATGGAAATTAGTAATTAATAAGGGAAATAAGTGGGAAATTATTGATCCTTATTGTCTGCAAGGTTGCACACTTTAGAAAACCCTTTGCTTATATCTCATGTGATTACATGAAGCTGTTAGCATCCAAGATAAACGAAAATCATCAACCAAATCGTACCCAGTCTTCTTAATTTTCTGTTATTTTCCCTGATTATCATTCATGGGTAGTAAGGGGATCTGTACGTGTTAATTATGCAATCAACAGGATTAGTGCTTTTAAGTTGGGAACTGCTAGGCTAATAAGGAACTAACTAGCACTGAAATTGAATATTGTGCCATGACTCAACATTTACGAACTAATTTGGTTGGAATCAGTTGTAAATTGCACTATGTTAGGAGTCTATGCTCATGTAACAAAAACCTTAGCTTCCTTCATTTTGGACTGCCTTTATTACAGCCTCCAGCACTCTCATTGCACCTATTTTCATTGTTGCCTCTTAGAATCACCTATGACCACCATGACTGCCACCATCAGCTGCTGCCTTTTTGACCGGCGACCATACCCAGATGTTTGCTGCCTTGAGACCGGCGAGAAACAGAAATCCATCTGTCCATTCACATGCTCCCACACACGCATTGAGCAGCTTATTTCCCTCCTTCCTCATTTCTTCTACCATCTAGACGAGTGAAATAGCTTATTTCTCTACAATCTTAATCCATTCTAATTTTTACCTTTCTAAATCTACCCATCCAAACATAAATTAAGACATTGAATAAGTATGATTTATGTTACTGAATGAAAAACTTCACATGATGAACATTTATGCTTCGACTTAGGGGGAGTGTTAAATATGTATGTAATCAAGAAATAATCAGCTGTTAACAGCACAATCAGGAAGGAATTCTGTCAGATGATTTCTTGAGCATTATTGATATAGTTGTTGTCCGACTCACTCTGCCTGTAAATGTCATGGAGTTTACTATGTTTTCCCAATAATTGATTTCAGTTCAAATTTAGATTAGAGATGTTTGTTGTCACTGTAAGAATGTACATTTCTTTCCTTCAAGTGTTGCATAAGCATGCCAATTTTATATAAAAGAAAAAAGAAAAGAAAAAGAGGATGCCGTATTGTTATTGCTAGTTCTTTCAGCTCTTATTATGTATGAGGTGATTATTAAAAGTTACCTGGCTGGCTTGCTAGTTAATTTTATGTCATGCAGATACCATTTCTAGTTTGTAGCTATCTTTTGACACAATATGTACATATGTATCCTTTATTTATTGCAACTGTCCTTGTTTCAAACACTTAACAAATACTTGAACCATGCAGACAGTTAAATCTTTTCTTGAAGAAACCCTTGTAGCAATTCCAGAGTCAGTCTTGGATTCATCTATTGCGAAATCACCACTCGGTCGTGGAGATCTTTTTGCCAACATAGGCAGTTTATTGCCCCCACCATACAGAACACAAGAAGAGGATGCTGCATAAATCCATCAGCTATTATCTATTATATGCAAATGACTTGTAATTTAGACCATTTGATTTTATGTAGAAAGTTTAAAGTAAAAACTTAAAGATTACTATTCTTTGTGGCTTTAACTTTTGCTTTTGATTTTGTTGAAATTAATATTGTAGTATACTGTTATATTGTTCACAAGAATTTTGGGTGGCTTATATCAGTTCATATCAGATAAGCCCTACCCCACCCCCATTAAAAAAAGGTAAAGTGAGTACAATCTCGCAGGACCTCTATGTTCAACTTATCAGTTATTCAACGTGGCAATAACTGATTGGTCATCTCATGAATGAGATAAGATATTGCTTTGTCCTACTACCAAGTCCTCTTTTGTGATTTGCATTTCATATATTAGTCAATAATACAACTACTTGCACCATAGAAGGTAGCAAAAATAAGCTAATTCACTTTGCAGAAATGGCATCAGTAACCATGACAGCCTCAATCCTTGGTTGCCCGGCACTTGCAAATCGGTCTGTTGCGACAAATCAGAGGAGGCTCGTCGTTGTTAATGCTGCCAGAGCAATTGAAGGGGAAAAGACGGTCAGCTATGACAAGGAGGGAAGCAATGGAAGAAGGGATTTGATGTTTGCTGCAGCAACAGCTGCTCTTTGCTCTGTTGCTGGGATGGCAATGGCTGATGAACCTAAAAATGGTACCCCAGAAGCAAAGAAAAAGTATGCCCCTGTTTGTGTCACTATGCCAACAGCTAAGATTTGTCGTAACTGAGATCCTTTGATTGCAAATGTACAATGGGGTTTGTAATGTTTTTAATTAACTTTATTCTCGTTGTACTTTTTGTTCATAAAAAGCATCAACTTTGTATTATCTCTTTAATCTCGCTGTTATAATGCTCGACTAAGGAATTCGTTGGTTAAATCTTTAGAATGTGTGTCAATACTTCTTTTTTTCTTTGCTAGAATAGTTAGAATGCTTGAGGTTGAAAAAAAAAATCATAGCTTACTCAGCTTCCTCTGAGAAGGGGGAGAGATAGGGGGGACTGGGGTTGAATGTTCAATTTTTGTTTTATTTTTATTAAATTAAAAAGTAAAATCAGTGTGTTTGAAAAACACCAAAATCATGGTAGACTAAGCTACATATTAGAGCTTCTAAACATTACCGTGCCAGAACAAAATTAAGAGTAGTGGTTGCCTGTGTAGCTGAACTAAACATACCCCAAGCTATGAAGCCCCGATACTTCAAAAATGGAGACGTACCCGTGTCGGATACGTATCCGATACCGATACGCACCCGATACTTCCCGATACGTACCCAAACAGTATCCAATAATTTTTTAATTCTTTTTAAAAAATGTTTGACTCGATACTTTTCAGATACATCTTTGATACTTCTTACCAACTAAGGATACTTCTCAGATACTTTTTCGATACCTCTTACAAACTAAGCACATGATTGTCACTCATATATGATACACTTTAATACCTCAATAACTAAAAGATAAAATTATATGTTTTTTCGTAATACAATAATAGAAGAAATAATACATTGTGATATGAGTGAGATAAATACATGTAACTATCTCTACTTGATATGATCACATGTATTTATTTCTACAATGTGATGATCATATATTGAATAATAATATGATTATGTTTTATTGAGTAACTACGTACTAATATGAATATCTTAGTCTATAAAAAGTCATCTATTTTTGCCACTGACTATTCAGATTATACGATTTCAGGTAGTCCCAGTTACTTGTCCACCCTTACTTTTTATGACTAGTCACTCATACATAGGTGTGTCGATTGTCCTCTTCCTTTCATCCGTATATTTTCTGTTTGATTTTTTTATCTATTTAGGCAGGTTTTTTTTTCATATCTATAAAATGCAATATTTCAGTTTTTCATCTTTATTTTTTTCTATTTTATTTTTTCTCTTATGTTTTTATATATTTAAATTTTAATTTAATTTTTTATTAAAGTATCCCAGCCGCGTCGTATCTTGGTTTTCAAAATTTTCCCGTATCCTCGTATCCGTATCGTGTCGTATCCCGTATCGTATCCCGTATCCGGGCTTCATAGACCCCAAGTAATCTAAGTTGTGTGTAAAATTGGGCACATGTTAGCCACACCAACATTGTTTATGGAAAGAACATGACGGTCTCCTGCGTATGTACGGGTATACTGCTACTGAGGGAATAAAATAGGAGTTTTGTGCGTACTTAAACAAAATTCACGTACACTATGAAAAGGTTTGGAGAACGAGAGGGATGGAAGGAAAAAGTGCTATTTGCGCAAGGGAGAACGATACAAACGGTGGGAAACAAGACAAAGGGAGTGACAGAGACACATAGGGAGAAGGTGTAGGGGATGTTTGAGGGAGAGGAATTAGGGTTAGATTTAGTAGTGAGGGTCTTATGGTATTTGTATAAGGAAGGGGTTGTGAGCAGACTCTATGGATGCTAATAGCCCAAGCCTTGTGTAAATTGAAAAGTTGGTCTTCCACCTTACACCCTACTTTCCCTACCCCCATGCACCCAAAAACTCATTAAACCACCCAAAATATTTGGGTTTTGCTTTTCCCACACCCCCTCCTACTCTTTCACACCCCTTAACAAATTTTATTCCAAAAATAACCTCGCGTGAGACGCTGCGAGGACGTGTTTTATGACTGTTCGAACGACCTTGTTCGAACAGGTTCGCATGACCTCATGCGAACAGTTTAAAAACGCCCAAAAGGGTGTGAAGTCAAAATTTAACACACTCGAACGATGTCGTTCGAATGTGTTCGAACGAGGTCATGCGAACAGGTTCGCATGACCTCATGCGAATAGGTGAAAAACGCCCAAAAGGGTGTGAAGTCAAAATTTAACACACTCGAACGATGTCATTCGAACCTGTTCGAATGCCCGTGTTCGAACAGGTGAAAATTCGTGAAAAAAAAGAGGTTTGGCCTGGCCTTTTGGTCTTTTCACACCCTTATGTGGTGTGTTTCGAGTAGGAGGGGGTGTGGGAAAAGCAATACCCAAATATTTAAACTACCATTTCTAACCCACACACCCCCAAAAACCCAAGTCACCCCAAGCCCACCTCCACTGTCGCCACCACCAAACCTCCACCGTCGCAACCGCCTGCGTGACACCACCACCACCTCTTCCCTCCCCCACCCCACACCCACATGTAAGTAACCCACCCCTCTCAAAGCATAACCACCATCCACCGCCTCACCACCACCATCATCTGTCGCCCCACTTGAAACACCACCGCACCACCAACTCTCTCCTCCACAACTATCGTGCGTAAGTGCATCATATACCCTTCAAAGAGGCTTAAGTGCTCGTACGAGCTAAGAGCGTCGTATACCCTCCAAGTTGTGCTATCTTATGAAAAGAGGATGCCCAGAGCTAGTCATACAAATATACCAGAGCATCAACCCACAACCACTTGCCACAATCGGCCCAAAATAGGTAGATGTATTTGGCAACCACCATCGTAAAGCTCTTGTCTGCAAATATAGTGTACCCCACCAACAGTAGTAGGTACACCCCGCAACATAATCTCACTCACCGGCCCTGAAGCATACGTGTTGCAAAAACCTCCTCTAGCCACTTATACCTGTGGTGTGCCCGTCTATAGGCTCTCGTCTCAGTGAATGTAGAAACACGATCAACGCTCAACAGCTTTACGGCAGCACCAATGGCCATGTCAATGTCAAGATACGACCGTGGCCTGTAGAACTTGCCAATGAAGGGGACATGTAGTAGGTTGGACATGTCATCTAATGTGATTGTCATTTCACCAAATAGTAGGTGAAATGAACTAGTCCCTATGTGCACATCTTTTCGAACGAAGAAATAAGCTTTGCACCGACTATCATAAAAAATGTTAGCTAAAGATGATGTAGGTCGGCCTCCTGTATTCAAGCCTCTACTGGTCTGTGATGGTGAGACGGAACAATTTTCTTCAACTTGGTGTCATGTGAAACCACCTTCAAGGCTTTTTTTTACAATACCTTCTAGGCTTTTTGATCTTGTAAATATGTACAAAAACGAATTAATAAAAACATAATACTTATACTATTAAGTGACAATAGCAAAAAATAAATGAAAATAAAACTTTAAATAAATATGAAGTGTTTTTGATAAAATAAATGAAAAATAAAACTTTTAATAAATATGAAGTGTTTTTTTTAAAAAAAAGTGTTTGCAAATATTACGTTGTTATATATCACAGGTGTCAATTTAAGCAACACAAATGTCTCTCAGGTAGAGTTGAAAGCAAATTTTGATTCTACTCTGATTAAAAAAAAAATACTTAAATGGTCTTCCAAATATTAAACGGTCACTATGAAGATGCAAGTAATGAGTCGACCCTTGTACTAATGAGTTGACCCTTGTACTGATATTTGATGGGGGAAAAATACTAGGTACTGTTTTATTTTAGCATTAAACAACCTATTCAGCTTTGTTATTACTTTACTTACAGAACAATAAATGCATCAGTTGAACCGTTAGTACTAGAGCTGATATATCTTTACATAGCTATTTTTTTTGGGTAAACCCGGGTATCCACTGCACAGAACTAATCCCTCGCTCATTGTAGGTGACTCGAGGGGCAGGACAGCTGGCCCAGAGTTTTAACGCTACTCCGTACCCAATGCGGGGATCGAACCCCACCCTAGGTTTCTTACATAACTATTTAACAACACCCCAAAAGATGAAAATGATTGATAAGCATTAGATATGACCTTTTTTTTGAAGCTGTTGTTAACTTGAGTAAACATCAAATGACAAACAACTACTACTATCTAATACCTTTGCTCAAAACTTGTGTAGGTTCATGTATTTGAATTTTTAGCGTTGGCACAATTAAAAAATTTATGTAAAAACACAGTCAACAACACTGTATTTTAAGAGTAATGTTATTTAGCCAAAATATTTCAGGCAAAAATAGCCAAAAACCAAGTTACAACATTAATTAACAAAGTTTTATAAGCCATTAATCAATCTGCTTTTTCACAGTTTTTTAGGCCATTAACTAAGACGTTTGAGTGGGATCCGAACTCACTTACGGCTAAACCGACCTTTGTTCGTTATATTATTATTATAATTATAATACTAATTAACAGTTAGCGGTAATTTAATCATTAGTATAAAGCAAAATGAATGAAAGAGTAGGAAAAAGGCATCATCACTATGCCAAATTGCTATTGAGATATGCCTTGTAATTCTATTGCTTGTAATAATAATAGGTGTAGTTAGAAACCTAATCGAAATGGGCCAGTCGAATGGGCCATTCGAAATTATGGGCCTGGGCCTGTTTCATTGTATATAAATATAGACGTCAGTAGCATGTAATTTGTAACCCTACTTTTATGAAATTCAGTGCAGCTTTTACCTAATATTATATTGCCCTAATCATTCCTCTTGTCCCTTTAGCGCCGCCACTTCCTTTCTTGTCCCTTTCACGTGTTTATCCCCAACAAACTGGTATCAAAGCTTGCTAGATCCTCACAAAATCTATCAAGATTCATGGCAGCGCGAGACAACTCTGGTGGAGGTATTCCGGGGAACCTCCCAATCTTCGACGGAAAGGATTATGAACGTTGGTGTGCGCAGATGAAGGTGCTGTTTCGATATCAAGATGTCCTTGATGTCGTGAATGATGGTGTTCCACCCTTGGCAGCAAACGCCACTGAAGCGGTGAGGAACAACCACCATTCGCTGAGGAAGAAAGATGGAAAATGGCTGTTTTTGATTCACCAATGCGTTGATTCCAACATCCTGAACCTGATCATCGACTGTGATTCAGCAAAGGCAGCTTGGGACATCCTAAAGAACTCGTATGGAGGAGCAGATACGCTGAAGAAGATACGTCTACAGTCGCTCAGGAAGCAGTACGAGGGCTTGAAGATGACAGATGGAGAATCGATTGGAGATTTTATTACGAGGTTAGTAGCATTAACTAATCAAATGAAAGGTAATGGTGAAACTGTGACTGAAGTAAATAAAGTCGAAAAGGTGCTCAGATCCTTAACCCTGGAATTCGACTACGTTGTTACTGCTATCGAAGAATCCAAGGACCTAGATACATTGAAGTTAGATGAACTTCAGGGTTCCTTAGAGGCTCATGAATTGAGAATAAGGCAGAGAAGTTCAGAGAAAGAAACTGAACAAGCCTTGCTTTCATACTCCTCTAAGAGAAATTGGAAGGCAGACAACAAGGAGAAGGGTAGAGAAAAGGGATCAAGCAGTAAGAAGAAAGAACAAGGATCTTTCGACAAGAAGAAGGGAGACCTGTCGAAAGTTCAGTGTTATAACTGTCAGCAATTTGGGCATTATAGGAACAAGTGTAAAAACAAGAAAGTTCCTAGGGATAAAGATGCAGAAGCCAAGTTTGCTAATGATGGTGACTCTGACTCTGACTCAGAGGAGTTAATACTGATGGCTGTCGAAGATGAGATTCGACTCGATGAAGGAATTGCTGAAAGTAGCGAGCAAAATAGTGGGAACACTTGTATAAGTGGATTCACTTGTGATGCTCAAAATACTTGTGCAATGTGTGTGTGGCAGGGCAGTGGAAACACTGGTGATGCCTCCAACATTGCCAGCAATGATGATGACGAATTGTCATTCATGACAGCTACTGACCCAGGATTACTGTTGTTGAAGGCTGATACAAATTCGACTGAAGAGAAGTCTGTCGAATGGTATCTCGACACAGGATGTTCAAATCACATGTGTTGTCACAAGGAGTGGTTTGTCGAACTGGAGCAGATAAGCAAAAAGATAAGGTTTGCAGATAATAGTAGAGTTACTGCTGAAGGAGTAGGTACCATAAAGTTCCTGTCGAAAGATGGCAAGTGGTGCTACATCCAAGGGGTATTTTATGTACCGGCTATGAAGAGCAATCTGCTAAGTATTGGGAAGATGATCGAGAAGAAATTCACCGTCGAAATGGGTGATAACAGTCTCAGCCTGTTTGATTCGACCAAGAAGTTGATTCTGAAGGTGTTAATGCAGAGTAACAGAACCTTCAATATCAAATTGCAAGTAGTCGAAGAACATTGCCTTAAGAGTACTGTCGAAGAGGAGCACTGGAAGCGGCAAAGAAGATTTGGCCACCTCAACTTCAAGAGCTTGAGTCAACTACATGAAAAGAAGATGGTTCATGGGTTGCCTGCAGTAAAAGTACCTGTCGAAATTTGCGAGAGTTGTTGCAAGTCGAAGCAACCAAGAAACTCGTTTAAATCAGAAGTACCTAGCAGAGCAGAGAAGAAGCTAGAGGTAATATTTTCTGATGTCTGTGGTCCTTTCGAAGTATGTTACTTAGGAGGGAATAAGTACTTTGTCACCTTCATTGACGAATACACTAGAATGTCCTGGGTGTATTTGATCAAAAGGAAGAGTGAAGTACTAGAAATATTCAAGAAGTTTAAGGTAATGATTGAAAAGCAGAGTGAATGTGCAATCAAAACCCTTAGAAGCGATGGAGGTGGTGAGTACAATTCTCATGGATTTGTCGAATTCTGTGAGAAAGAAGGAATTGTGCATGAAGTCACTGCACCTTACACGCCTCAGCATAATGGTACTGCTGAGAGAAAAAACAGGACCATCCTCAACATGGTAAGAAGTATGTTGAAGGAGAAGAAACTACCTCATAGTTTATGGGGAGAACTTGTAGCCACAGCAGTATACATTCTGAACAAATGCCCCACAAAGAGATTGACTGGGAAGACACCTGAAGAAGCTTGGCTAGGAAGAAAGCCAAGTGTCAAGCATCTCAGAATAATTGGCTCAGTATGCTATAGACATGTCCCTGAGCAACTAAGAAGAAAACTGGATGATAGAGCACAACAAATGATTCTTGTTGGCTATCATTCGACAGGAGCATACAAACTGTATGATCCTGTGCAGAAGAAAATAGTGAAAAGCAGAGATGTCATAGTAGATGAGTCGAAACATTGGAACTGGGAAGAAGGCTGTGAGAAAACTACAATGATGGACTTCGACGAAGTCTCTGATCGAGATGATCAGAATGAAGAGGTCGAAACTGAAGAGCCAGAAGAACCCATGGTTGTCGAACCTTTAAGAAGGTCGCAAAGGGAAAGGCAGAGATCAGTAAGACTAGAAGGATTCGACACTTACCCAGATTTTGCTATTACAGCAGAGGGAGACCTGACACACTTTGCACTAATGGCAGAAGCAGAACCAGTGAGTCTGGAGCAAGCCCTTAGTCACAAGCAGTGGAAGGAAGCAATGATTGACGAGTTGAAATCAATCGAGAAGAATGATACTTGGAAGCTAGTCGAACTTCCAAAAGAAAAGAAAGCCATAGGGGTGAAGTGGGTCTTCAAGATCAAAGTCAAGCCCAATGGAGAAGTGGCCAAGTATAAGGCCAGGCTAGTAGCCAAAGGGTTCCTGCAGAAACCTGGTTTGGATTTCAATGAGGTCTTTGCCCCAGTAGCCAGGATCGAAACCATAAGATTGGTAGTAGCATTGGCAAGTCATAAAGGCTGGCCCCTACATCAACTAGATGTAAAGTCAGCATTTCTGAATGGACCTCTGGAGGAGGAAGTATATGTTTGTTAACCACCTGGTTTTGGTCGAAGGGTAAAGAAGACAAAGTCTATAAGCTGGAGAAGGCCCTGTATGGGCTCAAGCAAGCTCCAAAAGCGTGGAACAAGAGAATTGATGGATTTCTCTTGGCTCAGAAGTTCATGAGATGCACCAATGAACATGGAGTATATGTGAAGAAGAATGGAACTTCGACTCAGTTGTTGTTGTGCCTGTACGTAGATGATCTACTTGTAACTGGCAGCAATGAAGTCGAAGTCGAAGCCTTCAAGAAAGTGATGATGTCAGAATTTGAAATGAGTGATCTGGGACATCTATCATATTTCTTGGGGATGGAGTTTACCAAGACAAGTAAGGGTATACTCCTGCACCAGTCGAAGTATGCAGCTGATATCCTGAAAAGATTCGACATGAGCAACTGCAAGGAAGTTTCGACACCATCAGTGTTTGGCTACACTGACTCCGACTGGAGTGGAGACAGGAGTGATCGAAAAAGCACAAGTGGGTATGTCTTTATGTATGGATCGACACCCATCTCTTGGTGCTCGAAGAAGCAAAGTATAGTTGCATTGTCCTCCTGTGAAGCAGAGTATGTAGCTGCTTCCTTTGCAGCATGTCAAGCATCATGGCTGAGCATGCTATTGGTCGAAATTGGAGTGCACATGGTCGAAGCAATGAAGTTGTTGATCGACAATAAGTCTGCGATAGATCTCGCAAGGAACCCGGCCGCACATGGTAGGTCGAAGCACATAGAGACCAGATATCACTTCCTGCGTGATCAAGTAAACAATGAGAAGCTGAATCTGGAATATTGCTGTTCGGAACTTCAAGTAGCTGATGCAATGACCAAGCCATTGCAAAAGGGAAGATTCGAAGAATTGAGAACAATGCTTGGGATGATGTCACTCAGCAATGTGAATTAGGAGGGAATATTGACATATGCCTTGTAATTCTATTGCTTGTAATAATAATAGGTGTAGTTAGAAACCTAGTCGAAATGGGCCAGTCGAAATTATGGGCTTGGGCCTGTTTCATTGTATATAAATATAGACGTCAGTAGCATGTAATTTGTAACCCTACTTTTACGAAATTCAGTGCAGCTTTTACCTAATATTATATTTCCCTAATCATTCCTCTTGTCCCTTTAGCTCCGCCACTTCCTTTCTTGTCCCTTTCACGTGTTTATCCCCAACAATTGCAAATGTCTAAATAAGTTGTCTTACTACTAAGATTTTATTATGTGCTAGACTGTGTCATCAACGATTTGACCAAAGCTGGGATGATACAGACTATCAGAAACTCCAGATTAGCCGCATAAGTCAAAAAGCTTGATTTGAATGGCTTATCTAATACTCCCTCCGTCTCAAATTAACTGTCCTGTTTGCCATTTTTTTCTGTCTCAAATTATTTGTCACTTTACAATCCCAATACAACCTTAATATTTTTTTCCAATAATGCCCTCATTAAATATTAGACTTTCCTCTTTCCAGTAGTCACTATCATAACTTTTGCTGTCAAATATAAGTACATCATTACTTTTTATATTTACCTTTCCAAAGTTTTCTATGATTACTTTTTTGCTGTCAAAAAAAGTAAAATACTTCATACTACTCTGTTGAAGTGGGATACGGATGAACTGAGATACAAACAGAAAGTGTATGAAGTGATATTCCAAAAAAAAAGTCTTCATCAAGAGTAGTGCATGGAATGATATGGATGCAAAGAGTGTTGAAAATTCCATGGATTCAATAAAAGTGGAGGAAGACTCAATGGATGTAGAGAGAGTTGAAGACTCCATGGATTTGGGAGAAGTGGTGGCAGACTCCATGGATGATGAAGAGAGAGTTGAAGACTCCATGGATTCTGGAGAAGTGGTGGCAGACTCAATGGATGTAGAAGCTGATTCTGTTTCACAGTCCATCTCTATGGAAGAAAATAAGGTAATATTAGAGCTTGACTTGAATATGCCAGCAGAACCTGAAACTGATTTAAATGGATTGGATTTGAATATGGCAACAGTGGCAAAACCTGAAATAGATTTAAATAAGTTTCCGGAGGATGAAGACGAGAATGAAGCAGTTAGATTGATGCTCAAAATTTATCTTTCTCGTTTCTATTAAAAACGTGTTCTGCTGATGAGTTGTAATAGTCCTTTAAAATTGCAACCGTTTATCTTTTTTAATGAGATGGTCCAACTTATAATTGCAATCGTTCTGCTGATGAGTTGTACCAGTCCAGTTTATAATTGCAAACGTGGGATAATTGCAACTGTTTATATTTTTTATAGTGTAGATTTGCATAACATATTGGTCATGGTGCCTTGTGCATTTGTTTGGAGATGTAAGCAAGTATATGTGTCGTGTGTTCCTTTTGGGTTATTGCTTGCTACAGATAACTAAAACATCAAACCAAAACTTATCTTAAATAACCATAACAAAAATTCCAAATCAAAACTTAAAAATAATCAAGTTAAATAATCTAGGACTTCTTGCACTAAAGCAGAATCACATTTAAGTTGACTTGGTAGCTGGCCGTTTCTTTCTAGTGATGCTTTCTTCATATGTGGAATCTTGTATTTGTTGGTACCCTTGGCTTTCATAATTTCTATCATACATGATTGCATAGTCAAAAAAATATGATTTGACTTCACCGTGGAAAACGTCTCAAATGATTTCACAACTGCGTTAATTAGTTCATCAACGTTCTTAGGAGCCTCTTTGTGTTGCAAGGACTGAATAGCGCTAAAAAATCCAAGATCTAAAACATTTAAATCTGGAGAGTTAGCGGGCTGACACATCAAACGGATGTCGAATCCATCTTGTGTAGCTGCTTGGCGAAATTCTTCATCATTATCAGTAATGTGTACCCTTGCATTATCTTGTTGGATAAAAATTGGTTGGATAGCATTCGTGTGCCTTCTAATAACTCCAGTCTTCAAACGCCTAAATAACGTGGTCTTATCAATATTCATGGCACAAGATAAACTTCTAAGAGTTGTCCGTTGATGCAATGGAATCTCACGTAGTTGATCAAAATCAATTTGTACCCTTTTACGGCCACATTTTCCCATCCTTTTATGAGATATATCAACACGCATCTCATTATCTTTGATAGATTTCCATAATCGCTGCACAGTACGAATGAAAACTAAAAATTGTGAGGCAATTTCTTTTATCAACCCCTTTTTCAATTTTCCATTCACGCACTTTTCAAGTAGCAACTCAGAAATAGCTCTTCTTTCATCATTACTCAAGTTTTTTGGTGTCTTTAACTGTGCCATTGGAACCGAATCTGATTCTGAACTGTGATCGTTGATGTTTTCTCCTATTCAAAAACAGTATGTAAGCATAATGAGATAAACTACAATAAATAGAGATACATGTAAAATAGCTCTCATATAAAGGTAGTCTAACTAAATGGGTAGCTAGCTCTCGTATAAAGATAAACATCAATATCCAGGTTTGACTGAATATAAAGATAAACAACAATATTAAAAGGAATACTTATAAAGATAAATTGAAAGATTAACATTAAAAAGGATGGATATGTTTGGGTGTCTAACTAAATACTTAAGTATAAAAAGGACTACATAAAAAATAGCAAATCATTACCAATATCCAAGTTTGATTCGGCCGATACTAGCTCTTCTAAATCTTCTGCTTGAACATCATCTTCTTCAGCAGGTGGCTGGTTTACATCAAATGCAACACCTTCATCTTGCCCAAATGAGAAATTTGAGGCCTCAAGAGGTGGTTCTTCATTCAAGTCTAGCAACAAATTACAATTTGTTTTAGATTCTGTAACATCACTATTAAGATTTGGTAGTTGAAAATGTTCATTTTCATTACCATTGCTACAATTAGGTATTTCTAAATTTAAATCTATTTTCATTAAAAATGTTTTGCCTTGTATTGATACAATATGCATACTTATATAGAAAAATTAAGGAGAGAAAACAGAAAATTTCAGTACATGTTTAAGTGATTATGAAAAGAAGATTAGGAGGGAAAAGTGAGTTTTTGTTTAAAACTTGAAATTACAAGTTAAATCAACTAAAAGAAGTTGATAACCAAAACGTTGAATGAATCAAAAAGGAGGCTCAAACTGCAAGGAAGGGAAAGGAAAGGAAGGGAAGGGAGTCAGATGGACATCTAAAAAGTTGATAACCAAAAAGTACAACGAAGTTGAATCAATCCGATGGAAAGGAAGTATATACAATAAAATGAATAAATAAATATAAAGTTAAAAGTGGTTTTGATTTAACCAAGAAATAAGAAAAGTGGGTAATCATTGTAATCTAAGGGTATTTTAGTCTTATCATGTTTTTTTACCATAAAAATTAACATATCCAATCATTTTCTTAAGAACCGCGCATAACCTTAAACGACAGATAATTTGAGACTGAGGGAGTACCTATCTAATATCTATTTATCTATTTATACATTATTATACAAATACAAACAAAACTCTTATGAAATTACCAATTTAGATTTCTAATTAACAAGACACATATCAATTTTAAGGGTAAAAATGTCATTACCCTATATTTCTTTCTTTTTCTTCTTACACTCTCTTCTTCCTTTTTTTCTCTTTATTCTTACATTCTCTTTCTCCTTTTCTCTTAAACTCTCTTTCTTCCATTTTTCTTTTTACTTTTACATTTCTCATAAACAATTCTTCTGTCTAACTAAATTTCTAAATTTATACAAAACACTACACTACTAAAATTACCTATAAAAATGTAAATGAGTCGCACTAGAAAACAAAAAAAAAACTATCACGTTTTTGGAAAAAGTTATCACCTTAAAATTTTAATTTTTCTCTGTGAAATTTGTTTACACTCTTATTGATAATCTATTATCACCTCTTATTGATAATCTACTATCTATCTTTTACTATCTACTATAATCTACTAATGAACTAAAATAATCAATTGAAACTACGAGATAACTGCAATGACATATAAAAAACACGGGATAACTGCACTGATATATACAAAACACAGAATTAATATTTGTCATTGATAATTAAATTTTTTGAAGACAACTATAAACCTACTATCTAAAAAACAAGAAGATTTTTTTTTTTTTGTGAATAAAAGAAAATACTATTTAAACTACTTATTAATATTTAAAACAAATATTTCTTATTGATAATTTACTATCTCTTTTTTACTATCTACTATCTTATATTTATACAAACAAACCTCTTATGAAATTACCAATTTGGATTTCTTATTAACAAGACACATATCTAATTTAAGGGTAAAAATGTTATTACCCTTTTTTTTACACTCTCTTTCTTCCTTTTTTTTTCTCTTTCTTCTTACATTCTATTTCCTCCTTTTCTCTTACACTCTCTTTCTTCCTTTTTTCTTTTTACTCGTACCTTTCTCATAAACAATTCTTCTGTCTAACTAAGTTTCTAAATTTATAGAAACACTACTCTACTAAAATTACCTATAAAAATGTAAATGAGTCACACTAAAAAAAAAACTATCACATTTTTGGAAAAAGTTATCACCCTAAAATTTTATTTTTCTCTCCAAAATCTATTTACACTTTTTTTGTTACCATGTTATTGGTGCGTAGTTTCCACCGACTTTGCCGGTGACTAATCTACGCCGGGGAACCTGGCTAGCCACGAGTTTTCGGCTTTGCCGGCGCGTGTGGTTCTCCCCTCCCAACAGAGGTTTTGCCACACCCAAGATTCGAACCCGAGACCTTGGTGTGGGATCCAAGTCCAGTTACCCCCTGGACCAACCCTTGTTGGTTGTTTACACTCTTGTTGATAATCTACTATCACCTGTTATTGATAATCTACTCTCTATCTTTTACTATCTACTATAATCTACTAATCAACTAAAATAATCAATTGAAACTACGAGATAACTGCAATGACATATAAAAAAACACGGGATAACTGCACTGATATATAAAAAAACACAGTATTAATGTTTGTCATTGTTAATTAAAATTTTTGAAGACAAGTATAAACCTACTATCTAAAAAAGAAGATTTTTTTTTGGTGAATAAAAAAAAGAACTATTTAAACTACTGATTACTATTTAAAATAAATATTTCTTATTGATAATCTACTATCTCTCTTTTACTTTCTACTATAATATACTAATCAACTAAAATAATCAATTGAAACTACGAGATAACTGCACTGATATATAAAAAAACATGGGGTAACGACACTGATATGTAAAAAACACGAGATTAATATTTGTCATTGATAATTAAAAATTTGGAAGACTACTACTACAAACCTACTATCTTAAAAACAAGAAGACTTAATGACTATTTAAACCACTAATTAATATTTAAAAGAAATATTTCTTATTGATAATCTACTCTCTAACTTTTACTATCTACTATAATATACTAATCAACTAAAATAATCAAGTGAAACTACCAGATAACTGCACTGATATATAAAAAAACACGGGATAGCTGCAGTGATATATTAAAAAACACGAGATTAATATTTGCCATTCATAATTATAATTTTTGAAGACTACTATAAACCTACTATCCAAGAAAACAAGAAGGCTTCATGACTATTTAAACTGATAAATATTTAAAATACACGTGACAAATATTTGTCACTAATACCTAAAAAAGGACAAATAATTGTCACTAATATATAAAAAAAATACGGGATAGATATTTCTTATTGAAAATCTACTATCTATCTTTTACTATCTACTATAATTTACTAATCAACTCAAATAATCAATTAAACTATGGGATAACTGCACTGATACATAAAAATACACTGGATAACTGCACTGATATATAAAAAAAATACGGGGATAACTGCAATGATATATTTAAAAACACGGGATAGCTGCACTGATATATAAAAAAACACGGGATAACAACACTGATATATAAAAAACACTGCACTGATATATAAAAAAACACGGGATAAATGCGCTGATTGTTTTTAAATGATACTTTTACGTACATTTTTAGATTTTAATATTTATCTATTTTTTATTTGAAACTCATTTTTTATCTAATTTAAATTTGTCTTTATTTTCACGGGGTAATGTTCAGACTATTTAAATACCGTCTAAGTTCATTCATAAAAAGAACACGACAGCACCCGTGCATACGCAGAGTATGACTTACAATACTAAACAAATGTTTAGTATTTTTTACTAAATGAGTATATAAGTAATTTGCTTATTAATTAAAAAAAAGATTAATCAATATCAGGAGATAATGTAACCGAAAAATATGGGATTCCTTCCAAAAATCGTGCATTCATCAATTCAACACATTAAATGCCTAAAATCATGGAATTCAATTTTTTCAAATTAAAAAACTGCCAAAAATATTTTTCATCATGGAATTCAATTTTTTCAAATTAAAAAACTGCCAAAAAACATTGATTTTCATCCAAACCCTGACAACCCTGAACCGCAACAAAAAAAATCAAAAACCACCACATAAGTACGGAACATTGTCTAGTTTCGTCTAACCACAGAATTACATAACTTCGGTTAGTTGACTACTAGCCATAGAATTAAAAAAATTGGTTAGTTGGCTCTAACCAGCTAATTACAGAACTTTGGTTATTCATACAAAATAGGGAATTGTTCGTTATACATGTTACTAAAAATGTGGCAATAAAATGTAACACTAACCACATAATTAGTTTCATCTAACCACGGAATTACATAACTTCGGTTAGTTGACTACTAGCCATAGAATTAAACAATTTTGGTTAGTTGGCTCTAACCACCTAATTATAGAACTTTGGTTATTCATACAAAATATGCAATTGGTCGTTATGCATGTTACTAAAAAATGTGGCAATAAAATGTAACACTAACCACATAATTACAAAACATTGGTTAGTTTCATCTAACCACATAATTACATAACTTCGGTTAATTGACCACTAGCCGCAGAATTACAGAACTTCGGTTAGTGAGCTCTAACCACCTAATTACAGAACTTTGGTTATTCATAAATAGAGCCTATTTCCTTGGCGTGCTTCAATGGCTTCATAAATAGAGCCTATTTCCTTAGGTGGTTAGTGAGCTCTAACCACCTAATTAAGAGTACATACATATTACAGGTGAAAAAGAAAGGACTTACGCGCAAGTAACCGTGAAAAACTGAAATTAGTCCCATGTTCATCAACTGCATAACGAGACATCAATGGCGTAAAGGAAGTGCGTGTTTCAATGGCTTGGATCAACGGTGTTCGTTTTTGCAACAAATCAAGGCATCCTATTTCTTTGCGTGAGTGCATTTTTTAGACTTACTTTGCGTGATGTAATGGCGTTCGAATAAGAGTGTGGAACATAAAGATCATGAAGAATGAAGAAGAAGAAGAAGACCGCGAAAGAAAAAAAGCGTACACGAATAAAGAAGATGAACGTAAAGGAAAGAGGAATGTGAGAGAGAAAATCGCGGAAGAGAAATTAGTGGAAAAAAAATCTGGTTTGTTATTGTATTTGTCCCTAAAAAATTGGCCCATTTAATGGCTAATTAAATTAAATTATTTAATGTAATTAATACAAACAAAAGAGGCTGTGACACAAATACCCTTATCATTATTAGCCATTAGATTGAATTTCATTGAAATTATTGAAATTATGTGGATCCAATGACTTGAGTTTATTTAGTATAATTTACTAAGCTATTGGCTTAGTATCACAAGCCGTAGCCGCATACGCACGGGTATCAAGGTTGTCAAAACCAGACCGGACCAGGCGGTTCGACCGGGAAACGGACCCCTATCCGGTCCTGTTGAACCCAAAACCGGATTGCTGAAGAACCGGGAATTGAACCGGAAAACCGGCCAAAAACCGGGAACCGGACCGGAAACCGGCCAGAAACCGGGAACCGGACAGATAACCGGATTTTTTTTTTATTTTTTTTACAAAAATGGTATATCATGTTGATTTTGGAAAAAAAAATGATAAATGATGTTGAATTTTGGTATGAGATATTTTTTATACTTTTTTATAATTAAATTGATAAAATAAATAAATAATTAAAAAATAAATGTGTACACTAATATTACTATGAGAGTATTTACATTATACTAGTATCTAACTATCAATGATTGTTGAATATTATAATTTTATTGTGTCCAGGGGCGATTTTAGGGCCCAGCTAGCCCGGGCACACGCCCGGGCTCAACTTCTACTTTGTTTGTAAAAGCCCCCAACCCAATAGCTGATTTTTAGTCATAACCAGGGGCAAAAATAGTAAAACAGTGGGTGTGAAATAAAAAAAGAATGGTCCAGCCCAATGTAAAAAAAAGTAAAACCCAAAAACTAAATGAAACCCAAAAGCCCAATATATATAAAAAATTAAATAAAATAAACAAAGCAATTAAGCAAACACAACACATTCCTCTCTTTTCTCACGACAAACAGAACCCCCCCCCCCCCACAATTTCCTCTCTTCTCTCACGACACTCTCCCTCTCCTTTTCTTCTTCTTTTCACTTCAAGTAGTTCAATCCAAGCTTAAATCATTTACATTTGAGCTCTATTTTAAGGAAAACCAACTCATTCCTCTCTTTGGGTAGTATTTTGGAGTTAGGGTTTTTGCTCTAAAAAGAGGGAAAAGTACCCACACATTCAATGTTACCCTTTGAAGTTATTTGAGGTATATTCCTAATCCCTACTCTTTATTCCAAATAAATTATTGAGACATTAGTTTGTGTAGAATTGTTGATTCTTTTTTAGTTTGTGTAAATTATTGCGTTGGACTCTTTGAAGTTATTGAGACATTAGTTTGTGTAGAATTGTTGATTCTTTTTTAGTTTCCTTATATGTTGATCATTATTTGTTTTTTACATAGTTTCTTTTTTTGGATCATAAAATTTGTTAGATGAGGAGGTTTTTGGTACCTAGAAGTTCTATTGAGAATGTGAATGTTGTGCAACCGGAAGCCGAAGTAGAAGAAACGCCCCCTAATGCGGCCAATGAGTTTAATCCAAATGACATTGTGCGTGATCCAGGATGTAGGAAACAAATTGATGAGTATGCTCCGGAGATTCAAGACCAAGTGAGGAGGGCGTATATATTGAAGGGTCCAACGCAACCAAATTTGACAAATTTCCCTCGTACTCAATTTGGGAAGTATTCAAGAGCATTTTGTAGTTCATGGTATAAGAGTTATACATGGATTGAATACAGTGAGTCCAAGGATGCAGCTTATTGTTTCTATTGCTTTCTCTTTAAGTCGCCCGGGAGGGCCGGGCACTTTGGGTATGAAGTTTTCAACAAAGACGGATTTAAAGATTGGAAGCATGCATCTAAAGGCTTTAAAGATCATATTAGTAAGCATGATAGTAAGCACAACTCATGTATGAAGCACTATGACGATTATAATAATCAAAGACAAAGTGTGACAAGTATCTTTGCTAGAGCAAGTAGGGAATCAGAAGAACTATATAAGATCCGTTTGACTTATTCTGTAGATTGTACTAGATACCTCATAGCACAAGGCATTGCTTTCCGTGGCCATGATGAAAGCTATACTTCTCTAAACAAGGGCAATTTTAGAGAGATGGTAGATTGGGTAAAATCTAGTAATGAAAAAGTGAGAGATGCTTTTGTCCGTGGTCCAAAAAATTGCACAATGCTTTCCTCTGACATTCAAAAGGAGCTTGCAACGTGTTGTGCCATTGAAGTTATGAAGGTGATTATGGAAGAGCTTGGTGATAGACAATTCTCTGTGCTTATTGATGAGTCACGTGATATATCCGTCAAAGAGCAAATGGCGGTGATGTTGAGGTTAGTAGTTGTATTGATGAGTCACGTGATAGACAATTCTCTATGCCTCTATATAACCTTGTTGAATTTGTTTTCTAGGTTCGTGAACGACAAAGGGAAAGTTGTGGAACGATTTATTGCTCTACATCATGTCAAAGATACTACATCTGAGGCACTAAAGGATGCTCTTTATGGTATTCTTGATCGTCACACATTATCTATTTCAAGGATACGAGGGCAAGGGTACGATGGGGCTTCAAATATGAGAGGTGAATTTAATGGTTTGCAAAGAAAGATTCTAGATGAAAACCCTTATGCTTTCTATGTCCATTGCTATGCTCACCGTTTGCAATTGGTGGTTGTGTCCGTTGCTAGTAGTTGCAATTCTATTCATGATTTCTTTGAGTACATCTCCTTGATTGTAACCACAACAAGTGCATCTTGCAAGAGAAGGGATGCTTTGACGGAGGCACGGCGCAAAGATATTTTGAGTAGACTTGAGAGTGGTGAGATATCTCAAGGAATGGGCTTGCACCAATCATCTAGTCTCGCTAGACCCGGGGATACTAGATGGGGTTCACATTATACTACCTTGATTCGTTTGGATCAGTTGTGGTCCTCTGTGTTAGAGGTGCTTAGTATTGTTGATGAAGATGGACGTGGACCATCTCAAGCGGCGGGTTTGATAGAAAAAATGGAGAGCTTTAAATTTGCTTTCATTTTGAAATTGATGTTAAAGTTGTTTGGTATCACAAATGAGCTTTCAAAAATCTTGCAAAGAAAAGATCTAAACATTGTGCTTGCTATGGAATTAGTTGATGATGTCAAATCTCGGTTGGCCACATTGAGAGATAGTGGTTGGGATAATTTATTTTTTGTTGTCCAAGAATTTTGTGTTGCTAAAGGTATTCCGGTGCCAAATATGGACGAAGAAATACCAATTCGGGGTCGTTCAAGAAAAGAAGGGAGAACTATCACTAATCTTCACCATTATCGTGCAGAGATTTTTTATGTTGCTATTGACAAAATATGTGTGGAGATGGATCACCGGTTTAGTGAAGGAAGTAACAATGTGCTGAATTGCTTCTCATGTCTTGACCCCAAGAACTTTCTCAAGGTTTGATATTGATAAACTTGCTCGTCTTGCTGATATTTATCATGCTGACTTTTCTGATGATGATCGTGGAACAATAAGAGAGCAACTTGACAATTATGTACATCACATGAAAATGCATGCTTCCTTTACTTCTTGTGAAGATATTGAAAGTTTGGCTATGAAGATGGTTCAAACTCAGAAACATTTGGTATTTCCATTGGTCTACAAACTCATTGAGTTGGCTTTGCTGTTGCCGGTGTCGACAGCATCCGTTGAAAGAGCTTTTTCAGCAATGAAGATTATCAAGTCTAAATTACGCAACAAGATCAACGATGAGTGGTTCAATGACTTGATGATATGTTACACCGAGCGGGAGATATTCAAGTCACTTCAAGATGTTGATATTATGCGAACATTCACCCGAAAGAAGTCTCGGAAAGGGCATTTACCTCCTAATTTTATTTAGCACTCTATTGACAAGTTAGATTTCATCTCTCCTATTTAGCACACTTTATGATTATGTATATATTATGTCATATGTAAATTGGCGGGAAATTTTCTTGCCCAGGCTCTAGAAAAATCCTGGCTTCGCCACTGATTGTGTCATATATACTATGATTTTTTTTTGTTTTTTATCCTTTATATATTGTAAAAAATATATTAAATAATGTATTTAATTAATTCCGATTCAACTCCCGATTCAACCGGTTCAACTAAAGAACCCCTGAACCGCTACCTCTGCCGGTTCAATGTCCGGTCCGGTTTTGATTACCTTGACGGTTATCTACTGGTTTTAGTAAAGAACGTGATCGGTTTGCATTTTCAACAAATTCACGGGATAAAAATGGATTTTAATTGGTACATCAATATATAAAAGCGGCAGCATAAGGAAATAAATTATGCACCACTTTTAGACTTTGTGATAACATAAAGAAATAAATAGCAAATGACCAACCTTATTGCATTATGGTACAAAAACCCAGCTGACAAAATCAGAAATTATAAAAAAAATAGGCAGAATAGCACTTTTGGTCATTTATGTTTGCTCCAGATTTCACTTTGGTCCTTTATCTTTTTTTTGGTCCGTTTTGGTCCCTCATGTTTCGTTTTCGTTTCATTTTGGTCCCTCACGTTAGTTTTGACTAACGGACGCCACGCTGGCAGTTAACTGCTGACGTGGCGTCCTTCATTCATTAATTGACGTGGCAGTTATAGGTGACATGTAAATTCCACCTCAGCAAATTCCTTTTTTAATTTAAATAAAACATAAAACAATAAAATAAAAATAACCCATATATCAATAATTCAAACAACCCAGCAATAACCCAGACCCCACCGTCGCCACCCTCCCACCACCGTCGCCACCGTCTCCACCGTCGCCCCATCACCGTCGTAACCCTCCCACCTCACTCTCCCATTTTTCCTTCTTTTCCTCTCTTTCTCTCTGTGCAAACGAAAGGAAGCAAATCTGTTGAAACGAAGAAACCCAGAAACGAAGAAACCCAGCAAACGAAGAGCAGATCTGTTGTTGAACGAAGAGCAAACGAAGAACCCAGCAAACGAAAGGAAGCAGATCTGTTGAAACGAAAGGAAACGAAAGGAAGCAGATCTGTTGAAACGAAAGGAAGCAGATCTGTTGAAACGAAACGAAACGAAACGAAATGAAAAACGCTGGATCTTCAATTTCGTCTTCGATCTTCAAAGGAAGCAGATTTGTTGTTGAAGAAATATTGTTGTTTCTCTTTCATTGTTCTGGGTTTCGTTTCAAAACATTGTTCTGGGTTTCATTTCAAAACATTGTTCTGAGAGAGAGAAACAGAGGAGAGCGAGAGATCGAAGATTAGGGAGATGAGGATAGCGTAACTGGGTTTCCAGATGAGGGAGATGCTGGAAAATGTGTTTTTAGAAAATAGGTGATTCAGTGAAGAAAATAAGATGATGTGGTAATTATTTGAGAATTAAATAAAACATTTAATGGACGCCACGTCAGCAGTTAACTGCCAGCGTGGCGTCCGTTAGTCAAAACTAACGTGAGGGACCAAAATGAAACGAAAATGAAAGATGAGGGACCAAAACGGACCAAAAAAAAGATAAAGGACCAAAGTGAAATCTGGAGCAAAGATAAAGGACCAAAAGTGCTATTTAGCCAAAAAAATATCATCTCAAGTCTTCCACCAGCTCATACTGTACCACTTCTTTCTGCTGGTGGCGGCAGTGGAGGTTTGGTGGAGGTGGGGTTGGGGTGACTTAGGCTTTTGGAGGTGATGAGTTGTTTGTAGGTGATGAAGTGGGGGTTGGTGGTGTGTGGGTTATAAAGGGTAGTTTGGGGTATTTTGGGTGGTTTAACGAACTTTTGGGTGTATACGACAGGAAAGTGTGGGGTGTAAGGTGAAAGTCCCTTGAAAAGATGATATCTCATGTCATTTCAATTTTTGTGGGCTTTAATGCTATTTTCAAGGTTTTTGGAGACCGAAGTCATTTATCACAATAGTAGATCCATATTACTCTCTTAGACTTTACCTATTATTATTATTATTATTATTATTATTATTATTATTATTATTATTATTATTATTATTATTATTATTATTATTATTATTATTATTATTATTATTGTTACATGTTACTGATATCAATTATTGCCATGGAGGTTACTCTTTGTTTTTTAGTGAACAAGTAACATACACGTACATTCGTACGGACAAATTGCGTTACGTGGCGTGATTTTTATTTAAACTGAAATGTAAATTTAAAGCCTCATTATTCTTAAATCAGATGTACAATCTAAACAATGTAATTAACATTGTGAGGAGAAGCCGTGAAGTTAATAAAAAACAAAAATGTCTAAAATTAAGCACTTAGTCTAAAAATTACGATGTCTAGTAAATTGAAGCCTTAAATATCATTTACCCCTGTAAATATCACGTTTATCCATTTATCCCCATGCAAAAAAAAACTTTCAAAACAAACCTTGCAAACATTAAGTATTTCTAGTTACCCCTGCTGTTAGTTTTAGCTAACAACGTTAAGTCTATGCTGACTTTGCAGTGAGGTAACTAGAAACATTTAATATTTGCAGAGGGTAACTAGATCCCACTTAATATTTGCAGGGGATAAATGGATAAACGTGATATTTACAGGGGGTAACTAGATCCCAAATGACAGCCAAAACTAACGTTATTGATAGTTTGTGACAATTAAGAGCTAAGAACTTTTGCAAGAAAGAGATGAATGCATAAAAAAAGGGTATTTGATCGATCAGCAGCCCACTAACAATATATAAGAGATTGAGTAGTTATAATTTACGAGTGTTGCATACTACTACATAATATTTTTTTTCTTTCTTGCAAACATATTTTTAGTAAAATTTAGCATTTTCCATTAATTAGTGGGAAAAATAGTAGCAATAAATAAATAAAAAAACGCTCGTTCGTTGGTGCCTTGGAAAACAAATGGGAATGGGAAATACATAAAAGCGAAGCGCAGGAAAGCAAGATATTCAAAATTAAATCCCGCTAAATATTTAACTGTAAGACGCTTCTTCATCTCATTTCATTTCCTCAAGTTGCAGCAACCAGCAGCTACGCTAACAACAACTCAATACCTCCTTTCAGAATCTGAAACCTAGGGTTAGGGTTTCGCTTCCTCTAGTTCACAGCACAGCCATGGAAGCCGCTGTTGTCGACGCTGGCTCCAGCCTCCTCAAAGCCGGTTTTGCAATTCCCGATCAAACTCCTGCAATGGTAATCATTTCTCACCCAAATCATTGCCTTTCCCTTCTCATTTTAATTAATTTCTCAAAAACAAAGAAAAATTGCAACGCGTGATCCTAATTGTGGTTGTTTTTTAATGTTTGTATATTGGTCAGATAATTCCTAGCCAGATGAAACGAATGGTTGATGATGGTAGGTCAGTGACTGATTATAGTGATAATCTTAGTGCATTGGTGGATGACATTGCTGTTGATCCGGTGGTAAGAGGTTACGTTAGAGATTGGGATGCCATGGAGGATTTGTTGCATTATGTTTTGTACACTGGACTTGGATGGGAAATCGGCAATGAAGGACAAATACTATTTACAGATCCACTTTGTACCCCTAAGGTTGGTTTTTATTTCATTTCAGGACTTTGTGTCTGTGTGAAATATGATTGCAATCTATGTAAAATTTGCATTGTCACTGTGTAATTCATTAAAAATTTAAAATCCTTTTTTTATAATTTATAATAATTCTGACTAAAATTAGTAGTGCTTAGTTACACCTTTTAGTCTTGGCTTGTCTATTCCACCATTTGCCTCCTTGGTTACCTGACTTTTATGTTGTAATAAATCCTACATAATTTTGATATCATTTTTGTGTATGTGCGTGTGTGTGTATTTTTTCGGGAATGTTTTATGCTTCCTGTTTATGATTTATCCATCTAGACACTGATTTGTCTGTTTGATATGCCCCTGCAGCCTTTCCTTGAAAATGAAATTGGGTTTAGCAAGTGGATTGTATTCTTTTAATGCATATTACTATACATATTTTCTTTTAACAGATGTATATATTATGTTTTCCAGGCTAATAAAGAACAGTTAGTGCAACTAATGTTTGAAACATTCAACATATCAGGGTTTTATGCCTCAGAACAGGCAGTGTTGTCGCTATATGCTGTTGGACGTATTTCTGGATGCACAGTTGATATTGGTCACGGAAAAATAGGTATCCATAGTTTTAGGAATGAGATTTCAAATTTTGTTTGAGTTGTATGAATAAGTATTGCATTTGCAGAATGTTTGTCTGATTTGCTTGCTGTATATCAAGTTGTCTGATTTGAATGTGGAGTATGGCATCTCTAGCATATAATCATGTGATATTCTCATATTCACACACCTAGGGCTGCATTGCTTGCTTAGTACTGGACATCTGTTGTACCTGTCTTCTCTATTGCAATGAGTAAAGAAATGAAAATGATATTAAGTTGCTTTATCAATTCTCAGTGATAAAATAAATTACTGTAGAGTAGAGAGCTTATCCAACAGCTACTGGCAACCAAGAGGAGTCAAATGGATGACTTCAAAATTGGCCCATTGCTTGCAATTGCATGTCCATTTTCCCTGCACATTCTATACGCCATCATTATTATATATTTGTTTATTTATTCATTTGTTTGTTTCCCCAGTTCTCTATTATCTTCATAACAATGTGAAAAGAATTGGATGCTTCATTGTTGGGGTCTGTGTTAGTTAATGTAATTGAATTAAATGGTCTACTTGAATGTTTGAACTTGCTTGAGAGAAATCCTCTTAACTTCGCGGATTTATGTTCATTGATTACATTACATATCATGTAAAGTCCCTTAATTTTACAGATCGATATATCTGCTTACAACAAGTACAAATTTTGTTGCATATTCTAATGACATAAGGTATTGAAAAAGTCAAATAATATCAACACTCTCTCAAGTTGGTGTTTACCTATAAATGCATGCATGAAGCTTGTTACATATATGTTATCCTTGAACCTTAAAGAAATTTAGCGAAGATGTTTGCTAGTTGATATTTGGAAATCACAGAGGAGGTAGTAAATAATAAATTCTTTGTAAATGATCTTTCCTTGGATGAAATGGCATCCAATCTCTATATGTTTGGTCAGCTGTTGAGAGACGAGTTGGTTGTTTAATTGTCACAAAAAGAATTTCACAGAGCCTCTTTTGCAGACTTAAGTTGTTTAAAGTTGTTGTTTAACCTGTTCAAGTTTACAAGTCGAAAGAGCTATTGCTTGATAGCCCACTTCCACACTTGGTCTTGCAACTGAACTTCTTGTTTCTACATGAAGTGATATTCCCTCAAACAAGGAAATAATACCCCAAAATTGACCTTAGATCACTAGGAGATCTTTCCCAATTTGCATTTATACAACCAACGATATCTGTATTGCTTCTCCTTTCGTAAATCAGTGTTTTGTTGGAGAACCTTTAATATTTTTTAAAATTCAAATTACTACATTCCAATGACTCTCAAGAAGAGTTGGGAAACTACTACAGAATGCTAACTGCAAAGTATGTATTTGGTTTGGTCTTGGTGAGATAATTCAACTTTTCAACCATTCTTTGGTATCTTCCTGTGTCTGAAAATGAATCTTCTTGATTTAGAAGAAACCTAGTGTTCAGGTCCAAAAGGAGACCGTGGATTGACTCACAGTCCATCATCTCAATTTCTTCCATTAAGATATTGCTTTTGTAAGTAATATGTGCTGTTTTATACCTTCAATGCCTCAACGATCAAAACCTGTAATAACAATAATTATGTACAGCACGTGAATATTCTGATTCCCATTCTAATATACATGGTTCAAATAATATTAACTGGCCTTGTTATACGGCACTTTCCTTACTTTTTCCCCTTGAAATAAGGGTGAGAGTTTACTATGAATTAAACTTTTTAGTCACGTCATGTGGATGAGTAGCTTCTTGATTATAAAATGCAGTTGGTTAAGTAAACGGAAAATGATAGTCAAGAGTTACCGAAAAAAGAAAAGTATAGTCATTTAAGGTTAATATATTTCAATTGCATCTTTTCTGGTATTTCCAATTTTATCAAACTCGAGAATAGATACAACACTTATTGAAGATATTGTCAATGATTTAAAACTCTCTGTATGTGGTGGTAACTTGGAAGACACATAGTTCTTTTGATATTGTTCCTTTATATCGTGGTTCTAGATAGCCATTCTACTGATGTTCTAATACATATTATCTTTAATTTAACATGAATAGATGGCTGAGTATTTACTTAGTTTGAATTTGCTCTTGATATTACCAGTTACTGTGTGTAACTTTATCTCTTTTGGATTTTGTAACTAGATATTGCTCCAGTAATTGAGGGTGCTGTTAACCACATTGCCTCAAGAAGATTTGAATTTGGAGGCACTGATCTAACTAATTTCCTGGCTCAGGAGCTTGGCAAATCCAATCCGCTAGTGAATATCAGCCTGTCTGATGTTGAGAAAATAAAACAGCAATTCGCATGTTGTGCTGAAGACGACTTAGCTTATAAAAAGACCCAAAATTCTTGCCCCGTGGAGACACATACCCTTCCTGATGGGCAGGTCTGGCTTTTGGTTCATCTTGTTTGCATTTTAATGGTTATTCCTTAATATGACACTTGCTCGTTTACTTGTTCCTGATTTATGTTCGGCTGGTTCTTCAATCAATTTTGTGCTCTTTTAGATCTAACAATTTGTGAATTAACACTGGTTAGACAGTGGGAAGTAAATAGAAAATGAGAAGGGTGGTGGGGGGTGAGTTGAATCAACATGGCATGAGCAGGGTTATTTTTTAATTTTTATCTTTGTTCCTGTTTAAACTTTAAACAAAGCTCGAACAGAAGGAAGAGGTGGCTGACATATGTTACCTTGGAGTGCATTCTGTTTTAATTCCATAGCAATGCCAAAGCTTATATTTGTGGCTTTAATTTAGTATTTATTGTAATGATACTTTATATTTTACAAAAAAATCTTGAGAGGGTATTATAGCATGTATACCCTCTACATACCGAATTCTTCGCTAGTAGCGCACTGGGCACCGAGCGAATTGAAAACCTGGTAACTATGAATCTGACCTGAAAGGCTGAGACATGTAACTTTTTTTGTTTGTTGATTTGTTCAATTATAGCAAGTTGTTGGTTTTCTGCATGTTGAACATTATGAGCCTGAAGATGACCTGAATGGCCATGGATCTTTGACTATCATTCTCGTGATTTAATATTCGACCATAACTTCACACACTCGTATTTTAACTTATGGATTTTGTATATTTTATGGCTTGATCTAATTGTTGCATTACGTGTAGCTGTTGACAATTGGAAGAGAAAGATATACAGTTGGTGAAGCTTTGTTCCAGCCTAGTCTATTGGGTTTAGAGACTCATGGCATTGTTGAACAGCTTGTCCGTACTATTTCAGCTGTGTCATCTGATAATCACCGACAACTTCTGGAAAATACTGTTGTTTGTGGTGGCACGTCTTCTATGACTGGTAAACTATTATTTTTGTTAGTTCTGGCGAATCAAGTACAAGCTTGATCAATGCTTCAATTCTAATGTTATATTTTTTCTTGTTCTTTTTTGCATTTAAAGCACGATAAGAAGATATCTTATCTTTTTTTTGAATGGCAAACATATATATATATATATATATATATATATATATATATATATATATATATATATATAAATACTAATGGTACAAGGGGCACCCGAATTCGTACAACTGTCAAAGAGCAGATTCAAAACGAGAAAATGATACAAAACCTGAAAGTAAATACTATATATGAAACACTATGAAATACACAAAAAAACTTCCGCCCACCACTCATAGTAAAGACAAGGACCCCCCGCTGCTTCTGGCCAAAAACCATCTCCAAGACAACTTTAATCCTTTCCAAGGCGCGGATACCATCAGCGGGCATACCTGCAAAGATAAGATTCTTCCGCTCCTCCAAAGACAACTGCATGCCGGATCAATGACAATCGCTGCTTGCACGTAGCCCCGTAGCCAAACGAACAAAAAAGAAGGAATAATTGGGAAAGATCACGGGGGACAACCCAAACCCACCCCACCCATTTTGCAATTGGATACCAGATCGAGAGTGAAAAATCACAGGTGAGGAACAGGTGTATAGAAGACTCCAGATACCTAGCGCGGAGAACACATGTGGTAGCACTGACATCATTAATAACTCTCTTCCTAAAAATATTCTCCCTGGACGGGATCCTATCTAAAATCAGTTGCCATGAGAAGGCAATCACCTTAGAGGGTGCCAAGCTCTTCCAGAGTGGACGGAACACCAACTGAGGGTCCAATGGATCAGACACCGTAATTGGATTGACTGTTAGTAAGGCATAAGCCGATTTAACCGAATACACCCCATCAGATTCTCTTTGCCAAATCCACACATCCGGGTCTAAAGAAGGTAGAAGATGAGGGAGTGTAAGCAGTAGCTCCTCCAATAGACTCTGCTCCCAAATAAAAAAAACTCCTCCTCCAAGTCAGATCCCACTCCACTACCCCACCAACCCACCGCACTACCTGCGCTACACTACAATCCTTCTGATTAGAAACCGAGAATAGCCTTGAAAAGCATTTGTGAGGGGTTGTGACCCCACCCACTTATCATGCCAGAAGGAATGGAATTCCCATCACCCACCTTCCGCGCCAGTGAATCCTGAAACCAATCAGCCCCGACAATCCCTGAAATCCCAATTCTGCATATGTCACGCCACCATAGGGAAGCATTTGTAGAAACCCCACACCGACTAATTTCATCACTCCCCCATAGGCTAACACCATATCTTGCCAGGAGGACTTCCTTCCAAAGAGTTTATATACCGTCCACAAGCCTCCACCGCCATTTCCCTAACAAACTCAGGTTAATCAGTTTGAGGTTCTTGACCCCTAAGCCTCCTTCAATTTTAGGCTTACACACCTCTGACCACTTAACTCAAGCAATCTCCCCCCCCCCTTTGTCCCTCCCCAAAGGAACTCCCTTTGTATGCGGACAATTGACTGTTCCATACATTATTTGGCATTTTCATAAAGGACAAGAAGAAGATAGGGATGCTACTTAGAACAGAGTTCAGTAAAACAATCCTGCCTCCAAGAATAACATACTTATTTCTCCAAGAAGCCAACCTACTCCGCAACCCATCCACAAGAGGCACCCAAGTAGAGGCACGTCTCGAGAGTTCCCACCTACCGGGAGGCCATGATACTTGAACGGTAGGGTGGCCACTTTGCAGTGTAGGAAGCCTTCCGCAGTAGCTAAGAAGTTTTCACCCACATTTAATTTAGATTTTTACTGAATGAAATAACAAACTTTTCTCTCTAGTGTAAGAGATCCTATGCTTGGTTAAATTGAAATGCAATTAACTGAGTATTAGGTCATCATATGGTTAAGTTTGATTTTGTTCCATGAAATATAACACTTTCTTTGTTTTATTCATTGTTTAAAATTTAGTAATTTTTACTGCCTATAAAATACAAAGCATGCGCTTTTAGTCCCGGGTAAGAGACAACACTTTCTGTTAAATGTAGGGACTACAACACACTATTTAGTCTCAAGTGTATTTTTAGTCTCTCACCAAGGAATGAAAACACACGATTCTATATTTTAGAAGGATTGAGATAATTAAAATTTAAATAGGGATGAATTACAATTGTTGAAGTTCTAGGATCTTAGATAAAGAGCAAAACCAAAGAATAAAGACTTTAAATTATGATTATGATTTGATATGCTTGATGACTGTGATTTTATAAAAAAAGACTAAATACTAACACCTATATTTATGCAAGACTTGACATAGGTTCATTTTAGTTAAAACTACACTAAATTAAAGGAAGTTGTTGGTTCTAATTAAAAAGGACTAAACACTAACCTATATTTATGCTAGATTCCAAATCCTAGTTAATATTGAAACAAATGTAAGTTAGTCCCGAATCCCGATGCAATATTTATGCAAGACATGACATTGGTTCATTTTAGTTAGAACTAAACACTAATCTATATTTATATGCAAGATTCCAAATCGTAATTAAATATTGAAACAAATTCAATTAGAACTTAACTAAACTAAAGGTCATTTTGCAGTAATAATTTATGTTTTACCCAATGATCCAAACTAAGCCAACACGATCTTAATTGATTTGGTTTGGATTTGCTGAAATTTTTTAAAAGATCAGAACCTAATGAATCTAATTAAATACGATTTATTTGGTTATTACTTTGTCCTAAATCAGAACTAAACTATCCTATTTATACCCCTACGTGGAGGTGTCTCTGGAGTTGCAAACGATGGTGAAACCAAGCACGTATTGGAGACCTACAAGCTAGAAACGGTAACAGCAGAACCAGGAAGAGCTAACCAACCAAATTGACCAAAATCCCAAAAAATAGATGGTAGGAAGGTGGAATGTGCCAACAAGAACACGAACTTGATGGCAAGAAGTGATGGCAATGGTCAAATAAGGAATCTGAACACACTTATTATTATAGAGTCCCTAGCACTTGGGACTTGGCAGCACATGAGTGATGGGATGTCACAGAGAATTGTACTGCTTGATACCATGTTGAAGGTATAGGGTTTTAGATTGAGAGGAAAGAAAGAATAAAAACTTTGAACATTATTTTTATTTGATATAATTGATGATTATGATTTTTGTACAAAAAGATAAACACTAACCCTTATTTATACTAATAAAAGACTCCAAATTCTAATTAAATAGAGAAATGAATCACGATAATAATAAAAATTAGGAAAACTAATATTAGGTGGTAATATAAAAACTTAGCCACTATTTCCTATTGTGTAATCTGGATAGACTGACAATGCTTTCAACGTAAGTAAATTTTGGTGTTCAATAATAGATAAGGCATGCTATGTTTTTTATAAATAATAGATAAGGCATGCTATGTTTTTTATAAAAAAGATAGAAAGGTTGTGCTTGACCGTGTTTTCAAATGTGTACGTATTCCTTTGTGCGTAGTAATCAAAGAGGCAATTATTTTTGTCGCTTCATTCTTCATTGCTTGGTACCCTTATTCTTATGTTTATTGGCTTAACCATCATGTTTATTTTTGTAAAACGCGGTTGTTCAATTTGTATTTGAAGGATTCTTTTTCCCAATAGAATCAATGTGTTTGACGGTGCAATGTTGTGGTGATCTGTATGGTGATGTTTGCACTTTTAAGCAATTTGGATATGTTTGCATGCCAAGTGTGCTACTGACATCTCAGATAGAGAATTTAATATTCTGCTGTCAGTGATTTATTCAAATTTAGTTTCATATGGAATTTAGTTTTTGTCTCGCTAGCTAAGAGTCCCCCTGGTGCTACATCATAGGCACATTGGCAACGTAGATAATTGTAACCATATACATATAAAATAACAGCAATCGAATGCCAATCCTCGGGTTTTATTTGTAAAGTTTCTATTCCTTGGTAATCGAAACCCAAAGATCTATGAACTATTCCATGTTTGACTAGCCAAGCAGACAAATTACCCTGCATTTTTTACTTCTGCATTTTTTTGGTATGCTCATGATAAGACGAGGGTCATCTCAAAGCAATATGACCTTTCTTATGAGGAAGCTGTCGGTATACTTGTGCATTCTAACATGCTATTGTCCTTACTGTAGGTTTTGAAGAGAGATTTCAGAAGGAATCTTGCCTAAGTTCATCTGCTATTCGACCTACCTTGATTAAGGTAATTTGATCCAACTTGAGTTAGCTTCTAACTTATGAGAACTTCTCAGTTAAAATAATTTTACGGTTTTTCACTTAGGAAGCTGTTTTATATGTTTAACTTGAAACATTTTGCGATGCAGAAGCTAATTTTGGCTTATATGAGAAGTTATAGTTCCAAAATTAGCTATTGAGAGTTATTTTTAATATATTTTTTTCATAAATGCTTATGAAGAAATTTATCTAAAGTGATTCTGTCATATAAGTAAACATTGCAACACTTTTCTTAGGCATTATAGTTGTTGTAATCGTTCATTATTATCGTATACTTCTCTGTACATAATCTCTGTCGTTGTTCATCTTCTAATTTGTTTTTGCTGGTGGGTAATCTATGGCTTATTGCAGCCTCCAGAGTATATGCCAGAGAATTTAACCATGTATTCTGCATGGGTGGGAGGTGCCATACTTGCCAAAGTAGTTTTTCCTCAAAATCAGCATGTAACTAAGGCAGACTATGATGAAAATGGGCCTTCCATTGTTCATAAAAAATGCTTTTGAAGGAATGGATTCTTCTGTACGGTCTCCTCAAACAGCAAGTTCGTTTACACTTGTGTTAGAACATGTGGTAGGCCTTCATTTGACTTTAGATCCTGGTGCTCCTGCGATATCAAAAACTGTAGTGGATCTCCACCAGCTAAATGCAATGATATTTCCCTGTATGAGTGTCCAGGCACCAGAAATAGTTGGTTTCGAAATATTCTTGGTATGGAAAAAGAAAACTTATATACATGGAAGCTGCAGCAATAGCACCTTGGACACATTTTTTAAACCACTCTTCGTAGGATTTCAAACCTTGGTTTGCCATGTTGTGGGAGCCTAGCCCCTTCTGCTAGAGCGAACAGCCATTGGTACCTCTTCCATAGTATTAACATACACTTTGATTTGCTTGTAGTTTTTCATTGTTGAAAACATAGTTCAATTTCAGATATTTTTACTAAAAATTATTTAATGAATTATTATAATTTTAAAATATAAAAACACTTACAATGTTTAAAAACTATCATTAATGTATAATCAATCTATATTTATTTACTTGCAATTAGGATCCTTAAGAGGACTATTAATATTGGACAAATTTTGTGCATTGAGATGCAATTAATTGTTTCTAAATTTTAAAATAGTTTATTTTCTTATCACTTTAACAATTCTTCAATATTTTGACTGATTTAAAATAGATATTAATCAATTCCAAAGAAGGAATATTTTGATGGAACTATGGACTGGTCAAAGGATTTTTACAAAATTTAGGTATTCTTAATTTTTTGATTTAATTGGTTTCGTATTGAAATAAATGGAGAAACTTAGAATTCAATATGAAAATTGAAGTACCACGAAAGGTTAAATCATTGCTAGAGTTTTGCTACCTTAATTGATGGTACAAGTCGATTATTATAAAATTATTGGAAGAGATACAGAGTCTTAATTAATGCATTGTAGTTACAAGACGACAACATTCAGGAATTCTTGGACAGCATACTGTAGTTTGTTCTTGTTTAGGATTAGGAAATGGAGATCTCAAATTGAAGATTCTCAATTCACTCTCTGTACTTATTGCCATTTCAGCTCCTCGTGGACTTTCAATTTCTTGTGTGTTTCTTGCAAAAGTACTCACAATTGTCATTAGTAACACAACCAACTTTAACACCATTTTCAATGAGGTTTCCATTATATCCTTATAAAAATGAAGTTCGTAAAATGTTATATATACAGTTTCTACTTTCTAGAATCAAATTCCATTCATGAGCATAAATTATGTTATATAAACGTTTTCTTACTGTTTCATAAAATTATTCTATATACAATTTCTTACAGTTTTTAGAGTTTTCTTACATGAGTAATCGGATTAAATGCCTATCTGTTTCTATCTATTATATACAGTTTCTTTAATTAAATGGCATACATGAGTAGTAAATTTTTCTTTTTCTTTTTATCGTAACATATTACTTTTTTTTTAAAAAAAACAATAATAATTCATTGAATTTTAAATGTAATTTTGGAGCATGACATTGTTTATTTTACATAAGTTTGTTTATTTTACACAATGAATTGCATCTGCAATAATGTGGGTGTTGTTGGTAGGAAACGAATATGTTATCAGTCGATACCAATGATAATTATATTTTATTTTATCCCTTGCGTCAAAGGGGAAGAATTGCCAATATTCATATCTCGGAGAATGAATATGTGGCAGGTTATTGTCAAGTAAGTGCTAATACTCTTATAAAGATTGAAGCCTTGAAATTCATATTTCACGATCATTAGTAACCAACAGGTAACTGGGGTCTAAATTCATTCATTGTGGAAAGGTTATTCTGAATTTAGTTTTTCTCCTACCCATGACTTATAAAGAATACAGTCAGTAGTCACAAGCCTCTTGGAATTGTAATCCAGGTTTACTCTGGTTGTTCACTTGACAACCTGATTTTAATCCTTTAAAGACGAAACACACAAATGCACACTGTTGGATTAGACTTACAAGTCTTGCACAAGAATATTGGAGGCCAAATATTTTGTTTGCCATTGCCATGGTACACCCATCTGTCTAGATGATACAACTAGTAAAAGTCCTTTTGATAGAACCTTTTGACATTTTGTAAGCATACTGGTGGATATAGATTTGCGATTGAAGCTTTGGAATCAAATTAGTGTTGAGAGATCGGGTTATGCTTTCTTTGTGGGAATTGAGTATGAAAATTTGTCTTCCTTTTTTGTAACTTGCCAAACTGGTCACAATACGAGCACCTATACCAAAAGGATGCATTTGAATATAAAATTTAATAAGGAGAAGAAAGCTCCAAGCCAACCAAAAATATTTTCTAAATACATGTTCCTATAGTGAAGGACACAATCCAAGATAAAGGCAAGAAGAAAGTTGAAGAAAGTTCTAAATGTTTTTATTGGCCTAGTCCCTCATTGGTCTTTTTTGTATTTTGCTTTTTATTTTTTATTTTTTTTATAAAATTGGGAGGAGTACTCTTTTTCCTCACCAATGGTTTTACACTAAAAAGTTTTAACGAGACTCTAACCTTTCTTTTTTAAAAAACATTAGGAGGTTGGTTTAAAAGACAAAGATAACTTTTATTCATTAAAATTAACAAGGACAAATGAAACAAGACTTCTAGGTTGTTGACATGGTTCAATTTTTTATCTCTTTTATAAGCAAAAATTAACTAATTTTGTCATGTTTAATACTATTATTCAATATATTATACCCTTTATTTACTCGAGTTGTTGGCAATAAAGTAAAATAATAGATTCTTCTCGTTAAATATTAAAAAAGATTAATTTAGTAAACATATACCCACAACAACTACAAATGAAAATATATTGAATTGGGTTAAAGGAGGACAAGTAAACATATAACCCCAATTGTATCGTGTTTTGTAGCGAGTGCTTGAGAATGAAGGTGCTCAGAAAACACAGAGGATGCACATTTTGTCATTGAACTCACATACAATTGGGGAGATATTTTCCCTATATTTAATATTATTTTGTTCTTCAAATTTGTTATTATTATTATTATTATTATTATTATTATTATTATTATTATTATTATTATTATTTTTTGAGTAAAATTCAATTCCCCCTAGTGGTCTATTTTTATTCTTCCGTTATCTTCCATGTTATCTATGTTAAATAATTTTCTTACTACCAAAATGACTTGTGTCCCCTACCCATCACCGTGAATCTACCATCTATTCCCTCTGTCATTGTCATCGCTTCCCCTCCGCAAGTAAGCCTCGTTAATTCTCCATTCAACTTCCAAACTGTAACACCCTAATTTTTCGCCTGCTTTGTGTACATGTCTTCACTTGTATATTTTATTTTCTCACGCTAACGTGTGTGAATTTATCCCCCTAACTTCTGTGTTTTCACCAAACTAAAAAAAAGATTTAAAACCTAAGAAAAATAGAGCGAGGAAATATGTGAGAGAAAGGTTTTAAAACTTTGAAACAAACATTCTATCTTCTTCCGTCTCCACTCAACTGTAGTCGTGATTTCCATAGGAGCTCTAAGGGTGAGCATCTCTTCATTCTCATTTTTCTTATGTTTTTATTTCAATTAGCGACGGAATTTAAACCCATAGCTAAAAAGTCAGTTAGTGACAAACCATAGCGACAGAAACAAGGAGAAAATTCTGCAACGTTTTTCGAGGGAATTAGCGACAGACGGGCCGGTCGCTAGAAAGCTGTCCTAGTTTTCTGAACCCAGTCTGTCGCTAAAGACCTAAGTTTTGTTAATATTGAGGGCGGGATTTTGAAATTGACTATGCGGATTAAGAAGTATTTAACGATGGATAAGGCTATCGCTAATTCCGTCGCTAAATCTCACTTAAACCTTCAAACCAAACCCATTTCTTCCATTTTTATTTCCCCCCCCCCCCCCCTCTCTCTCTCTACCAAACCGAAAACCTCCCCAGAAATTCCTCCCCTTCCACCACCACCACGCTCTCGTTTCTTCCTCACTCTTCTCTGTATCTCTCTCATGAACCATCTCTCTCTAACAGTCTCCCTCTCTCTCCTCAACCACAACCACAATCTCTATCTCTGACCACCGCACCGGAGTTTGCACCGTCACCAGATCACCATGAGACTGTTGGATTTTTCTTCTCTTAACTCAAAATGGTTTGTTTGTTATTTATTTTTGTTTTTAGGAATGATTTTAGCTATGTTGTTTTTATGAATTATCATTGAATTGGGAAATGTGAGTTTGAAATGTTAATTTGAAATGTGTATATTGTAGAATAAAATTGTTGTTGTTAGAAAGGTTGTTTTTAGTGTTTAGGATTGTGAAATTTGAAAGGTTGTTGTATGTGTTTAGAATTGTAGAAAAAAAATTCTTGTTGTCAATTAGAAAAGTTGTTGTTAGAAATGTTTTTGTTAGTGTTTGAAGTGATAGAAATTTGAAATAGAAGTGTTTTTGATAGTGTTTAGGATTGTGAATTTGAAATTGTGTAGGATTGATGTTGTTGTTAATTGAAATTGTGTTAAATTGTTGTTAGAGGCGTTAATTGAAATTTTGTTAAATTGTTGTTTTGATGTTTGATGAACACTAGGTTAGACGACTATATTTAGAAAAGGGTGACTCGCTTCACTGTTGCAGCTCCATTAACCAGGCTCAGCATGCTGTCAGATTGGTAAACTATTTTAAAAATATGTGCTATTTTGTTTTGGTTAGGGCGATTAGTTAGCAGTCGTTGAAAATGTGTGTTTCATTTTAACATACTAAGAAGGCTGGACGCTCTCTCATTATTTCTGAGCTGCACAGGGCCACACATGTGAGGAAGGATACCAAAGATTATGTTGATGAGCACTCGAGTAAGACTCTCGGGTAAATATACAACTTGATTTGTATTATATAGTGTTGTTTTGTTAAATAGAGCGCTAATTATGCTATGTTTGTGGTTATGCGAAACAGGAGGAACATAATGAGATGATGACTCAGGCGACTCTGGGAAGCTGGAATCTTGACTCACTTGATCCACTTACCCCTGAGATGATAGCTCTGGTGATCCGCAATTGAGAGAAGGGGGTAGGCGGGAAGAATAAGGGTCACTTGTATGGTTCGAGGCCCTTTGCTCCATTTATGCAGTTTGGGGTGATCACTTCGACATAGTGGAGTTTCTAGAAGTCGACCTCCACCTCCTTCACAGGCCGCAACTGAGGTGATAGAGTAGCCCGGGCAGCAACTGTAGACTCAGGAGCAGCAGCTGCGGACTATCAAGAGTCAGGATCAGACTACCAAGAGTCTGCAGGAAGACTTTGTGAGAGTTACTCGTCAGCAGGAGAAGATATTTAGGTTTTATAGGAGCATGTGGCCAGTTGGGTCTGAGTCTGAGTTTAACTCTGATGATGCCCCCAATTAAGACTTTTTGTGTTAGTTTGACATTTTAGTATTATGTTATAACATGGGTTAAATATGTTTTTAGTCCCTACAAAATCGGCTCCTTCTAAGTTTAGTCCCTACATTAACGAAATAGGCGTTTTGGTCCCTACATTTTTTTTCCGTTTTCATTAATAGTCCCTGTCGTTAAATCCATCTGATTAGACTTTTTTTATTTAGGGTAAAATATGTTTTTGGTCCCTACAAAATTGGGTCATTCTAAGTTTAGTCCCTACATTAACGAAATAGGTGTTTTGGTCCCTATCTTTTTAACAGCCACGTCACATTTCTGTTGACTGATCAGGTGGGAGAGGAGGTGAACCCAAGAGGCCAGAGGGAGTGAAAGGGGGTGGGAGAGGAGGTGACGAAGGTGAGAGGTGAACAGTGAGAGGGGTGGGAGAGGAGGTGACGAAGAGTGGGAATGTTTTAGGGTTCAGAGAGTGAGAGAAGAGATCATGAGAGATAGATATATCCGATGGAAAACTAAAAAATAAAATGGACTTTTAGCATCGGGTGTTTAAACACCCGATGCTAAAGTATTTGCGTTAGACATTTAGCATCGGTTGTTTAAACACCCGATGCTAAAAGTAGGCGCAAAATATGAAATCTTTCATTTAATTACAAAAATGCCACCGGTTCAACATTTAGCATCGGCTATTCAAACAACCGATGCTAAATGATGCTTAATAATGTCTTTTTTCCACTAGTGGAGGTTTCAAACGAGTGTGTGAGAATTCTAAACCGAGGAGGTTTAGATTTAAAATTAATGATTTTCAGGATACTCGGGTGTGAGTGCTCCAGTAATAGCGGCTAACCTTTGGTGACGCATTTTCATGCAAGCATCAATGCCGGTGTAGGAATCTGGGTGAACCTACGGTCAAGCTTTTGTTCATTGAGCTTGGGCCTAGGTGTGATAACGGGCTGAACGTCCTCTCCTGGTGGGGAGAAAAAGGCAATGTGTCTCAGGTAAAGCCCCCCCGGGGGGGGGGGGTACTAGACCTGAGTTCCATTTGGATGAAAATTTGGTGAATAATATACTGAAGCCATATATTATTAAAACCGGTGGACCAGTATATTATTAAAACCGGTATACTGAAGCAATCTTGGGTGGACCAATGTTATGGATCTATTTTGTCGCGATATTTCGAAATCATGTGCATTGGCATATAGACTAACAACTAGTGATTGGTGGTCCTTATAGTATATATTGTCTTTGATGTTTCCTATGCCATGAGTTATCTTGTTGTTGTTGTTGTGATGTGGTTTATTCTGGTGGCACGTATATGTATATGTGTGTGCTATATATCCATATATACTTCTAGAAGATGATCCTGCATGTGGTCCTCCAATTCAATGGGTGTTGAGTGTTGACGCACTTGTTGGAGGACCATTGTTCGTATTTCAAAGGTGAAGGTGTTGAGTGTTGACGCACTTGTAGAAGAGTTGTTGCTTAATGCATGGGTATTAATGTTCTTTCTCTTTTGAATTTTTTTCTTTTTTTTTTTACGAATTTGCTTTCATTGCCATCATTATTGTTTGCAGTACCTTATCTGGTCTGTTAGGTTAATGGGAAACTGATTGTCAGTTTGGTATGATTCAAATGTCAAAATTATTGTTTGAATTTACTTCCTTAACCATCCCTTGAGTGTCTTCACTTTCTTCATCATTATCAACATTGTATTCTTCATCTGTGTCAGTATAATTCGACAATAGTGGGTTCAGTTTTGGGCAAAAAAACGGCTGTAGACCAATTTTTTTCTTTACCAAAATAACACACCTTTTAGATTATTTACCAAACTAGAACATATCCAATTTTTAGTGTAGAAGTCGCCCCCTGGGCCAACGACTTTTGAACTGAGTTTCCAATTTTTTTTTTATTTTCTAGTTCAGAAGTCGCCTCCCCCAGTGTGACTTCTGAACTATGTTTTTTAATTTTTTTCTTTTATATTAATTTAAATTAAGTTATATTAATTAATTTAATTAATTTAGAAAATTAATATTTATAATTCTAAATTAATTATAAAATTTGTGGGGAAAAAAATTATGTGCTAAATAGAAATATGGAACTAACTGTATTTATTTAATTAGTAGCACATTACAAAGTGCATAGTGCAACGTGTAGTTTCAACGGTCAAGATCTTGTCGACACTAATAAACAGTCAAGATCTTGCCACTGTTAATGAAAAGTGTCGGCACAGGGGGCTACTCAAGTTTAGGGTTCTAGATCGCTACTCAGTTTTAGGGTTCTAGACTAAAAATCGGTTTTCAGAAAATCTTCTGTTATTGTCTCGAAACCACAGCTATTAAATCTGAAAAAAATCAAGGATCATTACTTCGGAAGAAAGAATTTCTTTCTAGACTGTAGGGCCCAAAATCTCAAATTTCATCGTTTACTATTTTTTATGAATTTTTTGAATTTTTCATATTCTCCGAAAAATCTAAAAAAATTTGTAAAATCTTCTTTCGATTTTATTAGATTTTTAGTGGTGTTGTTACAATTTTTTGATGAGGTTTTACTTGTTTTTTAATTTTCTGTCGTAATTTTCGCATTATACGGTTAACAACAACGACAATATGTTCTATAATCTGTTTCGTGTCCACTCTGGTACGCCTGAATCAGTTGCATATCTTCGGAGGCTTTAGGAGCAAGCTGGTGCTAATTCCTCGTCGCTTAATCAATACGAACAACCACCTGCACCTATCCTGACTGATAAAGAAATACCAGCAGCACAACAGTGTTCAAGGCGGAATCGCCGGCCACCACCATGTGGAACTGGCCATGACCAGGTGTCCCATACAATAAGACAAAATAACAGCTAATATCTAGGACAATTGTCAATAGAAGAATCTGGAATTATTCTATTAGTCCTACTAGGCAAAGCAAATAAGTAGTACAATCAAACATGATCGTTGAGCCATTTGGGCTTAACTCGGATCCTCTTGGCTTTTCTCTTGGATATGGGCTCATTAATGTCATCATAAGGGTCCATTAAGCCATAGTCTTCCTCATCAGTGGTTGGGCCCATAACACCTCCCCTCCCTCCAAAGATGACAATAGAAGTGGTCCGTTTTTATTCTTCTGTTAACTTTCAGGTTACCTTTGTTAAATAACTTTCTTACTACCAAAATGACCTTTGTCCCCTACTATCACCGTGAATCTATCATCCATTCCCTCTGTCATTGTCATCGCTTCCCCTCCACAAGTATAAGCTCCGCTAGCTCTCCATTCGACCTTCAAACCACCAAGTTGCTTCGGTTCAAGGATTGAAGTAGAAGAGTTGTTGCTTAATGCATGGGTATTGTTCTTTCTCTTTCGAAAACATTTTTTTTTTACGAATTTGCTTTCATTGCCATCGTTATTGTTTGCAGTACCTTATCTGGTCTGCTAGGTTAATGGGAAACTAATTGGCAATTTGGTATATATGATATGATATGATTCAAACGTGAAAATTATTGTTTGAATTTACTCCTTCACATAGAGAATAATTGTCCTCATTCATCCCTCATTATTATCAACATTGTATTCTTGAGGTCTCATATCTTGAGGTCTTCACTGCGCGCAATTAATCACATTATGAATCATAGATAATGCACAAAAATAAGGTTTATATAAACCTCAAATTCAAAAAAAAAATATTGTTACGGATTGGGCCTTTAGTGGCCAATCTGCCTAAGGCCCAAACACCAAAAGCCAAATCCATCAGCCAGCGGTGGAGATTTGAGACCTAAATCCAATGGTCCCCTTTTATCTCAAAAACCTATAAATAAACATTCAATGCTAGCCTTTAAGGTACACACTTTCCATTCACCTAACTTACAATTAGCTCACTTGCTGACTTGAGCGCAGAGTGTCATTGTAGGTACCAACCACCCCAGATCGGAGCTCAACTCGGACTGACCAGGACCGCGACTACCAACTACCTCGGATCGGACTTGGTATCCAGTATCGGATACCGGTCCAGAGGTACCGTAGAGAACAAATATATATATATATATATATATATATATATATATATATATATATATATATATATATATATATATATATATATATATATATATATACTCACTTCTTTGTTTTAGAGACAACTCAGACCATATGACATGTAATATATTTTTCAATTTGGTGCAATGTGGCTGATGCTGGATTGGCGGTGGACTAGATTAATCAAAAGGGTAGTATGATAAACTAAAAATTAATTAGCATGCATTTAAAATAAAATATATGTTTAATGTTTTTTTAAACTTAACGGTGTTAATTAAATGGAGTTAAGTGTAGGTTTTAAAAGGAGAGGGAAGGAAAGTGTAATATAAGCATCTTTCAATGGAAGAGAGTGTAATTTACTCTTGTTATTATTTGGCCCGATTAATATCTCTTACCACTTCTGATCAAGAAACAAAGAAGAACTTAGTCAGTCTTGCCAAGATATATCTAACCATGTGTTTGTTTTGTGTCTTCAAGGCTTATAAACTAGCTAGCTTGGTTGCATCTTTTTTAAGGTTTGATATATCTTCATTGTTGTTGACATTGTCATGTTTTTGTTCTATACATGTCATGGACTTCCAGGTTTGTAAGGCATATATTTCTTCATTGTGTTGAAGTCGATTTAAATTTTTAGTATTCTGTCATTGTTTCTTTTGTTTAATATAAGTTACAACACATACTACATCACCAACAAATGCATTTCCATTAAAGTTACCACAAGTGCAATTTCAACTAAAAAAAAGTTGAAAAACCTAAAAAAAACTTTAAAACTACTTTATGACAACCAAATTAAAAGGGTGCAATTTAACCTGATAACATCCCTATACATCAACTCCATCTTTGAGTGTAAGTGGTTAATGCACTCCATCTTAAGGGGTGGACTCGACTAGTACCCGAGTTCGATCCCCGACGATATGGAACAAATTGGAGCCAGACTTTACTTACCTCCCGGCCGAACTCCGAATTATTCAGGGCCCCTTTCCCCTGAATACTGGAGGGGGTCAAAGACCCCTAGACCCAAAAAAATCCCTATACATCATCGCTAAAAAAATCATATATCGTTATACATCAATAAAAAAATTCCCTATATTACATATGCCCTTTAATAGTTTTGAATATATGTGAATCAAGGGTCAAAGTCTACCGGTGGATTTTTTTCGGTTTTTAGTAAGTTTTAATATTTATTTTTATTATTTTTAATTATTTTAAAATTTATTTTTTACTAAAAATAGTAAAGATCTACCGGTAGACTTTTTGAAAGAGGTCCGTATTAAAGACCCTCAAATTAATTCAAAATTATTTTGAAGTGTCTGATAATTTGTATCCTAATAATCAATGGCAAGGAGAAAATAATTATCGTAAAGCTATTATATTTTAGACTTTTGCAAATGAAGTTTTATCGTTTCAATTTGATTCATTTAAAATAGGAACCCACCATATATATATATATATATATATATATATATATATATATATATATATATATATATATATATATATATATATATATATATATATATATATATATATATCACCCGTGCGCTGCACGGGTATACATTTTGTTAACCATAATTTCTTATAAAATTGTTGTTAAATCTTTATAAACAATAAAATATATTCATGTTGGATACATGAGATATAAAAATTGTGTGTAACATAAACTATAAAAAATACATACGTATAAAGTATTCAACATTATATAGTATGAATCAATAAGTAACTCCTAATTAATAGTTTTCCGCTGCTTATTTATAATGGAAAATTCAAGTTTGCCTACATCAATTTGGGTTGTTTAATTGAGTGACTTTGGATTAGTTCCAAGTTTTTTAATATACATAACCTTTTATACATAATTATTTTTTTAATTTAATAGGGGTATACTTAAAGATTACTTGTGAAATCGCTTTGTATCATAATTATGGTTATATTGAAAAATTGTGATACGAATCATATTTTACTTGATATTCTCAAATATTAAATATTGAAAACAATTTTATAATAAATTTCTTTTCCTCTTTTTTAAAATATGGGTTAAATATGTTTTTAGTCCCTACAAAATCGGCTGCTTCTAAGTTTAGTCCCTACATTAACTAAATAGGTGTTTTGGTCCTCATCTTATTTTTTCGTTGTCAATTTTAGTCTCTCATGACTTTTAATAGCGTTTCAAAACTTTTAATAGCGCTTTTTTGACGTTTTGTAAGCGCTATTAAAAGTTTTGAAGCGCTACTAAAACTCATGAGGGACTAAAATTGAAAACGAAAAAATAAGATGAGGACCAAAACGCCTATTTCGTTAATGTAGGGACTAAACTTAGAAGGAACCGATTTTGTAGGGACTAAAAACATATTTTACCCTTAAAATATTTTATCAGATATTTTTTTCTTATTAACTCACAATTTATGTTACTAAAATAAAATTGAATTAATAGAATATTTTATTATCTAATAAATGAAAGGTTTTTCAATTTGGAAAGTGAATGGTTTATTAAATCTGATCGTGGATGCAAAGTGCTTTCCCTTTCCTCTGTATTCGGTTCAGTCGGCGCACCACTTGATGAATCTTCGGCAAACCCAGTCGGCGCACCAGTACTTGATGAATTTTCGGCGCACCACTTCTGATAGCGATTCTGCTTCTGGTCGCGATTCACAATGGCTCAAAAATCCGTGTCTTCTTCTTCGCGACATGGACGACTGGTTATCACGGAGGTTTAGTCAGGAAGCGACGGGCAACACTCAGGTACCTACAGTTCCGATTTCTATTCCCAACTCGAATCAGATGTGGATTCGATTTTACCTGATTTCAAAGTTTTGATTTAAAGTCTCGTAACCTAATTTCTAATTAGTTAACTGTCAATTGTGATTCTTATTCAATTCGTATTCTATTCGCATGTTATAGATTCGAAAGAAGGGAATCGTGTCCACGTGAAGCAGAAAGTTTGGTTCTCCCCCTGAGCAATTAGGTTTGATTTATGTTGAATTGAGATAAATTCTATTCGCATGTTATAGATTCAAAAGAAGGGAATTGTGATTCTGATTCAATTCACATTCTCTTGGCATGTTACTGCTTTTTAAATCATGGGCTGTATTTGATGTGAATATGTGTATATATATATATATATATATATATATATATATATATATATATATATATATATATATATATATATATATGTATATATATATATATATATATATATATATATATATTAATTGCCCTATTTGTATGGAAAAATACCTGGTGGGAGAGGTCAATCCCTTAAATGGATCTCAATATCTTGGGGATTAGTCTCTGTAGTTGCGCATGCAGGAGTTACTTTGGTTTACCAAAAAAAATATATTGCCCTACATTAGATTTGTTAATGTGAGAATCTTTTTTCCTCCTAAAATAAAAGGTATACAAGTTTGCATATCCTAAAAATTAAGAATAATAAATCATTTAAAGAAAAACTATTTTAAAAATAATGATTTGAATTTAGTTCATGATGAAATTGCATATATTAATTTATATAACTCACTACAGAATACACACATATAGATACATAGAGACATATCATTGAGGATTCCCTTCATCCAAGAGTAATTTTTATAATAAAAAATGTGAAATGAAAATTAAGAATTGAAAAAGCTAACAACAATAGAATGAAATAGCACGAGATTTTCATGAAATGCTGGAATATTTCCAATTAATAGATTCATGGGATAACCTTACAAATCGATTATTATAAAAATATTGAAAGAGATACATAGCCTTAGGGATGTGTAACTTCAAGACGACAACACTCAGGAATTCTAGGGCAACATACTGGAACTAGTACTTGATTAGGGTTAGGAATTGGATATCCCAATTCACTCTTAGTACTTCTTGCAATTTCAACTCCTCGTGCAATTTCAATTCCTTGTGTGGCTTTCGCAAAAGTACTCACAATAGCCATAAGTAGCACCACCAGCTTCAACACTATTTTCAATGAAGTAACCATTGTAACCTTCTTTTGATTTTGAAGAAAATCAGAAGTTGTTAACTTTCTGTGGTATATCCATATATCTATATATCTTCCTATTTATACTCTCTATAGTCTTAGCTATAACTCAGAAAGAATATGTATTTGGTCTAAATTTAGACCAAATCCATTTTTTTGGCTTATATTGGAATCTAGGAAAAGAATGATTTTTTTTACAAGAGTGATCTAATTATATGCCATATTTGTGGTTCAATATAAAATTGACTGCAATATTAATATTATTATATTTGAAGTTAATACAAATAGTTTGCGTGATTGGATTTTAAATGTAAAAAGACTATGTATGATAATAAAATAATGTTAATATTATTTTCAACGATATATTCACTGTGAATAACTACTACAAGTATTTATTTGTATAATATATATATATATATATATATATATATATATATATTAAATATAAAAAATAAATACTAATAATATTTAGTTACATTTTAAATGTATATCCATAAATCTCAAAAAAAAATGAATATCCATACATCCATCCAATGTTTTAAAACTCGAACCGGTGACCGATTCGGTGAAGGTACCGGGTCACTGGGTCAAGGGTCGGACCGAAGGGTCGACAGTTGAACCGCATGACCAAAACCGGAACCGGATGACTCGGACCCGGTCTCTATTTCGAGAATTTTCAATACCTATATAGTATATAATATAAATTTCGTCCCTGTAAAATTAATAACTATGTTTATTTTATATCTACTAAAATATAAAAAATTCCCAAATTTTTAGGACCTATATATTTCATACTTGCAAAACTTAATTTGCTAAAATTACACACCATGCCTATTTTATTTTTATTTGCTTGGTATATATTAAATAAATTTTAAAAGTTCATATCATGCTTCAATAAATATTTAGAACAAATTTCATAAGTTAACAACTTAATATTAAATAAATCTTTAAAAAAATACTTAATATTAAATAAGTTTGTTGAAACATAATATTAATATTACAAGCTAATGCCATGAGGATGAGCATACTTGACTTTTAGGAAAAGAGGTACCAATTATATATATTTGAAATAAATAATATTCTCAATAAGATTGGTAGCCTCATGGTAGCGCTCAACATTTGCTTTCAATAGGTCAGGGGTTCAAACCCCACTAATGACATTTTTGTTGAGGGTTTTGAGTCTCTTTTGTTTTAAGTAGTTTAGAAATAGTCCCACATCGGATAGAATGAACAGAACATGGAGGAAATGAGATATAAAAGCAATGTGTATGTCAATGGGAAATATACTTACCTAGATGGCAATCACTAGTGGGGGCTTGCGTTCGCGCGGCCCCTCCCAATTACAGTTCAAAGATTTGATAAAAAAAAAATAAAAAAAAAAATGGACAACCCGGTCCGGTTTGAGCCGGGTCACCCGGTTTTCCCCAAAACTGGCCGGTTTCCACCGGTTCCCACCGGTTTGGTGCATAACCGATCCAAAGGCTTGACCGGCTCGGTTATCCCCCCGGTTCGACCGGCCGGGCCGAGCCGATTTTTAAAACACTGCATCCATCCACGTGTGTACTACATCCGGTCCATTTTATAAGAGACAATGCAGTTTTTAGTTTATTGAATAACTAATGTATATTTGGTCCATATTATAGACAAGAAACATTAGTTAATCAATGAGCCAAAAACTGCATTATCTCTTTTTTTTTTTGGGTAAATCCGGGTATCCACCGCACGGACAGCATTCACTAATTCTCTCGCTCATTCTAGGTGCCTCGAGGGGCAGGACAGTTGGCCCAAAGTTTTAACACTATTTCATACCCAAGGCAGGGATCGAACCCCCGACCCTTGGTTAATGGAGGTTCAGCCCCAACCAGTAAACTCCACGCTCTGGGTTTCTGCATTATCTCTTATAAAGTTGACCTAATAGTAAAATTTACTTGAGTGGTATTTCATTTTAATTTTTTTATAACATACATGATATATTTTTTTTAGTAAAATTAAGTTAAAAATATTTACAGAATTTTATTAAGACTATTAAATTCTGTGAATTACTTATTATATTTATTTTAATTAAAATTTGAAATATGTCAAAAAAATAAAATAGACATAAATAATAATAATAATAATAATTAATGGAGCATATATTGAATATCATAAACATTTTTGACTTGTTAAATATCATAAATTCTTGCTCCCAATGTGCTTTTATTGACGTCAAGAATGAGTCGTTTGGTTTATAGATGGCAATGTTGAGAATATTTTTCAATTTAATCTTTTAAATATAACTCTAGCTTTTAGGGAAAGCGCCCCTAAAGGTCCTGCGTATTTTGAGCATCAGAGGCGCTTGTTAAAAAACGCCCCTAAAGGCCCTGCGTACTTTGAGCATCAGGGGCGCTTTTAACCGAATCCACCAACAGGGGCGCTTTTTATGAGCGCTCCCAATTCCATTTTCGCATCCACCAACAGGGGCGCTTTCCACGAGCGCCCCCAATGCCCAATTTTTTTTTATGAGCGCTCCCAATTCCATTTTCGCATCCACCAACAGGGGCGCTTTCCACGAGCGCCCCCAATGCCCAATTTTTTTAATTTTTCAGATCCCCTTTATTTCATTTCCCTCTCACTCACAGTAGTACTGTCTCTCTTTCCCCCTCTATCTCTCTCGCAAACGGCCGGCGACCAGCTCCTCCCATTTGTTTCAGATCCCCAAACGGCATCCAGCTCTCACCCTCCCAGCTCTCTTGACGCGCGACCATCTCTCCCCACCACCATCGCAACCCTTCTCACCCAAACGGCGCGGCCTCTCTTTCCCCCTCGATCTCCACCCAAACGGCGCACCTCCCCATTCAACTCTCAGACGCGGCGAACCACCAGTGGCCACCACCATCTGTTCGCAGCCCACAGCCATAAGGTTTCCTTTTCCTTTTCCTTTCTCCTTTCGCAGCCGCATTACGTTTGTTTTGTTTTTTTTTTGTCTTGATATTTATAGTTATATAGTTATGTATATGTTGCTGAAATGTTGAAGTATTTTTTGGATATTTATAGTTATATATGTTGCTGAACATGTTAAAGTATTTTTTTTCTTGAATGATTAGGAATTATTTCTTGATATTTCGGTTCTTGAATGATTAATTTTTGTTATAGATAATGATAGAGTATTTTGAATGATTATTTTTTTTTGGGTTTGTCAAAAAAAGTGTAAAATTTTAATAAGTTGGATCTTTATTTTTAGTTGTTGTTCAGTTAGCATTTTAGTCCTTAAGCCTTTTATCTTAATTGCAAATGAATGAGAAAAGTCTCAACAATCATTTTGAATTTCGTTGGGTTCATAATAATGATTATAATAACTTTAAGAAATTTATTTATTGGTACAGGCTCTCGTTGATCTCTCTCCTGCGCTCTCTCTGGTTCATCTCGCTTAGCTTTGCGGTTCATCTCTCTTAGCTTTTCAGGTACTTTTGTTGTTATCTAGTTTTTGATATTTTTGGACATATTTTGAATAAAACTGTTATTGGGGATGTTACCGAGAATAAGAATAGAATAGGAAATATAGCTTGGGAAAATAGGGAGAGGAATTGAAAAACTTTTAAAAAAGAAAGTTTGTTTTTTTTTTTTGGATATGAATTGAAAAACTTTTAAACATTGTACTTTGTCTGTTTTTCACCTATAACATATTTAAGTTCTCTTATCAGGAATTTATATTAAATTTCGGTCTAATATGGATAGAAAGTGGATGTTTGCCAATCGTCTGTCGAAAGAATATGCCGATGGAGTGGAATATTTTGTGAACTTTGCTGTTCGACGTTTAGGAACTTCTAGTAAGTTCAAGTGTCCTTGTTTAAGATGTTGTTACGCCAATCGAGTTACTGCGGTTGAGTTGGGAAGACATTTAAAGGCCAATGGAATCGATCAAAGTTATATTTGTTGGACAATGCACGGTGAGAAAAGAGGTGAACCTTCAAATATGGATAATAGTACTCAGAGATGTGATCCGGTTGATTATCCTGAAACATTTGATGGCGACCAATTTGAAGAGATGGCAAAGGCGGTTGAAGACGATCTTAATGATTCTCCTCAAATGTTTGAGAAGTTGATAACTGATGCAGAGACACCGTTGTATGCGGGCTGTACTGAATTCACAAAGTTATCGGCTGTGATAAAGCTGTTTAACTTGAAAACTTGCCACGGATGGACGGATAAGAGCTTTACGGAATTACTCGCGCTATTGAAAGATATGTTGCCGGAAGACAATGTTCTCCCTTCTCGGACGTATGATGCAAAACAAATGTTAGGCACCATTGGTTTGAACTTTGAGAAGATACATGCTTGTCCGAATGATTGCATTTTATTTCGGAATGAACATGCATTGTTAAAGTCGTGCCCTAAATGTAATGCACCGCGGTATAAGAAGAAAGACTCTGCTCCAGAAAAGGTATTGTGGTATTTTCCCATAATTCCTCGATTTAGGCGTATGTACCATAGTTCGGAAGATGCAAAACTGTTGACTTGGCATGATGATGAAATGATTAAAGATGGCATGCTACGACACCCGGCGGATTCTCCGCAGTGGAAAAAGCTTGATATTGATTATCCTGATTTTGGGAATGACCCAAGAAACCTACGCCTTGCATTGTCTGCCGATGGATTTAACCCGCACGGTATCCAGAGTAGCTCCCATAGTACATGGCCTGTGATTTTGGCGATCTATAACTTACCTCCATGGCTTTGCATGAAACGAAAGTATATGATGTTGTCTTTGTTAATTTCTGGCCCCAAACAACCAGGAAATGATATTGACGTATACTTGGCTCCTTTAATAGAAGACTTGAAGCAAATGTGGGAGATTGGGGTAGAGGTGTATGATGGGTTCAGAGAAGAAAGTTTCATTCTGAAGGCTATGATTTTTGGCACCATTAATGACTTTCCAGCGTACAGTAATCTATCTGGGTACAGTAACAAAGGTCAGTGTGCATGTCCTATATGTGAAGATAATACAGATTGGATGTGGTTGGAACATGGTAAGAAGAATATATATCTTGGCCATCGGAGATTTTTGCCTCCAACTCATCAATATCGGGTGAGGAGAAAGGCATTCAATGGGAATTCAGAAACTCGTAAAGCTCCCCCGCCTTTGACCGGTGAACAACTATTTGAAAAGGTGAAAGATTTGAACATTAAGTTTGGGAAGCCTTTTGCAGGAGAGCTTGCCAAACGAGGGTGGAAGAAAAAGTCGATTTTCTTTGAGTTGCCCTACTGGAAGTCATTACACGTAAGACATTTCATTGATGTGATGCATGTTGAAAAAAATGTATTCGAAAGTGTCATTGGTACCTTACTCAATATGTCAGGGAAGACTAAAGATACCATCAACACAAGATTGGATTTGGTTAGTATGGGGTTGAGACCCGAATTTGGTCCGATAAAGAAGGGTACACGTACATATCTACCTCCGGCAGCTCATACTCTATCTAGAAAGGAGAAAACCATCTTTTGTAAGTCATCATGTTTGTCACTTTGTTATCTATGTTTGCATTTAGAATTTGGTTAATGATTTATGTATGTATATAATAGATGGGTATATTGGTTGGTTGATTTGAAATTGGTTAGTTGATTTATGGAATTTAATTTGTAATTGGTTAGTTCATTTGAAATTTATTTGGTTGTTGAGTTGATATTGATCGTTGTTGGTTCTGGTTCTCTTTCTGTTTCTGGTTTATGCATATTATGATATTGGCAGTTGTTGGTTGATGCAAAATATTGGATATACGAGAAACAAAACAATATTTAAAAAAAAAAACATAGAATCAGGGGCGCTTGCAGCTAAAAGCGCCCCTGATTCTCAAACGCGCCAAGACCAACAGGGGCGCTTTTAGCTGCAAGCGCCCCTGATTCTCAAACGCGCCAAGACCAACAGGGGCGCTTTTAGCTTCGAGCGCCCGCTGTTGCCGAATAATTAGAGGGGCTTGTTGGGCGCTCCTGTAGAAGGTTTAGCAACAGCAGCGCCAGATTTAGGGGCGCCCGAAAGCGCCCCTAATGGATTAAAAAAAGCGCCCCTGATGCCTTTTACTGTTGTAGTGGTAAATTATGCAGAAAAGTAGCTAAAAGTGAAGCATCCCAAAGGTATAATGATATATACCTCTAGAAGGGGTAAAATGTCTTATCCCATAGAAATTACAAGTAGTAGCTATAAACTCGATCTCTTTATGAGGCTCTCATGTCTAGCAAAGATCCTATACAGTAACGTATTCAAATTGTGTGCCATATATAGAAGTTAAACTTGATCCAATGCATGTGTTCCCAGTGGGAACAAGTTCTTCCATTTATAGATACTAGTTTTAGTTCCCGTGCTCTGCACGGGGCATATAAAGGTATAACATATTAATATTTGTAGTATGTAAATTAATATAGATAGTATACAGTAAATTATATGTAAATTCATGATTTTTTGTGCCGTTTTTGAATGGAAAATTCTTCAACCTCCAACTGTTGAGATATGGTAGCATAAAATGATATTAAACGTATATCTATATTTTTTTAGATGTTTTTTTATAATAAGTATTGTGTGATTATTTTTTGAGATGTTTTTTTTCTTAAATTACAATCATACTTCCATATTTAGAATAAAATAAGAGCAAATATGAGATTGACTCAGTTGGTAAAAAATTGTCTCATTCCTCATAAGGGCGTGGGTTAAACTCCGATAGTCAATGCGAGGACCTACGTGCTGGGTGATCTGTAAGTATATCAGTAAGTCGTTAAAGAGCGCTGAGGACAACCCTAACCCTGGTGAGCATCTGGAGCCCTATTGTTCATCACGTGGATGCATATCAATAATTTGGTTTGATTGTGCACCACTCCTATATAATCCTCTCGAGTTGTATTGGATAGATTTTGGCAATCTTATCTCGAGACTCGATCACTTTACATATTTTCTTACTAAATAATTTATTTTACCAAACCCATTATTTCGGACCCTAAAATATCACAAAAAATTTAAACAAAAAAAACGCAAAAACGTCGAAGTTTGGTGTGAAGTACTGATTGAAGCCACGGTACTCGCATATAATATAAACACTAATTTAAGTTTACTTTTAACACCCGTTGATCTAAAGTGATGAAAATAAAAGCTATATAGAAAAAATATGCTATTAGTAAATCAATACTACACTAATTTAAAAGGAAAAAAAGAAACATTATTTAAAAAAAGGATTAAAATATGAACAGTTAAATGTTTTTCTGAACTTTAAAGTTCTCCAAAACATACTGCTTAGCATCTCGATCACTTTACGTATTTTCCTACTAAATAATTTTTTTTTACCACAGTACTTGTATATCATATAAACACTAATTTAAGTTTGCTTTTAATATAGTTGATCTCTTCACAAAAAAAATACAATTGATCTAAAGTGATCAAAATAAAAGCCATAAAGAAAAAATATGCTATTAGTAAATTAATACTACACTAATTTAAAAGGAAAAAAAGAAACATTATTTACAAAAGGATCAAAATATGAACAGTTAATTTTTTTCTGAACTCTAAAGTTCACCAAAACATACTGTTTAGCATCTCGATCACTTTACGTATTTTACTAATTTTTTTTACCAAATCAGTTATTGAAGAGTGAAGTCCGCGTATTTGAACATCTAAAATTTTTTTCCGACTCTAAAATATCACAAAAAGTTAAACAAAAAAACACAAAAACGTGGAAGTTTGGTGCGAAGTACCGATTGAAGCTACAGTAGTCGCATATAATATAAACACTAATTTAAGTTTGCTTTTAATATCAGTTGATCCAAAGTGATCAAAATAAAAGCCATAATAAAAAAATATGCGATTAGTAAAATTAAACATTATTTAAAAAAAGCATTAAAATATGAACAGTTAAATTGTTCTGAATTATAAAGTCAACGAAAACATACTCCTTAGCATCTCGACCACTTTACGTATTTTCTTAGTAAATAATTTTTTTTACCAAATCAGTTATTAAAGGTTCACCAAAACATACTACTTAGCATCTCAATCACTTTACGTATTTTCTTACTAAATAGTTTTTTTTACCAAACCAGTTATTGAAGAATGAATTCCGCGTATTTGAACATCTAATTTTTTTTTCGGATTCTTAAATATCAGAAAAAATTTAAACAAAAAAAACACAAAAACGTGAAAGTTTGGTGCGAAGTACATATTGAAGTCGCGGTACTCACATATAATATAAACACTAAATTAAGTTTGCTTTTAATACCAGTTAATCTAAAGTAATAAAATAAAAGCCATAAAAAATGCTATTAGTAAATAAATACTACACTAATTTAAAAGGGAACATTATTTAAGAAAGACATTAAAATAAAAAAACAAAAAATGCATTTGGCGCGGAACCGCAACTGCAGGACAACTGCAGAGCGACTGGCGCATATCAAGTAAGATTTAAAAGGACAAAAGGAAACATTATTTAAGAAAGACATTAAAATAAAAAAACAAAAAAAATGCATTTGGCGCGGAACCGCAACTGCAGGACAACTGCAGAGCGGCTGGCATCTCAATCACTTTACCTATTTTCTTACTAAATAGTTTTTTTTACCAAACCAGTTATTGAAGAATGAATTCCGCGTATTTGAACATCTAATTTTTTTTCGGACTCTTAAATATCAGAAAAAATTTAAACAAAAAAAACACAAAAACGTGAAAGTTTGGTGCGAAGTAGATATTGAAGTCGCGGTACTCACATATAATATAAACACTAAATTAAGTTTGCTTTTAATACCAGTTAATCTAAAGTAATCAAAATAAAAGACATAAAAAATGCTATTAGTAAATAAATACTACACTAATTTAAAAGGGAACATTATTTAAGAAAGACATTAAAATAAAAAATAAAAAAAAATAAAAAAATGCATTTGGCGCGGAACCGCAACTGCAGGACAACTGCAGAGCGACTGGCGCATATCAAATAGGATTTAAAAGGACAAAAAGAAACATTATTTAAGAAAGACATTAAAATAAAAAAACAAAAAAAAATGCATTTGGCGCGGAACCGCAACTGCAGGACAACTGCAGAGCGGCTGGCGCATATCAAATAGGTATTTGTATATCCAAAAAAAAAGTTGGGTTTTAAAAGACCTAAAATAATACTTAAAATATGGAAAATTGATAAAAAAATGCCAAGTTTTGGATTATTAATATTTTTTTATTATTATTATTATTATTATTATTATTATTATATTATTATTATTATTATTATTAAAAGGGGAGGGGAAGTGCGCGCGGGAGAGCGACTGCAAACTGACTGCAGCGCGGCTCCCGCATATTAAGTAAGATATCAGTTGTTGAGTTAGTGTACCTTACCCTAAACCTTTTGTAAACCTTTCGGTATAATCCTTTGGTGGAAATGGTCCTTTAAGTTTGGGATATTTTGGGTGATTTCTTTTGTAGAACGATTGGTTCTTATGAACCTTTCGTGAATCCTTTTTGCAAAACGATTCGGTTCCTTGGAACATTGTGTGATTTTTTCTTCGGAAGAATTGGGTTGTGTATGATGTTTACATTGTACCATGATATAGTAAAAGAAACAAGTTTTAAAGCATTGTTGCTGCAACACGATCGTAATGTCTCATTACGGGCACTCATGTTAGTTCCTGAACTGACAGATTTGTTCTTCAGCTTCCAACTGTTTTAACTATAACTTTGGATTCGGGACTCTGATTGAAGAGCTCTTGGAGGCATTGAAAATCTAACGAAAAGACCTACAATTATAAATTAATGTTGTTTTGATATTTCACTGATTTCTTATATTATATGGAAGAATTAAATGTGGATTCGTAAAGTAGCTAAAAGTGTAATTGAGAAATGATGAAACTGAATAATGATGCATGTGTGATTTATTTTGTAATTGATATCCTAATTGTATGTCTTGTCTAAATGTATGATTGATCGGATTTCTTTTAATTGCTTTTATTTAAGTATAACATACTATGATTTATCTAATCTAAGCTAAATGAATCAATTCTTTTGTAAATGTAATACTTATATGAAAGTGTTGTGTGCTTCACAAGATTAAAAATCTTATTTTCAGATATATATCAATAGCTACTCGACTAGCTTTTTATAGGCTACATATCTAAGTGATGAAGCAAACGCTCGATCAGCATTTGAAGCCAAAGAAAAACCGAAAATGAAAATATATCAGTTATGAAATGAATTGCCATAAACTGTAGGTTACAAAACAAAACGAATTAATGAAAATAGCCGTTGGGGAAATAAAATGTCATTATAAGTCTGTTACGAAATCAAGTGGAATGAATTAATCAAATGTCATTATAGCCGTTGAGAAATAAAGCAACATCAATTTGTTGTTACAAATTTATTTTGCAAATCAGTTTAACCAAAATTAGCTTAAACTGAGCATTTTCGGATAGGCTAACATAAAACCAAAAATAAGTATAAAATTAATATCTCATTATAGACCCACGTGGTTCCATGAGGGGGGATCATAAGATTTGCACTGAACCAAACCATGTTGGTCCCTGCTTATGCGCGCGAGGGAGTCCCTTCTACTTGCTTGTTTACAAGCTCTCATTAAGCTTTAATATATAAAGACTTTGGTGAGTCCAAAGCCAAGCAATGTGGGACTTCCACTTTTGAAATATCCTTTGTTTTTCAACAAAACACAACAAGTATAAAACGACATTTTATTAAAATTGGCATGACCGTGTTACATTTACACCGACAGTCATGCGAGTTACATCGTTTTGCTCTTTTCACTCACTTTCAAGTGTATTCTTGACTTAGTTCAAAAACCAAAGTTTTGGACATGTTAACCAAACTACCTCGCACAAGACGACAAACAAGACAACGACTGTAACATCCCCAATTTAGCTAATTTCATTTATAGAAATTAGCAAGTGTTTTACTTATTTAATTGGTTGTTAATTTAAGTATTTAGGCAAAATTGAATTTAAGATCTTGAACTTAATTACTAAATGAGGTTAAATGATTGTATTATGGATTAAGTTAGAGTACAAGTAATAGCCAAGGTCTTAAATTGAATTTAAGATCAAACTGAACCATTCACCCTCATATTTTCTTTCCATTCGAGTTTGAAGAGAGAATAGAGAGCATGAATCCTTATTTTCCATAAACAACTATCAAGTTCATCTTCTTCATTTTCACCCTTTTTCTGAAAACCAAGTGAATGAAGTTCCATATCACTTCTCCTTCTCTAATTCGAAAAACAGCAGCAATGGGGGGAGGATTCAGTTTGACATATGAGTTGGCATGTTGCTGAAGTTGATCCAAGAAGGTAAATAAGTGGTTGCATGTCAAGATTAGAGTTGGATTAGAGCACTTCATAAGTCACATTATCGTTTGCAAGTGATTGGGTGAAGTTTTGGGTAGCTAGAGTAGCCTTGGGACGAGTTTGGGGCGTGATTGGAACTTTTTTTGGAGCTGGAGTTCGTGATACTTGGTGGCGGAGTTGAAGGAATCAACTCACAGCAAGTTTTGCAGAAAACAGTTTTGGCACCCTCTGGCATTTCTTTCGTAATTCACTGTATAGACCTCCTTTAAAGTTCATTTTGGTTGCTTTGGAAACTAGACACAAAACCATTTAAAATAGGCACAAGAACCATCTGATTTCATTAAGTATTGAGGGAGAAATTTCAATTACAAATTCCACTTTTGAATCAGTAACTGTTTTGTACTAGTCACACTATTTTAACCATAACTCCCTAAATGCTCATTATATCAGTATGGGACTTGAACCCACTGAAACTAGACTAAATTCTCTTCACGATAGACACTGGTTTGGGTAGTTTTAGTTAAGTATTGAATTAGTTATGTTTGTTCCAAAACAGCTCACAGATGCTGTCCCAAAAGATAATTCGAATTCGGGAAGTCTAGTGGTGTTGAGCCCCGTTCATTGTGGCTATGTGATTTTCATCACATTTCGGTGAGTTCTATACTCGCTTAGGGTTTTCATTTAATTGTGTCAACATTGTATGTGACTGAAAATGTGATTTGATTACTCGTTTCGTTAAATTTCGACAAAAACCGTATTTGCAAAAATTGTATTTCGGTATGAATGTTTGAAATTGTCTGTGAGCAAGTGACGTGTTGAATCCTATTTATGGACTGAAGTGATGCATGTAAATTGTGTGAATGAACCTTGGAATGACTTAATTAGTATGTTTTATAAGCAATTAAAAATAGTATTAAGTATTGTGAGAGGTTGGATTGCATAAGAATCTGTAATTTCACTCAAAATGTAAAATGGGAATTTCTGGAAAATGACACGGACTGTGTCTTGAAGGGCATGGACCATGTCATCACCTGGTTCTGTTCTACTGCCTAAAGATTTAACTGTATGGACGAATTGCTGGAAAACGACACAGACTGTGTCTTGAAGAGCATGGACCATGTCATCAGCTGGTTCTGTTTTTGCTGCTTAAAAATTTAGCTGCATGGACCATGGCCTTTAAACATGGACTGTGTCTACCTCTGGTCAGACTTGAATTTATGATCTCTTCTCATATGAAACTAGAGCAATCCAACTTGATCATAATCCTTAATCTTTTGATAAGTCCTAGATACTATTTGACATAACCGTAATTCGCTTAATTAAGCGTCGGGGTGATTGAAGGATTGGTATTCTCCAAGTATGTTAAATGATGATAACCGAATAGGGTTCCCGAGTGCGAAACACAAGCTTATGTTAATGCAATTGACTAAATGTTCATTGAGGTTTTGGTAACCAATGTAATGACTTGATATTGTATCAAGGTATGTTAATTAATGAAATGATAAAGAATCACTTGATATAATTCAAGGTATGATAATTAATGTAAAAGACATTAATTGGGGTGACGACCTCTATAATAGCACACTAGGGGAGGGAAGTCATGAGCCCATAACCTAGGCCCCTTCTATGTTTGCCCACTGATGAAAGGATTAGTGGATTGGGTTCACCGGGGGACTGAAACTGCAGGTCTTCAGTGTTGTGTTAGTATGACATGTTACATGTAGCTATCCAGACTTGGGCTACGGATGAAAATGATGCATAATGAACTGCTGGTGTTAGTGAGGGGTCTCGATAAGACTCACTGAGATAATGTTTATCTCACCCTTTAATTGTTGTGGTTTTTACAGAGAAACAGGGAAAGTCAGAAGCAAAAGAGCACGGTTAGCCGGTGCACCATATGAAGGTCATGGAGATTACTGAGAACTCTGTTTAGGGTTTATGTTGCTTCATTTGTTTCCATTGTAACTTTGATATTATGACTTGTATCGGTATTAGAAGTTATAAATCGTTTCCGCTATTTCTGTATTGGATAAGGAAAATAAAATATGGTTTTTATGTTAGTTGTGTACTTCTAATTGAATGTATGAAATATGAGAGATCGCTTGATGAGTTTTTATCAAGTTTTAGTTTTGTTCAATATCTAAAGACGGGAATTTATCTCTGATATATGCCTTAAAGTGCATTCTAGTATTTCTTCTACGGTTGAAATACTAGGGTGTTACAATGACGTCAGACTCAGACGACAAAATCACAAAAAATAACCTCAAAACTATGTGAATAAAACTTATTTAGATAAAAAAAGAAAAAACGGTGCAGATAGGTGATTTCAGGTCAAAAAATGACCCAAAACCACCTCTCTCTCTCTGATGGATGAAAAAGAAGAGAGGTTAGAGATATGATGGAGCTTCTCCGACTAAAAATCCTAGGGCTGCCTACAATGATCCGTTAGCATCAACCTTATTTTATGTATATTATATTTGTCATTCATATACTAATTGTTTAAAGTGGTGCATCCGTACAGCAATTAAGAAGTTTTTTGCAAAAAGCAAAACTAGGATCGACAAAAGCATTTTTCCACAAGAATTTAAACCAAGCAGAATCGAACTGCAATCCCTACATCCACTAGAATTTATTAGTGTTAATATTATTGAACCAATTTTTTTTCAATTTTTTGACTAACAATTGGTAAATGTCTTTCTGTCTAATTCTGAATAACTGATTTAGTATTTACAAATAAATCCTGATAATTAATAACTTGATTATTCCAATTCTTTTTCTTCAACTTTGACATTGAGGATAAAACTTTCCTCTGTTAGAATATCCAATATTGTCACATGTAGCAACTGTGTTGCCTTTGCCTTCTGGTCTTAAAATAACATCATGTAAGTGGATTCCTTCACATGGCATGGATTTGCTGCAGTCAAATTTGATTGCTACTTCTGAAGCACTTGTTCCTTTTATGTTTTTGTACACCACATTGCTCAATTGCACTGCTGACTTCTGCCATTTGGCCAACATGGTTGTTAATATACATAGGATTTAATTAATATGCACTTAATGACAGAGTATAAATATTTTACGACGTCAACCAAATAGAAACCGACACATTATTAAAATTTTGACTTTTATTTCATTCATTTTGTAAACCATACCTATTATGATTTCTTATTGTTTGATAGTGTAAAAAAATTTACACTATCGTTGCATACCAATTAAACTAATATACTTATGACTATCAAATATCAACCAAACACAAATTATAGTACAATTGACTTTTAATTAGTATACACTGTATACACTGTCAGTGTAAACATTATTTGCACCATCATAAAAATGTTTGACTTTTGTCATAATTATTTTGAAAGTCAGACATGTCATGATTTTTGATTGGTTGACAGTGTAAAAAAAGTTTATGTCGATGATGCATACCAATTAACTTTCTTAAAACAAATTGAGATAAAAGTTAAACAGTTGTTTCCTTTGTGTAGGTTGAGAGATTTAGAAAAATCACCTGCTCTGGGCATGCCTCTTCCTGGTCACAGTAGTTTTGATCTATGATAATGGGATTAGTAACATTTCGCATTACTATGTTCAAAAATTTGATGTTTCTTGCAAAGCCAGAACCTCCCTGTGTTGAGATATATAGAATCAAATATTAGGTATCATAAATACATTTGTATCAGAAATTTGATGTATCTTGCACATTACTAATATATTATGAAAAAGCCCTCTTTTTATTTTAGTGTAAAGTTTATTACACAATAAACCCACTTAAATAGTTTTATTTTTTTAAGGATTTATTTAGTATTCGTCGACAGTGTAAATAATTTGTACACTAGCAACTAATCAAAAATTGACACGTCATAAAAATAATTGACTTTCATTCTAGTCATCTTGAAGTCATACATACCACTGATTCTTATTTGTTTATGGTATAAAAAATATTTGCAATGTCGGTGCATACTAATTAAACTCTCTTTTTTAATGTGATTTCGATACTTTAAAACTATTTTAAGTGAATTCTGTTTTTTTTTAATATCTAAATGAGCTCTTGCAAATTAACAATATATATATATATAGCAAGCAATCAATAAATATATTTGTTAAAATATACTGACATTTGTAAATTTGAATAAGTTATACCAATTTATTAAACAAGTATAAAATTGAATAGATTTCATGTTTAATCAAAATTTCAAAAAAAAAGTTAAGGAGTAGGATTACATGAAAAACAAATGAAAAGAAAAGTGATTTGCTGGTTCTAGTTAGTTAAGATGGAAGGGTGAAAAAGGTTGAACAACACAAGTTTTTTTAAATAAAAAATGTTATTGGCATGTTTGAAGAAGGTTAGGAATTGGTGGACTGTGTAAAGTAAACTTGCCAACCTAGTTAGTTAAAGCACTTTTAGTCAATTACTTAATATGATAATCAAAGGGAAATTAGAAGACCTTAGATGCACTATTGCCCATTTACCAATATTCCATGTAACATTGGTCAACCTCCCAATATAATAGTCCTATTGTGCCTAATTTGACTCTCAAATTAACTAATATATAGCAAAGTTGTAAAAAAAAAACTACATCAAGATTTTTAACACAAGAGTGATTGAGGTCATATCAATTATATTCGATAGTGATTATATGCAATTTTAACGATCGCGACATAGATACAGTTTTGACTGCATCGGCTACATTGTATTGTGATTCTCGACAAAAATCGCAATGTGATTGTAACCTCGATTAGGGTTTAAAACCTTGGCACATGGTTTAATCAAGTGGTAGAATTTTTTGCATAACCAAGAATTAAATGGGTGGCCTAAATTTTACTTTTTTTGCAATTCAAATTTATAAATAAGTTAATATTAACTAATTCAAGAGTGGTAAAGTGCCTAATAGTAAAGTTCAACACTTACTTGCCAAGTCTTAATTCTCACTCCATTAGTTGTTCCTGTTAAAGTGGCTCTATTCACTACCACATTGGATACTTCAGCTTCTGAGTTACCTTTTCCTAAGCTTCCAATGCTAAAAATCAAAAATAATGATCAATATTTTTTAACCATGCAAAATTAACTCAAAGTAAAAAAAAAAACATAAAGTTATTTAATTTGTTGAATAATTATGAACCTGATTCCATGTCCTGGTCCACAAGTAATATCTGTGGCTCTAACATTTTGGGACCCACTTACTATTGAAATACAGTCATCACCTTCAATTAAACAATGAGGAAATATTAGAAATTTCAAAAATCAAGTAATTTGTTATTATTTAGTTGGGTTAGATAATGTAAAGAAAAAACTTAATATATATGTCCAATTCTATTTCATCATTTAGTCGAAAAAATTAAATTTCATCATATATATGACTATAGAATATGATTATAATATCAGTGCATCATATTACTAAATAAATAAACTCTAACATTTTGCCTCTAAAAATATGGCATTTTCTTAGAAATAGTAACTATATAAATTTTACTCATATTTTACCAGTTCTTATGACACTGTTGCTTATATCAATATTTTGTGTCCCTGTGACATGAATTCCATCAGTGTTAGGGCTGTTCCCTGGTGCTCTGACTATTAGATTTGATGCCCAAACATTGTTGCATCTTTGAAACCTTATATGCATTTGTTGTGCATTTTTGAACCTCAAATTTTCAACTCTCAAGTTGCTGCATTCATTGAAAGTCACAGCCTATATATGCAACAAATTATATCAAGAAAAATTAAATTAAATCAAAATGTTAATGAGTATAGAAAGTTAGAAACAGAGCATGGTCAACTTTATGCTGCCAAGAAAAATTAACTTACAGTTGGAGCATGTTTGCATGGCTGTGAAACAAAAAAAAATGTAAAGAAATCAGAATCAGTATTGAAAATAAGAAATAAATTATGTAATGATTCATTAAAATTCAGATCACTAGTTTTAAAATAAAAAATTAATTGGTTATACTAAAATGCATTATTATATCTAATTTAGAAGATTTCTTTTTTTCTTGTTTCTATCTTTACTTTAAACAAAATATTTTTGTTCTTTTGCTTTTAACGATTCATATAAGAAAGAATGAGAACAATAAAATGTTATTTTCATTATGTTTAAAACAAGGAAAAAAAATAAAAGAATAACATACAAGGCTTTCATTGATTTTGCAAGAGTTCTGCCACCATTTTCTTCCATTGCCATTGATAGTGCCACCACCATTAACTCTAAAATTTGTGACATTCTCAAACATAATCCAAAGCCTTGAATCTCTTTCATATGCTGACATTCTAGGCCATGCTTTAATTGTTCCATAGATCTAACATAATGAAATATGTTACACAAAACAATTACAAAAATTATGGGTGTGATTAAATCAGTTAATTTCCTACGAAACGTTTCTACTATATATATAAATTGCTAATGAATGTTTGTATATATGTTACCTTAAATGCAGTATTGGGATGACATGGACCTGAAAATGTTATTGGCTTTAGATGATAAACTCTCTTTTTAGGCACCATAAGAACATGCCCTTTAGAACATGCCTCGTTCCATGACTTCTCAAATGCCTACAGAACATTAACGAGACCCAAAAAACAAAGACGAGTCAGAGAGAATGAAAACTAAATGAACTTGAATATCATAAATTCGATCCTATTTTGTCACCGGGTTCCACGCATTCACGCGGTCGGCATTTCAAAGTCGTTAGATCAAAGATCACACGATTGTGATTTCAAACTCAGTAGAATTGTCTTTGAAAGCAAGCATGAAATTGGAGTCATCTGAACTTGATCTAACGATCGACTCCAAGATATTGACTGCGTGGAACCGTGATCGTGGGGAATTCAAACTCGAATATGACACAAACATACACACATCACATCTTGTTTGAACCATGAGAATTAGGTAAAGAAGAATAGGTGTTTAGGTGTGACTATGGTCCTCTAAAGGCTTATAGTCTGCCTAACCATTTGGTTAGACCGCGTCAATAAACTTCTAATTATCGGGAAAAAAAAACACATGTTGTTGTTGTTACATTACCTCATTATCATCTTTCCCGTCCTTAGATTTAGCTCCATAGTCATCAACATTAACAATTCTATGAGACCTTGAAGATGGGGAAGATTGAGGAGCACTTGCCATGATACCAAAATTATCATGTTTTGCCTTCATGAATCTTCTTTCATTGTAATGTTGGTAATTTGTTGTTTGATGATGCGTTTCATAATCCATGTAAGAACCAAAACATAAGCTAAATGAAACTAACATGATGAGAAGTGAAAGGAATAAACTTTGTGTATACATTATTCTCATCATCATGTTTTCACTTTATGGGAAAAAAGACTGAAGGAATGAAAAGGGTTGTAAAGATGTTAAATGTTTTTTTTGTGGTAAATGACAAAGGAAGAGATGTTATATTTATAGGAAGTTAATTGGAGCTGTGTTTATAGAGAGAGAGAGAGAGAGAGAATGTGATGACTTGAGAGAGAGAGAGAGAGAGAGAGAGAGAGAGAGAGAGAGAGAGAGAGAGAGAGAGAGAGAGAGAGAGAGAGAGAGAATTGATTGTGAAATAGAAGCAAAAGTGTCATTAGGATTGAGATGTCTTAGACGAAACTAATGATGGGGTGTTACCAGAATTTGGAATCGACCATTTTTTTCCTTTATGACTAAATACGCAAAACGTTGTTCAAACAAAAAACACAGAAGAATATAGTCATTGGAAATGAAACTAATTTGGTGAACAACAATTTAGAAAACAATATATCTTAAACTTGAATTAAGTAACAGTTTTTTTTCCTAACATTTTAGTCTCTATCTAAGAGTAATTTGATCGACCAACATAGTGTTACACAAGTGGTAGTTGCTTTGACTTTTTAACCATTTGACCAAGAGTTCGATAATTAGTCGGTGCATATGGAAAACCACCAACCACCTGATGGTAGAGGTTAGTTTCTGCAATTGCGCGCACAGAATATCTTGGTTTAAAAAAAAGACTAATTTGATCGACAGTAGATGGACTAAGTTGATATTTTACATTTTTCATGACAAAAGGGTATTCGTAAATCCAAGAAGGTCGTTTTGTGAACTAAAAAAACACAGAAGAAGTTTGATGTAGTAGAAGTTTCATGTACTAATATTTGAGTAATTTTTTTTATAAAGCGAGTATTTTCCGCGCGTAACTATAGAGACTAATCCCTCGAGCCGGGTAGGACCACAATAGGCGGCAAAACTCTCCCTCAATAGATTTAACACTGCTGCATGCCCAAGGATGGATTCGAACCTAAGACCTTCGTTAAGCTGGAAGAGCCATCTATCATCTCATTCAAGTGCTATTGGTTACTAATATTTGAGTATAATAAAAATATGGTTGACCGTAATTTTTGAAGAGACCAAATTAGGTATATAATTATATTATTGTTTTAATCCAAACAAATGAAGAAAAATCAAGTTTGGGTTAGTTATTTCCTGTGCTATTATGTGCTTGTTTACCAACAATTCAAGCAATATATGTCATGAGAATTGCTCTTTGTTCATATAACTAACAGAGATTATGTACGGCAACGTGCGTATTACCTAAATAAATAGTGTAAATTGAAGACTTGCCTTCTATGATTTCGGTACAAGGTTACTCAAACAGAGATTAACTCTTTTTGTTCTAAAAAAAGTGGTAAATAGTTGTTTTGGTGTCTATGATGTGTTGAATGACTGCATCGAAATTGTAAATATGTCTTTTGTTAGTTATTTTTGTAAACAGTTATTTTAGTGTTTGAATGTATCTCTTTATTAGTATGTCTTTTTGGTTTTCTAATGTGTTTTTTTGTTAGTTATTTTAGTCTTTGAATATATTTGTTAGTCAATTTATTCATGTTCATCGAAAAAAGTTAATTTAGTTTATAAAATTATTAACAAAAAAGACACGTGGAAATGTGTTTGCAACTTCGAATGAGAGTATTTGGAACCAAAATTGATATTTCATTAGGCCATTTTTGGTAACATTCAACCGTTCGTTTCTTTTATAAGAAATTAATTAATTAATTGGTTAATTGAGCAAAACATATGTACATGCAAATCTGGTTTTCATTTATGAAACTTTTTTTGACGTGATTTTCATTTATGAAACTAGATATGCAATAAAAGTTTATAACATATTGAGTTATTGTATCTTTAAGTTTGAAAAATTATTTGAACTTTTTGTATTAAAAGAAATGATTTTTAGACAAAAATCAAAATCATCATTAATATATTAATTTCTCTTGGATAAAGTTGTTCATATTTTTTTTGTTATGGTGCTCCGTATCTATTTGTTTTATCGGTGACTAATCTACACCGAGAAATCTGGCTGGTCAGGTGTATCGGCTTTGCCGGTCCGTATGTTCTCTCCTCTCAATAGAGTTTTGACCATATATACCCAAAATTTGAACTCAAGACCTTAGAATGGGATCCGAACTTGATTACAACTCCGCCCAATCTTTATTGGTTAGTTGTTCATATTTATAGTACTGGTTTAACATTTCTTTTAAAAAAAATCTATTGGCTTTTAAGTGGCGATTCTGATGATATTTTCTAATTTATGATTTTAATAAAAATCTTAACAGGGAAGTACTGAATTTATTAAATTTTCTTTAATAAAATAATAAACAGGTGATAAAGGAAATGATTTTTTTGAAAAAAAAGGAATATAATCATGAAAATATTAATATTTATAGTAATAGTTTAAAACGAGCTTTTTTTAAGTCAATTGGATTTTTAATGGAAATATTGATAATATTTTTTAATTTATGCTATTAAATATAATCTCTAATAAAAGTTAAATATTGAATTTGTTAAATTATTATATATTGAAAAAAAATAAATAGATAAAAACTATTTTTAGAGAAAATAAATTATTTCTGGACCCACATTCAGTGGCGGATCCAAAAAAATTATTCGTGGGGGCAAGTAAATGAACTATCTATAATACTTCATAGAATAAAAATAAAATAAGATTTTACAAAATACATAATCATGTATGTGGCAAAAAAACACCAAAATCGATATTCAATTACTTCCACAAATTACAGTTGTCCTCTACGTGTTTTTAGATTCTGAAAATGTTGTATGATAATTTCAACATAAAAGCTTATTTATCTCCATAAGTTGTTTTTCATAAGCTCAAAAATAAGCTAATCCAAGGCCCTATATGTAACCAGACAATCATTTAACCATTCATCTCCGATACGGTTGCGCAGTCCATTCTTTACATAACTCATTGCAGAGAATACAAATTTAAAACTAGGATTTAGGGTAACTCTGTAACTGTGTCAATTAAAAATTAGAGTGAGATATAGGCGGACTATGTAAAAAATAGATTTGGGCTTGTGCATTTTGGCCAATTGGATATTACTGGGGTCAAACCCAATTTTTTATTGGGGGCAAAATAAATTTTGCTGAGTATATCAAAGTATTATTTTCTTTTAACCCCAAGGGGTTGGTCTAGTGGAGCATGACAGGAGTTGTATCCGGGAGGTCTCGAGTTCAACTCCCCACTAGTCTCATGGGGAGTCATCCCCTCACCCTAAATTTTTGCAACAAAAAAAAGTATTATTTTCTTTTTGGTGGGGTCAAGTGCCCCCAGCAGCTAGAAGCTGCATCCGCCACTGCCCACATTAATGAACATGTCAGAAAAGCGGGCTCAAGTCTTCTAGATGTGGGTTGGATTTTATTTCTAGACTTGGTGGTGGAGGGATGTACTAAGAAGACACTTTAACGCTCATGTCAGTTTGAGTGAGAGGTGTAACAAAGTGAATTGTGAACTTCAAGGTTCGTTTTATAATCTCTCAAAAGATTTTATAAAACTCTATTCGACGACCACCCTTCTAGTAGATTCATTTTAACCGGCATTAGAGCTCGGCCTCAAGGTTGAGCACGTAACTATGTTTGAGTAAAATATATTTCGAAAAACTATGGAAGGAATGCATGTTAGTCGCCCTCCTCTTTTTATTGGTGAGAACTTTGACCATGTTCCAATGAGAGCCAACGTGTATGAGAAGAAAAGAGATAAGTTTGGTAAAATTAAATAGGGAGGAAGTTGGAAGTGAATTTGGTTAAAGAAACAAAGATGTTTCTGAAAAGAGAATAGAAGATGTTGTGGTATATAATTAGAGAATGGGATTTGCGTGTGTTAAAATGAAGTAACATATGGTACATGACATATTAAACTTGCCGTAATGTGTTTTTAAAATGAAGCATACATAGGGATGGGGGCTTGGATTTGCTTCTCAGTTTCAATTGGCTCTGACATAAAGTTACCATGTTTTTGGTATGATATTTGAGATCACATTCATCCAAATTATTCATTCGAGGAGTATGTTTTCTTTTTTTGTCACTTGAATTAACCGATGTTAGTTGAAGCTAGGTACCATGTTTGAGTACTAAATTAGCCTCAGAAGAACCATTGATGGAAAGTATAGGTTTATTTGTTATTAGATTAAATTAATTACTATTACATGTGTCTTACCAGAATCACAGTTCGCCAATACGTAATAACTAGCATATTTTATAATATTCGTTTTAATTGATTTTCTCATTATTTCACAAATTAGGTTTGTTTGGTTTTCAGTACCGTATCCTTAGGGTATGTTTGGGAGGGGGTTCCGGGAGGGGAAAGGAGGGGAGAACATATTTTTCAATTCTAAATTGAGGAAGCTCAAAAATGTCACTATATATAAATCAAATGTGATTAAAAATGTTATATTGATATCTATCAACTCACTACTACAATTTAGGCTTTTCGCATCGGTTAAAAATGACTTTTCGCATCGGTTCCGTGTCCGTTATAGATTCAGGCGATGTTAAAAGTACGCACCTTTTGCATCAGGTACAGACCTGATGCGAAAAGTATACCCGATGCCAAAAGTCCCTTTTAATTAGATTTTAACACCTTTTTGGCATCGGATTTTCAGAACCACCTGATACGAAAAGTACTTTTCGCATCAGGTCCTGATGGGAACCGATGTTAAAACTAACTTTTTTTTTAAAAAAAAAAAATCTCAACAGCTAGATCTAACAAATAGTGCCTACAACAGAAGCTTTAGAAAAAAGTTATAAAAATTATCAAATAACCTACAACAAACAAATGAGTTCCTGAATCCAAATGTTCATTATACACTTTCTGAACAATCAAATCTTGTTAACATGGCTGAAGAAGCTCCAAACCAAACAACAACAACAACAACACAAGAATTGGAAAATATTCCACAGCCTGAAAAAACACCACAACCAGAACCTGATGAGAACGTGACTTTGGAGACTCATCTCTTAAAACCCAACACCGAATCTGGTACCTTTAAAGAAGAAACCACCAACCCTTCTGATCTTCTTGAGAATCAGAACAAGGCACTCCAAGAACTTAAACAGCTTATTCAAGAAGCACTTAACAACCGCGAGTTCTCTTCCCCACCCAAACAAGAAGAAGAAAAAACAATCACCAATGTAGTTGCTGAGAATGAACAACAAAGGGGAACATTATAAGTAACAAAAGGAAGCCGTGTTTTGTAAGTTTGTATGGTTCTTCACAACATGTGAATGTGATCGTTCGTTTTCAGAAAAGCCTATTATCATTGCTTTGAACTCCACATGTGACTGGTGCTTTAGCTCTCACTTTCTTCAAGTACCAAAAAATACCAGCTCCAATTCCAAATGCTCCTGCAGCTGAAACCACCGTAACTGTCCCTGTACCCACAATTCCAACACAACCACAAAAATAAATCTAATATTTTTCACTTCAAAAATACATTTCATTCTAAATCTATATATGTTTACTCTGTCACCTGCTATTACATGAACCTTCCTATTATGCCTTGCAATATCATGATCTGTCAAACAAATAATATATAATTAATAATTTCATTGATCAGATTTTTAGTGAAAGATGTGATGTCAAATCTATATAAGAGAATTAATATTGTGTTTAGTAACATACCTTGACAATGAGTAGTGGAGTTTCCATCTTTACATAAACACAAAAAACTCTGAGTAACAGTATCAAATCCACAAGTTCCACCTCCTTTCAAAGGATCCTGACACTGAAGACAACGAGTAGTAACAGGAATATCAAAATCAACTCTAATCCCATATTCAGGTACTTGATCATAAGGTTGAGGACTACCAACATCTCTCCAATAAACACTAGCATAACTAGTACAATACTTAAGCATCAACCTCAATGATTCAGTAGCTTTAGGATAATAAGAACAACAAGAACTATCTCTAAGAGCAAATGAACACCCAGGTAAATGTCTACAAAGATAACTAGCACTATCACATGATGAATCACAGTGTTCAGGAAAATGTTCACAAAACATAGGTTTTGGTTGAATGATAACATGTTCTTCACTACAATTGAAAAACTGAATTCTAACTCTTCCTGCACCCAAAACATTCAAAACAGAATGGTAGCTCTAATATAGATAGATAGAAATAGATATCTTAAACCTATTATCTGACTATAAATTAAATAAAAAGGAAATGAAATGACACTTTATATACCTGAACCTGAGCTTTTTTTTATTGTAAGCTTTGGTTTGAAACCAGACCAAATAATGAGTACTAATGAGAGTAAGAGAGGTTGAGTTACCTAAACAATGCAACAATCAGAACCTAAACAATGCAATATATATAATTCAGCAACATTTACAAGAAGATGCAATCCATGCTAGTAATATTAAAATACAATGTTGTTCCATATTCAGTGGAATTGTGGCAACAAGGTGGTTAGGAAGAAGAAAAGATATGGATGGTGAAGTGTGAGGAGATATGGCCATCCATTCTTACATCCATGATTGTGGGAGCTTAACATTGTGTTATTGGAGTTTTTCTCTTCTTATGAAGATGTAATCCTAGAGTTACTCTACCCACACACAAAGGAAATTAGCATTAAAGAAAGTTATTCACAAAGTGTCCCAAATCCAATAATCAAGGATAGCAAACAAGGAATTGCAAAGGCTATTAATTAATCACTGCTACATCAATAGCCTTGACTATGCAGATCATGGAGAATCAACTGCTTATAGCCCTAAAAACAATTTTCTACATAAAAAGGGGAAAAGGGGGGAAATGCATAAAATATGGAAAGTAAATTCAAAATTTGGGGGATTATTCCTCAAACTCAATCAATCTCTCTTCTTTCTTCCTCTTCAATTCAGCTTCATAGTTTCTCAGCCTTTCATTCATTTTTTCCTGCAAGCAGCACCAATATTTCAAACACTAAAAAAGTAACAATCTTTGAAGAGAAAAAGAAAAGGTGTTTCAGATTATGCTACAGAACGTTCACTACGTAGAATCAGAAATCCATAAATTTCTAGAGGCAAGAGTCACCAATGAATGCTAACCTTGTAACTAGTTTCAACACGGTGCATAACATAGAATCCGAGGATGCCTCCGAAGATTGTACCAGAGATGGTTCGAACTCACTCGATTCAATTCAGCTTGATAGCTCAACTCAGCACCGACAAACCTAAAAATAAATTGCGCCAGCAAATCAGTATCCAAGCCAGTCAAAGGTGATTCATAATAATAATAATAATAATAACAATTCAAGTTTTGAGAAACACCAAAATAATGAAATCAAAGTTCAAAAACAGCAGAACAAAACAAATTCAATGTTTCTGTCCCTAAAATATCACTACTATAAGGTTACATTAACAAGATATCAAAAGCACGAACGATCTGAATCAACACAGTTACCCAAAATTTAGATCAATTTCAATCCTTCAGTTCGACTCTCTCTGAATGCTAACCTTGTGACTCTATGAAGTGATCAATTAGTTGGAGATGAAGGATTTGAACGGGCGCTGCACCAGAGGCGTCGCATAGAGGAGGTTATCTTCGGGGTTCAGGGGTCGCACAGAGGAGGCTTCGCGCGAGGAGGAGAACGGAGAACGAGAGTTGACAGTGGAGGAGAACGGCGTGGAGGAGGCTTCTCAGAGAAAGAGAGTTGAGAATGAGAACGTTGTGATTCCGGATCTGAGAACGAGAACGAGTTTAGGTGAGAGTTGAGGTGAGAGCTGAGAGTTGAGAGCTCAAAGACGAGAGCTGAGAACGTGAGAGCTCAGAGACGAGAGCTCAGAGAAGAGAGCTGAGAACGAAGAGATGAAAAACCCTAAGAGGGAATTAGCTAAAGAGGGGCGCTGGAAATTCTAAAACATCCATTATTAACATCAGTTAAAACATAGCCGATGCCAAAAGTGACTCGTTTATTACAAAATTGCCACCGCATCACTTTTAGCATCGGGTCAATTTGAACTGATGTTAAAAGTAGCCTGTTATTTACAAAAATGCCACCGCGTCCCTTTTAACATCAGGTCAGTTTGGAACCGATGTGAATTTACGATGTTAAATCCGTTTTTTCCACTAGTGACTTGTTCTTTTAATTTTTTAAAATCTCAAATACATATTAAAATATAGAAAAAATCTTTTTCAAGCCCTCCCATTTCTTTCCCTCGCAAAACCCCCTCCCAAACATACCCTTAGAAGCAAGTGAGTTGCTTCTAGCACCCCCTTTCTTGCTAACATTACCTCCTCCCTAGTGAGTATGGTGCATTAGATTGGTGCAAAACTAGAAATTTCGGTGCAAAAAAAAAATTAATAGTATATTAGTACTAATATTATTTTTTAATAGGTACTAATAATACTTTTTCGGAGTGTGCGGTTGACCACCCTAGCCATAGTGTAGATCCGCCCTTGCTTCACAAACTAAATTGTCAAAAGGGGAAATATTGAAAAAATTGCATCTAGTAACTCAATTGTCAAAAGCTTTTTTTTTTAAAGAGTACTAATACATGTTACGAAATAATTTAGAAGAAATGTAAGAATTTTACTTACAGTAAACAATTGTCGGGAGAGAAAAAGGTAAACTAACCAATCAGAGAGAGGTCATGCATTTCGCAGTCATCCTAACAAACATTTCTCTTTTTTAAATTTTTAGACAAGTTTGGAAAAAATTGCTTCCGACAGAAATATAAATTCTTTTATCTTCTCTCCTGGGGGGTGTTGGGATTTGGATCATCTCCTTTCATTTCTCCCTACATCTCCCTCTATCATTTCTATCTCTCTCTTAATTCATTCTCTCTCATCATTATCTTTCAATTATTTTAATCATGAGAGAGAGTGAATTAAGAGAGAGATATAGAGGATGGAGAGAGGTGTAGGAGAAAGAGAATGAGAGAATCCAAGGTCAGGGGGGTTGGTAGGGGATAGAGAAAGGGAGTGTAACGGTAGAAATACAAGCATTTTAGAGAAAAAAATGGTTTGGAGGTGTTATTGGAAATATAAGATTAAATTGCAATCCCCAAGAAGCAATTCAACTAAATAGTAAAAATAAGATTAAATTGCACTTTTACTTTTTTTTTAGTGTCGCTGAGGTCCCTTCCTCCCCTGGAGGATTTTTCCTCTTCTCCCTGAGGTTTTTTCCCCCTTGTTTAGAGTGTGATGGTTAATCCCCAACCTCCTTCTTCCTCACGTTATGTGAGATAACCCCTCTATCTCCAAGTTGGTCCTTCCCTCCCGTCATCAACTCTTATGGTTAGGGCATTTACTTGCAACACCTCCATGGCCCATTCGCAAAAGGCACATTCAAGAAAACAGATCCATTCATCAATGGCCAACACAACACATGATCGGACGGTCCAGATCCATCAAGTCAAACACCACAAAACTCTATAAATAAGCATTCAATGCTTTATTAATGGTAAGCAATCTCACCCTAATATCTATTTGTAGTTGACAATCTCCCTGACTTAAACGTCGGAGTGTCTTTGCAGGTACCACACCCCACCTCGGATCGGACTACGATTGATCAAGGACTTTATCTACCAACTATCTCGGATCGCCCCAACAGGATCGAAGATACGATACGGTACACTCTGAAGCCCCGATACGAGATACGATACGGGATACGACACGATACGGATACGTGGATACGGGAAAAATTTGAAAATCAAGATACGATACGGCTGGGATACTTCAAATAAAAATTAAATTAAAATTAAAAATAATAAAACATAACTAAAGATAGTCACTTTACTAACCGACAATTTCTCAAAATATTCAATAGATATGATCACTCTTACAAAAAAGCTATTTGTGATCAAAATTAGTGTGCGCATAGTTACATTTTTCCCCCACCTATTCAAAATATATTCTTTCTCCAAAGATCATGTCACAAAAAATATACAATTTAGTGCCCAAGTTAGAGTATAGCAAAAAAAACATTATAAGTCACTACTAAACACCAATTGTGTCAATATCCTCCCCTCCATTAAATAGTTACATTAAATATATTTTTTTATATTGAAGTATCGAAGACCAATAGTGCCCAAGTTAAAATAGTTACATTAAATATATTTTTTTATATTGAAGTATCGAAGACGTATCCGGAACGTATCCGAAACGTATCCGGAACGTATCCGAAACGTATCCGGGATTTTTTTGTTTAAAAAATAAATATTAATTCACCGATACTTTATGGGTACGTATCCAGACGTATCCAGACGTATCGGAGCCGTATCGGTGTCCGATACGTGTCCGACACCGATACTTAGGCTATTTTGGAGTATCGGGGCTTCAGAGACGGTACATCAACCATGTCTCGCCACTTTGCTCATTGCAAGTTCCCTCTTGTCTGCCCCAAAGGTAAACCATCTATCTTAAGTCAAACACTAAGATATGAGTAGTGCAAGTTGCGCTAAGTCAAACCAAATAGCATAACCAATTGCAAACTATCATGCATACTTCGAATCAAATTTGTTAACCATCGGTGCTCACCAGCACTAATGGTTTTATGGCCACAATATATTCTTTGAAAATATGGTGAGCACTAAGGCTCGCCATATTTTCAAGAATATATTGTGGCGCAACTCTTTCAATCACAGTTTTAAAATCGGTAAAAACGACTTTATATCTATGAAGAAAAATGCAAATTTCTATTGTCAACATGAGAGAATTAACAGGGATACCAGTTTATCTAATTTGTGTGTTCCAATTATTATCTGTTATCTATCTATACCATTAATCTACTAACAAAATATCATTCTTACCATTTTCTCAACTAAACAATTTTAGAATATTTATGTAATTTCACTTTTCAAACTTTTTCACTTTTTCAAACTTTTTCACTCTTTCTCATATACTTTTTCAAACTTTTTCACTTTCTCTCACACGTTTTTCAAACTTTTTCACTTTTTCACTCTCTCTCATATATTTTTTCAAATTTTTTCACTCTTTCTCACACATTTTTTCACTCTCTCCTCCTCTTTCTTCTTCTAACTCTATCTCATTTTTCTATTTTTCACAATATATCTACTTTAATTTCATCTACATTTCTCCTTCATTTTTTTAATATTCTATTTTTCTCTGTCATTAAGTTTTATTTAGTCTCTACCGGAAATATTACAATTTAGAAAATTTGTAACTTTACTACAATTTTGTTTTCTAATCTCTAAAGGAGTATTTATCACTCTCTCACATATTTTTTTCAAACTTTTACAATCTTTTTCACACATTTTTTCACTCTCTCCTCCTCCTCTTTGTTTCTCTAACTCTCTCATTTTCCTATTTTTCACAATATATCTACTTTAATTTCATCTACAAGTCCCTTCATTTTTAATATTCCATTTTTCTCTATCAATAAATTTTATTTAGTCTCTACCGAAAATATTACAAATTAGAAAATTTGAAACTTTAATACAATTTTATTTTCTAATCTCTACGAAAAATATTGCATATTGCTGGTAAATATTTACGGGTAATGTTCAGACTAACTCAATTATAATTTAAAACTTTTTGTTTATCTACTTTAAATTAGTCTTGATTTTCAGAATAATGTTCGGACTATTTAAATTATGTCTAAGTCTATTAATAAAAATAACACAACAACACCCGTGCGTATGCACGGGTATATTGCTAGTATATATATATATATATATATATATATATATATATATATATATATATATATATATATATATATATCAGTTTCCTCCGGACATTGCAAAGCAGCGGGTAAACTTCACATCTTCGGACTGGTGATGTTTTGTTTTTCTGGTTCCAGATGGGTATCGACAATAGATTTGATCTATTTTGCTGATAATGAGTCATTACCTTATATGCAACATTAACATTCATAAGGCAGATAGAGAATAACAACAGAATCAATGCGAAACTTATGAAGTCCTAGAAAAATGAAATTATTAAGAGCTTTCAACCCTCTATTATGCAAAATGTTACTGAAGCAAAGGGCAACAGAAAACCAATGCAGGGGGGAAATTGAGTTGTATACAAGTCCCCTTAAAGGTGCAGATAAAGAATATCTTGAAAACTAGTCAGAACGAATCCGAGCAGGATTGAAACTACACCCAACAATCACATATGATTTACAAGAAGAATCAAGCACTGGCTAGGGTAGGATTATCAATTAGCCAAGGTGTGATGATAGCTTATCAAAGCTACACTTCATCTAACATAGCAACCTATGGAAATGGATCAATGTCCCTTGCACTGACCAGTCATTAATGGGGAGGCTCAATGATTGATGTTGCAATACAGATTAACCAATAAGGAGGAGGCCAGGGGCTCAAGAGACCTCCATAGGGAGATATAATGGAGAAGGTCAAACAAAGCCTGTGTGTGGTTCACATGCGATAAGAAATAGTAATGCCAGGCTAGCATGCATGAAAAAGAAACTTCATGTGACAGGCAAAGGTGATGGTCTGCTACTGGATAATGGATGAGGAAAATATTACCTTGAGGACAAGGTGAGACTGTTTGTGTGTGTGTGTGTGTGTTATAAACAACAGGATGGAGAGACTGAGGTCTTCTATCTTGAGAATTGGAAAGGAATTTAGGAAGGGAAAATTCCAGATCTCACAAATACTAGGCTAGGAGACTGGTTACTACTTACTATTATATTTCATGTTTTTGTTGTTCACCAGCAGTGTGACCATTGGTGCAAGTGCAACCATAACGTAACTAAAGCTTCTGCCAATAAAACAACTTTTCTTTCTACATCCCAAGCCAATCTTATCACATAGCCATTCAACATTTACCACATGTATCTTTTTCCTATTTCCTCTCTACTTCTTTGACATTTAACAGAACTAATTCAGACCCAAACTGTACGCAAATAAATCAGTCTCAAAATTTAAAAATTTGCAGTTGAAAAAATAAAAATGTAATTCAAGTATAAAGCAAAAATCCACTAGTTAACAAAGTAATTTGTATCAACATCTTAAGAAAATTATTTACAAAGATGGAGAGAAGGTATGACTAAGATATTGCCTCCACAAGTGCAGTGATAAACTTTAGGTTGGTGAACCTTGTACCTGCACTAAAATCAAAATTCATGATCTCAGTAAACAATTTGTGGTAACAACCTGATTAATCTCAACAAAATGTAAATAGTTAGGCAAGTGAGGCAAACTGATCATTTTCTTTAATCCCTTACCAAGCATCTTATCTTTTTTATTCACCTTACACGTAAGTACTCTCATGTGCTGCTTTATTGGGTAAGGTTACTAAGGGTATCATCTTTGAATAGGTCAGTTCCTAAAGGAAGAATATTTACTTTCAATTTCCAGCAATAATCTCTATAAATCCTTTTATGATCTATTACCTCGGCAGGTCTTTTAGAAACATCTAAGTTGAAAGGGAACAGCCATACAAGTAAGGACGTCGATCTTAGCGGCAGGACATAACTTAAACTATATGCCAAAAACTAAAAAACAACATAAACAAAGTTGCACAGTTGCACAGTTCTTTTTAAAGGCATTTCACATTTCAGGTATGTAATATGATCCGGTAAAGCTCTTCTAATGAGTGAAACAAACTATGTGAAAGACCTACACTCCTTACAGTAAATCTTATGCTGCACAGTCCACCCCTTATAACTAACTCATAGTTAATATGGCTCAGGCCCCAGTATGAGTTAACTTCTCAAATGAGTTAAGTTTAACTCCTAATCAAAAAGCCCTCATGAGTTCATAGCTGCTTATGAAGTTAGATAAGACAGCTATACCCATTGTCAATGCACAAACATTTCAGCTTTGCTTTTTCTATAAGTAGATATGTCCATTAACAACAAAAAACAAGTAATATCATTAGTGTTTTGTAGAACTACATGACAAATTTGAAATTATTCAGAGCACAGTTCTGTAGTAGTTTCATATATTAGAAAAGAAACGTTTCAATGAAAATGCAGAACACTTACTCAGTTGTCAACGCGAGCTCACCCACTCTGGTGGCATGAACAAGTCATAGTAATCGCGATAATCTTTCTGTAAAGGCCAACTCTTCCGTATATCCAAATCAAAAATACCCATCTCAAACTCAAATCTCATAAAAGCATCATCCCTAAATATCACACAATTCCCAAAGCAAGAAGATCCCAAATCCGAAGTCGAAACAGAGAAAGCAGAATCATCCCCCAAGAACAAACTCCTATCCCCCAAACTTGTTAACTCCACCCATCTCTTCTCCTTCTCATCAAGCCTATACACATCAAATTTGACAACCCACTCAACCCCATAATTATGACCAGCAACAACACCACCATCATCATCATCATCATCATCATCATCATCATCATCACCATCATCATCATCAATATCAATATTATAATCATCATCATAATCATAATCATCATCATCATCATCATCATCATCAAAAGCGCGAGATAAATGCTTATCCACTAACAACAATTCACCATTACTCTCCACCAAGTATTTTTTATCTCCCCCAAAAACAGGATCAGCCACCAAATCCAATCCCAATTCCGGTTCAATTCCAACCCCAACCCTAACCCTAACGGTTCTCCCGGTACGGTCGACCGCAATGGGCTTCCCCTTAAAAACACAGACATCATCATACGCCGTCGGCATTTCTGGAATTATAGTCCACCGATTATCACCAAGTCGGAACACCGCAAGCTTACCAGAAACCTGAATTGTAAGAAGAACAAAACGCCGTTCAATTTCAAATAAAACTACCTTTTCAAGGAAGAGATTATTGAAAGAAACAGCAGGAGGTAATGCGGAGAATTCAGCATCGTTGCCGAGAACAAATTCGTGACCTAATTCAATGACAGAGAGGTCGTTGAAATCGAGGAGGTGAGGGAAATAACGAGGGAGACGTAAATAATGTGAGAGAGGGTTTAATAGTTGATTGTTACTGTTGTTGATTTTGATTATCCATGGATAATGACGAGGACGAAGGGTTGGGTTTTGGGGAGGTGGGGAAATGAGAAAGAGGGTGCGTTTAGAAAGAGAGAAGGTTGTGGATTTGGAATAGGGATCGTTGATGGACTTAGAGAGGAGAGGAAGTTTGGAAGGGAGATTTTGATGGTGGTGGTTAGGGTTTGGGAATGTGGTGGAAGAGCGCCACGTGGAACAGACGGAACGAAAACGAAGGAGGTAGAGGTCACTGTTGAGACAGTTTGAGATTAACTGGAGAAGTTCTGTTGGAAGTTGAGACCAGTCTGCCATCGGCGGATGGATGAAGGGTGGTGTATAATCAATGGGTGGGGTGCTGAATTGATTCTGGGAAATGTGAAAGAAGGAGGAGGAGTCGAGAAGGGAGACAGACACCGGGTAAAGGAAACGGAAGTGCGGTGCTGCTGAATAAAAAAGGACCCTCTTAAAATAATATTTTCTTTCCTTTTTAAAAATGTTAACATAAACACGTCAAAAAAAATGTTAACATAAAATTCAGTCAAAAATGTTTACATAAATTAACGCGTTATCACATCGCATAAGATCTCAGACAACAACACACTACCTAACATATTTGAATAGATGAATCTTTTTTACGAACATTAAAGTATAAAAAAACACACTACTTAGCATCGAACCATACATATTTTGTTTTGATTTTTTTTAACTAAAACAAATTTTGCGCATTCAAACAGTTAATTTTTTTCCGATATTGAGCATTGAACATTGAGCATTTGAACGGTTAATTTTTTTTTACTAACACAAAGTATAAAAAAACACACTAGTAAGCATCACAATTTACATATTTTGTCACCAAATCATATTTTTTTCACCTAACCAAATCGGTTACTGAGGCACAAACTTTGCATATTTGAATAGTTGAATTTTTTTACCTAAATTTTAATGTACCCTTAAAAATGAAAATATAAAAAAAAATAAAGAAAAAAAAGGGGGGTGAAAATGAAAATATGAAAAAGGGGGGGGGGGGGGGGTGGGGGTGAAAATAAAATAGATATGAATATCGATCGCCTTTTGGTTCTGTTTAGTGTGTAGATATTCGTTAACACGTGACGATGTTGTACGCCGGGTGAATAATTTAGGCTAAAAAATTGGTTTTCGGGCAACCTACTCCGATTGTAATGAAACCACAGCCATTAAATCAGAAAAAAATCATGGATCAACTCTCCCGAAGAAGGGACGTCTATGGGGACAACGGGGCTCCAAATCCCAAATTCCATCGCTTACTATTTTTTATTAATTTTTTTAATTTTTCATAATCTCCAAAAAATCTAAAAAACTTTGCATAACCTTATTTTGGTTTTATTAGATTTTTAGTAGTGTTTTAATAATTTTTAGATTAATTTAGACTCTTTAACGAATTTTTAGTAGTGTTTTTATAACCTTTTTTAAAAAATTTAAATAAAAAAAATTATTTTTAATACACAACGGATTTATCTATTTATTAGATAAATCCGTTTTGAAAATATTCAAAACAGATTTATCTAATAAGTACATAAATCCGTTATTATAAATTTACAAAACGAAATTATGTGTTGCTTAGATAAATCCGGTTTGCAAAAATATAAAAACAGAATTAGGTAAATCATTTTTCTTCTAAACGGATTTATCTAATTTAAAGATAAATCCGTTTTGGAAAAAATACTAAAACGAATTTATCTTTAAATTAGATAAATCTGTGTGAAGAAATTTATATGAGCATTTTGGGAATAACAAATTTTGTGGGGGTATAAAGGGATATAGTGGGGGTAAAAAAAACCTTATCTTAAATGTTGATGGCAGCAACATTGGCAACTTGGGTCCGTCGGGCATGGGTGGTGTTCTCAGAAACAATAATGGAGACTGCCTTTGGGGTTTCTCTGGTCATTTGGGTCACCACGACAATTTGTTTGATGAATTGATGGTCATGAGCAAGGGTCTCTTCCTTGTCTGGGGATCAAGGCTTCAGAAGAGTGTTATGTTACTTTGATTCTCTACTTGCTATCCAACTCGTTCAATGTCCTCTTAATCAACTTCATGTGTATGCAACTTTGATCTAGTCAATCAAGGATTGTATCGTACACAACTGGTCACTGCAAATTATTCACACATTAAGAGAAGGGAATTCAACTACTGACTTCATGGCTAAGCTGGGTGCAACCTTGCTGGACGCTTGGAGCATTCATGTTCATCCCCCTCAAGGCTTGGCAGACATCCTCTTGGGAGATGCTGCTAGATTTCTAGTTACTCGCCTCTAGTTTTCTTATCCTTTTTTCGTTTTCTCTTTTCCTTCTCCTTGTATACCAAAAAAACCTAATGGTTAGGGCCACAATATATAGTGGCGTAACTCATATTCAGTCACGTTTTCATGAGCATTAGTGGTGAGCGCCCATGCATTTGGAGATAGCATAAAAGGTTTGAGGACATATATTATGTTCTCCAATCCTCTTGTTAATAAGAGACACTTGAGCATTGCATAACTTTGGACCAAAAAGAAAATGGCATAACTTGGACTATGATTCATCAGAACCAGAAAGACAACCTATCAGAGAGTTTATTGATTTCTTTTGTGATAAGGCGCTACTGCTAGAGTTTCAAAATCTGTAGATAATACATATCTATTAAGAAATTAAATATGCAAATTTCTTCTTTGTCAACATGAGAGAATTATCAGGGATACCAGTTTGTCTAATTTGTTTGTTCCCACTTTTTCATTGACATTGACAAAGCAATTCAGCAAATTTTAAGGAGGCATATATAAACTGGTTTTTAGTTTTTACCAATTACTTTTATGTATTATTTTATATATATATATATCACCTTCCTCCACAAAGGGAAAGCATATTATATGTGATTCTATTTTCCCTTTCCATCTATGGGAAAGTCTCCAGACATTGCTAAGCAGCAGGTAAACTTCACATGTTACAACTTGTAATGTTTATTGATTTTTCTGGTAATTTGTCTAGTTGGGTACTGACTATATATTTGATCTCTTTTGCAGATAATGAGTCATTACCTTACATGCAACACCAAAATTCATAAGGACGATAGAGAATAATGACAAGCTCAATGCAGAACTTATGCTGAAGTCATAGAAAAATGAAATTATTAAGAGCTTTCAACCCTCTATTATGCAAAATACCTTTATGAATTGTTACTGGGGTTGAAGCAAACGGCATCAGAGAATCAATGTAGTGGAAAATTGAGATGTATACAGGTCCCCTTAAAAGTGCAGATAAAGAATATCTTGAAAAGTTGCCCAGGCATTGCATGCATGAAAAAGCAACTTCATGTGACAGGCAAGGATGATGGGTTGCTACCAGATCATTATAAGGAAAACAAACACCTTTTCTTTCTACATTCTAAGTCAAACTTATAACACAACCATTCAAGATTTAACACATGTATCTTTTCCTAATTTTGTTTCCACTTCTTTCACATTTAACAAAATCAATTCAGACCAAAACTGTAAGCGAATAAATCAGTCTCAAAATTAACCATTTGCAGTTGAAAATTTACTAGTTAACAAAGTAATTTGTATCAACATCTCAAGAAAATTTACAAAGATAGAAAGAAATTATGACTAAGATATTGCCTCCGCGAATGCAGTGATAAAACTTTGGGCTGTTGAACCTTGTACCTGTCCTGCACTAAAATCAAAATTTATGATCTCAGCAATCAATTTCACATAGCAACCTGATTAATCTCAACAAAATGTAAATAGCTAGGCAAGGGAGGTAAATTGATCATTTTCTTTTAACCATTACCAAGCATCTTAGCTTTTTATTCACCTTACACGTACGTTCTCACATGTGCTGCTTTATCGGAGGTTACTAAGGACATCATCTTTATATAGGTCAGTTCTTCTAACTGATCCAGCATTAGTTGCAAAGCCAATCTAGGAACTAGATTATACCCCAATAGCATATACGGCAACTTAGAGAAGTCACCCCAACCCAAGGCAATTTCTGTCTATTATGTTTTATGGAAAAAGGAAAGGAAATAAAAAATAAATGTAGGTGGGAAGTCAGCCAAGAATACAGCAACATCCTGGGTGTGTACTGTGTATCAGAAGCTAGCGCAACTTTTGGCAGTAAAATTTTTTCACTTGGGGCAGGATGGAGAAAAAGAAAACAGCAATATTGATAATAGAATTCTTGTACTTTTAGTTGTACACAAGACAATAATGAACAATGGGAATCAACAATTAAACAGGTTCGTTACATTCAAGGCAGCCAGAAAATGCATTGTTATGGTTATGGAATTCTTCTATATAAAACTACCAGCAAAATATAGAAATCTTGCATCATGGCATGTAGAATTTTCATTTCCAAAAATGGAGAAAATACATAACATTTCCAGTATCCTAAGATAACGAAACCGAAAAAAGAATTTTTGCAGAGAATGAGAAAACCAACAGCAAAGAAGAAAACTAACAGTTCCTAAAGGAAGAATATTTATTTCCAATTTCCAGCAAAAATCTCTATAAACCCTTTTATGATCTATTACTTCGGCAGGTCTTTCAGAAACATCCAAGTTGAAAGGGGGTACAGCCATACAAGTAAGGACGTCGTTCTTAGTGGCAGGACGTACTATTAATTCCAACTTAAGATATATGCCAAAAAGCAATATTAAGGTAATTGCACAGTGCTTTTTTAATTCATTTCACATTTCAGCTATGTAATATGATCCGGTAAAGCTCTTTTACGTTCTAATGAGTGAAGTGAACTATGTCAAAAACCTACAATCCTTACAGTAAATTTTATGCTGCACTAGTCCATCCCTTAAGTAATATAGCCTAGTTTGAGTTAGCTTCTAACTTATGAGAACTTCTCAAGTGAGTTAAGTATTTAGTTCCTAATGAAAAAGCTTTGATATGTTTAAAGCTGTTTATGAAGAAGTTAGATAAAACAGCTACAAAAATGTAATCCGTTACAAAACCCATGGACAATGTAAGAACATTTCAGCTTTGCATTTTCTGTAATTATACTTTCGAAAATTTTATCGTCTTACAACAGAAACTGAGTCTACGTTTGGATTCATTTTTCGAAGGGCCAAAAGTGAATCTAGAGACATAAAATTTTTTTTGACATGTTTGGTTGTTCTCGAGCAAAATTGATGTTGCTTCTAGAACTGACTCTCACTTGAAGCTAGGATTTGTAGCTTTTTCTTCTAACAGTGGTTCTTATTCTCAAATTTATTGTTCAACTCATTTTTACATGAATTCATCCAAACAAAAATTGCCTTTACATTCAACTCACTTACACTCGAAATGAATGTTCGTTTCCAAGTTCGGAATACTCCAAACGTGAGTTCAGCTAGAAGCTTCAGGTTCTAGATTTTACAATAATGTGTGTTTATGTTAGACCCGCTGTGAAAACAAAACATGCTAGAAATCAATAGGTTTTATAAAATCAATTCATTCAAATCAGTTTTCGTCACCACAAAACCTAACACACACTAAAGAGATATGTGTGCAACAACAACAACAACAAAAAAGTAATATCATTGGTGTTTTGTAGAACTACATCACAAATTTGAAGCTATTCACAGCACAGTTAGTTTCATATATTAGAATAGAAACGTTTCAATGAAAATGAAGAACACTTACTCAGTTGTCAACGCGAACTAATCCACTCTGGTGACCAGAACAAGTCGTGATAATCTTTCTGCTTCCGTAGATCCAAATCAAAAACACCCATCTCAAACTCACATCTATCATTATTATCCCTAAATATCACACAACTCCTATACCGAGATCCCAAATCCGAAGCCGAAACAAAGAAAGCACAATCATCCCCCAAGAACAAACTCCTATCCCCCAAACTTGTTAACTCCACCCATCTCTTCTCCTTCTCATCAAGCCTATACACATTAAACTTCACAGCCCTCTCACCATTATCCTCCTCCTCCTCCTCCTCCTCCTCATCATCATCATCATCATCATCATCATCATCATCATCCGAAACACAAGATAAATGTTTATCCACTAACAACAACTCACCATTACTCTCCACCAAGTACTTTTTAAGTCCCCCAAAAATAGGTTCAGCCACCAAATCCAATCCCAATTCCGGTTCAATTCCAACCCCAACCCTAACCCTAACGGTTTTCCCTGTACGGTCGACCGCAATCGGCTTCCCCTTAAAAACACAGACACCATCATAAGGCAGCGTCCGCATTTCCGGAACTATCCTCCACCGATCATCACCGCATCGGAAAACCGCAAGGTTACCAGAATCATGAACTGTAAGAAGAACAACATACCGTTCAATTTCAAATACAACTACCCTAAAAAGGAAACAACTGTCGAAGAAAGCATTAGAAGGTAATGAGGAGAGTTTAGCATCGTTGCGGAGAACGAATTCATGATCTAATTCAACGACAGAGAGGTCGTTGAAATCGAAGAGGGGAGGGAAATAAAGAGGGAGACGTAAATAATATGAGAGAGGGTATAATAGTTGATTGTTACTGTTATTGATTTTGATTATACATGGATGATGATGATGATGATGATGATGATGGGTTGGGTTTTGGGGAGGTGGGGAAATGAGAAAGACGGTGCGTTTAGTAAGAGAGAAGGTTTTGGATTTGTCGTTGGCGTTGGAATCGTTAGAGAAGAGAGGGAGTTTGGAAGGGAGATTTAGATGATGGTGGTGGTGGTTAGGGTTTGGGAATGGGGTGGAAGAACGCCACGTGGAACAGACGGAACGGAAACGAAGGAGGTAGAGTTGGCTGTTGAGACGGTTTGAGATTAACTGGAGAAGTTCTGTTGGAAGTTGAGACCAGTCTGCCATGGATGGATGGATGGATGATGGGTGGTGTATAATCAATTGGTGGGGTGCTGAATTGATTCTGGGAAATGTGAAAGAAGGAGGAGGAGTCGAGAAGGGGAGACACCGGAGAGAGGAGGAAACGGAAGTGCGGTGCTGCTGAATAAAAAAGGAGCCTCTTAAAATAATATTTTCTTTCCTTTTTGACTCAAATATTTTGAAATAAAAAAAAAACTTAAAAATCTGTTTCAGCATTTCTTAGAAGATCCGTCTCAGTTTTGTTGAATTTCTCACCTTCACGGTTCAAAGTTGGTTTCTTCCCAGAATTTTCATCCTCATTATCTCTTGAACTCATTCATGGTGGTTGGTTTCACTTGGAACCTTTATTATTAGCACTATTTTTTGTATTAAGACATTACAAAAATTACATGGAAATGAAGGATGCTAAAGGTTCCAAATTTGAAAAACACCCAAACCCAAACTCCAAAACCTGCACTTGGGGTCCAGTATAAAAATTAAAATTTGTTCTAAAATTTCATCAATCAATTGATGACAGGGAGAGCAATTGACGAATTTGAAAAATAACCTCTTTATCGCTTCTTCCTTCTTCTTTCGCTGCTGCATTTGATTTTGTTTGGCAGTGCGGAGCAACACAGTGGGGCGGCAGTGAGCGCAACGTAGTGAGGCGGCGGCGGTGAGAGCAAGCAAGACGGTGGGTGGCGGCGGCAGAGTCTTGATGCAAAGAGACGGATGGGTTGTCGTAGCAGCAGAACAATACTGTGTTTTAAGTTTTTTTTTTCAAAGGCCACGTGGCAGATTATGATGCATTTGATTGATCGGACGGGTGAAAATACAGGAAAGGCACCAAGGCATTTTGGCGCTCAAGGCACACAATCCGGACCCAAGAGCTAGGCCGTCGTCTGACACGGGCTAACGGCCGGCTTATAACAGGCCGAGGCCAAACTAGACTTTTCTTAAAGGGTTTGACTTTTCTCACATCCCCTTCTACTCATCTCACTCTCTTAAATCATGCGAAATGACCAATATGCCATTAATGAGGTCGGCGTTCCGTGTTTTTTATTTTGAAATTTTATCTGGTTCGGTTATGGGCAGTCGAACACGTACGGCTACGCCCATCCGAACATGTCATTTTTTGACACATACCCCTCTTTTGTTGAAATTTTATATGGTTCGGTTGCCCTAACCCGAACGCGTTCGGTTGGGCTTAATCGAACCGCTGATAAACACATCCTCTATCAGTGTTGCACTTGAGGGTACTTTTAGAATATTTTGGGTTAAGAGGTGTGGGGTGAGTAGGAGGGGATGTGGAAAAAGTGAAACCCTTTTTTAAATAGATCAGGCTAAGATATTCTTTTTGAAGCAAAGGCTAAGAATTTTTAAAAAACCTATTTAGCTAAAAATATTAAGCTACAACTGCAGAGATTAATTCATCGAGGCGGGTAGAACCACAATAGTTTTTGGTAAAAACAAGAAGAGAGACATAATTATTTTAAGTTGAGAAAATATCACTTTGGAAAAAATATCCACCTGTTCAAGAAATCTACACCATCACCAAAACAACATAACAGTAGAGCTTTGGAAAATTGGAAAAAATATTAAGAAAACATTAGATAAGGAGGGCTTGCAATCCATTTGCGTATTCAGGAGAGAAACCCTCTTTCAGAAAAATATATATGTCTCCTTCAGCACACAAAAATAAATAGATCAATATAGGTTCAATGGACCAATATCCCTTGCACTAACCGAGGCTGTGCGTAAGATTTTGGGTGCCATGTTCAAAATTTAAATATGGTGCACTATTTTTATAAGTCGTATATATTAAAATTTATTGTTTTGATAAAACATTAAGTAAGATAAGTTATTATAGAATAAGTGTCAAAGTTTACATTAATTTTGAAAAGTTTAAACCAAAATCCCAATAGAATTAATTATAGCAAAAATAGTTATACATGTATTTATCAACCAAACTTGTAGTAATATATATGTATATATACCAAAAAAAATGGGTGCCCCCAAAATTTTGGGGCCCTGTGCGGTCGCTCCTCCCGCACACCCTCAGGAACCCCCCTGCACTAACCAGTCATTAAGGGGGCTCAATGTAGTGGCGGACCTATGTATATCTCAGGGGTTCAGTTGAACCCTGAGAAAAAAATTGGCACTAGTACCACTATATAAAAAAATTTTGAACACCCTAAAATTCTAAGTTTGCACCCAATTTTAATAAAACTGTATTATCAATTTCTGTAAGGGACTATTTAGAAAGCTTTAGGAAGTAATTTTACTGATATCACATACTTTTACAGACTACTTATTTTCATATTTTTGGTTCGGACCATTGCTGGCTACCCACGCAGTGTCCCAACGCTTTCAACGAATGACTAATCTGCGCTCGCTACTTGCGGCAAGAATTTCGCTGGCCAACTTCTTGTTTCACTGGCCAGAGGAGCTAGTTTACTACTTATTTTCATATATTTATACTTTAGGACTTAAATAGGAAAGGACGTGTAAACTTAGAGACTAATTTGATGATTTACTATTAAATAAATTTGGAGTTAAATAACTTGATTCCTTGATTTTAGTAAATTAAGTAAGAATATTTGGAAAAAAAAATTAAACAATCTTATGAACCAACATTTTTTACAATAAAATTTTTTTCACCTCCTGACCCAGGTTAATGGATCCGCCACTGGCTCAATGATTGATGTTGCAATACAAAATAACTAACAAGAAGGAGGCCATGTTAGGGGTCAAGAGGAAGTTAAAGGGGTTCAAGAGACCTCCGAAGGAATATGCACAGGAGAAGGTCAAACAAAGGAGGCATGTGATTCACATGCGATGAGAAATAATAATGCCCACCCCCTACATGCATGAAAAAGCAACTTCATGCTAGCAGATCATGGATGAGGGAAACAACACATTCTCTTTATACATTCTAAGCCAGTCTTATAGCATAGCCATTCAAGATTTAACACATGTATCTTTCCCTATTTTCTTTCCAATTCTTTGACGTTTAACAAAATTAATTTAGATCACAACAGGTTGCGAATAAATCAATCTCAATTCTCAAAATTTACTATCTGCAGTTGAAAAAAATGTATCTTAATCAAGTATAAAGCAAAAATCTACTAGCTACCAAAGTAATTTGTATCAACATCTTAAAAAAAGTATTTACAAAGATGGAGAGAAGGTATGACTAATATATTGCCTCCACAAGTTAGGGGTGTGCATGGTGCAGAAACTGCACCAAACTAAACCAAATATGTAGACGGGTTCTAGTCTCAACTGTTTTCGTAAAAAACCGGTTTTTTCTAGTTCAGTTTTGAACCGGTTTCCAAATTTAAACCGTTTTTGGGGGTCAAACCGGTTTCCAAATTTGTTATTGGTTTTTTTGTAATGACTTTTAAAAACGCTTTTATTACTTTAAAAACTGATTTATCTCTTTATAAACAAATACTTTTTTTTACGTGGCAATAGAAAAGCATTTTGCCTGAATGTTACGAAATGTTAACATAATATCCTACAAAAGCATTCTAACACACAAAATTCGACAATGTGATTGGAGGGGAAAATACAATAATAAAGTCAGCATAATATTCTACAAAATCATAAAATATCAGTTCATTAAAAAAGGAATACATAAACTGGACAGATCCTTTCAGTTATTCTCTTTCTCCACAGATCCATCCTTCAGGATACACTGATGATGAACTCTTTAGTTTTGCTTCATGTCCTTGTTGCTTTGCTTTCTCCAAGAACTACTCAAACCCGAAACACAAAGAGAGAAATTATATTAATAAAAACAGACTAAATAACACATCAAACACAGAAGATGTTGAAATCAGTGTTATCAGAACCGGTCCGGACCGGCCGGTCGGACCGGTCGGACCGGGACCCGGTGGTCTTCCCGGGCCGGGCAGCGTGCAGGACCGGATCTGCAGTTGGCCCGGTGATGACGTCATCAGACCGGTGAAAATCCGGTGGAAACCGGGTCGGACCGGTGGTCGGACCGGTTGATCCTCTTTTTTTTTTTTTTTTTTTTTTTAAAGATGAACCAATTATAAATTTTGCATGTTTTCACAAAAAAGGCTTGGGTGGGGTTCGAACCCCCTCCCTAGTATTCAACATTTCAATTTTTTAACCACTAAACTATCTATTATTTGTTGATACTGTCCCGCATTCATTAAATATAATCAATTCCGGATATGTTAATTTTTTTTGCACATTATTTCATTAATAGTTTTGATTAAACACACTTTTTTTTGACAAATTGATTCAAGTTCAACACTCATAAACATGTTAGTAAATGTATAATTATAAATAAAATTATAATAAAATTTCTATATTAATAAATGTATACTTTCTTAGTATATATTATAATTTTTTGAATTTATTTAATATAGACCGGGTCATGCCGGTCCGACTAGAGACCCGCGGTCCGACCCCGGGTCTAGTGACCCGGTGCCTTGACCGGGTCGATGGCCGGTCCGGGTCTGATAACACTGGTTGAAATCTTTGTTTTAAAGAATCATATAAAACCACATATACTAATAATATAACTCTCACCACTATACAAGCTCCAGAACATTTTTTTGAACACCAATACTGTATGAATAATATAGTAAAATAGTAAAACAGTTACATAAAACCACAGAAACAATATTATTTTAAGTAGAAAAAATATCCACCCGTTCAAGCAATCTACCTCATCATCGAACCTACAACATAACAGTAGAGGTTTGGAAAAAAAAAATTTAAGAAAACATTAGATAAGGAGGGCGGGCTTACAATTGCATAATCAGAGGAGAAACCTCTTTCAGGAAAAGATATGTTTCTTTCAGCACACAAAAATAAATAGATAAATATAGGTTATAAATAAAGAGATTAAAAAATTCCCCTCTCTTCTCTTGCTTTCCTTTCTATCAATCCAAATAAAATGGTAATCTGTTATAAATAAATAAATATATGATAAAGTTAGAAAATATTTTGTTAATGGCAGGTAGGAGAAAGAGGGCTGCAACTTTCTGGTGAGACAAAAAAAACATCAAAATCAACATACCAAAAAACAAAGAGAACAAACCAACTCATAATTACATTAACAGTAATTGCTACGAAGAAGAAGAAGCATGAACATCAAAATGCGAAATATGGAAGAAACATTAATCAGCCAAGAATACAGCAACATCCTGGATGTGTATCAGAAGTGCACATTGTGGCATAAAAATCTTTCACTTGGGGCAAGATGGAGAAAAAGAAAACAACAATATAAATAATAAAGTCTTGTTTTCCTCAAAAAAGAAATAATAGAAGTCTTGAACTTTTAGGTGTGCCCATATGACTAGACAGTAATAAACAATGGGAAAAAACAATTAAACGAATGCATAACATACCAAGCAGCCTGAAAATGCATTTTTGTGAGTATGATATTCTATTAAAGATTAAAATTACCAGAAAATTATAGAAATCTTGCATCATGGAAAATAGAATTTTCTCTTTCAAAATTAGAGAAAATACACAATACTTCCAGCATCCTAAGATAACTAAACCGAACAAAGCATTTTTGCAGAGAATGAGAAAAACAGTAAAGAAGAAAACCAATAGTTTCTAAAGGAAGAATATTTACTTCCAATTTCCAGCAATAATCTCTAATGCCATGGTGAAATCCGCTCCGCGATTCCGCTTTTCGCCGCTGTAGCGGTGCTATTGAATAGTTACATCTCTATAAATACTTTTAGGATCTATTACTATGGCAGGTCTTTCAGAAACATCTAAAAGTTGAAAGGGAACAGCCATACTGTTGAGATTCGATGTGTAATTCTGGTGAAGTTTATCGGTGATTAAAGTAAAGGAGTCCAGCTCATGTGTACTTTCCCTATTTATTTTCTATTGTAATAAGGTCAATGCTGACCATCTATTGTAGCCTACGTGGCAATCCATTTGGCATCTCACTATGATAGATGGTGAGTATGAGTCCTCTTTGTTGGCCGTATAAATACCCTGCTTTCAGTTAATGAGAAACTGACTATTATTTCATTCACTCTCAATTCAGTTACATTTCTGTTTTCCTCTCAAGGTGTGAGTGTGTGAAGTCTCTGTAACTGTGTGATTACAGTAGACATTGGAGAATCTGCTCCAACAAATTGGCATCTAGAGCAAGGTTGAAGACGATCCAGAAGTTACGGTGTGACAACGATGGCTAACAACGGTGGAAGCAGTGGCCAATTTCAGGCGAAGCTGCCACTCTTCGACGGAAAATGTTACGATAGCTGGATTATCCAGATGAAGGTGGTGTTTCGATATCAAGAAGTCCTCGAGGTGGTTCGCAACGGCGTCGTAGCCACAATTACCATCGATTCACATTTACTTTACTGTGTTGTATTCTACCAATTGGCAATTTTTTATGCTTAGTTTTTCTTGACTCAAATTACCTAAACTTGATTTACTGAAAAATAGTATAAGTGAATATAAATTAATTTATTTATATTTAATATTAGCATTTTAAGAACATTTTAAATTGAGTTATTAATATTATGATTAGACGACTATTATAATTAAGGGTGTTTTCTTTATCATCTGAATTGAGAAAATTTAAAACATTGAATTATATTTATATATATTCTATAATAAGAAATATTATCATAATATGGTAAGAAAAATGGGTTAAGTTTTTGCTACTTAACTTTATTTTAGACATTGTTTCTTAAACTTTGTTGGAAGGGGAGAACCACAAAGGGCCGGCAAAGCCGAGTACCCGTGACCAGCCAGATTTCCCGAGTAGATTAGTTATCGGCAAAACGATGGAAACTGCGCACAAAAAACATGGTAACCAAAAAGACATTGTTTTTAAACAAATTTATTCAAAATTGAACTTTTTATTAAAATGGTTGTTTCCACGTGTGGACCAAATAGAAATAAAAATTCAAGATGTGGGCCAACTTTAAAACAAAAAAGTAATTAATAATGAGGGTAATTTTTGAACAGCAGACAAAACTCTAGTACATGACATACTACAACAACAGGCATATCTAACGAGTAAACTTCACTAATTCTTATGTACAATAGAGTTTGATTCCGAATGAAGTGAACGACAAAATGCAAATATGTTCCACGTTTATCAAATTGATATTATTAATAAGGCTTAAATATATGTTTGGTCACTGCAAATATGGCTAGAATTCAGTTTGGCCCCTGTAAAAAATTTTAAAATGGTCCTTGCAAATATTAAGCGTTGACATTTTTGTCCATCGGTTAACTTTTCATTCAAAAAAGCGGATGTGGCTATCAGAGATGACGTCAGCATGTCATCATCAATGACATGTGTCATCATTTCATTGGGTCTCTGTGCCACGTGGCATTGACACGCCACATGTCATCATTTCATTGGGCCTCCGGGCCTCATAACAGTGTTACAGTGTTCTCATCATCTGAAACCCATTATTGTTTGAAGATTGATTTCGTCATCCGAAAGCCATTTTTGTTTGAAGATTGATTTTCATTCTGGTTCTTGTGAAGGTTCTAATTCTTGCGAAGGTTCTGGTACAATCCCAACCTTTCGATTTCGTTTCTGGGTTCAATCTCAGGTTCTGATTCAATTTCGTTTCTGGATTCAATCTCAAATCTGTTCAATCTCTGATTCTGGTTCAACAACAACGTTAATATGGATTCATGAAACTCATAACAGTGTTTTGTTTGTGTTTCTGGTTCGATTGCATATTGAAGTGTTTGTTTCTTGAATTGAAAATTGAAGAAGATGAAGATATGATGATGAATGTGTTTTTGGTTGTGTTCCAATTTTTTTTAAAAAAATCTATGATGTGTAACAATTCAAATATAATAGAATTGGTATAATATTACTAGTGAAGCATTGGTTCAGTGGTAATTCCATTTATGTATGACCAAGATGTTGCGAGTTCAAGTCCCTCTCATGCCATTTTCTGGCAGCCATCTACTAGTTGCTGATGTGTACCACGTCAATGCCACGTGACAGTGGTGACATAGGGTGTTTACATGGCATGTCAGCGCCATGTAAAACAGAGGCCCAATTAAATGATGAACGTGCCAGTGACGTCATTGATGATATCTCTGTTAGCCGCGTCAGCTTTTTTGGATGGAAAGTTAACCTAGGGGCCAAACTAAAAACGCTTAATATTTGTAATGACCATTTTAATTTTTTTTTACATGGGCAAACATATATTTAAGCCTATTAATAACAATTTTGCGAACAATGAAGTCACTGGTTACACTTATAGTGTAGTAATAAACACAAAAACTATCAAAGAGTTGAAATAAATACCTCAAGATCTTGATGGTAAGCACATTCATCACAAGTGCTGCCCGACACTTTACTGGCATCTATGGTTTCTCTGTGGAGCATAACAAGTGGAAGACATGGCAATTGATATATATATATATATATATATATATATATATATATATATATATATATATTGAATTTGATATGCTCAAATTTTAATAATATTACGACACAATTATTTATTTATTTTGACATAACGACACAATTATTTTGGTTGCCTTTTTTTTTGACCAATTATTTTGGTTGCCTACAAATAAAAACTCCAATTTATAATTCTTAAATCAAACACTAAGATATGAGCGGTCCAAGTTGTGCTAAGCCAAACCCAATAGCATCAACCAATTGCAAACTATTATACATACTTCGTATCAAATTTGTTAACCACTGGTGCTCACCGCTAATGGTGAGAGCCACAATATTTTGTTGAAATATGGTGAGCATTAAGGCCATCAAGAAATATGCAGCGGGTAAACTTCACATCTCAGGACTTGTAATGTTTATTTGTTTTTCTGGTTATCTGTCCAGTTGGATACTGACAATATATTTGATCAATTTTGCTGATAGATAGATAGATAATAATGGCAGGTTCAATGCAAAACTTATAAAATCCTAGAAAAATGAAATCATTAAGAGGAAACGGCAACAAAGAATCAATGCAGGGGAAAATTGAGTTGTATATAGGCCCCTTAATGGTGCAAATAAAAAATATACAGGAAGGTCAAACAATGGCTGTGATTCACATGTGATAAGAAATAATGCACAGTCCTTGCATGCATGAAAAAGCAACTTCATGTTGCAAGCAAATGTAATGGGTTGCTACCGGATCATGGCAAGGGAAATAACACTTTTTCTTTCTACATTCTAAGCCAGTCTTATAGCATAGCCTTTCAAGATTTAAGACATGTATCTTTCCCTATTTTCTTTCCACTTCTTTGACATTTAACAGAATTAATTTAGATCAAAACAGTACTCGAATAAATCAATCTCAAAATTTACTATTTGCAGTTGAAAAAATGTACCTTATTCAAGTATACAGCAAAAATCTACTGGTTACCAAAGTAATTTGTATCAACATCTGAAGAAATTTATTTACAAATTTTGGCATAAAAATCTTTTACTTGGGGCAAGATGGGGAAAAAGAAAACAGCAATTAATATTGATAATAGAAGTCTTGAGCTTTTAGTTGTACTTGTGCCCATATGACTAGACAGTAATAAACAATGGGAAACAACAATTATACGAGTGCCTAACATATATAAACCAGCCAGAAAATGCATTTTTATGAGTATGAAATTCTAGTTTTAGAGGAAAAAAATTGCAGAACCTAACACACTAATATCCTAGGAGGTGTTTCGTAGAACTACAAGACAATTTTGAAATTACTTACAGCTCAGTTATGTAGTACTTAGTAGTATCAAATTAGAATAGAAACATTTCAATGGCAATGCAGAACACTTACTCTTCGTTTGATGCAGCTTTAGACAAGTCTTCTTTGGCACTAATTTGTCTGTAAGAGCCTTCACATTGGTAAATTCATCTTTGTTTTTTATTTGGGTGTACTAACTTCTTTGTTTGATGCAGCCTTTGACGTGACTTCTGGCGAAAGAGTAGCTTGTGTTCAATAGGCCTTTACAACATGGGAGGAAAGAAAATTAGATTCTTCACACTTCAATAGGACTGAATTATTAATGATAAAATCTGAATGCTTAGAAATGGAACAAGTCTCTTGTGCCATTGTCTCAACCATGCATTTGCGATTTCAGCAACACAATCAATAATCTCTCCTTTTTCTTGTTTCCATATTTAGACATTGGTTAATGTCACACTCCATTCAGAACTGTACAATTTCTTTTATTAATTTAGCCTAGACTCCATATCTATTTTTTTCATCTCCTTCAACAAAAACAGTGATTTTCACTTGAGAAAACGGGTAAAACCCTGGTAATCTAGTATACCAACTGTATACCAACTACAAGAGCTATGCCAAACAAGATTGAATTCAACATCTAATATATTTCAATTTAACTCTAACAAGATGTCAACTTTTGCTGAGGGTGAGTTTTGAAGCAAAAAGTCAATCATTCCATCAAGTATGGATGAATATATTCGTCCCAATCCTGCTTTAATTATTTCTTGTAACTTGGCATTTTCTTTCCATGACTTGCCACCTGCTAGCTCCATCTCTACATTTCTCCGAAGCACCAAGAAAAGAGTATATTTATCCAGACTTAATTTGAGCGACTTCAATTTACACCATGAAGTGAGTTTGAGCTTGAATACATCAGGAAATGACGAGAGAGCCTAAAATATAAGGGATGAGAGGTGAATTAGTAGCATTATAATGCAATGCTTTTTGACAAAACTTAGCAATTAAAGAAGTCAAGGTTGGTGCTACCTGAAGAGTTCTTGGAGTTACGGTCAATGATTCGATATTCGTCATCTGTGTCAACCAGTTGAGTATACCCAAAGTACTACTCTCCTCCACATGATATACAACAATACTGACTTTTTTGATAGAAGAAAGATGGCTCCCGAAAATTTTCTGAAAAGATTCACAGGAAATAGCAAAGGTACACAGACTCGGAGCAAATAGCTCAATATCGGAACGGCGTTGATCATAAGCATGAGCAATACGTATAGACAGGTTGAGAAGTGTGGTACTTGATATGCAGAGGGGTTTTGCATCCCGAACTCTGCACATTTTAAGGATCAAAGTATTCAACCGGTTAAAAGTGGAAAAGGGCTCAATGCGGCCGTCGTTTCCAGGGTAAAAGGACAAAGTGTGTAGTTTCAAATAGGTTAATGCTGGCAAACTCAGAGAATTAGGAAATGGTAGGGGAAACAGGGACCGAATGTGTAGAGATGTCAAAGAGCGACATGAGAACAAGGAAGACGGAAATTGACGAATATCACAAGTAGTGAAGCAGCGTAACTTACAATGCTTTCGAGTACGTGAGGCTCCACACGACCCTGAAGTTCGAAATCGAGAGCGTTCAACGCCGTGGAGGAATCGCGACGAGGCAGAATCCCATTCACGAAAGTCACGAAACGCTTAATAGTCCTGAATTGAGAGGAGTATAATGTAAGAGAGGGAAGATGCTTCCAAAGATGTTGCCATGTTGATGATAATATGCAAGTTCGAACTGCATCTTCCGCTTTCAGAAACGACAGTATGTGAATCAAAACGCAAACCGGCAAGTCGCTAAGCATGTCTCTGTTGTCTTCAGTGGTTTCACGATCGTTGTGAGTGTGGCTTCCACTCTTCTTGTCTTCTTTCTCTTCGTTTTCACGCTTCATTTTCTCAGAAGCAACAAGATTCTGAAACTGAAGAATCAAAGCGTGTGACTGTAACTTGTGAACGGCGATTTGCGAATTGAAGTGAAAACCCTAATTTGACTGTGGAAAAGGGATAACCAGGTGGGAAGAATGGAATAATACTTCTAGGGAGGAAGAATATTGATAATTGATCATTTTTTAAAAAAAAGAATTTTAAGAAAATTATAAACCATTTTGTGGTTAGTTTTTTTTTTTTTTTTTTACAATTTTGTGCTTAGAGATGACGATGAATCAATAGAAATAAGAGTAAAGGCTCATTTTAGTCATTGACAATTTTTCGATAAGACAAATTGGTTCTTGATAATTTTTTGGGACAAATAAGTCTCTGACGTTTTTAAAACGAGGACAAGTTAGTCCCTGACACAAGGACTAATTTGTCCCTGTTTTGAAAATGTCAGGGACTTATTTGTCCCAAAAAATTGTCAGGGACCAATTTTTCGTATTGAAAAATTGTGAAGGACAACAATGGGTCTTTACTCAAGAAATAAATGGCTTTCTTTTGAAAATTATAAACTATTTTGTGCTTAGAGATTTCTTTTTTTTTGACCAATTAGAGCTTTCTTTTAGTTGCATCATATTAATTAATTGATTTTTTAAGAAAAATAAAGGCTTAAATGTTAATAGAAGTATTTCTTTTTAATTAGAATTTTAATTAGGATTTGATTTTTACCTTTATTTCAAAATTAGGTTAAATTTAAAAAATTTAGGTTTTCATTGAGTCAATTAGAACTACAACCCTATAAATTATAATCCATTTTATCTATCACACCGAAAGTTACATAGGGGGAAGTCCCGTCAAATAAATATTTATGAGGTGATTTCTCCTCCATAGTAGGAAAATGATATGAAATTTCACCTCCATATAGTAGGAAAATGATACGTAAAAATTCTTATTACTTTAATTCCAGCAGAAAATATGTAGAAGTAGTAATGATTTTCAATCTAATAGTAGAAAGCAAAGCCAAAAAGTGTTTTAACATAAGAAAGAATTCATATTCAACCTGAACTTTTTTTGACATCACGTGTTTTAACTTTTTTAAAATTTTTTTTTTTTTTTTTTGACAAAAAACACTTAATGCATTTCATTAATAATCGAACCGGCAATACATGTGGGAATGTCAAAAAAAGTCTTGAGGACTAGCTGATAATAAGGTCACCACATAAGAAAATGAGCGGACTTTATTAGCATTCCTCCTAGCAAACTCAACATGAAAATTGGAATTAAAAAAGTAAAAAGCTATTTACAAACAAAAATTAAAAAGCCAAACTCCGAGATAGCTATCCGGTTGGAATTGAAGGTACCAACCACACACTTGGCATCTAATTCAAAAATCACATCCTTGAGACCTAGCTCACAAACACAATGAATAGCAAGATACAAACACATCGTTTCCCCTAAAAGCACGTCCATAAGTGAAGAGAATCAATGAGTTCGAACACCAATATAGTGACCACCAGCATCCCGTAAACACATACCAATACCCACCTTATTTTCAGCCGAGGAGAATGATACATCCACGTTACACTTCACCCACCCAATTGGTGGTTTAACCCACAAATCCGCAACCTGCACTAGTTAGGATTGATGCGTAAGACGAAGCGCCTCAAGTATGAGCCTCAAGCCATTCATAATAAAACTTGCTAACTATCCAAACAATTATTGATGCATCAGCATGTTTATTTTCTGACACCCGATCGTTCCTGTTTTTAATATTTTATGTTTTAGAGTTTTAGTTAAAATAAAAAACTAATAAATGCAGATAAATATAATTTAAAATAATTGATTTAATAATTTAAGTTCAAAGAAAATTAAAGATAAATAAAAAGTATTAAAGTGAGATGAATTGTGGGACCCAAATTTGAGTTTGTAAGAATTCACTATTAGACTAAAAATTGGGTCGAGTGCTTAAAAAAGAGATGGCATTATGAAGTCTATTTTAAGAACTCATGATGAGTTCAAAGTTGGAGATGCTATTGGTTTTTTTTGATAAGCAATGTTGCATTAATAGGAGCACTAGGGGTGCTCAAAACTACAAATACAATGATGAGATCACAAGTTGTTTATACATGAAAGTGCATTATTCCACCATAGTGGTGGAATACAACAAGAATTCCTTCCCACCCCGTAAATGAACCAGTGTTGCGTTAAAAACACACTTAGAGCAAGTGTACTCTATCGCAGAAGTAGTATAAAAGATTATCGTGTCCACAGGGATTAATTAGCAAGTACCAAACTAATCGAGATTATCTATTGTTTAGACGAACTAGTAATTGAGTTGTAATGAAAACAAATAAGAAAAAATAAATAACAATAATTAAAATACTAGATTTAATAAATGGAGAGAGGTCTAGGGTCACGGTTTCACTTGCAAGCTTCGATTCCCCTATGTCTAATCCTACCTGAATTCCCTTAATTTACTTAATTACCAATCCCTTTACTAAAACTATTAATCCGTTTGGTCATTCGCGATTAATATTCTTTTTCCTAAATTAACCCTCATTTGGTCATGCAAGAATTTAAATTCAGGAAAAGCATAAAGAGCAAAAAGGTTGAATGATTGGAAGACTAAATTATGGTTTGGTCATGCCCTAATTATAGCCCCAATTATCCTATAGGTCCACCAACTAATTGCAGTACGGTCGCTGATCAACTAATTGATTATAAACATGCAAATGGTAGCTAATCCTAATCATGTGATAAAAACAATAGGACAATATTAATTAAAATAAAAACAGGAATTCAAACCAGAAATTAGAACATAAAAAGGTCTCTAAACATGCAAGATCCACCTAAGACCCTAGAAGAGGATTTAGCTATCCATAGTGTTCGAGAACAATAAAATAAAATTAGGAGTCATAAATTACAAAGATAAAAATAACCCGGAATAGAGAAATTTCTGATCCTGAAAATTTAGTCTCCTTTTTCTGCTCCAGAGCTCTCTCACGGTGTCAAGAACGGGTACCCAAAACTCCCTTTCTCCTTGCCGGCGCTACTGTGTGTGCGGCTACTGTATATTATGTACGCGGCTCTCCTTTTTGTGCGTTGAATTGCCTCCCTTTTTATATGTGAAGCCTAGGTCTAGTTAATTACTTGCACTTCCTTTCTTTTAATTCTTCACAACTTCCTTTCCAAGTCATGTGGTGGGCTTCCTTTTCCATTCCTTCTAATTGCCAATTCTTTTCTATTTGCCAAGCCCACATTCATATTCATATATATATATATATATATATATAAAACTTTATTTAGGACTTTATATTTTCTGCAAAAATAAAGAGTAAAGTAAGTCACTTATTTAATTAAATGATACTAATTGCTCTAAAAATGGCCTAAAGATATCTTTAAAAATGCACTAAACTAGAGTTTATCAACTCCCACACACTTAACTTTTGCTTGTCCTCAAGCAAATTTCCTGGCTCAATAAAATTTTCAAATAAATAATAGAGACTGTCGAATAAGGAACCCAAAATTAGAAGCACAATGACAGACAATAGACAATATAGCACATATGAGGTGTCAAAAGGTTGCCCAATTAGAGGCTCATGTCCCTGAAGAATACATTTCTGTGAACAAAGGCACTCGCTCACAATCTCTCTAAGTGTTTAGGGACAAGGGATAATATATACTCAAGTTTCAACAAAATGCACATTACCATAAGCTTGTAATTTGACCAAATCTCCACTAAATAGTTCACATGCATGCAAAAGATTGGGTGTTAAGGGTTGTAATGGGGCTAGGGTGAATTCATGCATGGTAGGATATAAGAAGAAGGGGATAATCAAAGGGCTAAAAAAATAAACAAGAAACAAATAGTAACCTTTGAAACCAAATATGGAGCTCATATCTATTTTACAATTTTTGCCCAAACTCCAAATTAATTTCACTTCCTTCTTCACTCTTTTTCTATTGAGTCAACTCTTTTTGATTTTCTTTTTCTCTTGAGTAGACTCTTTTGTTGTTTTTTTTTTTGGATTTGCCCTTTGGCTCTTTCATTCTTTTGATGTGCCTTTTCCTCCTTCTTGCTTTCCTTTGTTCTCTTTTCTTTTTCTTTTTTTTCAACTTTTCGTTTTTCTATATTTTTCTTAGGAGGAAAAGGTACTTGTAACCACATTAGCCACTCCTATTTTGTTTTTATGTCCCGATGAGATAGACACTTGAAATACAGGACAAAATTGTAACTTTCAATAGTTGCTCCAAATTTAATTTCAAATGGTTACCACAAAAAAATAAAAAAAAAAATTATATCTGGGTACCAAAGAAATAATATAACAAATAGGCTCAAATGGGGCAACTAATGGATAAATTCAACAACCAACTCTGAGGCCAGAAAAATACCTAAATTACCCAAATCTTTTTACATGATGCAAATCAATTTTCGCCTTGAAATGGTCAAAAGACAAATTCTAGAATGTAGCAAATTGGGAAACACACTCATAGAAAGAAAAGGGGTAGAAATTTATGATTTAGTATCAATCCCCTTATGAAGGCTCAAATCTCACCTTTAGAAGCTAGTTCACAAAAAGTACTCAACAGAAACAAATCCTAATTATCAGCTTCCTAAGGACATCCTCACAGTTACAATTAAGCACAAGTCTGTCAAGTAAATTGATTATGGGATCCCCTAAAGGCAAAATCTCTATTTTTTTCAGTTTCTATATCCAAAACTAGCCAGAAAAAATGCTATCAACATATGTAGTGGGTATATGCATTAATAGAGATGAATTGACAAAGTTAAACTCTCCTCCCCCACACTAGCATAAAACATGGTCCTCAATGCAAAATATCAAATTGGCACAACAATAAATAAATGAGAGAGTAAGAGTGACTTCCCTGAGAGAGCTTGTAGTCTGAGCTTATTCCTAAAAACAAAACAAAACAAAAAGAAAATGAAAATAACTGAAAATAAAATAACTGAAAATAAAACACAGGTTGCCTCCTGCGAAGCGCTTGCTTAACGTCATGAGCCTGACGATAGTTGGTGATTAATCAGGGGGCTCTTCAAGAGCAAATTTTACATCTAACGCAGTACACATTCTTAACTTTCTAACCATGTGGTTCACATTGTTCTTTCTTTTTCCACGTGGTGGATGAACTTCAAAGGATGGTGAAGTTTTTATTTTATCTCCATCCACCATTATGCTAGGATCCTGCAAAATAAGACTTTTTTCCAAAATGTCCGGCATCTTTAATTCACTAAAAATGTTAGTTTCAACCACATCATACAAATAAGGAGAAGTTAAAGAAGAGAAAATTTCATTGGAATTTAAAGCTTTAATAACATCATCTTCTTTACCACTCCTTAAAGTTACCTTTCCCCAGTGAACCTCAATCACAGCATCACCAATGGTTAAAATAATTTGCCCAAAAATGGGCACTTTCTCCTCTTTCTTCAAATCAAGAACCAATGGATCTTTCTCATTCTCCTCACAATCGCTCTCATTAATAGGATCTTTTGTTTCAATATAACTCCCTTCAGTAGGAGCTACTATTTTGATTTGACTCCCTTCAGTAAGAGTCTCCTCATCTTTCTTGGGAGCTTCTTCCTCCAAATTATATTCCATGGAGACACCTTCATCTCTCGTAGGAATACTTTCTTTGTTTTGCTCACCTTCTTCATTTTGGGTAGACTTAGTTTGTGAAGGAGTTTCTTGGACCTCTTGAGATAACAAAGCAATGAGACTTGAGATTTGACCCTTCAGGATTCCAAAGTTTTCATTTGTTTGCTGCATAAACTTTGCCAATACATCATTGGTATCTTGTATCTCCTCCTCTTGCCTATAAAGATGTAGTGGCTCATAATTATCCCAGTTGGAGGAATAGGGAGGTGGCTCATAGTCATCCCAATAGTTTGAATAAGGCTCATAAGGAGGAGGAGGAGGAGGAGGAGGAGGAAATGGGATCTGACATTGAGGCATATACCAAGACGACTTATCCAAATTCCTTTGTGCCTCTGCCTCTCTAATATAATCTCCAATTGTCTTAACCATGATTTAAACTTTTATCTGCAAAAAAGGTGAACTGCAGCGGTCTCTTGGGAAAGTATTAGCAGCTTTTTTTTTGTATTTTTTTCAATAAGAAAACAAAAAAAAAATAAAACTTGTGCATAAAAAAAATGTCTAAAGCAATAAAAATCTTTTTCGTTTAATATTGCTAAATTAATCCCTGGCAACGGCGCCAAAAACTTGTTGCGTTAAAAACACACTTAGAGCAAGTGTACTCTATCGCAAAAGTAGTATAAAAGATTATCGTGTCCACAGGGATTAATTAGCAAGTACCAAACTAATCGAGATTATCTATTGTTTAGACGAACTAGTAATTGAGTTTTAATGAAAACAAATAAGAAAAAATAAATAACAATAATTAAAATACTAGATTTAATAAATGGAGAGATGTCTAGGGTCACGGTTTCACTTGCAAGCTTCGATTCCCCTATGTCTAATCCTACTTGAATTCCCTTTTTTACTTAATTACCAATCCCTTTACTAAAACTATTAATCCGTTTGGTCATTCGCGATTAATATTCTTTTTCCTAAATTAACCTTCGTTTGGTCATGCAAGAATTTAAATTCAGGAAAAGCATAAAGAGCAAAAAGGTTGAATGATTGGAAGACTAAATTATGGTTTGGTCATGCCCTAATTATAGCCCCAATTATCCTATAGGTCCACCAACTAATTGCAGTACGGTCGCTGATCAACTAATTGATTATAAACATGCAAAGGGTAGCTAATCCTAATCATGTGATAAAAACAATAGGACAATACTAATTAAAATAAAAACAGGAATTCAAACCAGAAATTAGAACATAAAAAGGTCTCTAAACATGCAAGATCCACCTAAGACCCTAGAAGAGGATTTAGCTATCCATAGTGTTCGAGAACAATAAAATAAAATTAGGAGTCATAAATTACAGAGATAAAAATAACCCGGAATAGAGAAATTTCTGATCCTGAAAATTTAGTCTCCTTTTTCTGCTCCAGAGCTCTCTCACGGTGTCAAGAACGGGTACCCAAAACTCCCTCTTCTCCTTGCCGGCGCTACTGTGTGTGCGGCTACTGTATATTATGTACGCGGCTCTCCTTTTTGTGCGTTGAATTGCCTCCCTTTTATATGTGAAGCCTAGGTCTAGTTAATTACTTGCACTTCCTTCCTTTTAATTCTTCACAACTTCCTTTCCAAGTCATGTGCCGGGCTTCCTTTTCCATTCCTTCTAATTGCCAATTCTTTTCTATTTGCCAAGCCCACATTCATATATATATATATATATATATATATATATATATATATATATATATATATATATATATATATATATATAACTTTATTTAGGACTTTATATTTTCTGTAAAAATAAAGAGTAAAGTAAGTCACTTATTTAATTAAATGATACTAATTGCTCTAAAAATGGCCTAAAGATATCTTTAAAAATGCACTAAATTAGAGTTTATCAACCAGCCCCAAGATAAGAACTTCACCTGGGCCACTATCTGTTGAACCAAGGACAAACACTCTTTGTTTTGTATGATAACAAATTACATCTTGTCTACTAATGGTTCAAGTTGAATGAAGTACAGGACGGAAATCAAAAATCAGGAAATATTAAAGTGGAGCAGCTTGGAGAAGAAGCCGCCTTTGAAGATGAAGACCTAATTGTTTATCCGCTTTCTTTAGGACACAATGTAAGGTCCTATCACTTAAGGTCTATGACATTTAGTAGAAGAGAGATGATGTTTTTAAAAAATGTTTTAAGAATAAAAATTGTTGTGTTGAAAGCCTAGAAAAATATTTTATTCAAATGCATGCTTGCATGAGAAAGGCACATAACTTGGAAAAACATTTTAAAGCAAAAGAATCGATTTCTATATTGTTTCATAGGAGTATAAATCGATTTTATATTGTATCATAGGAGTATAAAATCGATTATATACTAAATACATTGGACTATGAAATCGATTACTTGTTTTCCTTTCTTAAAACAATCGATTTCCATTATTTCCATAAAAGCAAAGAATCGATTTCTACATATACTCAAGCCAAACCAAGAATCGATTTCCTTCTTTTTTAAACACCATGAAATCGATTTTCAAGCTATCCTATAGGCTATGAATCGATTCCTCCTTACTTTAACTAAACATTGAAATCGATTCTTACCTATTCAGGATGTCCTGAAAATCGATTCCTACATACTTCCAAAAGCCAAGGAATCGATTCCTATGTTCTCTAAAAATAAAGAATCGATTCTACCATATTTTGCTTTCATCAAACAATCGATTCTTATGCATCTCAAATGATTTCTACATTTTTCTAAAGCCTATAAATAGGCAGCCTCAAGTCATTCTTCAATACACGACTTTTCACAAATCACTATACGTCTCACATACACTTTCTAGATCTGAGAAAATAAGCTTTTCATTGTCATATATTTTATAAAGCTTTTCTAGTTTCCAAATCACTCATCTCTCTAAAGTAACTATACTGTCATACTGTCCGAAGTGATTGGATCATAGATCTCAAAGTTGTATTCATTATTTTAAGTGGGGTCACTCTGAAATCCTGGGAAGTTTTCTTGGGTCTCTCAATCAGGAGATTGAGTTGGTTTGAAATCTTGGGAGGTGATCTTGGGTCGTTCAATCAAGGAAGATTGAAGTGGTACTGAAATCCTGGGAGGTGCTCTTGGGTCGTTCAATCAGGAAATTGAAGCGGTGTTGAATGTAATTTGTTATCATCAAAAAGGGGGAGTTTGTTGAACCAAGGACAAACACTCTTTGTTTTGTATGATAACAAGTTACATCTTGTCTACTAATGGTTCAAGTTGAATGAAGTACAGGACAGAAATCAAAAATCAGGAAATATTAAAGTGGAGCAGCTTGGAGAAGAAGTCGCCTTTGAATATAGAGTAATATCTCATTGTGCCTGATCTGCCTGCTTGCATATATCTGATAAGTTCAAATCTCTTTTTCCGCATTTGATTTAAACAAACTTACCATTTATTTTGAAAAGAATCCAAGATTTACACATAACCTTATTCACCCCCCTCTAAGGTTATCAGATAGTCTAACAAGTGGTATCAGAGCTAGAAATTGCATATAGAGCTTAACATCTCACAATTTAAATTTTATTTATCTATCTGTGATTATGGGTTCTTTTTTGAAAGAGGGGGATGTCTTTATTTAGGCCACCCCTGTTTGATGAGACTAACTATGACTACTGGAGTAGTCGAATGAAATGTCATGTGTAGGCTATAGATTTCACCTTATGGAGGATCATTGCAGATGGACCACTGATCCCAATGAAAATCAAAAGTAAAGCTACAGGCAAAGAAGAAGAAGTGCCAGTTGAGGATATCTACACCATTGACCTGAAAGAGCTGAGAAAGTCAGAGTTGGATAAGATATCTCAAAATTCCAGAGCAATGAATATTCTTCACTTATCCTTATGTGAAGAAGAATATGGTAGAGTCAAAGGATGTCAAACAGCAAAGGAAATCTGGGATTGCTTGGAAGCCACTCATGTCGGTACGAGCCAAGTGAAGGATACAAAAATCAGAATCCTCACTTCGGAGTATGAAGCCTTCAAAATGAAGGAAGATGAATCTGTGGCAGCTATGCACCAGAGACTGAACCTGATCGTGAACAACCTGAGGGCTCTAGGGAAGAAGTACTCCACAAAAGATATAAATGGGAAGATCCTTGCTTCCCTAACCAGTGAGTTCTTTCCAAAGACATGTGCAATCACTGAAGCCAAGGATATTGGTACTCTGCCTCAAGAAGATCTTATCGGGTCACTTATAGCCTTTGAGGTTGTATTGGCTGCTAACAAAGATCAAGAAGCAGAAATGGTAAAAGAAAGAAAATCTCTTGCTCTTGCTGCTAAAACACCTAAGGTAGCAAGGAAAGAGGTTGAGTCTGATGAAGAATCTGATGATGAAGACATGGCTGAATTATTTGAAGAATTCATGAGATTCAACAAACTTGAAAAGAGAAATAACTCAAAGAAATCCAAGAAAGCTAAGAAGGCTACATGGAACAACTATACTGACAGTGAAGAAGAGGAGGTTGCAAATGCCATTTGTCTCACGGCATGTGAAACACCTAAGGCTACTATATGGGATTGTCTTGGCACTGATAGTGACACAGACGAAGAAGAGCAAATTGCAAATGGTGTTTGTCATATGGCAAATGACTCATCTAAGGTAAGCCTTAACTCTTCTAGTCTTTCTGATTCCTCTATGCATGATGATTTACTTGATGATGGTTGTAGTAGTCAAGATTTGAGTGAGGCTTTTGAAGCTCTCTATTTTGAACATGAAGCTCTCTTGTTAAAATCCAAAAAATTGACAAAGAGCAACAAAAGCATCCTCACTCAAATTGAGACACTTGAAAATGAAGTAGATAGATTAAAGAATAAACTGCATAAATCTGTCAACCTTGAGTTTTGTGAGCTTAAACAAAATTTTGAAAATGCCAAAGTTGAAAATAAACTTTTGAAAGAAACATTGAAAAAGTTTGAGGTTGGTGAAAAGACCTTGACTCAGTTGCTTCACTCTCAACATCAATATGTTGATAGGAGAGGAATTGGGTACAAAGGTAATTCCACCTCCTCCATTTTAAACAAGAAATTAACTTTTGTTGCATTTACTTCAAGTTATAAACCCATTGTTTTCTCATGCACCTACTGTCAAAAGGGAAACCATAGCTCACCTAGATGCCCTATTCGTAAATTATGTGAGCTTGGTACCCTTATACCTGCCTGTAAGAAACCAAGGTGGATTGTGAAAACAAACCCCTTGATGACTAACCCCAAAGGACCCAAAGAGAATTGTAACGCCCCAAAATAATTCAAGTATTTATTTAATTAATTTAATCAGGTGCTATAGTGGTTGGTTATATTAAAATAATAATAGGGTATTTAATTTAACTAAGAGGTGGGGGTTAGTAAATAAGGGAGTGGTGTGTTAATTATGTTAGGGAGTAGTGGAAGTAATTAAGGGAGTGTTACATTAGTGAGAGGTTTTGCGCAAGCTTGAAGAAGAAGAAGGCTAGGGTTTGATTGATTGAATTGAATTGTTGTTTTTGGATGTTTTGTTATGATGAATGTAAATTGTTAAATCCATGTTGTTGATGATGAACTTATGTATCGTACCTTATGACTTTATGAATTAAATTTTGGAGACTATTATGCGTTGTTGTTTTGAAATGTGGCACCCTCTTGTGGATGCATTAAAACGTTTTTGGAAACTCTGATCTTAAATGAATTAAATAGTAACTTAGTAGAAGGGGGTGTTACAAGAATTGGGTACCAAAATTTTCTACTTGATCTTAGTGCAGGTGTGCTACAAGGTATGGGGGTCAGATCGATACCTTGATAGCAGAGACTCGAAGTTCATGACTGGAGACGCAAAAAGATTCGTAATACTCAGAAACAGCAGTCATGTGACTCGTAATATCAACAATAGAGGAAGAATCACCGGTAAAGGTTAGATTGGTAAAGTTCTATTCACCTCTATTGAAAGTTTTTTTTGTTATCTCTCTATTGTTCTGGATCAATGATGCAACATATTTTTAAGTTAAATATGATACCTATATTGTTGAACCAAGTATGACATATTATCTTGGGTATCCTATTTTCTCTAAATATATTTTTTTAAATTGTGATGGTCCACCCTCTTTTGGCTAAGCTTTGCATTCTAAAATTAATCAGGGGGATCACCAAGTAAGGGGGAGCATAGCATGAACTACTGTTTTTGATATATCATATGCTATGTACTACTGTTTATTGATTCTGCAAGTTTATAAAGTGGTTATGTTTCTATGTGTTCACCCCCCCCCCCTCCTTTTTGATGAAAACAAAGGGGGAGAGAATATGCATGTTATTATGTGGGGGAGAAAAATATCTGCTGCTGTGCTATTTATTTTGATATGCTTATGCTTAGGGGGAGCTTCTGCCATTGTTTCTTTATTATGGCCTCCCTATGCATAATGTAATTTGTTATCATCAAAAAGGGGGAGTTTGTTGAACCAAGGACAAACACTCTTTGTTTTGTATGATAACAAATTACATCTTGTTTACTAATGGTTCAAGTTGAATGAAGTACAGGACGGAAATCAAAAATCAGGAAATATTAAAGTGGAGCAGCTTGGAGAAGAAGCCGCCTTTGAAGATGAAGACCTAATTGTTTATCCGCTTTCTTTAGGACACAATGTAAGGTCCTATCACTTAAGGTCTATGACATTTAGTAGAAGAGAGATGATGTTTTTAAAAAATGTTTTAAGAATAAAAATTGTTGTGTTGAAAGCCTAGAAAAATATTTTATTCAAATGCATGCTTGCATGAGAAAGGCACATAACTTGGAAAAACATTTTAAAGCAAAAGAATCGATTTCTATATTGTTTGATAGGAGTATAAATCGATTTTATATTGTCTCATAGGAGTATAAAATCGATTATATACTAAATACATTGGACTATGAAATTGATTACTTGTTTTCCTTTCTTAAAACAATCGATTTCCATTATTTCCCTAAAAGCAAAGAATCGATTTCTACATATACTCAAGCCAAACCAAGAATCGATTTCCTTCTTTTTTAAACACCATGAAATCGATTTTCAAGCTATCCTATAGGCTATGAATCGATTCCTCCTTACTTTAACTAAACATTGAAATCGATTCTTACCTATTCAGGATGTCCTGAAAATCGATTCCTACATACTTCCAAAAGCCAAGGAATCGATTCCTATGTTCTCTAAAAATAAAGAATCGATTCTCCCATATTTTGCTTTCATCAAACAATCGATTCTTATGCATCTCAAATGATTTCTACATTTTTCTAAAGCCTATAAATAGGCAGCCTCAAGTCATTCTTCAATACACCACTTTTCACAAATCACTATACGTCTCACATACACTTTCTAGATCTGAGAAAATAAGCTTTTCATTGTCATATATTTTATAAAGCTTTTCTATTTTCCAAATCACTCATCTCTCTAAAGTTACTATACTGTCATACTGTCCGAAGTGCTTGGATCATAGATCTCAAAGTTGTATTCGTTATTTTAAGTGGGGTCACTCTGAAATCCTGGGAAGTTTTCTTGGGTCTCTCAATCAGGAGATTGAGTTGGTTTGAAATCTTGGGAAGTTTTCTTGGGTCTCTCAATCAGGAGATTGAGTTGGTTTGAAATCCTGGGAGGTGATCTTGGGTCGTTCAATCAAGGAAGATTGAAGTGGTATTGAAATCCTGGGAGGTGCTCTTGGGTCGTTCAATTAGGAGATTGAAGCGGTGTTGAAATCCTTAGCTGTGTGCTCGGGTTCTCAGTTCGGGGGAATTGAGATTTGCTATTTGAAGTTGCCTGTTTGTAAAACATTCTTCATATAGTGGTTGTCAGCAAAGTCCAAAGGTTGCAAAGCCGGAGGCCGAGGACGTAGGGCTTTTATCCCGAACCTCGCTAAATTCCTGGTGTATCTCTATCCTT